>JAKLNG010000005.1:1006456-1715220 GCA_022814565.1 Phaeophleospora eucalypticola | reverse complement strand
CCGCCACCTTCTTGGGCTACTCGCAACGATGGTGGTTTGCGCCAGGAGGGCCCGTGGAGCAGTATCTTGGTCGCGGCTTTGCGAATTTTAGCTGGTCGATTCAGCCTTGGCTGCTGAGTGGGTTGTTTCTGATTCACGGAGCTGAGATGATTTACTTTGCGGCGAAGAAGCTGCCGAAGCATTCTGTCAATGTGAGATCGAGGCTATGGTGGCTGTGGACGGCGAGTTCGTTTATCGAGGGGCAGTTTGCATACAAGCGCTTTGACCAGCATATATCAAATCAGCGAGAGAAGCAGAAGCATTAAGACGTCGTTCAACTTTACACAGAATAAGAGAGAAATAATTCGCGTGGGCCCAACTATGTGTCAGCGAAGTTACTGTCGTCAACTCCAGAATGAATCCTGTACTGTACAAGTCGTCTTCACAGGGAATGTTCTAAGCAGTAACCAATCCCGACTGTCACATGAGATCTCCATTTCATCGCCACTCTTCTGCAACTGTCATCCCCTCAACTGCACGTGGCGAGGCTGAGCGTTGGCCTTTTTGAAGGGCTTGGGCCTATGTCCTCCTCTTCCTCAATGATACGACCTGGGTCGTCCGGATTGGTAACATCATTCATTGATACCGTCCGCTTACGTTTGCGGTTGTGCTTTCGTGTGTCGTAATGCGCAACGTATTCGCGCCAGCCAGGCCTGTCCCAGATGTAGAGGGGTTCGAAGTGCTCGATTGGTGCCATCTGTCCCCGCGTCGACTGCTCCTTCTCCCCAATGGGAAGCACTCGCGCTGATTGAATGATTTCTCTGATCTTGTAGTCGTCTTCGAGTGTTCGAGCATCGCGATGCTCATCTTTTGTCATTCGTTTCGATCTTTCTAGCATTTTCTCCTCCATGCTGCCCTTCAAAACAAGCGTTTCGACAAAGACCGGCCGGGTCTGACCAATTCTGTGCGCACGCTTGATGGCTTGAGCTTCGTCGTTTGGTCTGCAGACTGGATTCACGAAAAAGATTCGAGAGGCAGAACTGCAGTTGAGGCCGTAAGCGGCCTGGCGGACGTCCATGAGCAGTACGCGTATAGCCGAGCCCTGATTGAAATTGACAATGTACTCTGCCTTCAGTCGCCCGTCCAACGACTTGGCGTAGATCTCATGCTTGACGTGTAAGCAGTCGAGCAACTGAGAAATGTAGAAAGCTATGTGATCTCCTTGATAGAACACAAGAATCTTCTCCTTCTCTTGAAATTTGAGGATCTGCGATATCAAATAAGACAGCTTTGCAGATGTCGTGCCAACTATCTTGGCCTGTGAGTAGGGCGAGTCACAATCAAGCTTAGCATCCGGCGGTGACTTCCCAGGGCTCTTCAATTGCAGTGGCGCGATGTTACTAGCTGACTTCACAACCGGAAACGTCTTTGAGACGCTCTTGCGAGATCGTGGGCTTGAATTGCTGCTGTCAAAGGATTCAATGCTCGAGGATGGAACGCCAGACTTGTCGACGACAGAATTCTCTAAGTCTTCCTTTTGGTTCTTCTTTGGAACGCTCCGTGCCGGCGCTAGAGCTTTGATTCCAGTTCCAGAGAGGCCCTCTCCGGGATCATCCTCTCCCAGGCGTCCATTCACATATCTTTGCGCAAGAGTAAGCTGTGTCAACCCAGTCATTGGAGTCTGCACATCACCGTTGAATGTCCAGTGCTCAGCCACTTCTGCAGGCCATTCTTCGACGAATACGCCAAGCTCTTGAGATCTGCTCATGGCGAGCCATCCCAATGAATTAAAAATGACGTCTGTGCAAGAAAGAGCCTCATCCAAGAGCGCTCTGTCCGCGGGCGAGCACTTCGTCCCTTCTTTTGACAAGTAGCCTTCACCGACTTTGCGGGTCGCTTCGACATCCAGCTCGCTGAAGCCGGTCCAGAAGAACGCGCTCTGCCGCAGGTTGGTAATGAGGCGAGTACGAGCTTGGGCACTGTTTTTATGGAACAAATAATCGCTATCCTCTCGTTCAGACGTGATGGCATTCGACGTCAACACCAAAGTAAAAAGGTTGGCTGTGAGCTTGTCGTAAAAGGAAGGCTCAAGCCGCACGATTGTGTGGTGAAGTGGAGGCAGCTCGATGTCGCGTTCTACGTCCTCTGGGCGGGTCTTCACTACGATACTCTGCAATGTCTTTTGCAAGCACGTCGAAAAGCCTGAGAACGTGTGCCGACGATCTTTGTGGCAGAAGACGAAGTCTCGCCAGGTCCCACACGATGACCATGGCTCGATCTCCAGGAAGTTGGCAACCATCGAACCAAGGCTGTCGATTGCTCCTGTCTTGTCTCGGGCACTGAAAAAGCGCTGCTGTTCAAGAAGGTCGTCGATGGTCTCGTCGGCGTCAAATTCTGACTTCGCAGACATCTGCACCTCAGCGCCCAGCAGGTCTTGGGCTGGTGTACCAGAGACGATCCATCGGTGGTCCGCAGTCACAAGCCTTCGGGCTACGTGCGCAGTGTTTGTTCTGCTACTTGAGAAAAAGTGGCCCTCGTCGATGATTAAGCGTTTGAAATGTAGATATCGAAGTGGCGAGTCGTATATCGATTCTTCTCGGACACATGTGCAGTCGCGTTTTCGGCTGGATCCAATGTATGGACAGCGGCAGCTCAGTGGCGCCTTCTGTACTCGCCGCCCTTCTGCATCCTCTCCATGCTTGCTTTCCATGTCGAATCGGTTGCGGGTAAAAAGAATGATGTCGTACGATCGTAATTCGTTCGGGCTTGGTAAGCTTTTCCTGCGGTTGTCCATTACTAGGACCTTCAAAGCCCCCTTTTCCACATGCTTGGAGATTTCTGACTGCCATTGCTTGCATAGGTTGGGCGGTACCACGATAATAGTAGTTGAAGCCAGAGTCATGTGGTGGGGTGGAGCCGATCGAGTGTTGCGATTGAACCGATACGGGATCACGGGCACGTCGTAGGCGCCTGGGGACTTCTCAAGTCGATCGGACAAATTGCTCATCGTCGTTCCAGTGGCGTGCTGAATCCTGTCCAGCTCGATTTTCCAAGGGCACGAGTTCTGGTTGATAGCAGAGACACACATGTCTGCTAGACTGCCGACTTTGGGTCGCACCTTTGGCGCGACATAATTCACGGGTATCCTTGGAGGGATATTTTTGGTCGCAAGAATCAGCGCAAGACACATGACAGTTTTGCCGTTGCCCATGGTCTCGGCTAGTAGGCCTCCCCGGCATGCTTCAAACTCTGCAGGTTTGCGTACAAACTTGACGTCTCGAGGATTGAAGTAGTAGCATGTTCCATCAGGAGCGATGCGGCTTTCGAATCGCGGATCTATAGTCGGTCTTGAGATCAACTCACGGCGGAGCATCTCTCCAGCCGACCGACGTTGATACGGGTAAAGATTCGTTCGCAAATCGACTGCACACCCATCCAGGAGATCCTTCAACGCCTCGTTGCTGTAGCGCTCTTTGACATCAGACGCGTCTGGTGAAGGTGACAGGATCTTATTGAATGCATAGAACAGGCTCGGATTGTCACTGTCCTGTGCTGGCCAAGGATCAAATCGACGTTCCCTGTCCGTGTCAGGGGTATACTGCCCAGCCCATGCCTCTGCAGACACATCGATAGCAGGGAAGATGGCCTCAAGTGCATTTCGCAATTGTTTGCGGCTTCTGTCAATGCAGCTCTGTCCCACATCACTTTGCAGGATGTAGATTCTCAATGTCAGGAGCTGGCAACCATCGAACGAGCAACAGGTGCTTTGAACCCGAATCCAGCCATTTGCCAGAAGCTTCGAGAGATTAAAGAGGACATTCGTGGTGTGAGGAAGGGCCGCAACATCTTTCCAGATTCCTCCCGCCTCCTCGGCCACCGAGTTGTCTTCGACGTGTATGCTCCCGAGCGGTATGAAGTTCTCCCAACTCGACACAACCTCAAGTGCTTCTGCAGACAGCTTAGAAGCAGGCTGTGCTGGAATTGATGGGTGCTCAGGAGTCGTGACGGGGGAGTCCTCGACTTTGGCCGGTGATGTGGTTCGACTGGGCGACGAAGAGTCTGTCATCTTGAATGGGTGTTATCAAGGTTGATGATTCGCATTGTTGCCCGTGTCCGCCGCTCCTGTTGCGGATCCGTATGCGATATGCGCTTTGGAGAAGCGACAAGAACGAGGTTGGTCCTTGGTGGCAACTGATTAAAGATATGCAAGGCCGACGGGCCCATGCAACCGGCTTCGAGAGCGTTGCGCTGTTCTCTAAAATAGTAGCGGCTTCAAGCAGTGGCCCGCAAATGCAGATCCGATGTCGAGATTGCTGGGGGGAATGCGCTGCCTGGACTGGCATGTGAGACGAAGTAGGAAGGAGCGATCTGCACGAGAAGCCTTAGGCACCAAGCTGGGGAAATAAGGTTCCTTAGTTCCTTAGCGCAGCCCTCAGTTGTCGGTACGTAATTGGAGGAGTGGGAGAATTGAAGGGACATGGACATGAGTGCTTCGACTCGATGACCTGATGTGGGTTCACGTAGTAATATATCTCTCTCTCAAAGCAATCGCTTGCTAGATCTCCCTCTACTTCACACCTACATTTCAATCCTCCCTCCTCTCCGTCAGGCCCTCTGTTACAGCCTGCATTCTCCTAGCCAACAAGTCCTCAGTGCTTCCCAGCTTAGCTACAAGTGCACTCCTCGTCTCTGCCGGACTCTTCCTCCCGGACATGTTGCTGCTCCGTTGTATTCTCCCCCGAGCTGCCGAATTCCTCCCGGATCCAGATCCAGATCCGCTTGCTCTTTTCCTCGCGGCTGTAGGGCTCGTTGCACCACCCTGAATCTGCGTCATGCGTAGCTTCGACGGAATCTCAAGTGGCCGCTCGTCACCAGAAGCCTCTGACGGCCTCCTAGATCGTGCTTTTGTGTAGCTGAAGTAGTCGCCTCCTATGCCGCCGTTCGACGCTACGCTGCTAGGTGGCTCCTGCGCAGCATCACTCTCTTCGAACGCAGTTCTCATCCATCGGCTACAGTGATGGATGTAATCCCATCCTCTCGGAAAGACGCTGACAAATTGCAAGAATCCGTGACTGACACCATTCACGAAGACGACCTCAACATGCTTCTTGTCGTCAAATTCGGCATCTTCAGGCTCAAGTCCAAGATCTTGTCTTCTCCTGAATTCCAGTGCGTGGGCTTGTCTCAGCCTGCCAGCAAATATGGCAGTGTCATCCACGAGCGGATCTCGTTCTCCGCACATGAGAAACGTGCGTGGGAATCTCGCCAAGAGCGTTTCCGGCGCACGTAGGGGCGATAGAAGGAAATCGGTTGCAAAGTCCGGCTTGTTATGTTCGCCGACGTACAGCAAAATCATCGCTCGGAGCATTTCAGGGGAGATGATGCGGTCGTTGAAGTAGGAAATCATGCTGCTCATCGCTAGTCGCGTCCTGGGTTTGCGGCTTTCTTCAGTGCTCGGAGGCTTTTCCACCTTCCGTTTTCTGGCTCTGTCGCTGTCCTCTTCATCTTCGTCTTCAGAGGCGTAGGGAGTATTCGGTGTCAATCTTCTATAGTCGTCTGTCTTTCGCTCCAAAATTCGTCGGTTCTCGCGTCTTTGCTTGGGTTTCTTGAGCAAGGCCAGTTGCTCATCTGACATCCAATTTCCTATGTTCATTTCTAGTGCAGGGTAGATACCAGCCAGGGCCTCAGGAGGCGGCAGCGTCTGATGGCCTCGAACACCAGGATCCCAGCTGGAGTGCGGCGATTCAGCATCCAAGAGAAGCAGAGTCATCCCAATCGCAAGATTACCACCAGCACTGTCACCGCTCACAATGATCTTCGGAATGCATTCTCCAGACAGTCCGATACATGTGCCGCGAGTAGCGATCAGTTGGTAATAGACATCATAGCACTCGTACAGTGCGTAAGGATATGGATATTCCGGCGCTTTCTTGTAGTCCAGCGCAAGGACGGGAATCCCCAGCTTCCCAGCCCAAGCCATGAGTTTGTCATCGTGGCATCGAGGGTCCATAGCCACGAATCCACCTCCTGGGATGTCCAAAACGATCTTGTCCTGGTTCTTCAAGTCCTCTCTGGGCCCGTCAAAGTATAGCCATGCCTCGGTAGGCAGCTTGTAATCGCTAGCTTTCGGCCTCGTTATCGTCACTCGTCTTGGCTTGTACTTCATGAACCGGGGTCTCATGAGGTTCGTCACAAATCGCAGAGCTGGCGTGTTTGGCTTGTTCCAGCTGACACGTAAATGCTGAATACTCAAGTCTCCTCTTACTCTCCGACACATCTCGTCTGCCTGCTCTGCACACACGAGGTAGTACAGAGTGAAGACGATCTCGCACGTGTGCTTGAACCACCCCGGACGCAATCTCATGGCCGTCCAGAAGCCCGCATCCAACGCTGTTGTCACCCATGTTGCCCGAAAGAAGCTGCGATCATACAAGTTCGCTAGCGGCTCCGGCGATTCCAAGCCCACCACTCTTGCAAAGTTCCGAGACACATAGAGGGATACGCAGAAGACGACGAGCGTTTGATGCATCGTGAAGCGTTTGGAGAGCCATCGTGACAGTCGTTGGACGCCTGGCGGGCCATGGCGGCGGAACTTGGAGAGGTAGAGACTCCAGAGGAGGACGACGAGGAAGACTTGGTACTTGCGAAATCGGGTCGATGGGCGACCGAGAATGTGGTCTAGCATGGCGGTCTGTCAGGACTGCACTGCGGAGGACGTGATTGCAGCTTACCTATCATCGCGGGAGGAGGTTGGACAACATCAGCAGCAAGCAACGCAGCAGTCGGGTTAGTGAATGCGGCTATGTACGGCGCAGCGTCTCTATGAAGATGTCGTCGGCGTAGGCAGAGCCAGCTCTCCCGTCAGCAGGCCGTGGTGGAAGCAGGAAGGCCTCTGCTAGCCGTATTCGAACAGTGAGGAAACAGACAAAGGAAGGGAGGGAGAGAAGGGAGAGAAGACAGAGGCAGACGTAGCCATCGTGACCACAAAGTCTAAAGTTCGACGGGACCTGAGAGGCGGCCGATAGGTAGCCGTGGCAGAGGTAATGCGGCGATGCTGCCACTGGATCGACGACACGTGAGAGCCCGTGTCTTGCATGTGAAAGAGCGGGAGCATGCCTGCAAGGTCCGATTGGGCGGTGGTGGTTAGTCAGCCTCGGCACAGCATCGTGAGTGAATCTAATCGTGGTACAGAATGGGAAGCCATGGTTGACGAATTTTGTCTGTTTATCCTAAGCTCTCCTCCTCCAACACTCGTTCCATCTCTTTGCCGGCACCAAATTGCTGCGCACTTGCTCTATTGCAGTGCCACACCAAGAAGTAAACCTGCCATTCCCGCAATAAAAAATCCATCACCTTCAGTCCGCCTTGGATCCGAATGCACGAACCCACTCGCTGACCTCAAAACCGAGCCGGCGCAGTGTCGACGCCTCGACTTCCAACGCCTCTTTGCCCTCGCCCTTGGTCCGCGTCACGACAAACAGGTTGCCGTCGTCCAAGATGTCCACGCTCTGCTTGCCGCCGTTGCTGCTGTCGCTGTCTGCCGCGTCGCGCACGTAGATGGTGAGGTCCGGGCTGATGATGCCGCGCCATTGCGTCGCGGTCCACTGCCAGTGGTCGCTCGGCGCATACGGATCGTGCGCGTCGATGGGAATGCGGCACGCGAAGTAGTTGCTGGCGCGCAGCGAGTAGTTGGCGATGACGCTGAGCGGTTTCGCGCCGGAATTGCTGGTCGACGTCTCTTGACTGGATCCAGAGCCCGTCGCCTTCGAGCCCGAGTCAACGTCCATCTTCTCCGCATCGGCGTTCGTGCGCTCAGACTCGCCATCCTTGCTGCTCTCCGCATGAGGCTGCTTGTCTTTGGCTTGCGATGGAGGGTCGTCGCTCTCGTCGTAGTTCTCGTCGATCTCGCGGCTGTTGGCTTTGGATGCGGACGACGGCGCAGCGTCGACCATGACCGAGTCCGTGGGCGACGACGCTTTGATAGCCAGTGACTCTCGGATATCAGCACTCTTGCGCAGCCATGCCGCAACAAGCTCATGGTACTGCGCCATGAGCATCTCCTTGCTCCCTTGCGCAGTCAGTGTTGGGCCGTCGAGGTGGTTGACGTGCAAGTCTTCGCCTTTGCGCAACGTGTCGCTCAGCCAAGTCGCAAGCTCCTTCGCAGCATCTGCATTGTCTCCCTCAATCACGACAAATGGTCCGCGTGGAGCCGCCTTCTTCACAGGTGTCGGAGGTGCTACCTTGCGGAGAAGCCCAACTTTGTAGAAGAAGTCCAACGCCATGATCTGCTCTTTCGCCGACTTCCCAGCTCCAGCCGTCGCGACAGCTCCTGCTGCTCCTCCAGTATTGCGCGTCTGAAGTGGTGGCAGGGTCAGAGAGCGATCATGAGCGGCGTGGCCTTGCGAGAGACGATGTTGCTGGTATCCGGGTCCTGGGCGCGGCGGCGGACCCATTGCACCCGGAGGACTGACGACTTTGCGGATGCCCGGCAGACTCTCACGTCTTGAAGTGGCTGCACCTGGAGGGTACGGATGCGGCGGCGCCTGACCGAACGGAAACGGCGTGCCGGGTCCTGGCCCTACAGCATGTCCGAGGGGGGCAGCACCGTATCGCGGTGGCATCACGCGCTGGAGTGGTGGTGCATGGTCGCTGTTGTAACGGCGACGCTTGGTCTCCGGGCTCAACGGTCCTAGATCATCTCTCGCATCAGGCTGCCCATGCTGTGCCGGCGACATGTTGCTGCCAGGAAAGTGCTTGCCCATGCGGCGAGCTGCTGGTGATTGCAGACTGAGGTCTTTCAGCACAGGAAGCGTTCTCGACACGGGTGTTATGACTGAGCTTGGTGTTTGTGGGCCTGAAGCTGGGCTCAAGTTTGTCGATACTCCGTGGTATGGAGTCGATGGTGTCAAAATGCTTCTGCCGCCGCACTTGGTACACCTTGGCTTCTCACCCGCGTTGTCAGAAGATAGACTACCACGCCGGCCGCTTCGCTTCGGCTGATATCGGTAAGTTGGATATTGCTGCTGATGACGGATCTTCTCCTCTTCAGCTAGCGCCTTCCACTTGTTCTTGACCTCTGGTGGCTGGTTCTGCCACTGCTCGCCGATGATTTTGGAGATCTCGGGATTCGCAAGACCTGGGTTTTGCGCAACGACGTTGGCTTGGTGATGCTGACGATACAGGATGAACGCTGGTGGACTGTCAGTGAATATGCCATGTGGAAAAGGCGTTGCCAAACGTACCGTTGCGAGGTCGAGGGATTTTGGGATCGGGCTGGCATATGCAGACGTGAACACCACTGTCAATGGTACCTGGGATGGCTTCACCACCCTCCAGCTCTTTGTCTTCTTCCTCCACAATGTCGGCGTTGCGCTTTCTTCTGAAAGGAGGGCTTTCTTCCGGCGTCAATGGAGTCTTCGAGCCGGATCGAGCTGGACTTGGTGAGCGCCTCTGCGAACGAGACGAAACAGAGGACGAAGTCCGCCTACTTGAACTTGGACCGGCAGCGCCAGACGCTATATTGTTATCGCCTGTTCGGTTTTCCTGAGCTTGAGACTTGTTCG
This sequence comes from Phaeophleospora eucalypticola, assembly GCA_022814565.1. Classification (NCBI taxonomy): domain Eukaryota; kingdom Fungi; phylum Ascomycota; class Dothideomycetes; order Mycosphaerellales; family Mycosphaerellaceae; genus Phaeophleospora; species Phaeophleospora eucalypticola. The sequence continues at coordinate 1,705,678 of JAKLNG010000005.1, read as the reverse complement.
AGACAGACTGATCACTTTGATTCCCGTCGGGCATGGTTCGCTGCCACAGTTGTCTTGTAAAGATGATGCGGCCAGTCTCATTTGCAGACGGCGTTTGATGTATGAGTGATGAAGGGTGAAGATGGCTCCACTGAGGTGTTGGCAGCGTCGGCAACAGATGCTGACGGATAGCAGACGACGACGACGACATCGAGAAAGAAGTGGCAGGTTACGGCTTCTCTTGTTCCACTGGCATGCTCCGTCGACAATGAAAAACTCCCCGCGTACCAATGAAAGGGCGTGGTGACGACTCAAGCGATTCCATTATGTCGGCAAAGAAAGAGAAAAGAATCTTTGTGCCTATTATTCCCCCAAGCCCGGACTGTGGCATGCCGCCTTCTTTGTCCAATGACAAGCGCGGCTCAATCGTACTCCATCGCGCAAACGTGCAATTGTTGCGGAGTCGACCACGACGAGTTCTTTGTTCTTTGTTGGTGGGTACCGAAAGCGGTAGCCGGGCGAACGAAGCAGCCAGGCGAACGGTCAGCTGTGCGTGTGCGTGCCCTTTGAGACATTCCGACGGTAACTCTACTCTGGCCTCATGCAAGGAGGCCGCGCTCAAAGAAATGTGCAGCCACCCACACACAATGCACGAACAAACGCTCGGCCGCGCTGCCGTGACCGCCTCTCACAAGGCTGTTTTCTTGGAAATTCAGGACCACGCCCTTTGCCATGGAGACCCGAGCTCGTGGAATGTTACACGCCTACTTCGTACACGGCTGTGTGACGGTCCAGCGCTCGATTATCGTTTGTGTCTTCCATAGCTATTCAGAAGAACTCAACACCATGTGTTGCGCGTGTGTGTGCTGGATCGGAGTCTCCGTTGCCGCTCCACTGCTGCACTGCTGCACTCCTACCAAGCAAGCCAGACACCCGGGCCCCAACTTGCAGCGATCACACTCTGTCTTCAATTCGATTGGCCATGTCGAGCCCTCGTCGGGTTCGATGATGCTGACCTACTCACACAACATGGGCAAAGAAAATCCGAATCGATGGCTCGCTCACACCTGTACGGGTACTCGCATACGAGACAAAGCAAGCTACTTCTTTGCCTACCTCTCAGCTCGGTCATGGTGTCACTGTCAAAATAAAGAAATTGAAGGCGTAATAAGCGGTGCCAAATCGCGCCTCAGCAACGCTGCGTCCTTAGACAACAGCATGATGAGGTGAGGTTGACGGGAGGTGCTCGTGCCAGCTTACTCTGCCTCCTATAACGCCGTCAAGCCATTCAAGCCGATTCGACGCCTTCAAAACATGGATGATGACGAAACTAGGCAGGTCTGATGAGCGAAATTCGGCTCGTGCTGCTCTGCGGAGATGATGGCTTGCGTGACTCTCATGACCTCAAGCAAACGGCATGAAGGAGCAAGAAGAGGGAGGGAGGAAGCAATCGATAACCAAAGACCGTCAAACGACTCATGCCGAACTGCGGTTCAAGTCAAGCGCTAATGCTCCTATCCGAAATAAGGCGTCTCGCGCGGGAAGAAACCATGAACGAGCGCGTGAGAGAGGGATCCTTCGCCACGCGCCTCTTGTGTGTTTGTGTCGCCGTCCCGCCTCGGGAAACTGCAGGTGTCAAACACAAGATCCCGGATGGAATTCACTTCACCAGCTTCTCACTCACGACGCTTGTCTCGCGCTGGCCGAAAGGAGTATTTTGAAAGAAACTGGGAGTCAGCCAGGCTGAGATACGTCCATTGTTTCGGCGCTGGATTTGGCACATCAGCACGAGTGAGTTATTGAGGTACCCTGTGCTACTCAGGAGTGCTCAAAAACATCCGGCCAAGCCTGAACCACTTTTGCGATCGTCCTTTGAAGTTCGCCCTGGCGAGGAGCGGTGTAGCTTTCACCAAGTGCCTCGCCCCATGTTTGACCCTGCCAATCTTCCTCAAAGGTGAGAAGTTTGCTCTCCAAAGCGGCATTCTCTCCGTTGACCTTGGTACTGTTGCTCAGCGTATAATTGATGAACAGTTGCCACCTCGGAACGTAGTACGACCTGATCAGGCCACCCCACTGCTTTGACGCGTAGTCGCTTATCTCCCCCATCGGACCCCACAGTGTGACTTGATTTCGGGCGTTGTATTCGTAAAAGCTAGCGATACTGGTGGTCGATGATGAGTTTGTGCTACTCTTGTTCGTAACGTCCGTAGGCGATGCCCAAGCTCTTGCAGCCGCTATCCATGCTGGAAGACTGAACTGGGCATTCCCATTTGCCGTGAGCACCGCGTCTAGGTCTAGGAGGAGAGAGGTCATCTGCTCCCCAATCTTGGAGGCTTTCGCTGGTGAGTAGGTGCCATCCAGCGAACTGTTAGCTGCTTTGACAAACTCGATGTACAGAGGATTGAAGGCGTTTGCTAGAACTTGTCGAGTGATGTCGGTCAGGTCGAAGGTATAGGCCTCATTATCCCAAAGAGTGGGTTCTCGAACAGCAGCATTGTAGAAGTGCTCCCAGGCCTCCGTTAGCACTGTTGGATTATAGGTAATGGTCGTTGGGTGGTGCCCAGTCCGATTGAGCAATCCGGTGGTGTTCGGGGCAAGCTCAATTATAGACTTCGTTGTTGCTTGAGCGGCGTTTAGGTTCGTGTTGTTGTACACGGTCTTGCGCATCAAGTTCCAGGCATAGTAGAGTTCATTCGGGAGACTGCTTGCCCCATGATAGCGTGAGTCGACCCAGCTTCGAAAGTAGTTCCCAGTGTTGATGGGTTGCTTGTCCCATGCCTGGTCCAATAGAAGATCGTACATTATCTCATTACCTTCTTCTCCCTCCATGGTTAAACCTACGCCGACCATTGAGCTGCTGATATTCGCCAAAGCTTGTATGGGGTTGATGGTGACATTGTCTACCTGACCGTATCTGCAACACTTCTGTCAGTATCTCTACCGCGAGAGTCAGTCAATGATCACTAACAGTCCCATATTTCCACCGTAATCATGGAGCTCACACCAGATCCAAGGCTTTCCAAAGTAATTGTTGGTACGCCTGTACCGTCAGCATGACTTCGTAGTATAGAATTTGTGCATACGTACTGCCATTGCGGTTGAGACTCAGAGAACAGGTCCAATATCAAGATGTCTGAATCGTTCACACCGCCAAGGTAGGCCTCAACCCGGTCGTTAGTCCAGAAATCCTCAGAGCTATAGAACAGCCAGCCTTGGATGAGCCAAATAGCACTCGGATTAGCTGCCTTCAGACTGGCGACGTTTCCAGAGCTGACGCTTTTAAGGTAGTCCAGATCACCAGAGAATGGATCGTTCTCGTTGTACTGGTCCAAGGTGTAGACATTACTGACGTTGCCATAAGTTGCAGTCTGTTTGGAGATGAAACTCTTTTGCAACGTCATGAAGAGCGGATCTGACGGCTCTAGAAAAGTGACATTCGTGTACCGGCGTGCAAAGCCATTCCACTGACTCCCGTTCACAGCTGAGGCGTTCGGATAAAGCTGGCCGACTGACATGGGCACAAAACCAGTGAATGATGGCAATGCGGGAGTCATGCCCAGTTCTACCATTCGCTTGACGATTTGTTTGTTTAGTGAGAATTGACCGTCGATCCAAGTCGTTGGCAAACTGCCATTGCCCCAAGAACCTGCAGTTCGAGACGCCAATAATCAGCACGACGTGGCCGGAATTCTAACTCACTGATTTACTCACCTTGAATGTTCCCAAACCTGTTCCAGGCCTGAAAGGCTGGGCCCGACAAGAAGCTAGAAATATCTGTGTCTGTGAAACCAGCCTCTTGAAAGGTCTCTACAAGCAGCTTCTCATATCCTACCCAGGCTAAAGGCAGATTGATGCCGCGTAAGGCCATCCAATCGAGCTGGAGCTCCCAGTCATCCCAGTCCCAAAATGCCGAAGTGTAGCTGAAGGTGACTGTGTTGAAGTGGTAGCGCCATGGCACGATGCTCGTTCCGTGATAAGTTTGATTGAGGCGTGGCAGCTGCGCAGGAGCAAGATGGAGGCGTGAACCAATGAACCACCAGATATCGACATTCGCGATGTTGGAGAGATACCATCTCAGGCCAGATGCAAGAGCAATTGGAGAGTTCCCAGTGATATCTATCGTGCCATTGTTCCCATTACTGACGACGTACTCGTCATTTTGCCCAGATGAGTTGGCGGCCAGATTCGTCAGGTTCGAACTCAGGCTGAATTTGAAATCATCAGCATGAGCTGGTATCCGCCTCCGTACCAGGGCTTCAATCCCAGCGGTCGAGTGTGATAAAGCGTAGCAAAGACTCGAGCAAAGGCTGAGGGACGACAAAAAGTTGAATATGTGCATGCTGCAGCGAAGAGCCCTACCGGGTTGAGAATAGACAAGTGCCGAAGCTGGGGCTATCACAACAGCTACGAGTCCTTATACTTCACCGTCGCCTTCGCAAGCGGGCTGCAGGAACGCAAGGTTGCATCTGCCTACCTTAATGCTGCATCGGCGGAGGGATGACGCTGAGCAGGCGGAATCGGCAAACCTAGCGGCCAATGTGGATTGTTCGCGGCAGCCATTGGCAGACGATAACAATTGACCGAGAACGAGGTGCTGAAGAATTGTTTGTCAGGCGAAGATGAGGCGCAATCTGCTGCACACTGATGAGCAGATGGGAGACACAGGACATATCGAAGATGTCGAGTGTTTGCAGCGAAGAAGAAGGCCAAGTAAAAAACTTCTGCCTCAGGCAAGAACTGTCGGCCGCTCCCGCGCCAAGCCCCGACAGTCCGACAAGCGTCCGTGCACGCACATAGATGGAAAGAGCGGGCTTTCTTTCTCGACTTCAACCTCTGGATCTTCAGGTTTACGACGACGACCGACTCCCACCCCTCGAACCGCCAACGATGTCGCACCGAAAGTTCGAGGCGCCTCGCCATGGCTCGCTGGCATTCTTGCCACGCAAGCGTGCGTCCCGTCACAGAGGAAAGGTCAAGAGGTAAAAACTCCCATACCAGAAACACATTGGCATCGGAACGATGAGGTCGGGCACAAGAACTTCAATGGCTGACGATATTGCTCTCGCACAGCTTCCCTAAGGACGACCCGAAGAAGGCGGTCCACCTCACTGCCGCCATGGGCTACAAGGCTGGCATGACCACCATCGTGCGCGACCTGGACCGCCCTGGTGCCAAGCTGCACAAGAAGGAGATCGTCGAGGCCGCCACGGTCATCGAAACTCCTCCGGTACGAGATATGGCGCCAATACCATTAATGGCATGCGCTGATCCGTACATTTTCACAGATGGTTGTTGTTGGCCTCGTTGGCTACATCGAGACCCCCCGCGGCCTGCGCTCGTTGACCACTGTCTGGGCTGAGCACCTTTCAGACGAGATCAAGCGCCGATTCTACAAGAACTGGTACAAGAGCAAGAAGAAGGCCTTCACCAAGTACGCCAAGAAGCACGCCGAGGAGGGCGGCAAGAACATCACCCGTGACCTCGAGCGCATCAAGAAGTACTGCACTGTCGTCCGTGTGCTCGCCCACACCCAGATTGGCAAGACTCCGCTCAAGCAGAAGAAGGCCCACCTCATGGAGATCCAGGTCAACGGTGGCTCCATCGCCGACAAGATCGAGTTCGGCCACGGCCTCTTCGAGAAGCCAGTCGAGATCGACAGCATCTTCGAGCAAGACGAGATGATCGACTGCATTGCCGTCACCAAGGGTCACGGATTCCAGGGTGTCACCAGCAGATGGGGCACCAAGAAGCTTCCTCGCAAGACACACAAGGGTCTCCGTAAGGTTGCTTGTATCGGTGCATGGCATCCATCCCACGTCCAGTGGACTGTTGCCCGTGCCGGTCAGATGGGCTACCACCACCGTACCTCGGTCAACCACAAGATTTACCGCATTGGTAAGGGCACTGACGAGGGCAACGCCACTACCGACTTCGATCACAGCAAGAAGCAGATCACACCGTAAGTTTCGACGTCTCATGACATGGCTGAGCTCGGCTAACGTTTCACAGAATGGGTGGCTTCGTCCGCTACGGTGAGGTCAAGAACGACTTCGTCCTCCTCAAGGGATCTGTGCCAGGTGTCAAGAAGCGTGTCATGACCCTGCGCAAGTCCATGTTCATCCACACCTCCCGCCGTGCGCTCGAGAAGGTCGAGCTCAAGTGGATCGACACCTCCAGCAAGTTCGGTCACGGTGCCTACCAGACCCCAGCCGAGAAGAAGCAGTTTGTCGGTACGCTCAAGAAGGACCTCATCACCACGTCATAAGCAATTAGCGTTTTGGGCAGGAAAAAGGATGACGGCGTTCTTCGAGGCGGGTGGAGGGCTCAGAAAAACTCTCCGAGTCTGCATGCTGGTAGTTAGCGAATGATACCAGAAACTTCACGCTTCTAATGATTCCACCTGATTGATGCCTCACTTTAGTTCTTCACAGCTTGTCATTGGCTTTAGTGGCAAGCTTCGTTTGCAGCATGTGATTGTGAAGCACAGACCACGTTTGCTTTACACTTCATTCTTCGGCCTCTTCTTTCTAGACATACGCGCCAAACACACAACATTGCTGCTGCTTTGCTTACAATACGCAAAGGCCTCCGCAAGACTGACATATTCTAGAGGTACCACACATTACCAGACATGAGCAACCAAAACCGCACTGGAAGCGACCAAGCCCAAAGACGGCTCTTCGATGTGTGCTGTGACACGTTCGAGAGATTCCGGCTCGACTACCCCAACATTGAAGGCCACTCAATGGATTATGGGTTGATTGCAGACCTAGGAAAGCATTACAGAGGCTTCTACATCGCCGTGTTTGGGCAAGAAGAGTTCCACCCTGAGTACGAAGAAATGGAGACACTTTCCTGCGAAGGAGGCCCTTACGACATCGTCGGCACAATTGTGGGAGGCCAAGTCAACTTCAGCTGCTCGGAAGACAAGCTGAAGACTTTCTTCACCAGCACTGGCAAGGCTATGCTACTTCCTGCGAGGGTGAACGATTTCATCAAAGCCCGCAAGCTGGATGCCCTGAGTGAGTTGGACCGGCAGCGTGAAGAGGAGAGGAAGGCAGAGAAAGCGGCAAAGAGGATCCGGCGTGAAGTAAGTCGATTCTGAAGATTCGACATGCTGTTGTGCTGATAAGTGAGACAGGAAGCATCGCAACCTGCTTCTACGAATGATGGCACCCCGGACGACCCGCCCAAGGACAGCGTAGAAGAAGATACAGCGGTAAACGAAGAAAAGGCAGACCGCAAGCGTGAGAAGCGACGAGCTAAAGAGAAGCGGCGTAAAGAGCAACGCCAGGAGGAAGCGGAGATGAAGAAGGAAATGGAAAAGGAAAGGGCGGACCGAATCCGCGAGGAAGTGAAGGCTCAGCTGAGAGCGCGAGGGCAGAATGTGGACATTCAAGTGTACGACCCGAATACCATAGAGGGCCGCGAAGCGATTCGCAAAGCTCAGGAGAGCAATGAGGGAACCATGTTCTCCGTCCAGACGCAAGATCTGGAGTGAGGATTTGGCGCGTCGCTGATAGAGCCGGAATGGAAGGTTTGGATACAGCTTTGAAAGGCTCCATGCACGAAGCCGTAGCACCTATACAATAGATCGACCCAGTTTTCTCGACCCAGACGCGTTTTGTGGCTTCATTCGTCCGATTCACCAGAGCCTGTCCTGCTCGATTGTGTTTACGCATTGGACGGTCTGGTCGTCTCGCCGAAGCACCAGCTCTAGGTTGGCCTGACCTTTGCTTTCGCCAGCAAGTCGGCAATCTCGCGTATGTTACAATCCGGAGTGCTGTCTTGGGGGCTCTGTATCGAGATCGCTTTGGGCCGAACGCGCCGTGGATTGATCCTATTCTCAAGTCGAGCAGCTGGAGCTGCTTGCCAGCCCACCACCTCATTTGTCTTTGCCTCCCTCAACAACAAAATAGCGTCCGACCTTTTTAGAAGCATGCCCTAAGATATCCCAATTCACCGCTTCCTTGCTCTCTGTACTCGTCTCTCGCCGTCGCCGGATTCTCTTGTGGTGCTTGCCTCTTACATCTTCCATTGCCAACACGTCTTTCATGGCGTCCAATCCGAATTCTGCCTCCTTTTCGCCTTCCGCTGTCTCGTCCCTCAAACTCTTTAATGGTTCTACTCCAGTTGTGTCCACTGCTTGAATGTCTTTCACGAAGTGTAGCTGTGATGAGAGCATGGAGAGCATCTTCTCCTCTTCTGCGGCATCTTTAGGAGAAGGTAGCGCCGAGAGACGAAGCAGGTGATGTAGTTGTTTTGAAGAGACCTCGGGCGCGTCGTGATCCGACTTTGTCGACGGCAGCAGAGACGTTACGGACCAGCTGGGCGTCGATAGGAGCTTTTCTACGTCGAGCTTGCTGGCGGTTGAATACGTCTGTTTTGTGCCGAAGGATTTCTGTAGCCTGCTGACTCGAACAGCCCTCTGAAAGGCTTTCAGAGCTACCATTTTCTGGGAGTATTCGGCATAAGGGTAGACTATGGAGAAGGTGAGGTCACAGGTGAGGTCTTTCACATGCGGCGCACGGATCCCCCGCTTTCGCCGCACCTCGAACCACTCGTGTCATCGATCGACTTCCTCGAATGCGAAGTTCAAATTCGAGCACAGCATGCGAGGAGGAACTTTTGCGGGTGTCGCGCTGGCGACGGTGTGTGGTGCACTAACCAGTGAGTCTCAATGACAGTGTCAACGCTTTCATCCAACTGACCTCGATTTAGTGTATACGACATTACAACCAGCACTTCAGCAACAGAAGGAAGAAAGAGAAGGCATCTTCAACGAACAGCATGCATCGACAGAGGATCAAGAGAAGAGGATCAGTCGAGCCATTGCGAGCGACTTCAAGGAAGCACGCGAGGAAGTAGAGAAGTCATACAGTGGTGTCAGAGGCGGTTTTGCTTGGGGAATCCGACAGGCCTTGTTTGGAACAGAGCCCAAAGCTGGCCCTTCTTCCAAAGATGCTGCTCCTCCTGCGGGCAAACCACGAGACGAGGCCAAAGAAGGACAATCAAGGACGTGAGATGTGCAGCCTCAAGCCGGAGCTTCGCAACGGTGCTGCGTTACGACTGATACGATCAACGGTCATAATCATGTTGCTCCAAACCTCCACCCGGCAGCCATGATGGATCTGCCCTCGCTCAAACGCCAACGACGCCAGGCCATGCAATCCTCAGCCACCACCAACGATCAAGCAAAATCCTCATCTGCCGCTTGGATCTGTTCCTTGACCCGCAACAGGAGCGTTGTCTTCCACTTGTCCAACTTGGACATTTGATCAAACTGGAATAGCTTGTCGGCAAACTTCTCGCCGTCTCCCTCTTCTACGGCCTCGGAGAGGTCTACCAGTAGCTGATGTTCACGAGTCTGCGTGAACGCGGGGTCGAGATCGCGGTATGATTCGATCGCACGGGTTGTTGCTACTGTGTCGTTCTGTGCTAGATGGCAGATTCCGGCCTTCAAGAAGTACTCCTTTACCGACCACTTCATGAGGTTGTTGTTGATGGCAGACTTGGCGATGCGTTCGTAATTTGAGATCGACTTCATGTAGTCGCCTTCGAGTGCAGCAATATCAGCGAGCTTCAAATATAGCTTGTTGGCCAATCTGCGAAATGTACTGTGGTCAGCTTGTCCCTGACGAAACCATTTGAATGTTGTCAAACTCACTGCTCAGCGTTGTCGTTCTCATACCACCCAGCAGCTGTCTCATAAGCCTCCATTGCTCGCTTTTGATCGCCCAGCTCTACCTCGTATAACTCGGCCAAGTTCTGTTTGTGTGTCGCTGCTCTTCGAAAGTTGCCCTTCAATGTATAGTGGCTGATAGCCTGCTCCAGCACACGGGCAGCCTCCTCTGGTTCATCCTTTCGGTAGGACTTGTACGCTTCGGTGAGGGTATTCGCGGCATCGTCCGGCTCATTCAACTTCCCAGACTGGAGCGCAGCGGCTCGCTCGAATGCCTGTCCAGCTTCCTTGCCAGCTTTCTGCATGCGAAACGCATTCGCAGCTTGCGTGTATAGTTCGACCGCATTCTCGTACTTCTCAGTCCTCCCTCCGAAGAGCGAAAAGCCACCGCCTGCAGACTGGGCGGCTTTGTCTGCCTACAAGGCGCTCAGTCAATCACTTCAGCGGTCATGGAATGAGTCGCAGAGGCTGCTAACCTTCTGAAGCAGCGCGCGGGGATCTTGTGCCATGTTCGAGGTAGCCTTGGAGCTGCTTCGTCCGTCGGATGTAATCAGGTATAGGGCGATACGGCTGTATCGAAGGGCAGTTGTGGTTGCCTTCGCAAGACAGGTGATGGCTGCGTGGTGTTTCCGAACTCACATCACGTGCACTGGTGACGCAGCAAGCTTCTCGGTCCGGGTTGCCGCTTCCCCAGGGTCCAAGCAGCACGCGTGCCAGAGCGCGTCTCTGCACGTCCTGCGTCTCGACATCAACCTCATCTCTCTCGAGCATGCAGCATATCAACCAGTATTACACGACATGAAGCTTCTGGCAAATGAAGCGCTGGCAGATTCGAGGAGAGGTGGAAGATTCTGAAGAAGAGGATGATTTCAGCCTGGATGTCGACTCCCCAAGCCCAAAGAGACCGCGGAAACGAGCGAAACACAGCCAAGATGCTGACGGCACGAAGAACGACATACCTGCAGACTATGCGAAGTCGAATATCTCGAGGAAAACTCCAAACCCAGCCGATCTACCGGAAGAGGATGAGCCATGGCTGCAGCCGCAAGTTCAGGTGGCGCGGACTTACGGGCGAAATTCAAGACCTACTGCACGCACTCCCTCAAAGGTGACAGTGCCTTCCGACATCTCACGCAGGCTCAGTGACAACTCATCCCAACAAAATTCTTCACCGCGTCCTTCAGAGTCGACATTGAAATTCTGGCATCATGGGCCTACTCCAACGGACTCGGATACCGCTGATGCCGGAGAGCCGCGCATGTCCCAAAAGGCAGACTCGAGATCTCGAAGCAAATCGCCGGGTAACAATTCTGAGGCACTGCCGTCAGTATTCAGTCCAATGGTTCTTGCAAGCCGTGGCTCTGCCCAAGCGGCATCATTGTCATCGAGTCCGCTTTCTTCCCCGCTCTCTGCAATCAGTCCTTCGCCCTCAAGAGTTGTTCCAAATCTCTTGAGCGGAAGCGAACTCCCCTCAGACCTGCAGCTTGGAGCAACCGTGGATGCTGATGCTGAGGCAGCGGCAACTCGCGCTCCAACATCTGCCGCGCAGGTCAGACGCAATCTCCGTTCGAGAAAACCGGAGCAGCTGGCTCCATATCAACTAGAGAGAGCGCGCTACTTGCAACAATGCAGATCCAGGGGAGTGAAGCCAATAAGGCTTATTGAGCAAGCACAGATGAACAGTGAGTCTCAAAGCGCCTCACAGATCAGTAATGGCGAGCGACAGGAGTTTCTACACTCCTCAAGTCCAATTCCAGAGGAGCGATTCCATCAACGGCGAACGAAACAAGGGCTGTCCTTTGATGAATTTGATGTGCCCAACTCGCCGCACCATCGTTTGCCAAAGCGAAGGAGGACTGCAAGTGCATTCCAGCATAGAGCTGATGGGTGGAGACATGTCGCGGCGAATAGCACCATCGTGGAGACAGAGGACGCAAACATGCCGATTTCGCCGGCTTCGACTGCTAGTGAGGGCCCGGGAAGCGGAGACGCCAGTCCATCGCCCCCGCGCTTTAAATTTCCTGACGGCTTTACACCAGCACACCTGCCAACTCCACAGATATCTTCTGACGCCAAACGAATCGGGTCTGACGGCGGCTCATCGACAGATTCGCCACCTAGAAGGTCGAGGCATCCTGCTAGATCCCGAGACAAGCGCCAGACCTCCATTGTGTCATTGTCCTCGGGCTCAGAGCAGCTTTCTGAAGAAGTCGATGAGGACCATGACGAAGGTCTTCGGCGTCAACAAAAGCGTATCAGAGGCGTTCTTCCGGCGTCGTGGCTGAATATAGATTTCAAGGCCCAGAACACGCGAAGAGAGCAAGCTACTGCAAGGACGCGACCAGGGGACAGTCCTTCGTTGCGGAATTCACAGCCTCAAAAAGGTCTTGCTCGCCGCGTGACCACCATTGAACGTCACAACGGGGATGATGAAAGCGCACTCTCAGCTCTCCCAAACAATGGCGACGATTCGGACGATCTTACGCAACCACATGGTCCATCTTGGAAGCAACGGCGGCTCGACTTGTCTGCCTCTGACGGGCTTGCGTTGGGCCAAACGAGCAATTTGGATGATGATTTGATGGAGAACGACTTCATCGACCCGATGCTGGCTGGAAAGCCAACGTCGCATCATGCCAAAGTACCCAAGAGGCGTTTCGCCCAGCCACGGATCACCGAATCTTTTCGCAATACTTTAAGCAGCAGTCGACAGCAATTTTCCGAAGAGCGTACTGATATCAGAAGAAAACGGGCGTCGCGTCAGTTGGCTCAGCCTACTCGTAAACGGACGCAGAATGGCCGCAGCGGTCAACTGGCTGCTCGCCTGAGCGTTGCAGATGCACCTTCATTGTCGTCACCGACTGAAAGTGACAGAGAACTGCCTCAATTCGTTCGACTTGCTTTACGCAGAACAAGACATGATGTCGACCGAGGCCGCCATTCGCCGACTAACAAATCGATTCGACTCGCCACTGCTCAAGACACAGAAGAAGCATCCTCTGTCCTTCGCGCTTGGCGTGAAGGTAAAATCAAGGCTCGCGGACCACCGGATTGTAGTTTGAATAGGCGGGCAGGAAAGCCACCTACGCGAGGCACATCTGCGGACAGGACTGAGCGCTCGCCGCTTCAAGAAGTATCGCGTAATGAGCGCCAAACGGCATTCCCAAACCCACACTCGAGGCCCAAGACGAAATTCGGGATCTCTGCGAAGCCTCAACCAAGGCCAAGGGTACGACAGACGCATCTACAACCAGTTGTCTTAGACCTGCCGCGGGCAAGCTCTCAGAGTGATGCACAACATTCTGAGTCCCGGAGCCGGAAGCGAAAGGCGTTGGGACAGCCCCGTCGCGGTCGAAGGCTTCGTGACGCTCAAGTTGAGACCCTTCAGAGCACATTTGAAGACAGTCACAGGGCGGCCGCGTTCGAATCTCGAATGCAATGCTTGACCGAGAATCTTGCGCGCCGCGCCCATCAGACAAGGCCTATAGGGTTTCAATTGCAGAGATATCTTGGCGCTGATGATCCGGCTGGACACTTGAGCACCCCCACTGGGAACGACAATTACCCCATCCCGCAAGCATCAATTTCAGACAAACAGCCGCCTGGGACGCTTCCCTATCGAGCACGGAAGCAGAGACCCCGGCGTATTGATGTGGAAGTTGCTCAGTATGCTCAGCCTGTCCAGGAGCCTGAGAATTCCGCCCCTGGCGGCGCTCAAGATCAGGCAGTGGAAGAAGTCACTGGGCCGGTACTCCAGGGGCTCGGAGCCTATGGTAATGCCTACACTACTGATTTCAATATCCGCCGCCTTGGAGATTGTACTCGCTTCCACGAAGACGGCTTCATTGGAAGTGGAGAACTCGAAGATGCCCTTGCCCTCTTGAAACGCGACCTCGACCACGAAGCTGGTCGCGTTCAATTGTGTCTCAATGGCTCTTTTCTCGAATGGTCTGCCTGGAACGAAGCAGTCGCGTCTCAGGTCGACCGACTGCCCTCTGCTATCTCTGAAGCCCTGCATGCACTCGAAGAAGATTGGGCTGGCGTTGAAATTCAAGAAAAGCAATCCAACGTGGAGCGAAACATCGATTACTTGCTGCGCTCCCTTGTGCGCTACATCTCAAAGTGTCTGCATTTCATGGACCCTGTTGACCGTCGGTCGTGTATCGAAACGTTTGAGCGTCTTGTTCAGCGCCTCGTCGATATCATTGCAGACTTCACTCCCGATTCGGAATTTGCCCGTCAACTCGACATAAGGATGTTACAATACGTTCTGGTAGTTACAAAGCAAGCAGCACTGATCGGCGACCACCCACTGATAGGCCCTGAAGCGCGAGCTCGAATCGAGAGCCACCTCGCGAGTGTGGCCTCAAGCTTGTCCAAATATGCAGTGATTGGCAAGAGCCAGGAGCTACGCACCTACTGTGAGGAAAGCCAGAGAAGCCCGGTGAGGGAAGCAGGTATCTCCGACCAGGCATGGGCTTTGAGCTCTGTGGTGATTCTCAATCATGTTCTGGGATCAAGCTTGAATGCATCGGGCTCCTTTTGGAAGGTAGTCGGACTTGCGGACAGCCGTGGTATACGCGATCTGACAGTGGTCCAAGACTTTGAGCGCCTGTGGCATGAGATGTTCTCAATTCTACCTGCCTTAATGATTGGATCAAATGGCAGGGTATGTCGCGATATGCAGCCAATGCCAATGCCAGATAATTGGGGTCTGGTGGACACGCTGTTGAAACGACTTTTCGAGCTTTACAACGACTCGAGCAAGATACGTGGGCATACGGTCAACAGCTACATCCGAGCAACATTGGCAAGATGCCACTGCTTGGTCACTTCGTGGGGATGGTGGAAATGCGAGCCAATTCTCAAATCCACGTTTGACTTCTTCGCGCATCGAGGCCTTGCATTGCTGCGTAACGAAGAGAGCCATGGCTCTCCCAAGTTTCTGGAGGATGCGTGGCAAATGTCTTCATTGGAGGTGCTTCCCGATGACTGCTCTTTCCACATCTTTCTGAAGCTTCTCGCAACGGCATTACGAGGCATGCGAGAGCATCGCGTCTACGACGACAAAAAGATTCGCAACATTGGATATCGCGTGGTGCCAAATCATGGGCGGTCTTTTCAAAAGGAGACCGCGGCTGAGCAGCGCGATCTTGAAGCACTACGCAATCACTTTGATCTGTTGTGCACACTGTATTGCGCGTTGCCGCCCCGGCATCGCATTGCACTTGATCTGGTGCAAAACCTCATCGATCATTCGGTGTCTCATCGTGAAGCATGCCGGCTGAGCGTCCGTGCTTGGGCAAACATAACGAGCTTTCAGATCTCGACCAGCGAGCATGCTGAAGCCCTGTCTCCATTGACAGAGTGGTATGAATCCATGCTCAGAACCACCATCTCACAGTTTCGGCTGGCGAGAGCTGAAGGCGATCAAGCGCTCAAAGATGCAGAGTCAGAAGGTCTGCTAGTTCCTCGAGATGAACTTGAACGTATAGTTTCTTCGAACCAACAACAGATTACCAAGACTCTGCTGGACCTGATCGCTGGATTGAAGCGAGCTTTGCAGCATGCCAAACAATTGCTCCTCGCGAAAGTGCTGGTCGAAGGAAGCAGCTTTTGGCAGGTCTTCGATCTTTTCGATGCTTCGAATGTACGTCTTCAAAGTACCATCTTAGAGGCCTTGATGGTCGTCGAAGTCGTCATCGGTTTGCAAGCACGCCTCCAATCGCCTTCCCCAGAGCAGCAGGATATCCACGGGGACAGTCAGGAGTACGGCGACTTCTCGGCTTTGCAAGAATTTGCAGCAGACGAACAGATTTTCGAAACAACATGCTCAAATATCACCGAAGTCATCAGCGCACCAATCGCTCACTTCTTGTCAAACGTTTTCGGTGCCGACAGAGCTGCCGAAGATACATTGCTGCAGCGTTTGGTTGATGTGTGGGTGAACCTGGCCAACGAGGCCGTTGTCAGGCTCCGCAAAAGCTGGTCTCTCTATGTGGACGAATACAGCGCGACAAGCTGGCACCAGTTGCGAGACACGGCTCAGAAGCGAAAGTACACCACCTACTTTATCGCAAAGGTCATCACGCACGCGAGTGGCGATGAAGACGTTAAGACTCGAGCTTTGACCGCCTGGTTTCTGTCCCTCGTCGAAAGGGAGGCAACACTTAAGTTTCAACATCTGCTCACAAGCGCTCTGCTAAACGCTTGCCCCAGGGAGCCTCTACTACAAAACCTGCCATTCATGAAGGACGCGCGGACAGCAGTGTATCATATCACCTGGGACGAAGTCCGCCAAAGGCGCCTGTCTCTCATCTCGTCAATTCTCAGCAACATGAGAGAAACACTTGAGCGACTCATGCATGAACAGCCAAGCCGCAGACACGAATTCAAGAGTGTATACGTTGGTATGCTGCGTCAGGCCATGCAAACAATGAAGGCGAATTATCAGGAGTTGCAATCGTCGAGTGGACAATCGGTGGCCAGCGTCAATGTCCAAGGAGCCTACGTGGAGTTTGTTCAGCAAGTGGTGTCCTTCTTGCAGCAACATACCTTTGGAATCTGCAGGGTCGATCCGTTCTTTACGGATTCAAGTGCTTTCCCTCTACCAGCCGGTGACCCTACCTACGTTGTAGGCAGACTTCGAAGCTACGAGCCCAAACTCCATGATGCCAATACCAGGAAGCAGCTTTCCGCCTTCATCCAGTCGGTCAGTGAAAGAGCAGCCACGGATGGCGAGCAGCAATACCTCGTTGGCCAACTTTCGACGGCAATGAAAGCTGCCAGGGGCCTGAGCAATGCAGACGCCCCAAGCCTTGGGCACATACTCCTGACAGCAATATTCCCTGCTTATGTGGACAATGCGTTGTCGACAGCATGCTCGTGGATACTGGCGCTTCCCATACTAGAGGCGGCTGCCCTTTGCCTGCCAGATCTCATGTACAACATTGATATAAAACACGAGGACAGTGTACTCACGGCAATGCAGTGCATGGCTGCTATGCTGTCGAGCATCGAGAAACAAAGACAGGCCATTGCGGTGAATCCAGGCATACTGGCCCTGCCACACGTTCAGAAGACAGTGGCTGCAATGTTTGAAGTTGCAAGATCTTGCTTGACACTGTCGTCCTTCATTCAACGTTCCAGTCGGCATGGCGAAGATGTACTGGAGCAACTGCGGACTCTAATCGAATTTGTCGACGCTGTCGAAGGGCATATATGTGATGACGATGAGGTAGCCTTGTCAATCGGGGAGTTTGCCAACAGACAAGTTCCATGTAGGTGGCCAGACACCCTGTTGGCGGCAGACAAGCAGGTTCGAGACTCGCTTGCCTCCTGGTATGCTTTGGACGGGCGTTACTTTGTGCGGAGATGTAACACGACCAAAGAGATTGCTGTGGCTCTTGACAGCGGAGAAGATGAGCAGCGACGACTTCTGCAGGCCTTGACTGACTTTCGGCACGATTATCACGCGATTTTAGATCATCGACACAACAGGCGATGTTCGGTGAGCGGCGGCAACGATATGATGGACGACATTGTTGTGGTATAAGGCGGTCGAGCTCAGAGGAATGTACATATTGATACCATCACGAAAATTTCTAACGATATGAGCACGGAATGTCCAAAAGGCTTTTGGAATATCTGAAGGAATGCCTTGCTATGCGGTCACGAGTGTTCAGAGAGCTCACCGAAGCTGCGCGGAAAAGCGTGTCACGGTCTCCCACCTCGCAGAGAACGTGCAATGCAACATGCTCATGCTCAATCATATCTCGATCATTTGTGAGACAAAACATGCTATCGCAATCCGCACGGATCTTTTGGCCTGAAAGCATGTCGGAATGAAGCGAGAGCTCCATGAGCCCCGACCTTGATCCTTGCACGTTGGACCACAGATCTGCACCGGATCAGCGATGGCACCCAAATGCATCCTTTGCGACCGCCACGACTGTCAGCCGCGTGTGGGCATGAGCAAAGGATCACAGGCCTGGCCGTTGTTCTGTTACACGGGGCTGCGCGGGGTAGAGAAGGACCCTCGTGCTCAAGGCAAGATTGTGCATGTACGCAATGATGAGTACATGAGTTGAGTACATGCCTGATAGCAGATCATCACGCCTCTACTGTCCGCGGTGCGTCGCGTGAGGTGTTGTACATCCGACTCGTTTGATGAAAGCGTGAGTTATCTGCCTCCTGAAATCTCTGCTGATGAGGGATTTCTGGCCTGTTTTTGTGAATCTACTCGCTACCTCTCTTTGCTCGTCGTATTGTCGTAGCTACTGAACACCAGACGTCGGGACTGCTCGCCTACATGAGCTGACCGCCACTCGCGACCCATACACCAGCAGGGCAAAGATGCCACAGTTCAACAGGAGACAGGTCATCACGGGCCTGAGCGCGCTGGTAAGAGTCCATAACATAAGCTTGATGTGAGAGCTTCGCACGCTAGGCCACATCTAACGCGCAACAGTATCTCGCCGCGCTCACAGCTCTTGCGGCCTACGCGCTCTACAAAGCGAACCATTTCTCGCTTCCAATACCGAACGCTCTCTCCGCCCTCACCGTAGCCCTCCCCCCTCTCGCAGGCATCGCACTGGAAACGATTATCAGCTTCCAGTCCCAAATCGCAAACAAAGGCGGCCTCGAGACCTCGAAAGTCTTTCAAGCCGTGAATGCCTTCTTCCTCGTCTACGAGACCGTCCTGGCAACGCTAGCAGGCACACACATCGCTCCAGCAACAGGGCTCTGGTGTCCTTTGCATGAAAGGTGGAGTGAGATATGGCGGATGAAGGATGCGAAGTCCATACTGAGGATACAGGATGCGTTTGATTGCTGCGGCTTCAACAGCCCGCAAGACATGGCGTTTCCGTTTCCTGATAAGACACATGGAGCCGACACCTGCATGGTGCGATATGAGCGGAGTACATCCTGCATTGAACCGTGGAGGGCGGCCGAAAGGCAAGTGGCCATCATCATGCTTGTGATTCCCGTGGCCGTGTTTGCTTGGAAGGTATGAGTTCGTGCTAGAAGATTGCGGTAGAGCGCGTCGCTGACCAGTTCCGCACAGGTTGCACTCTTTCTCGCTCCGGGAGTCGATACACCTTGGTTGCCGTCGGCGATTCGCCTCCCCAGAGAGAGTCGGGACGACGATCGGCCTCGCCCAGCAATCACGTTCCGCGACATCGAAGATGAAGGCGAGGTCGACAGTCTAAGGGACGAAGTAAACCGCCTGAACAAGGACAGCAATCTCGCTACGCACATCGAGAGAGGTCGAGTCCGGGCATCGCCTCTCATACAAGAGACGGAGAATAACATGTGGCGAGAATAGTCCCGTCCCACCCCGTGCACTCATCGAATGCTCTGATCTTTAGCGTGCAGTCCTAGTAACCTTGGCCTTGGCCACAGAGGACTATTCGTGGACTGCTTGCTTTCCACCCTCTTTCCGCTTCTTCATCGAAATCGTCATTCTTGGTCGGGGCCTCTGCTTGTGCTTGGCGACTTTGTTGGGACCACCAAGCAGCCAGGCATTCATGGGCTTTCGGATACCGATGAACTTGCCCTTTGGAGTGAAGACCTCGACTTCTGGCGTTACGTCGACGTTTGGTGTGCCATCGTCACCAAATTGGGCACTCAAGGCATCGCTGATCAAGCTCTTACGTCTGCTTCGCACCTGACAGGTGATCTCGACCCAGCCGACACCTTCGATGAGGATATCAGCCCCATACACAATGAATGGCAAGTTTTCCGCCTTCTGCTTGCCCGCTGTCTTGTCGGTCATAGGTCCAGCACGAGCTTTAGTCACGTCCCACTCCAGCTTAAATGTGCCCGCGCTTTTCATCCGTGACTTGGCCTTTTCCGTGGCAATGCTCTCAACCGAGCCAGTGTAGACTGTGCCATCTTCGTGTACTCCAGTCTGGATTGCTTTGGCCTTCTCCGTGTTGCTGACGTGGGGTTTCAGAGGCGTGAAGGGGCACGCCAGGAAAATCAGATCATCTGTCTTTGGCGTTATGCGAATGATTCCACCGAGCAGGAGTGAGCCTCCTGGTTTTATTGTATGTTGCTCAGGGACGACACGGCTCTTCATCACAAGTGAACTTCTGTGCTGGGGCTCCACGTGCGTCTCCAGCGAGCTACGCTGCACTCCTGGGAGGTCTATGAGTTCGCCCTTGCCATTGCCATAGGGTATTCGAATTGGAGACGCTGTTGTACCAGGCAATGCGGACACCACCGGCATCTGCGGATACTTTGTCTCTGGCTGTGCTGGAGGTAGGAGATCCAAGTCATCAAAATCTTCCAAGTCCTCTGCTTCATCTTCCGCTGTAGCTTCCTCATTCTGTAGTTGCTCAGGATTACTGGCAACCTCTGCTGTCTGATCCTGAATTTCGGCAGCAGCAGCCTGCGCATCCGGCTCCGATTGAGCCTCTGGAAATATTCTGTTGCGAGCTTCGTCAGAGACCTGATGAGCAATCCTCGCTTGCTCGATTTCAGCATCGCTCGAACCAGCTTCCCGCATTGCCTTGATTCTTGCATCCTCGACTGCAACATCGTTCCTGCCTTTGGGAAAAACAACCTCGAACAACGCGCTCTTCCCGACATTCACTTTGCCCACAACCCAGCCAGCGCCGCCTCTTTTCCAGATCTCTTGTTTCACTGCTGGTGTCCACCATCCTCTCTTCGCGCTCACGCACCTCACATTTGACAACCGCACATTCTTCCCCGTCTTGCCCAACGCGTCTCTCAGCACTTCTTGCAGATAGTGCATTTTCTGATCGACTTGCTCTTTCTTGGGCGCCAGCAGGTCTGATCTCGTGACGATGAACGAAACATCAGCCGCGCGTCCTCTGATATATCTGTCGCTTTTGGAGCGTCGGTTTTGGGTTCGAAGTCTGGGTAGCTTGAGAGTCGACATGAGGTTCGGAATCAAGGACAAGGGAAAGTCGGCGGCGTCCAGGACGTGATAGATGTGATTGTTCTTATGCGGGCTAGACTCGATGATGTCCCTGATGGATTCCATCGACGGGTGCAGGATCGATTGACCTCTCGATTGATGCACGAGCTCGTGGCAGCGATCGCAGATCGCTCGAGTCGGTATGGAATCATCAGCCTCCTGAGGGGGCTTTGCAACAGCTTGGCTTGTCTCTGAGCTAGAGAGTCTTGCCATTGCTTGCTGAAATACATCGTCCTCGTGCTGCTTCTGATTCCTCTTCTTAGCACGCTGCTTTTGACTGTAGAAGCCAGGCACATCAGGATCGACTGTCTGACTGAGCGCTCCACAACCAGGGCAAACGACGGGTAATGTGTTGGCGAACTCCAAGTTGGCGTTTCGCTCTATGGCGTCGCTTGAAGGGGGGACTGGGGTCGCAGGTGTCGTTTCGGCATCTTGGCGGAGCACAGGAGCGCTGCCAAAGCGCCTGATCCCAACTTCACGGCATCTCGAAGTAGACTGCAAGCTTCGGGGGCCTGCAGTTGTATGGTCGACACGCCGGACGGAGGCGAGCCGTAGCGTGCGTGTGGAATGCCTGATCGAGCCCGACAACCTCCACATCCAGGATATCGCAGCGGCGTGATGAAGCCGAAAAAGGAAGATGACAGAGAAGAACAGGCGAGCAATGAGGCGAAAGTTTTCGGCATGTCTCTCGTCAAACGGTACGTAGGGCTGAAGATCGACGTGCGGCTCTTCGGGGAGTCCCGCGATGCAGGGATGTAAGAAGCAACCTTATCCATGTTATTTTAAGGATGGAAGTGAATCTCGTGTCTTTATCGCTCATGAGCACCACCAGCAACATCCGCACCACGTCCTCCCGCCGACCGAGTCGCTCGTTGTAAGAGCTAGTGTCATTGAAAGCGTTGGAGCGCACGCACATCATGAACTCCTAAGCTCCCTCCCAACTGGCGAGAGGAAGAGACCCGGGCCCTCACTTCCGAAGAACCAGCGACGGATACGAAACGACGACATTTGCCCAGCATGCAGCAAATGCCGTATCCAAGGGGCAACTCTATGGCCGCGGCGTACACGTCGACGCGCTCGTCCTCCTACCGCCAGAAACGCGCCCTCCGAACCTACGGCCCTCCCTTTCTCGGCATCGTTGCCCTCGTCTGGCTGCTCCTCTGGCTGTTCAGCGGCAGCAGCAATAGTAATAGCTACGACTACGAGACGAGCTCCTCTCCGTCGCTACAGAAAGCACCGCCCGGCACCCCCGAAGTTGTCATCGTCACCACCTTCGATCCCAAGCTCTCCGACAAGCACAAGGAGAACATCAAAGAGAACCGCCGCTATTATGCATCCCGACACGGCTACGCGACCTTCTTCCCCAACACGACCGACTACGACCTCATGGAGAAAACGCCCCAGAGCTGGAGCTCCGTCCCCGCTCTCCGACACGCCATGACCCTCTACCCTCACACGCCCTGGGTCTGGTACCTGACCTCAACCGCACTCATTATGAACGCCCAGGAATCCCTACACGAAAAGCTGCTCAACCCACGCAAGCTCGAATCTCTCATGATCACCGACAAGCCCGTCGTGCCGCCCGACAGCGTCATAAAGACCTTCTCCCACCTCAAAGGCGAGCGGGTGGATTTTGTCATCTCGCAGGATAAGGAAGGGTTGGCGGGAGGCAGTCTGCTGGTCAGATCTGGAGAGTGGGCCAAGTTCTTCTTGGATGCGTGGTATGACCCGCTCTACAGGAGTTATAACTTTCAAAAGGCGGAGGGGCATGCTTTGGAGCACATGGTGCAGTGGCATGGGACGGTTCTAGCGAAGTTGGCGCTGGTGCCGCAAAGAATTTTGAACAGCTACACGCGAGCGAAGGGAGGACAGGATGCAGCGGAAGGTAGGGTCACAAAACGAATGGATTGGAATGCTTGCGCTGACACAATTACTCTCAGGTCTGTATCAGGAGGGCGACTTCATCGCAAACTTCCACGGCTGCCAGCGAGATGCGGCACGGAATTGCGAAGAGGAGATGAATCCTCTCATGTCCCGGTGGAGAGAGCTACGGGATCAGGAAAGGAAACGGAAATAGAGAAGAAGAGATGTCAGGCGTTGAGGAGTTTCAAAGCGGGCAGGATAGGTGCAGGAAGATACCACCATGTAAGATCAACAGGATGCATGAATGCATGTCTCGGAAAGGTATCTGGCAAGAAGCTATCGGGGCCTCGCCGCCGGTGCACTTGCATTTACAAATCTCCCGGGATTCCACCTCCACCTGAAATGCCATTTTGAAAATGAACGTAATGAATCGTTTTTTGGGCAGCATAACCTCTTTCCCCTGCTCGTGACACTCCGATCAGATAATAGGCCGCCGTCATGGATGCTAGGTTTACCCGTCGTATCCAAGCCCATCATCATCATCCAGGAAATTGTCGTCAGGTCACGGTAGATTAGGTCGCCATCGAGTGGGCTGCGTCCTGTTACGGCGCATAGCTTCTACCCGGTGCCCTCGTCATGGTAGAATTTCTTGAGAAGCTTCTCCACTTCCTTGAACTCGCCTTGAGCTTGCTCAATCGTCTTCTTGCAGTTGCTCAAGCACTTCTCCTTGTCGGTCTCGTCGTGAGTGCCTGTCTCGTCCTTCATGGCTCCGAAGTGCTGGATCTTCTCGCAGGAGTCCTTCACCTTGGTAAGTCCAAGCGTTGCTGAGGAGCCTTTCAGGAAGTGACCCAAAGCGGATAGCTGCGGCAGATCCTTCTTTTCACTGCGCACACACATCAGTACTCTGGCACGACGATAAGGACGTTTGCGCAAAAGAAGGGGTCATTACAGATTGCTGTGCATCTTGGTAAATGTGCCCTCGGCTTGTGTGAAGAAGTCGTAGACGATACTTTTGCTGAACTCGCGTTCTTCCTCGTCATCGTCCATTTCAAGGATCTGCGAAAAGAGATTAGCAAATGCGCTTGCTTCGAGATATAAAATGGGAAAAGCTGATACCTGTTCGAAAGTGCTCATGTCGACGAGATCGCCGAAGTCAGGAGTCGAACCATCGTCGCTCTGTTCATAAGAGTGGCCATCAGTACCGACGCTGTGTAGGGACTTGTCGCTGTAAGAAGACGAGAGGGAGGTTTCGGACGCAGCACGGCGCGGGAGCGTCGAGGGCAGCGGTGAACAGCAGTAAGACTGACATCTCACCGGCTGCAAGCGAGTGCTCGTCCGCGTATGCTGGCCGGAGATGCGGTTCTGGGAGTGAGAGCGTACAGTCAAGTCTGAGGATCTGGACGCCATGGTCGCTTCGCTTCGCTTCGCGTAGGCTGGCTGTGGGTCAAATGAATGGGCGAGGGGATGCTCCAGATCGGCAATGGCTAATCGCAGCCGTCGTCGAGCAGCGGAGGAGCAGCAGTCTCAGGTTGTGCTCGAAATCTCGGTCGTGGATGCAGCAGCAGCAGCAGCAGCAGCAGCACCAACAGCGGCTCCGTCGCGAGCGCAAGGTGTGCACTGGACAGTTGGAGAGGGAGCGGTGACGTAAGGCAGAGAAAGCCTCACGCTCGTGCTAATTCGAAAAGAGCGCCGGGGGAAGGGGCAGGCCGGCGAGCTGGGACAAGATGGACAAGACGGGGAAGGTGCTGGGTTGGGTCGGGTGTAAGGTATAGCTGAGAGCTGGCTGGAGGCGTGGGAAGTAGTAGAGTCGAGTCGCTGGAGTGGTAGGAGGTGGTCGGATTGGGTTGTCGTCGGAAGCTCGAATGCTGCCCTCTGTCGTTGGCGGGCGTGTAGTCTTGCGGGCCGATGCCGAGTGCAGGCAAGCGGCGGATGTTAGAGTTGCGAATTGGCGAGCGTTGCTGTTCGGTCGGCTACTGCTGCG
This sequence comes from Phaeophleospora eucalypticola, assembly GCA_022814565.1. Taxonomy (NCBI): domain Eukaryota; kingdom Fungi; phylum Ascomycota; class Dothideomycetes; order Mycosphaerellales; family Mycosphaerellaceae; genus Phaeophleospora; species Phaeophleospora eucalypticola. The sequence continues at coordinate 1,681,225 of JAKLNG010000005.1, read as the reverse complement.
CGTGATGTACGAGAAGCAGGCGTTGACGGCGTTGGCGGCGTTGGTTGTGGTGGAGTCGAGGAGTTGTCGGCCCTTTGGTGTTGCAGGTAGTGGTGTTCATGTGAGTTGGTGCTCTGGTGGCTGCTTGAGTTGAGGATGAGAATGAGTCGAGCACGGCAGTTTGAGACATGTGGCGGACGGACCTGCAGTTGAATTTCCTAACGCTGATGTCGCAGCGCGTGGCAGATTTCTAGAACCCCACGAACCCTTTTCTTGCCTTCGACGACTCCACTCTCGAGAGCAGAAATGGAAGTTATCTGACGGAGATCACTGTCGACTGCAAATTCAGCGCCAGTCGAGATGAAACGACAGTGGCGATGAACACTCTGGAATGGTTTTATGTGGATGGCAGGCGCGACATTTCTTGCAGAGAGTGAGAATCTAGCGAGTGGGTGGGGTAAGGATAATACTGCTACGGCCTTTCGCGGCGGCGTTGAGGTGGGCCACGGCGAGCTCGACTGCGGTTGTCCTGCTGCTAGTCCTGCCTCTTGCAGTCGTGCTGTTGTCGACGAGGCACTTGACATGAGCCATCTCTCTGAGTGTTGGCTGGCGTCACCGTGCCTGCTGCTATTCCCTTCCCTGCCCTCTCCGTACAATTCGTAGACAGGCTCTGCTCTCTCAACAGCTGTCTGACCAGGGCCTTGCCTACTACCGCCCTGCCATCCCGGTCGCGCAGAGCCACCGCTTCCGGTTGCTGCGTCTTCTACTACCGCGCTGCTATCGGCTCTGTAGAAATCAATCGCGCGATCGCAACGCTCCATCATCCAGCCTCCGAATCGTCTCTTCCTACAGCTATTCTGGACATTTTCGAAGCAGCCTTCACCAACTACGTCACCTGGTGGATTTCGGCAGGGACCACAGGGACCAGCACCAGCTAAAAAAGTTCGAGACCTAAAGCTTGCTGCGCGCCTCCTCTTCTCGACTTCATCTCGACCAAGGTCGCGGCCGTCTCCGAGAGCCCGGCATCTGAAGGACTGTGGGCTCTGTTCGTCCTATCGAGCGGTACTGCATATCTTCGTTTATCGAGACATGACATGATGCCTTTCGTCGCTGATCAAAGTTGCACGCCCTCCCGCCAAGCACGACGCTGCTGCTTAGCTGCTGTAGCTGCCTCCAGGATGTGTGTGAGCATACCGCTCCCATCACTACTGTACCGATCTCCGGCCCTGTATTCTCTGGCACGTGTATCGCGAATTTTTGGCGCCGAACCCTCTTTCCATCGGCCTCTCGTTCCGTTGCGTCTGCCATGTGAGATGATGCATGAACCTTTCTCGACCTTTTGCCCGCTTCCATCAGGTCTCTAGGTGTTTCGGGGCGTTTCTGACGTGCGCCTCGGACCTTTGCTCAGAGGTTATGGCCTCGGCAAAACGCGAGCGCTTGAGGAAAGTTGGTACGAGTACGAGACGACACTTCAATCCAATGCCCTCATCTCGGTGGGGTTGGTGTGAAGGAGACGCGAGGCTACTAGGTGAGAATTCTTCTGCTCATCTATGAGCTGCCTTTTGATTTACCTTCCGACGCTCACGCTAATCTCAATGCTCATCTCTAATGTACATCATGCTGCGCTCCATCGGATCAGGAGGACTCCTTGTCGAGTGCTTCATCCGGAGAACGTCACACGCTGGTATGCTTAATCAACCCCTTCGACATCTTCATTTCTGTGAGATGCTCTATCCCTTGACCTTGTAGATGGCCTCGGCCAGGCGGCCGACGTTCTCGGATGTGATACCAGCAACGCTGATTCTTCCATCCTTCGTTGCGTACACCGAGTGCTCTTCGGCGAGCTTCGTCATTTGCTCCGCGGTCAATCCAGTGTACGCGAACATTCCAATCTGAGAGGTGATGTGGTCCCAGTTGTGCTTGCTGCCGAGCTTCTGCAGGTTCTCCTTGAGCAGCGCACGCATCTTGATGATGCGGTCGGCCATGCCCTTGACTTCTCCGAGCCACTGCTTGTTCAGCGCTGGGTCGTTGAGGATGGTGCTGGCGACACGAGCTCCGTGCACAGGTGGGTTGGAGTAGAGCGGACGGACGAGGATCTTGACTTGAGAGTCCACACGGGCCTTCTCCTCAGGAGACTCGGTCACGATGGAGAATGCACCGACACGCTCACCGTACAGACCCATGTTCTTGGCGAACGACTGGGCCAGGCAAGGGTGGTGTCCCTGCTGGAGGAAGTAGCGCAGAGCGAAAGCATCCTTGTCTGTGTCTCCGGACGCGAAGCCCTGGTAGGCCATGTCGAAGAACGGGAAGTGGCCACCCTCCTTGACGGCGTCGCTGATGGCCTTCCACTGCTGCTCGGTGGGGTCAACACCGGTGGGGTTGTGTGCGCAGGCGTGCAGGAGCACAATGGAGCCCTTAGGCATAGCCTTGATGTCCGCAACCATGCCATCAAAGTCAAGTCCGATGGTGTCCTTGTTGTAGTATCTGTATTGCTTGACCTCGAGACCACTGTCCAAGAAGACAGCCTTGTGGTTGGCCCATGAGGGGGTTGGGATGTAGATGGCCTTGGCACCTGGGTAGAAGCGCTGGAGGAAGGCACCTCCTATGCGCAGGGCACCGGTTCCAGAAATGCTCTGGGTGATGGCAATGCGGCCCTCTTTCAGTGCAGCGCTGTCGGGGCCGTATGCAAGCAGAGCGGCGGCCTTGGTGAAGTCTGGCACACCCGTGATACCGGCATACTCCTTGTCGAGGTTGGCCTTGACGACCTGCTGCTCGGCCTCCTTCACTGACGGCAGAACGTACGGCTTGCCCTTGTCGTCACGGTATGCGCCAACACCCAAGTTGATCTTCTTCGAGTTGCTGTCCTTCTTGAACGCTTCGGTGATACCCAAGATGGCATCTGGTGGTCCTTGCGGGACCTGACTCCAGGCCGAAGCGCAACGAATCGATTGGTAGGCGACGTTGCGAGATGGAGCTGCCGCAGCTCGCTGGAGGGCGGTCTTTGCGAACATGGCGACGGAAGGATCGAGTGAGGGTCGAAGTGCAGTTCGGAAGGTGCGATTCGGGCGCAGATGGCGAAGATGAAACGAGAAAGAAGTCAATGGTCCAAGAAAGAGAGAAGGACGCTGTCAATCGCGGTTGCGTGGATTGTGGTGTGACTGGAGAAGTGAAGCCTGGCAACTTTCTGGGGCCCCCAAAAGCTCGTGCCAGCAGCCAGTTCCAGTTGCCGAGCGCCGAGCTGAGAGCGCGCCGAGCCGTCTCTGCAGCCCCGTCTTAATTACCCGCCGAAAAAAGTCACAATTACCCGTTAGAAAAGTTCCAGTGCACATAGTGTACACCGACCAACATGGACACGCGATAGGCGCAAGACGCGCAATCATGGCGGAAATGGAAACGACCGATCTCGTCGGCGCGAATGGGCAGGTCAAGGTGCAGCGCAAGAAGAAGGGACCTCCGACGTCGAAATTGAGTCCCGAAGAGGCGCTGAAGAAGAAGAGGCAGCAAGAGGCAGATCAGCAGTACGGGAGAGGGAAGGGTGTACGCACAAAGGGCATCAAGGACAAGAAGCTGCGCGGAAATCTGCAGGCGCTAGAAGAGCGGTACCAGGATGCTACACTGAAGGCCAAAGATGCAGAGATTCTCTTGGAAAATGATACCGGCTTCCTCGAACCCGAAGGCGAACTCGAGCGCACCTATAAAGTACGACAAGACGATATCAAGCACGATGTCGACACCGAGACCGCAAAGAAGGGCTTCGAGCTCAAGCTGAACGAGATGGGTCCATACATGAACGACTACACCCGCAACGGTCGAGACTTATTGCTCGCAGGCCGCAGAGGTCATGTCGCCACCATGGACTGGAGGAGTGGCAAGCTAGGGTGTGAGCTGCAACTTGGTGAGACAGTAAGAGATGCGAAATGGCTGCACAACAACCAGTACTTTGCCGTAGCGCAAAAGAAGAATGTCTACATCTATGATCACCACGGTGTAGAGATCCACAACCTCGACCAGCACGTAGAGGTCACGCACATGGAGTTTCTGCCATACCACTTCTTGCTTGCGACCATTGGCAATGCTGGGTGGCTCAAGTGGCAGGATACCAGCACTGGCAAGCTCGTCATGCAAACGGGTACCAAGCAGGGTACTCCAACAGCGTTCGGCCAGAATCCCTACAACGCTGTTCTGCACGTGGGTCATCAGAATGGCACAGTCTCCCTGTGGTCGCCGAATAGCACTACGCCCCTGGTCAAGATGCTGTGCCATCGAGGCCCGGTACGCTCTCTCGCGATGGATCGAGAGGGACGGTATATGATCAGCACTGGGCAGGATATGAAAATGGCAGTGTGGGATGTTCGCAACTTCAAACCTGTTCATGAATACTTTTTACGGCAGCCTGGCTCGAGTGTCGCAATCAGCGACCGCAACTTGACAGCGGTGGGCTGGGGAACGCAGACGACTGTTTGGAAAGACCTGTTCTCCAAGCATCGCTCAGATGGGGACCAAGTAAAATTGCAATCCCCATACATGGCTTGGGGAGCGCAGGGCCAGAATGTGGAGAGAGTACGCTGGTGCCCGTTTGAAGACATCCTCGGCATTGGACACAATCAGGGCTTCACGTCAATTATCGTGCCAGGTGCGGGAGAAGCCAACTTCGACGCTCTCGAGCAGAACCCGTACGAGAACACCAAACAGCGACAAGAAGCCGAGGTCAAATCCCTCCTCAACAAGCTGCAGCCGGAGATGATTGGCTTGAATCCAGACTTTGTTGGAAACCTCGACTCTGCTTCCCACGAGCAGCGCAAGCTGGAGAAGGATCTGGACAGAAAGACTGGTGCCGAAGCTGAGAAGGAGCGCATTGAAGACTTGAAGAACCGCGGTCGCGGCAAGAACAGCAGCCTGCGAAAATATATGCGGAAGAAGGGAAATAAGAATGTCATTGACGAGCACAAGATGCGGGTCATGGAGCTGAGGGAGAAGCAGCGCGAACAAGCGAAGCTATTGAAGGAGGGGAAACAAAAAGAGGAGTTGGGACCAGCGCTGGCAAGGTTCGCAAGAAAAGGAGGTTGAAGAGAGGCTTGGAATGACCGTGACTTCTTGGTTGGTGATGAAAACAACCAAAATTTCAAACAACACACAGATGTGTGCACAGAGACACGGGGACACAGTTGCGTTACAACAGTGCTCGTCCAAGGTTCGGGGCCGATTATGCCTCGCCATTCTCAGCTTCCCATACAGAAGCCAGAGACCGACGCAAAGGTATCAAGGCCTCCGCTCGCATTTGAGGTTGATTGCGCATGTTGAAATACACCAGAGACGACAGCGCGTTGGCTTGAGCTTTTCAAGCCATCCACCTTGGGGGAGTTGACCCAACGTGAATCTCACGAGCAGAACCAAAATTTCAGGACTTAAGCCTAGTATTGCGGCGCAGGATAAGAGGTCATCATCTTCTGATGACTCTCTGTCAAGCTAGGCTTCATCTAATCAAAGACGTGTCAGGTCATCATTGCTGTCATCTACAGTCTCATGATACGACAGATGATCATATTCACACAGCATCATACCCCTTAGCCTTCACACCGTCATCACTATCGCTCGGCCGCTCCATCCTCCCAGCCGGCTCGTGCTCCACCTCCTGCTCAATTGCCGTCATCACATGTATCCTTCCACTCGGCAACAACTGCCGCTTCGTTGACGGCGTGCGACGTATTTCCATCTCGTGCTCGTCACCATGCCCTGCCATCCCTCCTCCTGCATCCGTCCGTATACAAGTGCTCCTCGATGTCTTGTTCTCCCTAGCACCCCCATCGAGCGACCTTCCAAACGCCTCCAAGCTCGATTCGCTTTTGTTATCATGATTGGAAGACTTGGTCATGAAGTTTGCGAACTTGTTGAGCTTGATGGGGCGACAGCGGCCTCTTTCCGTGCCAATGGACTGGTTATGGTTGTGGATGCTGCTGTTGTTAAGGCCATCTCTCGACCTCGACCGTGATCCGCCTGTGAAAGAGTACTGGCTCTTATTGAGGAGTTTGGGAAAGATGCAGCGCAGGGTGGGCAGACAGGAGCAGATGATGGCCGTGTTGCATTCCACGTTGGACCAGATTGCCGCTAGAGGGTTCTCCCAGGAGACGTCTTCTGCGCGCTACGGACTTTGGTGAGTGAGGACATGATGAGATTGTTTGAGGCGCGACTTACTGAGATCACATAGAGCGATTCGAGACGGAGGATTGACGTGATGCATGTGACTGGTGCGAACATATCAGCTAGAGCTTCTCCACTATTGGCACGTTATACGCACAGCCTCCCAACGCAAACACGATCATCAAAGCCCTTCGTTGTCGTCTCGGCAATTCCAGCTGTCGGAGAACGGGCAGGGGAAGGATCGCAGTCATGATGTCGGTGCCAATGTTGATGCCGGCATTGGCAAACCTGTGAAGCGACATTTAGCATCTTCTCAATGTGCATTCACGAGAAACAATGACAATTCTCACCATACAGCAAATTTGTTGAAACACTTCCCTCCTTCAATCGTCGTATTCCAAAAGAAGGCAATTGGCTTGCAGAAGAAAATCGCGATGAACACCGTCTCTGCACAGTACACGATCACAACTCCCAATAGGGTATAGCAAGCGATTTGGAATCTCTTTTGAATGAAGATTCGGAGGTATTGGATCAGAATCGAGATCTATGGTTGATCAGTGCGGTGTCCAGTGCATTTGATGGAAAGCCTACTGACCTTGGCCGAGCACAACGACACATTGTACACAATGATAGAAACATAAAACGCCTTCATCAGCCTCGTCCCTTCGGTAGGCGTAATTGTATGCTGGTGTCTAGCCATGCCATTCTCGACCTGGATGAACATCGTGATCGTCGTCGCAAGCGCGAAAAGCTACATCAACCACACCATCAGCATTGAAATCTTATTCACCTTCACTCTCCTCCCACAGTGATGTGTTCTCACCCAAGAAATCGAAATCATCAAATCATCCCACCCAGCATTCTTCGAAACGCACAACCGCGCGTACAATCTCATAGCCACAGCCGTAAACGACAAGACGGTCATCGCGGCCGTCACGCCTTCCACCGCTCCACCCGATGCATGTCCAGATATGCCCATATTCCGCCTGGACCAGCGATTCGATCTTTCCTCAGCAGTGTGGAGAGACTTCTCCAGACGCGTGCTCGAACAAGTCGCAGGGCGAGTGCGGAGAAGGATGGTAGTACGACATCTAAAACGTGCCCAGTGCCCAGCTCTGCGTCGTTTGTGCCTTTCCACTCGATTCCGGTGCGTTGGTCGCGTTGTGTCACCGCTGCTCCGCGTCAATCCTTCGAAAAAGCGGTATGAGCGTGAGCAGGAAGCGCTCTCCAGAGTTTGCGCTCAACACATCTGATGAGGAGATCCAGACCCGGTACGCACGAGACGGGTCCGGAAGAAGTGAAATGCATGGCATCCAGATTTGCATAAGCAGTCAGCTGAACCATCCTGGTAGACAGGATGTTGCCTCTAATGATGCCTGTTTATCTGCGTTGTCGAGCAGGGTGATGTCGGTTCATGACTCGGGATGCAGGCTCACGCGATCCCGCGTGCTCTTTGTTCCACGTGCTTGCATGCCAATGCGCATTTCAAGTTTTCAATTTGCATATTGATGGTACTTCGAAATAGCAAACAAATAGGGCGCATCCCGGTCCGTCCAAGGCTCCATTGTAGAGAGTCTTCCGTCCAGTTGTGACCGTTATCGAAACGCTCTCGTGGCCCGGCTCCGCTCGCGTACACATCTGAACTACTGCAGAGATTGAATCAGTAACCCTATATTCGTGCTTGAAATTTCTGGTGTGCCAAAATTGTGTGCTGGTTTTCTGCAGCTGCCCAGGTGGACAGTGATAATCCCCAAGCCTTCTGCAGGTACTTTCGGGTCACTTCTTGGTGGCTTCGGGAGTTTCAAGATAGCCTTGTCAGGAGGCGTTGCCAACGAGGAAAAGCTTGTAAGCGATTATGCCTGACTAAAAGATCAACTCTCACTTGATTGAATGATACATACGATGAATGAAAAGATGGGTATCTTCCTTTTGACTCAAACGCCACGAAATGCAAAGTGATGAGACTGTGGTGCTCGCGGTTTCAGCTCAAACCGTCTCCTTGCATGTAATTGTCGAAACGGCCCCCAGACTTCGCTTCCGTGTAATCAACAAAGAGGAAACAACGAATGAAGCTCCCAAAGGCTCTTCATGTATCCGTGCGGCGGCTTGTCATGCCCCGGGTGTTGCGTCCGAGCGCTCGGCGTGCTCTTGGATGTATTCCAGCTCTGTGGATGCACCTGGAGGTGGCGAGCCTTCACCACTTCGCCGGATTTCATCTTCGACTCGCGTCTTGATCCTGTCATCCAAGAGCGTGGAGAAGCGTCCCACTATCTTGTCGGACGCTTGATCGAGCAAGCGCGTCATCACGGTTTCGTCCAGACTCTTTTCTTGAGACTTCTCGCCCACAGCCCGCGCTGTCAACTTGAGCTCTTTCTCCAATTCGCGAAGGATGTCAGGAGCGATCTTGTCCGATGAGGAAGAAGATGCTAGCTTCCTTCTATATGCTCGAAGGGTCCTGCACATCGATTCGGTTGATGCAGTCAAGCTTCCGAAGCTACTGGCTGATCCGTTGGTGGACTTGTTTGGATTCAGTATATTCTCGCTGCTTTTCGAGCGCAGGGACATCCCCAAAGAGGGGCCGCGCTCTTTCTTCGCGGGATTCCGTGGACTCGGCGGTGAAGGCGACCGTTGGAAAACGCTTCGCCGACGGGATGGGTCAAAATTTGGCCTAAACGCGGTATCGAGTCTCGGCGTCTGGGCAAGCGATGACCGCGATGTCTTCTTGCGAAGCTTTTGAGGCGACGTTGGTGGCTTGACCGGTGCAGTGGGAGACGGCGATTCATTGTCCTCCGTAGAACGATCGCGGCGAAAGCGAGACATTTCACTATGTGAGATAACTTTCCTCAAAGGTGGACGTAGCAGAGCCGAGGTGGGCGGCGTTTGTACATCCGTCTCATCCAAGCTTCCCTCCGCCTTGGATGGCCGAGAAATGGTATTGTCCCAAAGGAAGATTGTCGAATCGGCGGCGACAGTCACAAGCTGTGGAGGTCGAGCTGGTGGATCCTTATCGATACTCAGCATGGGCACGAATGCCGCGTCTGTTATTCCTTCTGTGTGGCCCCAATCCCGAGCAATCAAGCTCCCGTATTCAGAATAGAGTCGCACAGACTTGTCGCTGCTCGAAACACCTGCAATGGTTGGGTTACCATTGAGAGATGGAGCATACAGTATTTTTGACATCACGACTGCCTCGCCACCATCATTGTCTGAGCATTTGAAGCTGAAACCCGCTTGACCATTCTTGAAGTTGTATTTGCCAATGCATCGGTCTCCAATGGTCGAGACCAGAATGGTGTCTTTCTGCGTTGTCACACACATACTGCTTGGCGAAGACTTCAAGGTAATCGCACGAACCATGGCAAAGGCCAAAGTGCGAGGGTCTTCTGGGTCTCGAAAGACGCATTCCCGGATAACGATGGACCGATCCGCTGAGCAAGATAACAGATGTTCGCCATCGGCCGACAACAGCAGACCAGTGACTGCACCGGCATGCTCGTCCATCGTCTGTAACAGCTCCAACCGGTCATTGCTACAGGCAAACAGTTGAACTGTTCTGTCGCGGCTTGCGGAGACCACGTATTGGCTGCCGTCACGCTCAAACGCAAGAAGGTCTAGCACTTCGGCGGAGTGCCCCCGTATCTGAAAAATGCTTCGCCTTGTGTTGAGGTCAGACAAACCCAAACTGCCGTAACGATCGCCTGAGACCAAGCACGTTCCGGATGATACCATTGCGACCGCCTTGAGCTCGTTCGGCAGCCCATACATCTCCGCCGAGTCTTCTATTGACACTTTGAGCCCATCGGCGACAGGGACTCCATCGTAGTCCCAAAATTGTACTTTCCCATTCCCTGAGAAGGTCAGAAAAGCGGCGTCTGGGTAGACACTGGACTGCAATGCCTGCACTCCCAAGACAGACTCTTCATGTGCGGCCAGTTGGCGCGATGCTGTCGCGCCGGACTCATTACATGGTGCGTCTGTTGCAGTAAGCCTAATAACTCGATTCGAATCGATCTCCACCACTGCATTGCCGATGGTCGCAGCAGCCACAGTCGTAAGTCCTGGTGTAGAGATCTTCGTAGGCGATCCAGACTGACGTCTTGTCTTCCCAGAGGTCAGTGCCGACTTTTCCAAGTCTGAAACCAGAAATGAGACTGTGTCTGTGTTGTTTCCCAAGACATGCAGCGTGCCGCTATCATCGAGCCGAGCTGCCGTGATCCGCACTCCAGAATCGACGGCAAGCGATAGCGTCTGTGTCTTTCCGCTATCATCTAGCAACGCAATCTCTCCCGTCTCCGCGCAGATAATGGCCTTGGTATCGGTGATGGCCACAACAGATGTGAATGTAGCTTCAAGTAGATCACCAAGTAGACAATTTTTTCCCACTAGCGTGCAGTGCTTGGGGCTTAGGATACTGTTTCCAAAGTCCGACAGTCGACTTTCTTTTTGCCGCGGAGTAGTCAAGGTCCCCATGCGAGACGTCTCAGGTAGGCGGCTATCGAAGTCGTCGGGTCGCCAAACCTTAACGAATCTGAGACCAACTGTGACAATAGAGCGCCCCATCCAGGCCATGTGGTATAGGAATGTGGTGCACTTGTTGCTAGCGAACAAGCTTGCAGCGCCCGTTCTATCCTCAATATTCCACACGTGAATGAAGCCATCGTTGACTGTGCCCAGTGATGCCAGGAATCTCGAGTCTGGACTGAAACTGAGAGCATGAACACCGAAACTGTGCTCTGCCACCAGCGACACGGGTGTCTCGGATGATCCATCTTTCAAGGAAAAAATGAGAATCCGTGGTTTGTATCCAGATTCTCCAACAGCAAGCCACTTGCCATTCGGGCTCAACGCGACCGACGTGGCAGCCTTGACACGGTCCTTGGCAGATGTCGTTTTCCCAGGCGAATCTGCCCAATCCCGACTGGCAGAGGCAGCAGGTGAGTTCGCCGAGTTCTGCTCCCTCACGGTTCCCAATGCTCGATTGCGGGGTTCATTCGGAGTTGGTGTAGTTGGCCAGCCGCCATTGGCGTCTCTGCTGCCAGACGCAGAGGCTGGATTGGCGCGAAAGAAAAGCTGAGTGATATGGAGATCCTCGTGTATCGAAGCTACCACAGCTGCAGCGCCGGCAGTCACAGCAAATCTGCCTGCGGCGGCAGAGAAGGCGGTTGCACTCGCGCATGTGGTTCCAATAACTTTTCTGAGGTGTAAGCCCGGCTCTTCCTGTCGACCGTGCCCGTACTTGGTGGGTGATCGAGGGCTGGGAGAGCGGAAGAAGGGAGAGTTGGAAGGGGTCAATCGTAAGGCTGGGTGGTGGGAAGTCATGCTTCCCCAAATGAGCGTCGTCGACTATGCCACCTGGGCGCATGAATTGTTAGCGAGCAATGCCAGCGGAAGATGCTTTGGCGGTGGTGGCCTACGGTAGTCGAGGTGAATGCCAACTCGAAGATTGTGTCATTGCCCAAGCAACATGAACATGCTCTCGGTCGGCTGCAGATGGCGAGGAATGCGCGTGAAGGCTGCTTCCGCAGAGGTGAACGATCGAGAAGCTGAAGTCGATTGCCAAATGTGTCCCGCACTGGCGTCCGTCACATGCTGGCCGTCGCGAAGCACTGGCCACGGGCACGATGCGCAATGGGCAGATGTTGTCGGTGTGTTGTTTGTTGCGGAACAACAGCTGCAGGGACGCGCGCAGTTGAAATTGACTTTGAAGCTCTTCCAACGGTAAGGTACCTTATCACCATTGGCCCATCCGCGTACGGGTTGCCGGCAGCTCGGCAGCAACCGAGCCTCATCATGATCATCCCGAGAGACACAAATCAACTTCAGCTTCATCGCAGACGGAGAGCTGGACGTCTTTCGATCATTATCGGGACGCGCGACTGGACTGACAATGACGACGCGCCATGACACGCATCGTCGCGCCATCACATGCGAAGGCCGGGCATGACTCTCGCCCGAGCCACCCACGCCCATCTCGGAGCGAGTCCCGTCCAGCACCTGCCCTCGACGTGGCTTCGTTTCGCATGCTTGAGGAAATATACGAAATACGACTGCTTTCCTGACCGACGCCATCATCAGCCGCCACATCTCGCATCTCTCGCATCTCTCGCATCTCTCGCATCTCACTGCCCTGCGGCCCCTACGTGTCCGGACTCCGGACCAACAAGCACTCGCAGCCAACGGAGCTTTGGATCTGGTAGCGCTGTCGATCTCAGCGGCTACTTATCTGGGCGACTCACGTCCGCTCAGTCGTCTCAATAATAACTTCACCAAACCTCCCACGCGACCACAATTCAGATCTCGCGATGACAGATGCAAATGTCCGCTGTCCGCCCCGCCGACCGCTGGATACAGGAACTGCCGCGAAGACGTACGTACCACAAGCAACCTTGTGGATGCTTGACTGGAGCTTGTTCGCCCAACGCCACAAGCCTCTTTGATGTGAATGGCACCCGGTGATGTTCTTATCAAGATTCAATACTTTCATATATCGATGCAGCAGGATCTACCGCGCGATGCAACTGAGATCCTCTAGACGATGCCTGCCACAGTATCTTTTGATGTCGCGCGTGCATGAGGCTCGGATCCACCCCTGTCCGCCTCTGCACAGCTACCTCGCACCCTGGAGTTGAGCCTCAGTCACGGCGAGCGACTGCCACTATCCTCCACGTTATGGAAACATCAAGAATCTGACTGCGCTGCCCTGTGTCATACGTCTATTCAAAGAGCACTGCGACTGGATGATAAGGAATTGCTTATTTGTGGCTTTTCATCAGCCCAATATCCCACTTCCCATCCCTATTTGTCAATCAACAGCCAGGATGTCTTATTTGCACAAAAGATGATGTGTTGCTGATCTTTCCCAAGAACCCGTGTGCTGGATCTGGAGTGCATGCGATGTACGATTCGAAACGAGTTCCACATTCGGTGCCTGGCAAGCAGACGCAGCGGCACGAGCGGCTAGTCTCTTGTTCTTCCAGTCCGACTTGTCGACTCGGACTCGCTCGCTGCTCATCCGTTTCGCTCTGGCACTTGTCTCCACTCGACCACGCCGCCCACGAAAAGAGATGATCAACAAAGATAAGCCACGAGCAATGCTCACTCTTGACGTGGGAACAGGAGGCGCCATACTGTCGATCTGTTGATGCTTCGGGCTCTCGTTGGCAGTGGCAAGGCATGAGTGACGAGCAGCCCCATACATGTCAATACAGCCAAGAGATAAGGCTAGCGTAGAGAAAAACGTCGTCAACGGTCAGCATAGGAGAAGAATGAGGGAAGAGAAGGTATAAAAGGCCCCTCGAAGTCAGCAAAACCATCCTGGCTTCCCATTCACAACAGCACAACCATCTCAAACGACTTCACACCAGCAAAACTTCACAACTTCACGCCAGTACGACAACAAACTACCAAGATGCAATTCCTCATTGTCGCCTTCGCTGCCCTTGCAGCCGCCAGCCCTACCCTCTTGGAGCGCAGCGGTCCCTGCCCGGCCATCGACACGCCCCAGTGCTGTCAGTTGGACGTTGAGGGTATCGTCGACACTCCTTGCGAGACCCGTATGTTCCACGATATGACTTGGACCAGAGACCGTTTCTGACATTAATCTGCAGCCGACGACGCCTCGACCAAGTCCGCTTTCGAGGCCTCCTGCGCCAAGACTGGCTACACTGCCATGTGCTGTACCCTCCCACTCGTACGTTACCATTCATCTCCTGGAAAGGCAAGAAAGCACGCATGCTGACTGTTGAACAATAGGCTGGCGACGGTCTCCTTTGCAGCGCCCCGTAAACCGACACGAAGAAGTGTCAACTAGAAGACGGATGTGCGTATGAAGGAAAGTCAGCTCATGTTACTTCTAAATGCACGATGCGAGGAAAGGAGCATGCCCTTACCGGAAGAATAGAATGATTTCGTCTGTGTATTGATGATCTAGACAAGATGTCTGTTTTTATCACACCCCTTTCCTCATCCATGCTGTCATGGTACTCTCGCAGTTCTATCTCTTCGACCTAGAATTGAGTGCAAACTCACTCCTTGCCCCTGACAAGGACAGGCATATGAAGTCCAAGCACGTGACCAGGCGGGTCCTCCCGTTCCCAGGTCTGAGGCTTCCGAACCGTCTCCACACAAAACGCGAATCCACCGACCAGCAACGGCAGCAGCAGCACTCTGCGGACGGGAGCATCAACCGGCCGGCTGCCTGCATCTCATGCACGATACCATGTCCATCTGGTCGTACGAAGCGCTCGGCCTGCGACGACCTCGAACGGACTCGCAGAGGACACCAAGAATACCTATGGCGGCGTGCAGTGGTCGGCCGCAGACTGGCAACGATATGCGATGCGGCACAGCTCAGCTCGCGTGGAAGAGGCGAAGCGGGTAGAGCCCGGCAGAAGTGAGCATGCGCAGTAGTTCGCCGACAGCTGCGGAGCCGCAATAATATCGCTTCCTAGCACTGCGACTGGATGTAGTAGTAGCTACTAGGAGGTACTGCTGCTTAGCAACGTGTCGATCGGCGCTGAAGATGAGGCTGCCGAATCAATGCATATCGTGGGCGATGGCGTGCGCTGGCACCCACCTGGCACGTGTAGCCGCGACGGAGGAGAGGAAGAGAGGAAGTAGTGGAAGCTGGGCGGAGGACAATAATAGTGGACAGTGGACAGTGGACGGTAAACGGGTGCAAGACTGGTTGATTCCATTTGTTCGAGGCTGGCCAGGCCCGAGGAACGGATCAAGGGAGCAGCAGACGCCAAGCCTACCGAGGGGCAGCGGAAGTAGCAATGACGTGGGGTAAAAGGCACGAGAAGCTGGAGAAAGACGGGGACAACATAATAACAAATACCCTTTCGTGCCTCTCTTATTTCCTACCTCCTCCACCGTTCTGTCGTTCTACTTCTCGGAGACAATTTGAAATCCTGGCGATTGATCCTGTGGGTCTCCCCTCTCTCAGCCGAAGTTTTAAAGCGCGACCTCGCCGTACCCGCGCACGACCACTGCTACTGCTACTGCTGCTGCCCGCATTGTTTCTCTCTCTTCCTCACACGCTACTTGCACTGCTGCACTGTCTCTCTGGCAGCTCGTCCGCTTACACTCCTCTCTAGACACCGCGAGACTCACGAATAGAGCACGCCCACCATGTCTGAGGGCAACGTCCAGCCGCCCAACGGCATTCCCGAATCCCAGCATGCGGAGACCTACCAGGTCCCCAAGGGCTTCATGAAGTGCGTATCTGTCTCAGCGCTCGGTCTCAGAGCTGTATTGACCACTCCATAGAAAGCACCCCAAGCAGCCACATATTTCCTCCATGGACCAGTACAAGGAAATGTACAAGGAGTCCATTACCCAGCCCGACAAGTTCTGGGGAAAGATGGCCCGCGACCTCTTGACCTGGGAGCAAGATTTCCAGACCGTCCACAGCGGCTCGCTACAAAACGGCGACAACGCCTGGTTCCTGGAAGGAAAGCTCAATGCCTCCTACAACTGCGTGGACCGTCACGCAGCCAAGAACCCAGACAAGCCCGCAATCATCTACGAGGCAGACGAGAAGGGCGAGGGCCGAACAATCTCCTACGGCGAGCTCCTCCGTGAAGTCTCCAAGCTTGCTTGGACGCTCACTCAAATGGGCGTGAAGAAGGGCGACACTGTTGCCTTGTACCTGCCCATGATTCCGGAGGCTGTCATTGCTTTCCTCGCTTGCACGAGAATCGGTGCCGTTCACTCAGTAGTCTTTGCTGGCTTCAGTGCCGACTCTCTGCGAGACCGTATCATCGACGCCAACTCCAAGGTCGTTCTGACCACCGACGAGGGCAAGCGTGGTGGCAAGCTGATTGGCACCAAGAAGATTGTGGACGATGCCTTGAAACAGTGCCCCGACGTGACTCACTGCTTGGTGTACAAGCGCACTGGAGCTGATGTGCCATGGACTGAGGGCCGTGACTACTGGTGGCACGAGGAAACTGAGAAGTGGCCTGCGTACTACCCTCCGGAGAGCATGAACTCGGAGGACCCACTTTTCCTGCTGTACACTTCCGGATCAACGGGCAAGCCTAAGGGTGTGATGCACACAACTGCCGGGTATCTGTTGGGTGCTGCCGCTACTGGAAAGTACGTCTTTGATATCCACGACTCGGATGTATTCTTCTGCGGAGGTGATGTGGGTTGGATCACAGGACACACCTATGTCGTCTACGCACCTTTGGTTCTGGGTGTTGCGACTGTTGTCTTTGAGGGTACACCAGCATACCCCGATTTCAGCAGATACTGGGACGTGTGCGAGAAGCACGGAGTGACGCAGTTCTACGTTGCACCGACCGCTCTGCGACTCTTGAAGCGCGCAGGTGACGACTACGTGAAGCACCAGATGCAAAGACTCCGTGTACTGGGCTCTGTTGGTGAGCCAATCGCACCCGAGGTCTGGAAGTGGTACCACGAGATCGTTGGAAAGAACGAGGCACACATCGTCGACGTAAGTCCAGAGCACAGGATCTTGGGTGCCTGTTTGTGTGAAACTGACATAATTGCAGACATACTGGCAAACCGAGACCGGTTCGCATGTGATTACCCCACTTGGAGGTGTCACCCCAACCAAGGCCGGATCCGCCTCCCTCCCCTTCTTCGGCATCGAGCCCGCGATCATCGACCCCGTCAGCGGCGAAGAAATCAACGGCAACGACGTGGAAGGCGTGCTCGCGTTCAAGCAGGCATGGCCATCGATGGCCCGTACCGTGTACGGCGCCCACAAGAGATATATGGACACGTACTTGAATGTGTACAAGGGATACTACTTCACCGGAGACGGAGCAGCTCGCGACTACGAGGGCTACTACTGGATCCGAGGACGTGTGGACGACGTCGTCAACGTCTCCGGTCACCGTCTGTCCACGGCCGAGATTGAAGCCGCGCTCATCGACCACCACGCCGTTGGCGAGGCTGCTGTCGTCGGTATCCAAGACGAGCTTACCGGCCAGGCCGTCAACGCTTTCGTCTCCATCAAGGATGGCAACGAGATCAACGACGCCCTGAAGAAGGACCTGATCCTGCAAGTCAGGAAATCCATCGGTCCATTCGCCGCTCCAAAGGCGGTGTTTGCCATTCCCGACCTGCCCAAGACGCGGTCGGGCAAGATCATGCGCCGTATCTTGAGAAAGATCTTGGCGGGCGAGGAAGACCAGCTTGGAGACACTTCTACTCTGGCCGACCCATCGGTTGTCGACAAGATTATTTCTACTGTGCACGAGGCCAAGGGCAAGAAATAGACGAGTCATGGAAGAAAGATGGAGGAGCAGAAATTGGCCTGCTAGGCTGGGCACTGCGCCCTTGCTAGGAAGACATGTTGAACGGCTTTTCCGATGATGTTGGATATTGAATGATCAGCGCCAATTTTGCGCGTTTGGGGATACCATTACCTTTGTAGCTGCAACTGTTATATTCATTTCTTGAAGAAGAATCATATGGTCTAGGACGTCTTTTCATTCATATCTTCGTCAAGATCTAGTGTATTGCGAGTCTGCTCAAAGTTTCTCTTGCGGTCGTAAGCTTCAGCCCAATGCGTGCATCCAAGTCAAATGCCTCCCATTTCTCCACCTTGGCAAGGAATTCGCCACACTTTTCCAGCAGTTTCCTGTCGCCTTCTTGTCCTCCTGCTTCTTGCCAGCAGCAGACGCTGAGTTCGTAGTATGCGACTGGCGTAGGCCAGTTGTCCGCATGATCGCAAGCTTTGATTTGAGACCAGTCGTAACACAGGACAGAGTCCTGTAGCAAGGTCTTGGCGTCTTCTACTCGGTCGAGACACCGGAGGCAGGTGGCGCGTAGAAGGGCGGAGATGGCGAGTTCGTCGGCGGGTTCGGAGGGTGAGACAGAGAGGCGCGAGAGGGATATCTCGAGATTGGGAGGGGACATGCGTTTGAAGCCGGACCAGAAGTAGCTGTTGAGGAAGAAAGAGAGATTAGTACTTGAATGGTGGCTGCGGTAGAGGCGGACTTACATCATCTCTTCGATGGGGCTCACGCCGACGGCGTCGATGAAATGGCAGTTGCGGGTCTTGGCTCGGTGAGACCACTTGGTGATTTTGCGGCTGATGAAGACGTCTAGGGGAAGTTGGCGTGCAAGCAATCGCTTCTTTCCAGCATGTGCGATGACTTTGTCCAGAAGTTTTGAGGCCGTCTCTTTGTGCTCAGCTGCTTTCTCCTGGTCGGTGTCTCGACATGTGCGGTAGAGCTCGACATGACAGCAGCCGGCGATGTAATAGTATAAGCCATGCGACCAGTTGTTCAGCTTGATGCATTTGAGGAAGGCGTCTGCGCACTCCTGGTAGCGATGAAGGAACATGCACACCATGCTGGTCTCAAAGATTCTCAATGCCTCGACCTGTTTCAATGGAGACTTTGTGGGATTGTTGACAAGTATTTCCCGTGATCGATCTATGTTGCGCTGGGCGCCAGCCATGCCCGAGTCTTGCAGAACCCACAATGCGGACTTGGGGTACAACGTTCGCATGTCGTTAAGCAGTTTGTGCAGTCGGGCTTCGGGATATGCTTCTCTGCTATGGATATCGCATAGTGCCACGGCAGCGTTGTGATACCCAAGAGTTATCAGCCCAGCCATGGCGCCATTGATGTTGGATTTAAAAGCCGTTGCTTTCCACAGTAAGCGAAGTCCGGTTTCGCGGTCTCCTCGAAAGGAGAGGATAGAGAGAATTTTGGAGAAAGCTGGAGGGATCATGGAGATGATGAGCTGCAGCAGACCGTAACAAAGTGCCGTCCCTGAGTGAATGAAGAGATCGATTGGGTTCGACGTGAGTTTTGTGAAGTCAAGTTCTTCTTCTTCTGATGTAGGATGCTCCACCGCATCCTCTTTCGTATCTTGTCGCGGTTTCGCCTCCATTGAAGGCTTCGACATGTCGGGATATTCCAGGTGGCCCTGATAATCCATTGGAGTAGCTTGCCCACTGAGACCCTCTGCCGCATCTTTGAAGTCTAGGTCATGCTCCTCTTGCTCTGTACCGTTCACAGGAGTCAGAACTCCTGAGCTTTCTCCAGGCGATTTCGAGCTCGCAGCTGATGATGACTTGACCGTACTGGAAGAGTCGGACGCCAAGCTCGCCTTGTGCTTCTCCAGGAACCGATTCTCAGCCTCGACAATCTCGTGCAGTGTCCCAAATGCTTTCCTCAGCTTATAGAATCCTCTGAGACTTTCTGTCAAGCTCTCGTTGAGCACTGCGACAACCGCGGACATCAACTGGCTCTCGGCGTTGGCAAGCGCAAACTCCGATCCAGTCGGGTATATTTTGCTCTGATATGCGGTGGACGGATCGCGAAGTGCTCTTCTGTGGTGCTCGCTCGCCGCCTCTTCGGTATCCGCTAGTCTGGCCGAAGCCTGTTCCATGATCTCTTTCTCAAACCCCAGTGTCGCTTTTAGAAAGTAAAGTGTCGAGAGTCCAAGCTACTTTGACCCCTCTGGTCAGCTACGTTCGCGACGATGTAGGCGATCAAGCGTCATATCGCACCTTATGGAAGGGAGAGGTGCCTTTTGTAAGATCTGCTTCGGCTCGTTCGACCTCTTGATGGGCATGTCAGCACACGACCGACATTTGGCTAGGCAGAAGCTTTACCATCGTTCATCATGAGTGTGGCCGCTCGCAGTGCCTCTTCCACTATGGCTGATTAGAATATGTTGTACACAGCTCTTTCCATGTGTCTCTCACATGCTTGCGGCTCGTCCAGGGCCGTCAGAGACCTGCTCGGGCCCAGACTCGACTTGGAGGAGGAATTGAACCATCCCCCGACTCGCTTCATGGCCATGGTCGTTTGTGGAGGTCCCGCGAAAGAGCAACGCTCTCTCTGGGTAAGCGATCTTGTCAAGGTGTTGTAGATATCATGAATAGATATAAGAATGCTGATGAATGGAACAATAAATGGCCGAGGTGAAAAGGCATGGCATGGCGGGCGGAGCAATGCATTGCAGTGGGTGCTGATGAATGGACATGACGGTGCTGCGGCTCAGGGCAGAAGCTGCATGTGGGTCTCGACAAGGACCGGGGTCTCGGTACTACCCTTAGGTATCAGATTGCCCGGCTTCCTCTCTTCTTCCATCTTTCACCTCATTCTCAACATACAAATTCCATGGCCATTTCTTTACCCCACGAGATTGCACCTGGAAGCTCGCAGCTGGTTTGAAAGCATGCGCAAAGGATCGTGCGCTGCGGCGGAAAGTGCCATGATGCACCCATACACGATTCAGCTGGACACGCCCGCGTGACAACGCGTCTCGACGAGTCGAGCATAGGACAGCATTGAAAGGAATCTACTCTTATACCATGGCCATGGAAAAACTACTCTGTCGGAGCTGCACGTCGATCTCTCCCGGACAGCAAGTAAACCGCCGCACGCATTTCGAGGAGAGGATCAGCACTCGCTTCGATGCCTTCCACTCGTGGAATGGGATCGAAGATGATGTGCTTCTGCTCCTTCATGCTCTCCGCATCCCCCTCGACCTCTTCCAATTTGATGACACCCAGCTCTACCACTTTACGCTCCTCAGGCCAGTGCACTGTCGCGTCGTCCGTGACGTCTCCAGCTTCCGCCAATTGTGCCACGAGTTTCAGAGTCGCTGGGCCCTTTTGCAGTCTTTCGGACAGCTCATCGAACAGGTATGATTCTGATTTGCTCTCCAGATCTTCCTTGGACAAGGTTGCGTACTCGTCTGGAATGACGCGGTACCGGATGAAGGTCTCTTTCCCGTCGGCTGCTCGGAACTTGAACGCGTTGACGCCGAAATACTTCTCCGTGGCAAAGCTGAGCGGTGCTGGCTTTGGATCCTTCACGAAAGCAGCGGCCGATCTGTGATGAATTAATTCACATCAGTCGTTGGAATGCTTTGGAGTCGTGGTGCACACTCACGGATTTTCCGCCAGGAACTCGCCAATCTTCCCACTGCCGATTGCTCCAAGCATCTCGAGAAACCCCTCTCCAGTCTTCATCGGAAAGAAGGCCGTCGTGTGTGCAATCACATCCGTGTGCTTGTGGCCATCTTCGCTGAGCACAAAGCGGATTCCAATACCCCGAGGATCAGCGTTTCCATCGTTGTCAGGAATGTTTGGCAACCCTGTGGAGTTCGAGAAGCGCACTAAGAGCGGAGTTGATGCCTTGTTGAAGTGCGGAGCCGTCGAAAGAGAGGCTGCATCAGCGCTTGGGACGAATGTGCCTCTGACAAGCCTTCCTTTCGCGTGTGCTGTGTTGCCGTTAGTATAACCGCTATTCGCACGTGGCCAACACATCCCTTACCAGGACGATATTGCTCTGGCGTGCCAAAAGCTCCTCTGAGGGTCTGGACCAGGCTCTCGGCCGTCTCGACGACCTTACTGTCTTCCGGGAGTGGCATCTGTACGAACTTGATTCACTGGTGCAATGAGGGGTACGGTAAGCAATGGTATCCGCTCGCCAGTTGCGAAAGGAGGTGATCGGAGACTATATACGCAATGTCTCACATCTTGATCGGTAAGCCTGCTGCTCAATACGCAGCCCACTGTAAGTGACAAGGCAGCGCTCAACCGCGTCCACAATTTGGAATTCTGCGCTTGTAATATGCAGAAGCTCGGATATCCCATTGACACTGCTGCACCGAGATGCTGAAATACACGTACAATGCGGTTCGTCTAGCTGTGGCGGCTGACAGAGGTGTCAAGCGCACCACAAGTGCGCCGTGGATTACTATGCAGCATGCCAGCTCGCTTAAAACGTTAGAAGATCCGGAAACGTCGGCGCGCCCTGCATGCACGCGACGATACTGTGTGCTTTCTCAAATCTGGCGGAGTCTGGCTGAAGGCTTTCTCCGGGGGTTTGAATGCCTGCAAACCGCTTGCTGGTCATGCGCAGCTCGTGGAGGCAGGCGCAACACTGTTGTCCTGCGACCCATCGAAGCATCCGAATACTATAACAGTACTGATGTTTGCCGCAGATGCCCCATGCTTCTCCCTCTTGATAA
The DNA here is from genome assembly GCA_022814565.1 of Phaeophleospora eucalypticola. Taxonomy (NCBI): domain Eukaryota; kingdom Fungi; phylum Ascomycota; class Dothideomycetes; order Mycosphaerellales; family Mycosphaerellaceae; genus Phaeophleospora; species Phaeophleospora eucalypticola. The sequence goes on along the minus strand of JAKLNG010000005.1, from coordinate 1,659,130 downwards.
GGTGCCACAAATCGTCGCTGCTGACACCACCCAGGAAAGAATCCAGCTCCGACCTACGCCCATTCTTCTCACCTGGGATAACAGCCGTGACTGATTGATCTTGTGTACCCCTTGGGAGAGCCGTCCCCGTCGCCCAATTTTGACCCTACAACAAAGTAACCATAATGCCCCAGGACAGCCACGCCAGGTTCTCAGGAGACCTCACCGCCAGCAAATCCTCGAATTTCGTCGTTTCCGGATCAGCATTATCGTACAACGCTAGAGTCATGCTCTGCAGCGCGCCGTACACGTTTGACGAAGAGCGGTGCTCGTCGAACGCCGACTTCTTTTCCGGCCAGTTTTGATCCCTTTTGCCGTCCGCATCCATCTTTGGGAATTGGACTTCATGATCTGGAGAATCGGCAGGGCTGACAAGGTGGAAAAGCTCATGAAACCATGTCAACGCCGTAATGGCTTGGTTGTCGAGATGTGCACCGACTTCTTTTGCTCCCTGTGACGGGCCGTGCTTGCGGTAGCTTGTCTCCTTGAAGCTGTTCGGGCACAGAATGATTTGGTAATCGGTGGCCCAGGCATCCGTTCCGTCCAGCTGCTCTGGAACAGTTTGAGCGAAAGTGAAGCCTAGGTACGCATCATTCTGGCACAAAGAGGGCTGATTGGTGTTCAGATCCAATGGAAAGGGCCACTGCTGCGTCACCGAGAGCGCTGGAAATTTGGTCTTGCGAAAGACCATGTACCCTTTCTGTCTGCTGTCAGACATCGACAAGACCTTATTATTCACGTAATGACGTACCACAGTACCAGCGTTGGCCCAGAAGTACCAGAATTCATCTATTACCAGTGCGTTAGGACTTGACGCATCGAGAAGTTCTTGCGGGAATTCCCACTCTTACCGAAATCTCTCCCCATCGCGGTCTCCCATTCCTTCAGTGTGAAGTAGCCAGCGTTCTTGCCACGCTTGGCGATCTTATTGCCACGCTTGTCAAGAGCAAAGCTGTCCGCCGTCTGGAACTCCATATAATCGGAGTCACAGAATCTGCGCGAGCGAATTCAGTCAACAGTTATTGCAGTCAGGCAGGGCAGCCCTTACAGCTTTGGCTTTCCTTCCCCATTCGCTTCCTCCTCCTCAAGAGTTGCTTTGACGGCGCGATAAAGCCCTAGCAAGAAGTTAGCATTTCAACCCGCAGAAACTGAGTCGACGACTGACCTCTGATTTCCTCCAACTTCCTCGAATCCAAACTCCCGGCCGCGGGCTCAAACTCCGCTTCATCATCTCCTCGATTTCTTGGAGCCACACCAATCAGACTCCCGACCAATCTTCTCACGCTCTGCGCAACCTCGTTCTCCTTATTATAACTCTTCGAATTGATATTGAAGAGCGTGTTGACGACGGAATAATAGATCTGCACGTACATATTGTTCAAGAGATTTTCCACTGAGCCAGCTCCGGCATATGGGTCGTATAGAGGAAGAGAGTCGGGCTTCGAGGGGTCTTCGAGGCGGAGGCAGGAGCCAGGATAGGTTGATGCGGAGCGGGTGTCGGCTTCGAAGATGTCGCTAAGCGCTTTTGGGCCTGCAGCGAGCGAGAAAGGAAGGTATGCGAGGAGAACGAGTTGTAAGATTGGTGAAAAGAGATGCATGACTGTTGAGGGTGGTTGTTGGTTGTGCTAGCGACGCTTTGACGGGTCGAAGGTCTTGAAGGCTGAGTGATGTTACATGGTTTTAACAATGATCGACTTGAGAAAAGGCGCTTTGCTTGATGTCGCATGTGCCATAATCATCGCTGGTGACTTGGCTGCAATGGTCTCCATGGCACGAGTATAAAATGCGCATATGACGAGAACAGCTCGACTTCGAGCAAGTGCCATGTCAGCCATGATAAACTCAGTGCGTGATCGAGGCATCAAGATTCGTAAGATGAAGATCAAAAAGCTCAACACAGGATCTGATTCACCGTAAGAAACATGCCAGTATACTCATTGGATAAATGAGCACAGCCGCTAGCGCGCACGGACGTTTATGTCACATGCGTCGGATTATTCGGCGTGCTTGTAGCAGGATGCTTTATCGTGATCCACCCAAGCAGAACTTTTCATGGTTTAACGGAACAGATAATAAAACGATGTCCATCCCGCTATTGATGCATTGTCGTCGCGGCTCTGATTTTCGCTGAACTCAAGACTACTCAAGACTTCCACCCCTTCACTCCGCTGTGGCAGAAGCTTCATTGAAGCCCCCGTGGCCGTAACCAGATCGCTGCAAGCGATGATATGCTCTGACCCTCATTTCGCTCTTTTCAAGGGCTGCGGATGAGATTATTCGCGACCAATCCAATCCCTCAGCCTTGAGCTGCAATCTCCTGAAGTATTCCCTTCGTGAAGTTTGCGGAAAAGAACGGCCAAGCGGTCGGGCCAGCTTCTCTCTTCCCTGGGATGGTAGCGGTCACTCCAATACAGTCGGAATCCGCTGCCATCGCCGCTCCCGAAGAATAGTCTTGCCTGTTGCATCGATCAGAGCTTGCAGTGAGTGCAGAATGTGGTGTTAACTTACTGAGTGGCGGCTAGAAGGACCACAGCATAGGCAAACCATGCGTAACACTCTGGCGTACGGATTGCCAAGACCTCGTTGATGTCAGTCGTCTGTGGCTGCGCATTGTCGTACATCGCGATGGTCATGCATTGCAATGCCTTGTCTGCATTGCCGTCGTTGGGTCGACGGGCAAGGTCGAATCCTGACTTATGGTCTGGCCACCTAAAGGAGGTCAGCTAGCGCAGAATCTGGGATTGGAGATGACATACTCTCGAACTGGAATACCGTTCGCATCCTTTCGGGCATGGAAAGGTTTCTCGTCGTCGAAGTCATCCGCGCTCACTAAATGGAACACCTCATGCATGAACGTAAGTGGGATGATGCTCAAGCTGTCGAGGTGGGTCCCTTCTGGCTGGGGCTGAAGTGGAAGAGTGTCAGGCCCCAGCTGGTTTGAAAACGATTGTGGACACAGGATAACGTGGTCCTGATAGAGAATAGCTTCTCCTCCTGGTTGCTCGTCCGGAAGGTCTTGATCGGTCGCTAGGACGACACCAACCTGTCGCACATTGCGACATATCGAAGGCGTGCCGGCATCTCCATCCCATAAGAATGGAAACTGATAGCTGCGCCCGCCGATGGTCTGTGTAGTGGGTGGCCAATCCAATTTGGAGAGCAGAAGGTAGCCAGACTGGGCGCAAGCTTTCGTCAGTGGGTGTCAGAGGCTTCGCAGTATTCCAGACTTACATCTCCGGGCTGATCTCCTGCGTCAATCCCTGAAAAAGTAAGTGACGATCTCGCGAAGCTGTAAATGTTAGCCTGGGACTCACAGAAATACCATCGATCAGCTAAACTCGGAGTTAGTGGCGGTCTTCACTGATGCTTAGAAGACTCTGTTAGAACTTACTGTAGCTGCGGCCATGAGAAGCCTCCCAGTCGGCGAGCTTCCACATCTCGCCTGTTTTGCTGTCCTTCACGATTCGATTGCCACTATAGTCGAGAGCAAAATCATCTGCGTACTGGAATTTGATGTGTTTCGAATCGCAGAAGAGCTTCCGCTTGTCCTCGCCGGTCGTTGTGAACATGATCCTTCGAGCCGTTGCGAGTCTTGCTAAAGCACGCCCTTCTATTAGCCAATACACGTCGCCAGGAAGTTGCCCAGATCGATCACTTGCCTCGGACCTGTTTCAATTTGTCGAGATGGACTCCCGATTGAGGCTGGAGGTCATCCTCATCCTCATCCGGGTTTCCCCAAATGCCTAGGAAATAATTGCTTAGCCCCATAAACGTGTCTTCTCTGGTGTTAGCTTTTGCCTTACCGAAGAAAGATGTCATCAATTTGCGTATATCGTAGTTGTTGTTGTACCACTCTGCTGTAATGAGTTGTGTTGATTGCATGATCATCCGGCACATGTCTTGCCATACGATGTTGAGAATGTTGTTTCGATCAGTGAACGGGGCCTCAGCACCGAAGAGGAGAGCAGAGTCAGGGTCGTTCGGGTATCGACGGCGATTGCAAGAGCCTCCGTGCTGTGGATATTGTCTCATGTCCACTTTGAAGACGTCTCCAAGCTTTGGGGGCCCTTGAGCCGACGCCACCAGAACCATGGTCAGGAGGAAGGCTGTGTTGAAGATCTTCATGATGCTTGGTGATGTGGGTTGAAGACGGAGTTGTTGACTTGACGATGTAGTCGGTGGATCGCCAGGTCTTCTTTAATCAACTCCATTCTCTAGAGACATGTGCTTTTCGCTTAGGCTTGTGATAGTTGGGTGCTGCGCTAATTACATGTGACATGCGGCTAGTAGTGCACAGGCAATGCTTTTGGCGGCTCCCTATCCATTGACACTGCACATGGGTGAATTTGGTTGGGTACAGCGAGGACTCTTGCGGTCAAGAACTCCAGGGCAATTGCGGCATCTCGCTAGCATCGTCTGCAAAGCCAGACAGCAATGTGCCACATCGCGCGGTGCCACATCGCGCGGTATTGGGCATCGCAAAAGGAGCAAACCATGGCCAAACGCCCAAAACTCCGAGTTCGCTTGTCTTGAGCAGAACATTCTCAACAGGCAGTGTAGCGGCGGATATTTCCACTACGCACGACTTGAGTTCAAGAAACAGTATGATTGCGTCCTCCTATGTGGCTCCAACCTGAGCAGAGGCCAGTGTGGCCATGATGGAACCAAGAAATGCAAGCCGGAGTCCGCTGTGGATGGCCACTCCAGCTCAAGTCAAGCACAACGTCTGCATCTCTCCAGTCATTTCACACGATCCGGCGGACTGCCACTACCCGAGTCGGCCGCGACTGCTGTCGTTGTCCAATCTTTGAAGTCCAAATGGTGAGATGAAATTTGACATCAGAGTTCGGTCAGCATCTTGCCAGGCCGCACGTCGGAAAGGTGCATCGATAGCAATGCTTGAGGTGCGGCAAGTAGATGCTCGGAGTGAAGTCGTGGTCGCATGTTCAGTTGTGCTGGCCATGTAGTGGGAGGGTGGAGGGTGGGAAGGATAATTAGGGAAAGCCCTGCTTTCGCTGTACTCGAATGCCAAGAGTGATTCAGCGATATTTACAGGATGGATGCTGCCAACTTCAGTCACGTGGTCGGTTAGCTCAGTTGGTTAGAGCGTGGTGCTAATACGGCGGATGCACTGCATCCTTGATAACGCCAAGGTCGCGAGTTCGACCCTCGTACTGACCAGATGTCGATTCTTTTTGCCTTTTTGACCTTTGTACATTGAAGACTTCTCAAGATGAGGTCGATCGACGCTTCCCTGCCAAATTTTGGTAGAGCAATGGGTGGCTGTTGCGGGATAAACGCTTCAGCCCTAATGCCAGTCATGTTGTGTCTCCGGGCCATAGAAACTTGATCGTAGGATACATAGCGTGGGTTTGAGGATACAGGCCAACCACATGTAGATGCGAAGAGGAAGGTCACATGGCGAAAGACCGCGTGAACTAGGTTCAGGTCTTTCCTCTAGGAACACAGCATGCCGAATGCTTTTCTTGTGGTGATACACGTGGGATATTTACATCGACTTCCTATCAGCTTTTGTCTATCTTCCAGCCTTCTGGATAAAGGCCTTCTCCAGCTTTCCGACTTCCGCCTTGAACATCTCAACCTCTTGCCAGCAGTCCAGTGGTCTCCGGTCATTCGTCCTGAGGCATTGCACCAGACTCTCCTTCGCCTTCTCCACCTCCTGTGGAAGCTTCTCAACCTTCTTGCGCTGCTCCAGCTTCTGTCGGAGATCCATGATTTCCTTCTCTACGCTGTCGTGGCTGCGGCCAGAGTCTACAGCTGCAGGTGTGTCGAGCTTTGGGCTTGAACTTTGGTAGAAAGGCGAGCTGAGGTGGTAGGCGAGAGTGTGTGGATCGCGAGCCGCCTCGGGAGCGTCTTCTTGGGCAGGATTTGTTGTTAGGGAGGCAGTTAGGGATTCGAGTTTCTTGGATTGAGAGTCGCGTATCCTGCTCAGTTCGGCGTTGACGCGCTGTTGAACCTTGAGTTCGAGGTCTTGTGCGCGGGTCGAGTCGGTCTGTTATTCTAGGTTAGCATTGGCAAAGCTGCGAGAGTATGAGGTCCTCACCTCTGGGCTGTTCTGAAGGTTGTTGATCACGGATTGACTTAACCTCACCGGCGCATCGCTGCTTGAGGTCAGTCTCTGCTCGCTAATGAGCTTCCCTGAGTCCAACTCACGCATTAAATATGTGTTGCTCCGGTTTGGAGCCGCCCGAGCCCATTGCAGTCGCAGTGCGAAAGTAGTTAGTTGTAGGTTCGGTTGTAGCAGAGTTGTCCGACGCTGGGGCTTTTCCCTCCGAACTGCCGACGAAACGCCGGTCGGATTCCTCCAGTCTCCGCCTGAGCCAAGCGCGTCAAACTTCACTCTTGGCGCGTCTTGTCAACGAGATTGAAGACATGCCACAAGATGCCGCAATCTTCGTTGACGGCATGGCTGAACCAGCCAAAAGCTGTCAAGGAGCCACCGTCAGCGCCAGCAAAGCAGCCTGAACCGTCCGCTGATTCTCGACCATCGCAATTACCTACGCCGCCTCAGATTACCAAGGCCGATTCCACCTTTGACGACTCTAAACTACAGGGAGATGCATCTGCTCCAAATCTATTCAAATTGAACAAACCGTTGCCTCCAAATGTCGAGCTCAGAGCATGTACCAAGGATGACATTCCCCATCTGAAAAGACTCACCAGTCTATTACTCCCCATTCCATACCCGGAGAAGTTCTACAAGGAGATCATCGAGGATGAATTGACGAACAACATCACTCTTTTGGCGGTCTGGCATGACGATCCGGCTGCACGCGGCCAGGAGAAAGGTCGTCTTGTAGGAGCTATCAGGTGTCGACTGCTTGCTCAACCGCCAGCGCAGAACAGCAACCCGGCAAAATTGATACAGGATCCAATGCTTTACTTAAGCACCCTAGCACTCTTATCACCATATCGAAGCCACGGGATCGCGACTCATATGTTGCACTGCTTGACCAAACGAGCGGTGGATGACTACGGCATCACGCGCGTCGGCGCCCACGTCTGGGAAGCCAACGCAGAAGGACTAGAGTGGTATCGCAAGCGCAGATTCCGCGAGGTCGGCAGGGAACCTGGCTACTACCGACGACTGGACCCTCAGACAGCTTTTGTGATGCAAAGGGATGTCAGTGTGATGGACTTCATCAAGTGAGAGGATGCAGAATACCCTTCCACAAACACGATCTATAATCGGAGGCAACTTCCACCTCCCGTCTTCAAAGCTCCCCCGGGGTTCGACAAAACCAAACGAATTTGGCCATGTCGCAAAGCAGGCGAAGGAGGCTCTGACGCTGATATCCCTCTTCGGACGGAGAAGACGCTGTGTCTCATTGTAGCATCCTACATCAAGAGACAATGAATGCCAGTCATTCTGTACCAGGGCGTACTTAGACTGCGTGCTGCTACCCAGCTCGCGCGCAAGAGAAGGCTTTCTGGCGAAGGCAATGCCTACACGGCGATTAGAAGCTATATGAGTCAGGGCAACGGCAAAAAGATGCCGACGGTCTGCGATTTCCAACAGCCAGCCCTGGGTCCGCTCATGACAACAGAGGAGAAAGAGTAGTGAGTTCCAATCTTCATATTCGTGAATCATTCCTGCACTTCTTGAGGTATCCAAACGAAACGCTGGTCGAGCTCAACCCCTTCCATTCACCTCACTCACTTCCGTGATTCCATTCTCTGGACTCTTCTGGCCATGGCCCAATTCATTCTTGTGTTTGTTTACCCAATGCCTGTACACCAACGCCAACGCTTTGTTCCCGTATCATCTAATCCAAATTCTCAGACGTAGTACTGCCTCCTACTGCTCGAGCGATGGGTACTACCCCTGCCGCTCCTCGGTCGGTAGTCGTAGTCGCGGCTTCGAGCTCGGCTTCCAGAGCGGCGGTGTCCGTGCCGGGAGTGATGGTACTCACGCTTGACGACAATGCGATCGTCGTCGCGGTGATGGTGGTGAACGAGGAGTGCAAGCAACTACAGAAAGTCAGTCAGGGTTCTTGTGAGCGCCAGTGCATCTCGCTGGAACTTACGAATGTGATGAAGAAAGCAATCACGTTGATGATTGCCAAGGCGAAGCTTGCTTTGAGCATGGCACACGTCTTATCCAGATGGTAGTAGATGGAAGAGTTGCCGCGGATACCATCAATGTTGATGCTGGCTCCGAAGTTCGAGCAGTCCGCTCCAGCGATGCCTCTCAAGACCACGACACCGCCGATAAGCGCTCCGAAGAAGCCGAGATCGACAAGGGCGACGAAGAGAGCGTCGTGTCTGGCACGGAGGTAGCTAACCACCGTAAAGATCGCCCATGCCAGCGCAAGAACTGATACTATGAAGAGTACCAGGATGTAGTTGGGTGTCAGCTGGTTGGCGTCGTTGAATTGGCTGACGAACCAGCCTAGCATGCCAACGATGGGCACCAGCGTGATGATCTCGAACAGCCGCCATGACAGAAAGAGGAAGCCTGAGATTGCCATTGCTGACTCTGAAGCTTTAGTTTCTGAGGTAGAAGTGGTGTTTCCGGTCGCGGTGCAGGGCTGCAGGACGAAGCTCGATTGGTTCGGCGGAAGTAGCAATGCTGTGTGCTGCAAGTCGGCGGAGGCTCAAATTGATGGCAGAGATGGTCGCCGAAGCTGCGCGACAGCGATCGAAAGAGTCGGAGGGGATGTCAGACGATAGTTGGCGTATGCGAGGGTAATGTAGCGGTGGTCGCAACGAAGTTGGTTGGCGAGCAACAAGGCTGGCGGATGATCCTTGCAGCAGCTTCCAAGGAACAAGTGCAGCTGCGCGCGCCTTGTTGGGGTTTTCGCCCTGTGATTCTTTGAGGACCTGCAATCGCCGTCGGCGCAGAAATATGTACAATTCAAAATCGCAAAAGGAAGAAGATGCGGGAGAAGAAACCGCCGAGTCTACAGGCGCGGGCAGTCGCAGTTTCTATTCTTCGAAACATGTGAGAATCCGCGGGGCTGGGTGTCGGCTGAAAGTGGGGTGGCTGGCTGCCGAGCTCGGCCGGGCCGGCGCACGCGTCCCGATCCATCTTCAAGGCGTTCGACATCATCTTCAACGGTCGCAACCACGATCACCATCACAAACATGGGCGCCTCTGCAAAATTAGCAATTGGTCTCACGTTGACCGCAGAGCGCGGGTCATCCCTCGTCCCCTCTGGTCACATTCGATGCAGCGGCGTGCTGCGTAAAGCGACGACGTTTCAGCACTTCTACTTCGGAACACGAAAAGGCCTTGCGTACGCCCCCCCACCACTTTCGCACATTAAGAGTGAGATATGAGATCGATGCAGCCGCTGTTGCAAAGTATCACTCGTGACGCTTCCTTCGCTCACGATGGCAATGTTATCCCAATGTGACGGTAATCAAGAGGCCACAAAGTCGCCTTCTATGCCTTCGAGGGAACTTCCGCTGGTCTGGGCCCCGATGGTCGCGTACTGATTCGTATCAGAACAAAAGATGCGACGGCACGAGAAAGATGTTTCTGCAGACTAAAACTCGATCAGCGGCTATCGGACGGGGCACGACCATCTCTTTCCTTTGTTCTCGGGCATCTTTACCCCAGCTGTTCCGTCAACCTCCAACAACGGCCATTGTGAGCGGCTGCCCTTTCCGATCATGTCTTTGCCCAGGCCAGATTGACGGGAGCTGGAGACGTCGAATTCACTGCATGCGGAAGCTGTTGCCTCACACCCTCTCGTCGCCCCAAGAATCCAGAACTTCGACTACGACAAGTACAAAATACATGTCTGGATTCATCATCTCACTCGACCTCACAGCAACGCCGTTTCAAAGTGCACATCTCTAGTACAGTCTTATACACTTGTCTCATCATGTACACTAAAGTTCAGGTTGGCCACCCAGCACCGGCCTTCAAGGCGAAGGCTGTTGTTGATGGCAGATTCAAGAGTAATGGAACCCCTATTGGCTACTTCTTGTGCGTATGGCTAATTGTCATCCAATAGACATCTCTCTATCTTCGTATGTGGATGCGAATCACTGGCTTATTCTAGTCTTCTTTCCCAAGGCTTGGTCTTTCATCTGCCCTACGGAGATTCGAGCCTTTAGCTCTCGGCTGGACGAGTTTCTTTACAAGCGCTCATGCGCTGTTGCATTTTGCAGCACGGACAATGAACACTGTCTAAAAGCATGGAACGACACTGAAGAGATGGGCGGGGGTCTCGGCGGAGTCCACATTCCCCTGATCAGCGACATCAACCACAAGATGAGCCGCGACTACGGTGTCCTTATTGAGGAGGAAGGTGTTGCTCAGAGGGCGCTTTTCATCATCGATCCAAAGGGGAACATCCGCAACATCACCGTCAACGATGCGGATGTGGGCCGCAGTGTCGACGAGGCTCAAAGAATCTTGGATGCTTTGATCTTCAAAGATGAGTTTGGCGAGGGATGCCCAATCGACTGGAAGAAGGGTGACAAAGGAATCGATGTCAAGACCAAGACCAGCGTCGACGGCAATGTCGAGATACCTAAGCTTCAGACGTGGACTTCCTGGGCCCGTCCGAAGCTCCAGCGCGCACGGAGTGGAACCTCGGCTGCATCTTTGCACTCATCTACAGGGGCTACAGGCGGCAACACCAACATCAACCCCAACCTCAACCAGAACAGAATTTCCCTTACTGCCCCAACCTCGGCCGGCAGCGGGTATGCCGAAAGAAATCGAAGTCATTCAAACCTGGGCAGCTATTCCACGCTAGCTAGCAGTACCACGAGCGTGAACGACGAGCCTCTGGTTAGCCCAGGTATGCAAGCGAAGCAATTCGAGACTCAGCTTGACGAGGCTCTCAATGCCCAGAAGAACACACAAGCCATGTTGGACAACATGCAGGCTCAGATGCAGCACACAAACTTCGGTGTTGGTGTTGCGAGCTGATGAGCCTGACGCATAGCCGGAGCAAATACGCCTTTGTTGATATACCTCACGCACACATGGAAAATGGCTTTGAACACATCTTGAACGAGCACCAAGCGAATCACGACGCTCCTTTATGAATCAATGCAGTGCGTACATAGAACTGGCAAAAGTTATTGAATTGATGCTTCTCACATTTTGGCACTTTCACTTCGAATTAGCAAAGTATGTCCGGTCCTACTAGTGGGCTTGCATGATCCATTTATCTACTCCAGACTGAGACTTGAGGCAAGTTGCAATGCGGAACACATAGAATGCAAGCGCTCTTCGACTTTCGCACCCGAAAGTTCGATGCCGTTACCCGTTATGGACTAGCGTCTTAAGCTAAGCCAATGAACTCCTTTCCTTCCCAACTACACCTCTCTCCTTCAACATCACTACTTCACGAGTCCCATCACCGCTGTCTTCATGTGCTCTGTATCGGACACTCAGATGCCCTGACCAACACGATGGCCGCCTCATCTTCCTCATCCTCCTCATTCTGGCGCCCGTCTATCATCTTCCCAATCTCCATTCTCCTCCGAATTGGCCTCCTGCTTTACGGCCGCTGGCAAGACGCCAACAGCCCGCTCAAATACACGGACATCGACTATTACGTCTTCACCGATGCAGCCAAATTTGCAAATCCATACGATCGCGCCACGTACCGTTACACGCCGCTGCTCGCCTGGCTGCTATTGCCCACGACTTGGGGCGGCTGGTGGTTCGAATTTGGCAAAGTGCTTTTCGCTGCCAGCGATGTTGTCACTGGATGGATTGTGATGCGTATCTTGTGCTCCAGGGGCATGAGTGTGCCGCGAGCGTTGAAGTTTGCGAGTATTTGGCTGTCGAACCCGATGGTGGCGCAGATTAGCACGCGAGGCAGTTCTGAGGGCTTGATGGCTGTGCTGGTCGTGGCATTGCTCTGGGCGACATTGAACAAGCGAATCGTACTGGCCGGATGCCTGCTTGGATTTGCGGTTCACTTCAAGATCTACCCGTTCATTTATGCGGCGAGTATCTTTTGGTGGTTGGGGAGGGAGCCGCAACAGGAGTCGAAGGAGGTCAGAGAGCTTTCGATTTCTGAGCGTGTTGCGGCGATCTTTACGAGAGAACGCATTGTCCTGGCCGTTGCGAGCTTTGCGACGTTTATGCTTTTCAATGTTGCCATGTACAGCAGGTGCGTGTGGCACAACGTTCGACTTTCAACTCTGGTGCTGATATTCGTAGATATGGGATGCCGTTCATTGAGCATAGCTATGCTTACCACCTCATTCGGATAGACCACAGACACAACTTCTCTGTCTATAATACGGTTCTGCACCTCAGCTCATTGCAGGGTAAAGGCGGCGAGTCGGGCTTTCACGTCGAGTCGCTTGCCTTCATACCTCAGCTGTTCCTGTCAGTGGTTGTCATCCCATTGTCGATGGCGAAGAAGGATCTGGCTAGCTCAATGCTTGCTCAAACGTACGCTTTCGTCACATTCAACAAAGTCTGCACAAGTCAGGTCAGGTCTCATGAGTTTCGTCATTAATCTGTATCTGCTAATCATGAAGCAGTACTTTCTATGGTACATGGTCTTTGTTCCTTTTTACCTGCCGTCTTCCACGCTTCTGGAAAGTCCGCGAAAGGGGTTTGCGGCTCTCGCTCTCTGGATTATCGGCCAAGCCATGTGGCTGCAGCAAGGATATCAGCTTGAATTCCTCGGCCAGTCGACCTTCGTGCCCGGCCTGTGGTTGGCGAGCATGGCTTTCTTCCTTATCAACTGCTGGATACTGGGTATCATTGTTCGCGACGTTCGAGGCCAGCCTGTTAGAGCCCCCGAGGTGCAGCCAGTCGATTCCAAGAAGAAGCGCTGAGTAGATCAGTCACAGAAACTCGATCGAATTTCCCTCATCCCCCAATGGCTTTGACACACCCCATGGCAGCACCAGCAGCCAAGCCTCCCAGCACCAGCATCTGCACTGCGTTCTGAAAACACACCAAGCGGCTGCACTCGCCAACCAGAGCCGTCTTCACCCATCCAAACACGAACAGTGCAATGGCCATGACAAGGATGCTGCAGTACAGCGCCTCCCGCACCCTCTCGAAGAATAGGTACGGCAGTAACGGTACCAGCCCACCACAAAAGTAGCCCAGCGCGATTGTCAGTCCAGAGACGTAAGCACGAGAAGGTGTGAAATCAGCCTCAGCAAGCTGATGATGGAAGCGCATCAGGAAATCGACCATCTGCTCCGGCTGGGCCAGCAAATTTAGTGTCATTGAATCCAGAGTCTCCGCTGAGAATCCATACTTGTCGAATGTGGAACGGACCACGCTGGAAGCCTTCTCCTTGTCGTGCGCGACGGTATCTCTGGTCTCCTCGAGCGAGGCGTAGTATCCATCCGCTTCCCCTTTGGCTCCTAGATATCCGCCGAGTCCCATGGAGATTGCACCTGCGACCAGTTCTGCGAAGCCAGCGTAGATGACGAGCTGTGTTGTTCCAAGAGCGGAGAGGCCGGCAGTGAGAGCGAAAGGTACTGTGAGGCCGTCGGAGAGACCGATGGTAGCGTCCGAGATGATGCGAGGGTTGATTCTGCAGCGGAGAAGAGAGCTACGCTTTGAAGTGGCCGTTTTGTCGTCGAAGCCATCACTCGTAAGACCGGAATCAATGGAAGGTTGGCGTTCCACATCAAGAAGACGCTGTCGTTCGCCTGTGTTGTTGTCGATAGTTCTCTGACGAGGGAGAATGAGCTGTTTCAGGGATGCGAGCGCCATTTTGCTCTGATTTTATTGGTCTTGGTATAGGTGCTTCTTGCGAGAAAGAGGTGAGTGTTTGAACAAAACAGAAGAGTGGCACACGAGCTCTTCGCGTTTCTGGTGAAATGGGAAGGCCGTTGAAATACTCGCTCGCGGTATGGGCTCCGCACCAATGGCAGCAAAGGTGATTACACTGCTGACCATGCATTGCAGGGTTCTTCCCCAGATTTTGGTCTCGCTAGCGCTGAAGAAAGGAAGCTTCCATGCACGCGCTTTTTGTTGCAATGCGCGATCCTCATAGGCAGGCATTATTGACGAGGCGGTTCTATTGCAGCCAGTGTGACGAAGAGGCTGTTCTGGCCGCTGGATGGCTTTTATTTCATCCATGTGAGAATTTTGCAAGATCATTCGAAGCGATAGAAGCGCGCAGAATTTGGCATTCATGGTTTTTGTCCTGATGTGCCACGCACGAATGCAGTCTCAGCAACTTTGAGCCAGGATTGATCTCGACATATCTTCGCGACTACAGCGTCTTTGCCTTTCGATAGGGCATTTTGTTCCCGAGTATCCTAGCAAATACGAGGACACCAGCCAGTCTCACATCGCAATGAGAGCCGCCTCGTTCTTCGAGATAAACTTCCGATGTGCGAAGACGCTATAGATGTAGCCTTTGCTTTTCTCAAGGGCACTTGAGGATGAAACGGCCTTTCAGGTGCACTCAGTTTTGACTTTAGAATCGTGTGAAGGGAAGAAGCCATTGAACTGTCGCTCACTTTTTCGCTGCCACGTAAAATCTATGCTCTAAACACCTTACATATTCAACGGAAGCCACGCAAATGAGAGTATCTAGCTGCAGTTGCCCTTGTATCCCTTTGGAGGGTGGCATCCGTCTGGAATCTTCTGAGAGTCGCTGTAGTACATCTGTTGAGAGTTCTGCTGGGACGCGTACTTCGCAACGATGCTGGGAGAAACAGTGCGGAAAGTCTTTGGCGAAACGGCAAAGACATTCGGCACTGGCCAGGGAGCTGGACCGACACCAGTCTGAGTGTTGAATGGACCTTGGAAGGACGCGTTCAGGAAGACACTCGGGTTGGGTCCGGCGGCCTCATCCCAGCTGCGGTAGATGTCGCCAGTATGGTCTGCAACGAGCTTGAAGACGTTGGCACCCACGTCCCAACGACCGAGCGTGTGCAGACCCCAGTTCGCTTCCACGGTGGAGATATCGGAGTAGTGGTTGTAGTATTGCGAGTCGGTGGTTCCATGCAGGCTCTCAGGGACAGCACCGCCGAGGAGGATGGAGAAGACGCGGTTGGCCTTGGAATAGGTGTGGTTCTCGTCGAATGTCAAGAGAACAAGGGTGCGTTCCATGAAATAGGGGTTCGAGAGAAGTGGTTCGAGGAAGTTTCGAGACCAGGAGCCGGCAACAGTGATGGAACTGTCGTGGCCATCAGACGTCATATTAGGAGTGAGGAAATTCTTTTAGCCATTGAATTAGCAATGTTTCTTCCATTGTATGCCCTGGGAGGTGGTGGTGGTGGTGACGTGTAGAGAATACAGACGTGAGCATGAGTGACTCACCCATTGAGGCAGACGCTTTGCCTCCAAGTCATCATAGAACTGGGTCAGGTTCTTCTGGTAAGACAGACGTCTCGGGCTGGTGTTCGCATTGTAGATGACCGGAGGGTTGTGCTTGCGCACATAGTCATTCGCGCCAGTCTGCTGATTCCTCCAGGCGAAGCCTTCAAAACCGGTGTAAGGCATATCCTCCTGATACGAGCCCCAAGAAATGCCACGCTCCTCCAGCAGGTCAATGATGGTAGAGACATTTTCTGGCACAAAGTTCATGGCATCGTTGTCCATTCCAAAATTCTCGCCACCAATGCAAGCGACATAGTTCGGTTCTGAGGGATGTGTGACCTAGGACAGGTAAGCACATGTCTGAGACGCGAGGACATTCCTATATTTACACCAAAGTAGTTTGAGAGAGTGATTCCCTTGGATGCCAGCCCTAAACGAACGAGATCAGCCACGTATCTTGTAGCACGCCTCACAGCTCCGTGAGTGTAGTCATCAAACACTCACACGCCATGTTTGGATCTCCTGCCGCCTTGTCGTAGTCCGTGTTCTCGAGCCAGATTTCGACGTAACGGTCGAAGACGCGTCCAGGCTGGTAAAAGCTGCCACCCTCATACGTCGACGTCGGGGCAGTAGCCTGTGCGGCAGCGACAGAGGCAGTCTGAGTGGCCGTGTACATGTTTGGCTGAGGCTGGTTGGCCGCAGGGCCAAACTGTGCAATGGCCGATTGAATGTATGCGGCCATCTTCTGTTCCTGTCGCGATGGACTTGCTAGTGTCGATGACGGCTGTGAGGAAGGAGCTGTATATATCAAGCCCAGCGCTTGATGTTTCCTTAACGAATGGACTGAAAAATTGGCCAGGCAATTGACGGTATTGCAGGACGCAGGTAAGGTCAACAGGGTTGGTATGACAGCTTATGTAGGAGCTGGCATGCTTCGGCGGCGTACAGCGGGACCAGCACGTTGTCTCTCGTCAACGCTCGCTGCACACGTGCAATGCACGAACGCCTGCCGCGAACAGGAAGGTGATTGCATATTGGTAGGGTGGTATGCCGAATTTCCGGAAGACGAGAAGTCCAGAAGATGTGCTATCTGACCTCTGGCACAGTCCGATTGGGCAGGTAAGAGCACGGGGGCCTTGCAAACGCAGGGAGACCTTGATCTTCTGGAAGAATGGTCTGCAGTAGCTCGTGGTCGCCGTCCAGACAAGCTCCACCGAAAAACTCTTGTGCAGCTTAGGCACGCTTAAGCAAGAAGCGTAGGTGAATGAAGTCGAAAGCGTGCGCGAAAGGAGAAGGGTGATTGGATGTGCGGGGAAGGATTCACAGCACCTCTTCGTCCCACCGCAGCCTCGTATACCATCGACTCCCGCCAGTTCGCGGCGATTCTTCCCCACCAGGTCAAGGCCGTTCTAGAGACCCTGCCGCAAGGATGCCGAGCTGCAGGTCAAGGTTGCCGTCGTCGAGCACGCTTCCATCCACCGCGGACGTGGACGACGTCTCTCCTCCCATCGCCCTATCGCGGCCTTGCGAAATGTCACCCTTCCTCTACACGTTCCCGCAGACCCATTGCCACGCGGAGGAGAACGACTGAACTCGAGCACTCACCACCCACGTGCCTCACGCGCGCTTTCCTGCTCTTCATGCGATTTGAGCCAACGCTGCATGGCTAGCAAGCCACTTCCACCTTGAGCACTCGCTGCACCATCCGACGACTGGAGGGAGTCTAGTATGGCGAGGGAAAGCATGGAGGCGCCTTCAAACAGCTCCGATGTTGAGCAAGAGCGAGGGCTGCTGAGCGAATGGAGAGACGATGGCTCTGAACAGGTGTTGGGCGAGAAAGAAGTCACGCCCAAAAAAGGCTTCTTCCGGAGCGTGTGGGCTTTCATGGGCTTGTTGATCACTGTGCTACTCGTCGGCCTGCTGGTAGTAGCTTCGAGTTTTGGTAAGAGCTGGACTGATAACGCCTCGACGATTGAACAAGAGCATGAGGGAGCTGTCCAGACGAATGATTATGTTCTCGATCCGGATTGGGACTTCCAAGCTCCCCCACAGCGGAGAAAATACACCTGGGTCATCAGAGATCAGGAGCACAATCCCGATGGCGTCTACCGGCCAATGATCCTCGTGAATAATCAGTTCCCCGGACCGCTGATCGAGGTCAATGAAGGCGACACAGTCGTGGTGTCAGTGGACAACCAGGCTGTCAATGCGACCTCAATCCACTGGCACGGCATTTATCAAAATGGTACTTCATATATGGACGGCACTGTCGGTGTCACACAGTGTCCAATACCTCCTGGCGGCCAGTTTATCTACGAGTTCACCGTTTCTGGTCAGAGCGGGACCTACTGGTGGCACGCACACCAGGGTGTTCAGTCCTCCGATGGTCTACACGGGCCCTTGATAATCCACAACCGAGACGAAAAGAAGTTGCAGCGAATCGGGTACGACACAGACCGAGTCATCTTGCTGTCTGACCATTACCACGATCTGTCTTCTGCTTTGCTTTGGCAGTACCTGAAGCCAGACGCTGAGAACACAGAGCCCGTGCCCTACAGCGGACTCATTAACGGGAGATCGATCCGCAACTGCGACGAGTTCCCGCAGAGCAAATGCGACAACACTACCTCGAATGTCGGTCTTCCGCGAATCGATCTTGCGCCGAATCAGCACCATCGCCTGCGTCTCGTCAATGTTGGTGCCTTTGCCGAGTTCCAGGTGCAGCTTGATGAGCATCAACTGGCTGTGACGGAAGTTGATGGGACAGACGTCGAGCCGCGATCCTACCATCGAGTCAATGTTAATCCAGCTCAGCGCTACAGCATCATCGTCAGCACTACTAAAGATACTGAGGCCGATTCCTTCTGGTTCCGGGCACGAATGGTCACGACTTGCTTTACTGATCCTCCTGCCGAGCTGGACACTGATGCACTGGCAATTGTCCGTTACTCCGCAGAAGCCAACATAGTCCCGACATCCAAAGACTGGGAGGAACATTTACCTGACGAGTGTCAAGACATGAACACGACTGAGCTTGTACCGGTCGAAGCGATCAGCGCTCCGTCGCACGCAAACGCTTTCTTCTACCTGAGATCCAACTTCGAAATCGGAAAATATCGTCTCAGTCGTGGCTTCTTCAACAGCACCACCTTCAAGCCCAACGTGAGATCGCCGAGCTTGCAGCGCACGATCGACGGTCTCGCTGCCGAGAATGCGACCTTCAGCGCGATGGACACAGCAAGTAACGCGTTCGTGAACGACAAGGCCTTCGACAGTTCTCGTGAGCTCGTGATCCAGACGACAGGTATTCAGACGGTCGATATCTTGGTCTCGAACTTCGATGATGGGAACCATCCACTGCATCTACATGGATACAAGTACTTCGTTCTCGCGCAAGGGCACGGCTATCCCCCGCTCACCCATGTTGGCGCCGATATTAACAGAGAGAATTTGTCTCCTCTGTACGACAGTTTGGATCTCTCTAATCCGCTCCGCAGAGACACCGCTTCTGTCGAAGCCTATGGCTGGATCTTGCTCCGTATCGTTGCTGACAATCCTGGCGCATGGGCGTTCCACTGCCATGTGTCCTGGCACACAGAAGCCGGTCTCATGATGCAGCTGCTTACTCGAACCGATGAACTCGCCAATGTTCAGACTCCAGTGGAGAACCTGCAACTCTGTTCTGCCGAGGGACTGGAGAAGGGAATGGGCCCAGATGACGAAGATTACCGTGAGCTGGCCTTTGACTGAAAAGCGTCATCGTGCTTTCAATTATACTCTGAGCAATTTTCTTTCGATCGTCCTCGAAAGTGGATGATGGGAGGGCTCCATTGCAAGTGTCCATCGTTGCAAGACACATACGCCTTTCTGATTGGTCACAAAGATGCGGGCGCTAGTGGATGTTAGGTCTTGGCAAATCTTCCACCACTTCGAGAGCCCGGACGACGAGCGAACCGCCACGGCTGAAGATTCAATTGTTGCACGACAACAACTGGCTCAAATTGAACCGTTGCAATTTGAGATTACTCGCACTGAATCGCTCATCCGTTCTGCAATTACTTGAATCGATAATGGCTGCGATGGATGTGCATCAATTGATGGAAGCTTCGCCGGCGACCTCGTCACTGAAGCGGCTCTGCAGACGGAGTGTGGATTGGAGGTCGTGTACAGCGCTCTTGTGCGCCTGACGTCTCTCTCCGCGAATGAGACCTCTGCCATGACACTGTACGTTTGGCTGGGTCCGTGGCCTTTGCCGAGGAATTCAGGAACGAGGTCATTCTGCTTCGCGAAAGCGATGTATGACAGGAGAGCGAGAGAAGAAGGGCCAACGCTTCAGCATAGCTCCCAACATCGAAATATAGTGAGACAGCTACGTAGCAGGTCGATTGTAGTTCAAGATCAATGATTTGACATGGTCTGAACATGCTTCATTACTCATTCATTCTCTATTTCATATCATGACTCCTGTATCTCAGCGTCGTTGCTCATACCGTTCCATTGATCAGGAGCTGGTCTCCGTACGTCGAGCCATAGCCGCCGACAAAGTAATCTGTCGTCTGGAACCTTGGCGTCGGCGGCTGAGGCCAGTGATCAAGGGTCACCGGCTCTCCAGTCAAAGTGAAGTTCATCATTGCCAATGGCTGAGTGTCGACGAGAATCGCGTAGTCGCCTGGAAACAAGACCGTGTTGCCCATGTCGTCCACGCGAGCCAAGCTGCCGAGCGTCACGTTCAATGCTGCAGTCTTTGTGCTTCCTGCCGTAACGTTGTGCAGGCGCTGATACGACACCAGACGCTTGTTCGGGTACGGAGCAGGACCGTGCTCGCCTGCGAGGAAGCCGAGGGTCACGTAGTCACTTTCCATGTTGCCGGTGTTCTTGACGTCGACTGAGAAGGTCTGGAATGGGCAGCGGTCTTTGTACGATTCCTGACAGTTGTTGACGAGAGTCTGTGTGTCGAAGGTGCTGTCCGAGGAGGTGGAACAGGAGACATCGGCGGTGAAGTTGGTGTAGTGGAGACCGTAGCCGAACTCGTAGACGGGCTCGTCTTGGTACCACATGTACGTGCGACCTGGCGAACCAGAAGTGCTGTTGGGGCGGAGAGACATGTCTGTCATCGGAACCTTGGCGATGTAAGAAGCTGGGTATTCTGGAAGAGGGGTCATGTTAGTTCGTTTCTTCTGAGATGACTTGAGTATGTTGATGAGACTTACGAGTAGTAGGCAGACGTCCTGCTGGAGCGGTCTTGCCCTGAATGATATCCAAAAGCGCGACACCGCCGTCTTGTCCCGGGTATCCACCCCAGAGAAGGGCGCTGATGTTGGGGTTGTTGGCAATCGGAGAGCTGTCTAGTTGACCGCCACCCATCTGGAGCACAATTACAGGCTTGCCGTACATCGCAAGCTGTCCGATCATGTCGAGTTGAGCACCGGTCCAGGCAATGCTCACGCGGTCCATGCCCTCTGCTTCGACGGAGTTGTCAACACCTCCTGCGTAGATGATCACGTCAGACTTGTTGGCGGCGTCCCATGCGTGAAGCCAGTTGTCTGTGGTTGGATCCCCTTGTCCGCCTGGGTAAGGAGCGAAGTTGACGGTAGCGCCGGTTTGCTGAGCGGCGTACAGAGGAGAGTGGTAGTAAGGCGGGATTCCGTCGTAGTTGCCAAGCATCTGATCTGTTGCGTTGGCCCAGCCTCCAATAAGGGCGATGCTGGTGCCATTGCTGATCTTGAGGGGAAGAAGACCATCGTTCTTCAGGAGCGTGATACCCTCCACAGCGGCCTTGTAGGCAAGCTGTTGAGCGTATGGGGTAGAGACGTTGTCCCAGGTCAGGCTTCTGTATGGAACTGCCTCGCCATCGAAGTAGCCAAGTCGGACTAGCGACGAGTATTGTCTGATGAGGGCTGTGTCGAGGTCCGACTCAGCAATCATTCCCTGATCCAAAGCAGCAGGTAGGTGCTCCTGGTAGTAAGTACCTAAGAAAGGTCAGTCTGCATCTCGATCAACTCCATTTGTGGCTGCCATACCGCAGTTGACATCAGTTCCAGCCTTCAACGAAAGTGCTGCTGCCTCTTCACGCGTCTTGCCGTATCCGTGAGGCAAGAAGACATTCTGAACAGCATCACAATCCGAAGTCACCCATTGTTGCTCGCTCGTCCAGTTCCAGTGATCGCGAAGGACGGTCTGCAGGAGGTAAGGGTCGGCACATGTTGGAACTCCATTCAGGCTGTTGTATGAGCACATGAAAGCTCCAACGTTGGAGTCTCTGGCACAGCTCTGGAAGGGTGGCATGTAGTATTCGACGAGGTCTTGCGGGTTGACGTGAGCGTCCCATTGGTATCTGAAGTTGCCGTTCCAGCTCTCCATGTCGTAGGCAACAAAGTGCTTGCAGGTGGCAACAACACGCTTGTACTTGTCTTCTGGTGCGCCTTGAAGACCTTCGATCAAGGAGTGGACATAGCTAGAAAGATGGTATGGGTCTTCTCCTGGCGTTTCCTGTCCACGACCCCACCTGCTGTCCTTAAAGCTGTCGGAGAGTCAACATATGCTTCACCACGCATTTTCCTAACGCTTTGACGTACGGGTTGATATTAGGTGTCCAGTAGTCCAATCCAGCACGGTCATCGTTGTTGAATGCTCTCGCCTCGGTACTGATGACCGTTGCAACATCCTTGATGAGCTGGTCGTCAAACGCCGCACCCATCAAAATCGGTTGTGGGAAAGAAGTCGCATATCGAAAGGGTCCAGAGTCGGAGAAGTTGACACCAGGACTGTCTGCAACGCCGTGCAATGCTTCTTGCCACCAGGTGTATGCAGGCAATCCGAGTCTCGGGACACCCGGAGAGGTGCTTCCGGTGTTGTTGAGCTTCTCTTCCACGGTGAATGCATTGATCAACGCTTTCGCTCGAGTAAGGGGATCTGGACGAGGTATTAGGCAAAGAAGTCGTTCTTGCGAGTGGTCATCTTCATACCTGCCGATGTATCACAAACGGTGTTGTTTTTCAATGGTCCATTTTGGCAGTCTGGGAAGCCTCTTCCCTCCAATTGAGCTGTCGTATGAGCAGCTAGTGCCAATAGCGACGTCACGAGAAAAGTCGCCATGTTGGGAACTTGACAGAGGAATTGGGTGAGGAACAGAGGCGGGAAGGAAAGAAATCTAATGCTCACTCATATACCACTCGGACAATGTGACGTCGGGCTCTGTATACCCGACTTAGCCACTCTTCGGGCAGGAGAGACTGTACTCAAGTGGGTCAAGATGGCCTACGTGTGCCTCAATCGTCGTCGTGATGTGCCGGTGTCAGGTACACTGCTCCATCGTCAAGAGGAGATCACATTGGGCCCCACTCTCCGGGTAAATGCCAAACCTTGCACATTCAGCCGGGCCCGCGGCAGATGCACAGCATATTGATCTGATCAGCCTCTCCAGTATTGAGTTTGAATGGCAGTGTCAGGGAAAATCGATCTTCGAAGGTTGAGATGTTTGCGATGGGGGAGGAAGTAGAAATGCGTCGAGACGAGACGCGGTTGCATGTGGATGGCGCTAGTTGTCGGTCCGTGCGCTCGGCTCCAATGCCCCCAATCGTCGCTTCCAAATTTCAGGCAACCCCTACATAGCCTTGTTACTACAGCATGCGTTATTTGACCATGAAAGTGCACTCTTGCTATCATACAAGAATTCACGACTGGAAACGCACAATCGCTAACAAATCGGGCCCTTTCCAGAAGCAGATCGGACTGTTTCGTTCAGCGTAGGAGTTCGTCCAATGCATTTCCGGAACAGCGATTCATCAAACAATAGCAAAAATGGCAATGATGCTGCATATCCAAGCAGTACTTTCTTTTGCATGATTACCAAATGATATCTGGCGTCAGCATGGAATGGCGGGTGTCGTGCCGAAGCAGCCACCCGCATTCAGGCAAAATTGCTCTCCTCACGTTTTCTCCTCGTGGAGGATCCGCATTCACGCCGATCCCTGTGTTTTAGTCTGGAGAATCCCTGTTAGCCCAGAACAGCGGTACTTCAGCCGACGATGAGAGGCATCTCATGGATCCGAGGACTCTCGTACAGAAGCAGCCAAGCTTGTCCAAGATCTTATGGCTACACAGGCATGCTTTTAGCCGGCTTCTCATACCACGCTCGATGCCATCCTCTCGACCGCAGAGGTCTGGGATGGCTTGACGTGCATCTCATTAGCTGGCAAGCTGCAGCTGATGAACCATGTGGCATGTGGCCGTAAGGATCTGGCCTGGTTAAAAAGGCTGGAAATGTAGGTATACATCCGCATGGCTTAGCCAGGAGAGAGACGTATATATCCCAGTAAGATTCCCAGGAAGCTATTGAAGCTCCACCTTGGACCACTCTCGACCTCCACATATCGTGTTCTGGTAGACATGGCGCCAGTCGGGGGTGCTTCGCAGTTCGATCAGGCTGCTCTGCAGCGTCGTCAAGCCCTACAAGGCTCTTCGGGGCCAGCAGCACTCGTCAAAAATGTGAAGGTGTTTGGCATTGCTTGCTTTGCATGTCTGGGTGGCTTGCTCTATGGCGAGTGACATCCTTGCCGGAGAACGTTCATCAGCAGCTCATGGGAATGCAGGGTACAATCAAGGAGTCTTCAGCGGCGTGCTGACGATGAAGTCCTTCGACGACCGTAAGTAGACCAGAGCGCGGCATGGATCGGCAAGCTAATGCCTCCAAGATATGGGCGTCTGGGTTCACAATCAAACCAAGAAGGGCTGGCTCACCGCGATCCTAGAGCTGGGCGCGTGGGTCGGCACGCTCTACTCTGGATTCCTAGCGGAAATCATCTCTCGCAAATACGCCATTCTGGTCAACACAGCGGTATTCATCATCGGAGTGGTCGTTCAGACGACAGCCGTCACGGGCACTGGTGCCAGCTCGATTCTTGGTGGCCGCTTTGTTACCGGTATGGGTGTTGGCTCGCTCTCGATGATCGTGCCCATGGTATGTGCAGAGATGAATGGGCCCCTGGTTGTAGCTCATGTCGTTTCTAGTACAACGCAGAAGTGGCTCCTCCAGAAGTTCGAGGTGCGCTCGTGGGGCTGCAACAGCTGGCTATCACCACCGGCATCATGATCTCGTTTTGGATTGGTGAGTGAGTCCAGACAGCCTTGCACTTTGCGTGCTGACAAGGGCCCGACAGACTACGGCACCAACTACATCGGCGGCACTGGAGACGGTCAACACGATGCGGCATGGCTGGTGCCCCTCAGCTTACAATTGGTTCCGGCCGTCCTCCTTGGGGCGGGCATGATCTTCATGCCTTTCAGTCCTAGGTGGCTAGAGCATCACGGTCGAGAGACTGAGGCAAGGAGAACGCTAGCCCGGCTCCGTGACCTTCCAGAGGACCACGAACTGATCGAGCTCGAGTACTTGGAGATCAAAGCTCAGTCGCTCTTCGAAAAACGCTCTGTCGCCGAGCGCTTCCCACGCCTTGCGGACGGTTCGGCATGGAGCACAATTAAGCTCCAGTTCATCGCGGTCGCATCCCTCTTCAAGTCGATGCCCATGTTCCGGCGTGTTATCTTAGCAACTGTCACCATGTTCTTCCAGCAGTGGACCGGTGAGATGAGCCCTCTTCTCCCTCCCTAAGACGACAGCATCATACTAGCACACCTACTGACAAGGCCCGTAGGAATAAACGCGATATTGTACTACGCGCCGCAGATCTTCGGTGGCCTTGGTCTGTCATCAAACACCACGTCTCTTCTTGCAACTGGCGTTGTGGGCATTGCTATGTGGCTCGCAACTTTTCCCGCTGTCGCATACGTTGACAAGCTGGGACGCAAGCCCATTCTGGTCACTGGAGCCATTGGAATGGCAACCTGTCACATAATCATCGCCATTATCGTGGCCAAGAACCAGGACGCCTGGGAATCGCACAAAGCCGCCGGATGGGCTGCCGTCTCCATGGTCTGGCTTTTCGTCGTTTTCTTCGGATATAGCTGGGGACCCTGTGAGTGATCGAGTTGATGTGAGATACATTCGGAACAATCTGCTGACAATTTGATCGCGACAGGCGCCTGGATTGTCATCGCAGAGATTTGGCCAATTTCGCAGAGACCATATGGCATAGCGATGGGCGCGTCCTCAAACTGGATGAACAATTTCATCGTTGGACAAGTAACTCCAGATATGCTGACAGGCATGACATACGGTGAGTCAGCTAGCCTTCCGCGATTGAGCACGCAGCTAATCAAAGCTAGGTACGTACCTGTTCTTCGGAATCTTGACCTTCCTGGGTGCCTTCTTCATTTTCTGGTTCTTCCCAGAGACCAAGGGCCTCTCGCTCGAGGAAATGGACATTCTGTTCGGCAGTGTAGGTTTCGCGCAGGCTGACGCCGAGCGTATGCAAGAGATCAACCGGGAAATCGGCCTGGAAGAAGTCGTGCGTAGTGGCAGCATTGCGGGACCAAGATCGGACAGTCTCGACGAAAAGACTGGCGCGAAACATCATGAGATCGAATCTGCCTAAACCCTCAGAGCTGATGCGATCGATTGTGGTAGACTTCGGAGTCAGACAACAGGGTAATTGGTTGCTTTGGTGGGCGACGGTCATCCGGTGTCTGAAAGAGCCATCTAGTCCACATCAGCCGCACATATGGTGTAGCGACAATGAACTCCCTTTCGTTTCTCGTGATGACCCTTGGTGTCGATACTTCTCCTTCTTGTATCGTGCACAGGATCTTATTGCGATATCAACACATCGTTCTTACAATTCCGGTACTTGTACAACATCTAATCTTGATTCTGAGCCAACTCCTCCATTGCCGCCACGCCCTGCTCCAACTCCCTCATCCTCTGGCCAATTCTCCTCCTCACTTCTTCAGCCAATTGCTTATCCTCTCCGTTGACAACCGCTGAGAATGCCTCTTGCACGCGCGTTAACTCTTCCCTGGCAGCTTTCCGATCCTCTTCGGCATAGACAGTCGCTTTCTCGGTTTCCTCCATTGCGATCTCGAATTCATCCTGGGCAGTAGCATAGAGCTCGGTGATTTCTTCAATTTTCTCATCTGCGGTCGACTTGGAAGACATCCATCGGACTGCTTGGAACGGCACGTGCGAAGCGTATCTTGATGTCGGCGTTGGAGTTGAGTGTCGTTGTGGTCGTGTGAGGGTCTGGATCGTGCGTTTTGAGGGTGCGGTCTGGCGCAAAGCTCGTGTGAGGGCGGCTCGTGGAATCATTTTTGGCGTTGTGATTCGATTCGGAAAGAAGATTTGACGGAAAAGAAAGAGTGGTTTGTTGTTTGAGTGGAGGACTTGAATGGTTCGAGAATGGCCATGCCTCTGAGAGCTTCGATCACTGACGTCGGATCGGCAGTAGAACAGGCTAAACTTCGGAAGCTACATGAATGCGAAACCGAAGGCCCAGTTGCTGACTTTCTTTGACTTCGTTCTCCGACGCTTCGACAGCATCAACTTCGGCAGACTGGAAGGCGCTTTGAGATGTGCTCTGGTATGCACTGAGAACGATGCAGCTTACGATCCTCGCACAAACTTCTTTCCATCTCGGCAGTCGCATGCGCCTGCTTAGTATGCTGGACTCACCTTGAGAACGCCACCGGGTATGGGATTTCTGAGCATCGCCATACTTATCCTGACAGCAGCTTTCTTGTCACACAGATACCCAGAAATGCTGCGAAACATCCTGCCATCGTGGCTGAGCCCTGGAGAACAGCAGGCACCGAAGAATGAATCACATCTGGCTTCTGCAGACGACGCACAGAAGCCTTCTCCACCTGCAGTCAATATCGAAGCTGAGGATCAGGATGGAGACAGCACGCCCAAGGCAGAACCCGCGAAGCGAAGCGATGAAGTGCCGACTTTCACCTTGAGCGGGAATGATGAGGCCGAGGAACATGATGAGCCGGTTGCTCCGTCTTTTCCTGCCGCAAACAGTGCACAGAGAGCTTCGCCCGCGATGCCACCTCCTCCCAAACCAGCGACAATGTCGGGGTCAGGTCTCATGCCGCCACCAGGACGCTCAGCATCCGCGTCGAAACCAAGCGCAGCAGCATCCTTACGTGTGCCTTCTACAGGACCTCTGCCCAATCGCGGGCCACCGGCAGGCAGCCAGCAACGAGTGAGCTCCGGTCTATCACCTAATGGCGCTATCAAGACTCCCAACGCTCGCGGCAAAGTTCTTCTGTCTCCTGGTCACTCTCCCATGGACTGGGCCGCTCTCACTCGCAAAGGAAATCTCAGTGGGGTGGACACGTTTCAGCGAGTAACACCGTCACAGCTTAAGACTATGACTGGGAGGAAAGGCAAGCCGGCTTGGAGCAGCTGGCAGGGCAAAGTCTACAACATCACTCCGTATCTACCTTTTCACCCAGGCGGAGAGGCGGAGCTCATGAAGGCCGCTGGGAGAGATGGCACCAAGCTCTTCAATGATGTTCATCCATGGGTAAATTGGGAGAATATGTTGGGGACTTGTCTAGTCGGCGTTATGGTGCCGGAGGACTATGGAAAGTCGGCTCTAGAAGACATGGATTGATGAGTTGAGACGAATCACAAACCGATCAGGCCATTCATTACAGCATTTCACCCAACATCATATTGCTGCCTCTCGCCATATTCATTGGCTCTCCTTGTGCAGACCGCAATGCAGCATGCAGACCCTCAATTTGCGCCTTGAATTCCGCTGCTTCAGCGTTGTACACGCCCTCTTTCTCTGTGGATCCGAATGGCACCTCATCAGCTTCGCAAAACGCGTCCTTCGGAGGAAGCTCTCCAGTCTGGAAGTATCTCCGCACGTAATCAATGGTGCACTTGCTGGGCGCAGAAAGCGTGCAATGTCCCGCAGAATCCTGCGTCAAAGCTACTGCGTTCTTAAAGCCCTTGGCCATCTTGACCGCGTTTCGCACCGGAGTGACGGGGTCAGCAGTGTTGCCCATCAGCAAGATCGGATGGCTCGTGTTGCCAAACCAAGGCCCTTCGAAACGATGTTGTGCACGGGTGGTGAAGTGGACACACTGCATGCGGATTGTACTCCAGATGGCGCCAACCGATGGTGACAGCTTGTCCAATCTCTTGAAGTGCTCCACGAAATGAGCCTTATCCAAAAAGCTTTGGTCGTCACCGTCTGTGCAGGCGATCGCCGTTTGAGCATCATTATTCAAGGCTCGAATGTCTCTTCCAGAGTCTCCAGGCTGGTTGACAGGACAGTAAAAGCTATGCTGCGGTCTGAGGAGTTGAGCAAACTTCGTGCCATTGCTCTTCTCTACGTCTGCGAGCAGATCTGTGATGGCTGGAAAGGATTGAATCGGGCTGTACAAGCCCAAGAATATGAGGTTCTTAATGTCGCTGTACTCGATGACTTCCGGATATGGCCCGATCACTGGCAGAGGGCTGTGGTACAAGCTTTGGGTGATGTTAAGGACACGCTGCTTCACGCCCGCGGCTGTGGTCTCCCCTGTCTGGTTTGCAAGAGCGCACTTGGGATAGCCAACTCGTGCGCAGTGGTAGTATAACAGATCCATATCCTTTTCCGTGTCAACGAGGTTATCGTACCTGAACGAACTGATTGAGTCAGTTACTGCATCGGCCACCAGGTTGGGTCCTTACCAGAGCGTGTTCTTGTAGTCATATGCATCCACCACTCCGTCCACTATAAGCCGATGGATGCGATCCGGATACATGGCCGCGAATGTCATGCCCAGATAAGAGCCGTACGAAAAGCCCCAATATTGAATCTTTTCCCGTCCTTTCTTGTATCTCAGTGCTGGGCCTAGGGCCTTCAACGGGTACCGCAGCAATTTCTTGGCCTCGCGCTCTCGCCATGCACCATGAGCTTCGACGATCTTCAGCATATCCGTTGCCACGTATGCAGTGCTAAGATAGCGCTTGATGTCTGCTCCTTCTTTTGGGGGTAGCGAGCAGCTTTGACTCCTTGCTTGCGACATTGCCCACAGTCTTCCCAGGCTGGCATCCGAGCTACCTAGGATGCCCTCTTCCATCACCCGCAGTGCAAAGCTCTGTGCAATGACAGGATCCTCAGAACAAACCGCAGCAGGCCTCGTCTCTCCAACTCCTCTGGGATCAAACGAGACGAGGTCGTAGAATTTGCCATCCGTCGTGTTTGCATCGACAATCTTTTCGAAGCCCCTTCCACCAAGGAGCAGTCCTATGCCAGAGCCTCCCGGTCCTCCAGGGTTGAACAAGATGGGACCTCCATACCGCTCGTCTGTTACAGGAACGACAGCCGGCTTTCGAATGATTGCGAGACTGACGGTCTCATCGGTCGTATGGTTCCAGTAATCCATGGGCAGCTCCAATCGAGCGCACTGAAAACCACCACCATAGCACTTGCTGTACTCCAATTGCGGACTGGAGGGAATCGACGACCAATTAAAGTACGTAGGCGTTCCAATTTTAGCTTGATTTCTGGCCTTCTGTGTGAATGGGATGACGCAAAAGTAGGACCAGGTGACAGCACCGATCAGAAGAAGGATAATAAGCATGATTCGTGCCTGAGCGAGCGATCGTCTCCGACAGTGGCTTGAAGCCGGTTGCTCAGCTGGAGAGCCATCGCTCAATTCGCCGAGCAACGGCGTCTTCTCTTCCATGTTGGAAACCATGTCTTCGAGCTTCAGCTGGTGACAATAGGCATCTACGTTACTTTGGATGCGGAGCAAAGAATGCAGGCGCTGAGGGAGTTGAGTAATGCCAAGATACGAGATGAGATGTGGAAGACGATGAGACGGCGGCAGGCAGAAGCATTCTGCACCTTATGCTGCCACGACTGCCGGCGGCGATAGAGGGCGATGATTCGACCTTCCTGATGCAGCTGATGCAGCTGTCGGGCAGCACAATCGGTGGCCGGAGGTTGGGGGAAGAAAGGGTTCGGATTCGGATTCGGATTTGAGTCGGTGGATCTATCCCCGTCAGCGCACAGACCACTCGGGAGAACTCTCCTTATTACTCGACTGCACCTCATCGCTCTTTTCTTTTCTTTCCTAACCACAACAAAATGAAGACCTGGTGGTATGTTGGTGCTGCCCGGCTCAATCTCAGTATCTGTTTGCCCGTCATTGTCCGTTATCGGCGATCGTCCTTTCCCTTCTCCATTCCACGACAGAACACATGGTTCAGGCAAAGCCGGCCAGTCAACGCGCGGGCGACTGTCATATCCATATCCATGCGAACTTAAGTGCTATCAACAGCGGCGGGGTACACTCTGCTGCTCTCTGGGACTCTCCTCTCCAAGACCTTTCTGTTTGTTCAGTTTCTTTCCTGTTGGCCATCTGAACTTGTCTGGACACCTGCCTTTCCATTCATACTTACACCACAGTCTGCATTACTACTCTCCCTCACTTCACTTCTTTTTTGAATCTATGCAATGGGTTCAGCGAAATCTAGTGGCTCAAAGGAGCGGCGCATCATCCGAAATCCATCCAAGCAGAGGCTCAGTTGGAGCTTCAGCATGAAGGAGGTTGTTCACATCATTCACAACGACTTCGCCTTTGCTCCTCAAGTCCGCGAGGAAATATTCTTTCAATTCTTCAAAACCGAGATTCGACGCAGTGGATTCGATGGACCAGTTCCTCACAGCCGACTGTCAGCTCAGTGGTGTGAGCGCAGGAAAAACAACAAAGACTGGGTGGAGATATGCAGCTCAGTCCATTCTCAGCGAGAGCAGAAACGCAAGGCAGATCTCAAGGTCCAGATCCAAGTCATGTCTCGGTCGCTAAAGCGGCCAGCTCCTGCCACTACTCGGCGTCAAAGAAGCCAACTTTCGCGCAGCAAAGCAAAAAGTGCCCAAGTCCAGAACCAAAGACTGGCAAAGATTGACCAAACGCATACACATGTGCCGGCCAGTAGGGACGATCAGGAGTTTGTAGCGCCAAACGGACGACGCAAGAGCCAGCTACAGACCATGCGCAGTGCAACGCCGCTAAGCAAGCGCCCAGCAGTCGCCCACTGGGATCCTGCTTCTGAAAGTGAGATCGATGTCTCGAGACCACTCCCTAAGTGTCGGAGAGTATCCAGAGAATCGCAGCCTAGCCTTTCCAAAACACCGACCCGGGATGCCTCTTCCAAGCAGCGAGCACCACCCACTCCTCGATCGTCTGCAAGGCTCTCTCAAATGCAATCACCACCAACCCCAAAATCTGCCGGAAGCCAACGTACGGATCGCGCGCCTTATATCCGCCCAGATGGTTCAACTATCATGCTTCCCCAAGAGAAAATTGACAGAATCCCAAGGAACTTGAATCCGCAATCAGAGCACGCTGCTCGCCCACCGCTACCTGGCCTCTTGTTCAGATACTGGACCGAGGAATCCACATGCGATCGCGACAGCCGGCAAGGCTTTACAGCCAGGCTATACCACAAGTCAAATGTGATACCCTGCCGTCCCCCAACAGCAGAATATGTCGACCTGACCCATGTTTTCAACGTGCGTAACGATGACCTGATGACAGACTGAGCTGAATTCTTGCAGCACATGCAGCGCAAAGAAGAGAAAACGCCCTTTATCAGCACCTCAAGCCGATTGATTTGGATTGTGCACCTCATGCTGAACGCTGCCGTAGACCCTAAGGCGAGACTCTCGGTGATCGATTGCGCAGCTCTCGATAAGCAGACAGTGTTCTGGGCAAGACCATTCCATGATGAGATGAGGAAAAAGTTCCCCTTTTCCGACGGAGCTCAAAGGTATATGGGGACATATGAATTCCTCGTATGGCATAAGGTAAGCGCAGGCAATATTGCATGGCCTTTGCCAACCACTAATGTAGAACAGATACCCGGAAATGCCATTATACGCACTTTTACTCCTGCCGAGCTGCAACGACTGGTCAGGAAGGACTCGAAATTGCAGCGAATTCTGCGTTTCGAAGCGCTGCAAGGCAGAGGTAGCCTTTACAGAACTAAGATTCCAGCGTTGAAGTCCGACGGGATTCTACTTACTGGAGATCTTGCTGCCGCTATCGCGAGGCTTTGTGGCTATTTGGGCCTGAGCGCGGACATGCCGGAGAAGCTTTCTCACATCGTGAGCGACGTAATCGAAGGCTGGTGTCTGCGGGTGGAAAAGTTGGATGAGCAGCAGTGGTACCAGCTTGCGACTCTATTCGCGAAAGAGGTATGCGCACAATGGTCGAAGCGCTTGACACTCGCGGACCAAGAGAAGGTCAAGTTCGCCTTCCTCAACGGCGTCGCATACGGGCGAGGCAAGGTGAACTGTAGGTTCCAGCAGCAATTGCTTATCAAACAGCAAAGAGCGGCTTCGGCAGTGGGGCTAGCTTCTCCGGCGAAGATCATCGCCAGCCAACTTGACGCTGCGAAGATGGCAGTGCTTTCCGCGGAGAGGATTGAGACCAAGAGGCTGAATGCGTACCACCAATGGCGAGTGACTTCCGCGTCTGAAAGTGAAGATGATGATGATAGGGATGAAGAATTTGAAGACAGCAACTCGTTTGAAAACCCAACATTGGAAGAGCAGATGTCGGAAGATTCTGACGAAGAATTTGACGAGAGCGATAATGACGGAACTGTGTTTGGATTCGGCCCCGACGGACTCATCATATGAGTCTGTACGGTGTCGTGACCTGAAGAACAGAGCAAGGTGCAGACTGCTCAAGGCCTCAGAGTGTTCAGCCGCAATTGGAGTCAGACTAATGTCTAGTATGAACCAGGAACGATGGGAGAGGGAAAAGATTGGAAATAGTCGTCGCATTGCTACTAGTACAATTGATTTTGCCCAACGCCACTATGCTATCACGGCACTCCCGTGATCGCGCCCAATGCAGCAAGGTGAGAAGCAGCAGTCTAGTCTAGTCATAGCGTGGTCCGTCATCACCACCTGGTGTCGGCGCTGAGTATGGAGCAGGAGTCTCAGGGAAGCCTCCAGGTGTGTTGTATGAAGCGCTGAAGGAGGTTAGCATTTGCAATCGACGAGTAAACAACTGGATGAAGACTCACGGCGTCTGGTAGTTCCCTCTGTAAGCGCCCGGCGTCGGCTGGTCAGCATAGTTGCCAGGCGTCGGCGCAGAGTTGAATCCGGGTGTAGGGGCATCCATCCCACCATAGGCTGGAGTCTTGGAGCCAGAGAGATACGCTGGTGTCCGGCCGCCGCTGTTAGGGTTCCACGTGGAATGCTGAATGTGTCAGTGTAGATCAACCAGAGATAGACAAGTGAGTACTTACCCCTCCGCCACCTCCACCACTTGCGCCTCCCCAAACGCTTCCACCACCGTAGCTCGTCGCACCTCCATAGCTGGTCTGGCCGCCATATGAAGTCGATCCACCGAAGCCACCACCTCCGTACGCAGTCTGTCCACCGCCTCCAACGTAGGCCGGAGTGCGTCCGCCGTCCTGCTTCCAAGTCGGCGTCCTGCCTCCCTGGGCGTAAGCTGGAGTTCGAGCTGACCCAGCGCCCGGTGGCGGTCCACCGAAGCCTCTGCCTGGTGTCTGCCCGCCCATCATTGGAGCTCGTCCCGGAGGGCCGCTTCGTCCTCCGTTAAAAGTGCTGGCGTCGGGATTGATAACAGTAGCAGTCTTGGGATCAATGACTGCTAGCTTGGACTTTTCGATGGTGACTTTCTTGTTCTTTGCATGAAGCTCAATGATGGCCGTGCTGTCAGTGGAGTCCTTGACAATTCCAATCATGCTCTTTAGTGCTCCCGCCCGAATCTTGACACTGCGGCCGATCAGTCGGTCTCTGCCCTTCTGCTGAGGAGGCGGCATTGGCATGGCACCTCCACCGTTTGGCTTCAGCGTAGTGTTCATCTTTGTGATGTCTGGCCCAACACGACCACCTTTAGCGGATGCAAGTTCCACGTTGTTAGCCCGAGCCACGAAAACTCCGGCATTGTCTCTTATCTCAAGGCTTCGGGCAAAGACATAACCGCGGTGCACGTGCAGTACCGGACCAGCCTTGCCCTCGCCGCCGTACTCCTTGATGACATCTTGCTCGTGAATCTCATTGTTGAGCCTATCGGTCGATGTGCTCGCACCATGCCTGGGCTTCTCAACCTTGCTCGGGATGTTCGACGGCAGGAGTGTGCGCACGCTTCCAATCTGATCCATGACCTTCAAGCTCTCACGGTCAACTTTGACAACGCATCCCACCGTAGCCGCGTCAAGCTGCACGAGGTCGAACAAATCGTACTTGCTGACGCCCACCGTGCCGCCGCTGTCCGTGGCTTCTCGAAGGTCTTTGGAGAAGACAGAGATTTCTTGTTGGTTGCTGTCTGTAAGGATTGTAACGCGGTCGTCTTTGATCCTCACGACCATACCGACTTCGTCTTGGTACTTGCTACCGCCAATAACCTTGACATGGTCACCTTCGCGGAACAGCTTGCGGAGATCTCTTGTGGGCACTTCGACCGTTTTACCAGCGAGAGAGCCTTGGTCGATTTTCATCTTCACGACATCTCCGTAAACTTCTTTGGCACGTCCTATGAGACCTTTCTGTTCTCCGCGGAAGATTTCCACCTGGTCGCCGGGTAGATAGTCCGCTCCGGCACTGGTCTTCAAAGTCGCAGCCAGCGCATTCAGATCGAGATTCTCAGTCCCATCTTCAGCACCGGCAGCAAACCGCGTCACCTCTTCCAATGTCGGATTGACATTCTCAGTGTCGAGGGCATTGATGCGGAATGTATCCACCAAGAAACCGTCCACATACGTCTTGTTCTGATAAAGCCAGGTATTCTTCGAGAGACCGCCGCCGGAGTTGAGATACTTCTGGTGCTTCTTTCTGGCTTCGGTCTCGCTGAACAAGCGGGCAGGAGGGCGCTGACCTAGAGGCCTCACCGCGCGCTTGCGCTTCATGCCGCCCTGGCCATCAGGCTCCATCATGCTCGTGTCTTCGCTGAGGCCATAATCTAAACGAGGCACCAACCTCAATGTGACTTCGGTACCATTTGCTTCCACCTCATCGATAATCGCAAGATCGCCAGCGTATAGTCCGCGCTTCGGCCGCACATACATGCCAGGCTCTAGCTCCTTGCTCTTCTTGGTGCGCAGTAGGTCGGGCATCTCTTCGAGTGGGATCAGCAGCGGTTTTGTGCCGAGGAAGATGTGTGAGATGCCATCGAGAGCCGGCGGAATGTCATCTTGTCGAGCAGCTTCGACGTAGAGATTGCCGGCCATAGGACCACCGCGCTCAAATGCTGAGAAGATCTGCACTGGTTCGCGGGATCGAAGGCGGTCGCTGATCCTCTTATTGATCGCGTGCACAATCTCGCGCTCTTTACCCGGTCTGCACTTCATACGCCATATGCGTGGATCGTTGACTCCCGGCAGTAGCAGGCGCTGCGGTACTATCGCAGAGCCAGCCCCACCGACACCCTGCTTCCGGCCGTATCTTTCTTTCAGCCTCGCTGCAGTTTCCTCCACGTCCATAGCCTCTTGTCGCTCTCGCTGCCGATCGAGCTCGCGGTGCATTCGATCATCTCTGTCCGCGCCAGGGGGAAGCTCCTGCAAATCATCCGGGTGCATTTCCTCGCCAGGCAGGTCATCTTCCTCCTCTGGCTCCTCCTCATCATCCTCGTCGACTTCGGCTTCAACATCGATGAACTGGTTGCGTCTCCGCTTTCTGCGCTTGCGTGATGGCTGGCCCTCGATGTCGTCGTCCTCGTCTTCGTCCTCTTCTTCTTCATCCTCGTCTTGTTCGCCTCCACCACCCTCCTCATCCTCGTCTGCTCCAGCTTCGCCGCCTGCATCGCCTTCTTCGTCGTCGTCCTCGCCTGCGGGCTTAGCATCATCGGCCGCATCCTCTTTCACGTCCGGTCCATCGTCCACGGGTTCAGCGCGAGGCTTCGCGTCGCCTTCATCGTCTGACCCGATTTCTGGCTGCGGGTTGAAGTCGTCTTCTTCCTCGTCAGGGAAGTCCATATCGTTGAGGTTGCTCATGGTCGATGTAGAAATTGAGGGGTTCAGTCGAGGACTGAAAGTGGAGTGGTCAAAGAGTTGTCGGTTGGTGAGGACAAAGGGCCACAGGTAGCTGTCGGGTAATTATGTAAGCGCGGCAGGGCCCGAACGGAAGCTGGAACGAAGAAGCCGCACCCCAAACAGCAACAGGAGGTTGTTATTGTTATTATTACTTTTGCATATGCATTCACCTTTTTCGCCACTTCACTGTCTGGAAGACGCCGCTAATAATGATATGGATTACTTGTTGAGTATGCCTGATCAGGCGCTCTTGATCATATGAGGAGCGTCATGGTAGCCCGCAGCACATCCTTGCCTGAAGGCGATTTAGCAAACGCGTTTGTTTGGGCCCCTCGCGACACTGATGCTGCATTCCTCGCCAGGCATCGAGTACCAACTCGTGCGCGCCGGGCGGCGACTTCTTCTCATGTGACTTTCTCTGCTCAATCGACTTTTACGATGCCAACTTCGGCTCTTTACCGTGTCTTTTCGTGATTCGTTGGCCTATCGTGCCGGCGATATGACATAAGCTGAAACAAGCTCCCACTTCAAGATCATCTCCCGCGCTTTCTTACCTTAGGCTTGCTCCTGTTGTTAACTCACACATTGACATCTCAGATCGACATGGGGTCTCCGAAAAGCCCTCTGCCACGCTGGGGCCGCGTACAAGAAGGAGTGAAGAGACGTGACCCGAGAGAATGGCTCTTGCTGATCGCAGTAGTTTCGCTCGCGTTGCTGTACCTTAGCTGGTCCTCCGAAGAGCAGTACTCGATTCCCGTTGCAAACAGACCTCCTCGACAAAGGTCCGAAGGCGTCCCTGGTCTACCTTTGAAGGCGATACCATCTCACCTGGAGAAGTTCCAGCGATGCTCCATCAGCACACTTCGGGATGACACGGACCTCGCTTTTCTAGAGACAGCGCAGCCACTCCCAGTCTCTGAATTCGTTTCACGCCGAGATCGATTAGCCCAAGCCTTGGTAAAAGATGGTTTGGATGCCTTTGCCGTCGAGCCCGGTTACACGTTCTCCTACTTTGCGAACGTCACTCAGCCTCAATGGGAGGTTTGGGAGCCGGAAGAGAGGCCGTTCTTGATGATCGTGAGACCACAAGAAACGCACGACCTGGTCACCAACGAAATCATCATCCGAGCTAACACTACATTCCTGGTACCCGCGTTCGAGGCTGAGCGTGCACGCCTATTGAAGATGCCAGTCATGGGCGAGATCGAGCTCGTCACCTACGAGGAGCACTGGAATCCCTACGAGACCCTGTTTTCCTCATCTGTATTTGCCACAAAGTCCGGATCCCCGAAGGTCGTCGTGGATGAGGAAATGCGTGACTTCATTTCTCGAGGATTGGCACGCAATGGCTTCGATGTGCATGGATTGGGAGGCGAAGTGGAAAGAGTCAGGCAGACGAAATCTGAGCGAGAAGTCGGAATCCTGCGCGCCGTAAACACTGGCACTGTCGAATCTCTGAGGGCCATGCGCAAATGCATGACTCCCGGCCTGACTGAGGACGAGGTTATGCAAGTACTGGACAACACCATGCGCTACGCCGGGCTGGAGCCGTTCTTCGACATTGTGTTGTTCGACGAAAATGCATCGAACCCACACGGTGGCACGGATGGGGAGAAGGTTCTGGAAGATGAGACAATGGTGATGATTGACGTGGGCTCTCATCTCTTCGGCTATTCGAGTGACATTTGTCGCAGCTTCTTCCCGCCCTTTTTCAAGAAGCCCGACTCGGAATCACAGTTCTCACTGTTGAGCAAGAACGTCAAGGAGAAGCTTCGTGTTTGGGATATCGTTTTCGATGCTCAGACAGCTTCCTTGCACGCCCTGCATGAAAACGGATCCTGCGCTTCGGTCGATCTGGCTGCCAGAGGGGTGATTTCGGACGCAGGCCACGGAGATGCATTCACGCACCGTGTTGGACATGGCATCGGCGTCAAAGCACACGAGTCTCCTTATCTCAACAAGGGCAATACGGAGACGCAATTGAAGGCCGGCATGACCTTCACTTCGGAGCCAGGTATCTATCTAGTTGATAAATTTGGCGTCCGTCACGAGGATGTCTTGTTGGTCAAAGAGGAAGGGTTGCCTGAGATCTTGACAGGAGAACGAGCAAAGGGCGCGTGGGATCCGTAGACCCTGAGCATTTAGAGATACTGTTGAAAGCGATGTTCTGCGCCTCTGCGTTGCGCTCTCCTGTGTTCTTGCTTGCTCTTGCCTCGCTTGTGCTTTTCCGCGGTCGGAATATGCTTTCTACGCCTGAGACACAGGCCGAGCAAGCGCGACAACCACGTGGGAAAAATGTCTCACCTAATCCAGAAAGAGGTGCAACAACGTCATACCAGTCAACAACACCCAATCCCATGCAAGCCGATGCCACTCTCTTGGAGCATCGACCTGACCATCATCTTCACCTGCGTACTCCTTTTACTCCTCCTACAAGCCATATCACAACATCCTCAGATTCGAACGAAGATGAAGAAATTCATGGAAAAGGCAAAATCCGCGATGGACGATATTGGAAGTAGCAAGCCTACCGGTGCTCAACATGCTCAATCAAAAGTGCAAGTTCCCATGCAAGATGGACCATCTACAATCCAGCCGGCGACACCGGCGGACGTCTTCAAGTACCGCTACCACCACGGAGCCAACCTCGGCACAGTATTCGTTCTGGAGCGCTGGCTCACTGGCTGCATGTTCAACGATAGCTCGCAAGGAACGAGCGAATTGGCTGCTGTTGGTAGTTGGGTGAAGAAGGAGGGCATGGAAGCCACTCGGCAACGGTTCGAAAACCATTGGCGAAACTATGTCAGTGATGCAGACCTGGACTGGCTAAAGGAAATCGCAAAATGCACCACTGTCCGTTTACCGATAGGGTACTTCACTCTGGGGCCTCCATACTGCGAGGGCACGCCCTTTAAGTATGTGGCGCCCGTGTACCAGAATGCGTGGCCTGCGGTCAAAGACCTAGTAAGGCGCTGTAAGGACCGTGGCATTGGCACGCTCATCGACCTACATGGACTGCCTGGCGGTGCAAACGGCGGAGAGCACTCGGGCACAAACAGCGGCAAGGCGGAATTCTGGGGTTCTAGGAAGTTCAGGGAGCTCGCAACTCGCTGCATCTGCTTCATCGCGCAGCAAGCACGGAACATGGAAGGAGTCGCTGGAGTCCAGCTTGTCAATGAAGCCGAGCACAATGCCAGGGGTATGTATGACTGGTACTCGGACGTGCTTAAAGAGACCTCAAAGATCGATCCGTCCATGCCAATCTACATCTCCGATGGATGGGACCTTGTTCAAGCCGCAACATGGAGTCAACACATCAACTCAATGGCAAGACCACGCACGAGTCCCGTGGTCGTCGACACCCACCTGTACTGGTGCTTCACACCAGATGATGCCAGAAAGTCGCCTCAGCAAATAACTGGCGAGGTGTGGACGAAGTTGCACGAGAACGAACTCAAAGATGGCAGTGTGGTCGATCGTGGTGCATCTCAGGCTGTAGTGGGCGAGTACAGCTGCGTCCTTGGAGACGAGTGTTGGCTTAAAGGAGCACCGGAGGCCAAAGAAGACCTGTGCCGCAAGTTTGGAGGTGCACAGTCTCAGCGCTACCAACAGCGCGCTGGTGGTAGCTTTTTCTGGACGTACAAAATGGACTGGATGCCGGGCGGTGAGTGGGGCTTCAAGCAGATGACCGAGCAGCATTTTATGTTGCCACCTGACTCATTAATGCTCGAGCCTGGAGATGTCCAGAACCGCGTCAGCAATGCGCGCTCTCAGCGAGACTTCCGCAGAGGCCACACCTGGGGCGCTCATTGCCAATTCTGGGACTCCAACCACCCGGGACAGTACCAGCATGAGCGATTCGCGCAGGGGTGGGACGTGGGATTCGATGATGCGGCCACGTTCTTTGGCATGCGCAGCCAGCATGGCCAAAGAGGCGCTGACAGGATAGGGATGCTGGACCTTTGGGTGTTGAAGCGTCTGCGGGAAAGCGGCCAAGGCGGACCTTTTGTTTGGGAGTTCGAGCAGGGTTTGAGGCAAGGCATCGCGGATTTTTATGGGTGTGCTGGCATGTGATGTTGGTAGGCGTGACGCCAGTCGTACGAGCCCTGGGGATGGAGAGAATCCATTGATAGAGACGAAGAAGTAGAGCACCTATGAAGATGAAACGAATCACGATGGACTGTCGTAGGCCGCTAGTCGTCGTCTGTTCCAGCGTCGGTCGCTCAGAGGTACGTCGGACAGCCCCATCCTGGCCAATTTCGATGGAGCAGCGGAGCGGAAGATAG
Source organism: Phaeophleospora eucalypticola (assembly GCA_022814565.1). NCBI lineage: Eukaryota > Fungi > Ascomycota > Dothideomycetes > Mycosphaerellales > Mycosphaerellaceae > Phaeophleospora > Phaeophleospora eucalypticola. The sequence continues at coordinate 1,618,647 of JAKLNG010000005.1, read as the reverse complement.
GAGGGCGGTGAGGCCGGCTTTGAGAAGACTCAAGGCGCTATTCTGGGTGTTGCAGCCAGCTAATAGCTAACGAGAGGATGTCGAGCTGCGAGAGACGGCGGAGGTTGGTCGGGTGAATAGTATAGGCAGTGGTAGTGAGCGGAGTTTAGATGAATGCGCTGAAGTGGCACGGGCGCGGCAACATCCGAGCGACGTAGTTGCTGGTCCCACCTGCCACCACCCTCCACCACTAGTCTACTCCCACCTCCACCACCACCTCAACTTCAACTTGTTGTTGACTGCGATCTTCCCCCCTCTCCACCGCCGGACGGACCTGCGACGACTTCCTCTCCTTCAACCGCACCCTCGCCGCCGCGAACCCATCCTACCGACGCTCCGAATTGTCTGTTCTCACACTGCATCCGTGTTCCACCAGCCGGCGCTCCTGCAGCCTCGCTCAAATAAGAGCGATCGGGCACCCGACCACATACCTATTTCCCACTCACCACACATCTTACACGCGCATTCTCATCGGACGAGACTCGACCCGATCGCCGACATTAGCACACCAACTCACTCTCACGACACGTCCGCGCGGCTTCACTCTGCTTTGCTCAGTCGCCGATCGTCGTACAGACCCAGCCCTCCTGTACGAATCGCCTGTCTGGGGCTTTGAGAACGCGTTTCTCGCGCTACAACACACTCTTTCATTCACCACCAACCTCACAACCATGGCGCGCTCGCGGCGATTGCAGCGCGTGTCGAGCTCCAGCAGCAGTTCCGCCTCGACCTCCCCCGAACGCGGTATCGACGATGACAACGACTCCTTTATGATGCAGGCAAATGACTCGCAATCGTCTCTGGGAATGGACATGTCGCCCGAACAGTCGCAGTCCGAAGCCATGCGTCGCGAGTATGAAGAGCGATGTCGAGTCTCCCCCGTCCACCGACTGCCCGCAGAGCTGCTGATCAGCATATTCTCACGCCTCACTTCTCCGCGCGACCTCGAGAGCTGTATGCTGGTTTCGAAAGAGTGGGCGAGGAACAGCGTTGGCCTGCTATGGCATCGACCAGCTATGAGCAAGTGGGATAGCATACACAGCGTGGTTCAGAGCATACGCAAGAGCAACAAATTCTTCGCATATGAAGATTTGGTCAAGAGACTCAACATGTCCACACTGTCTAGCCAAGTCAGCGATGGCACGCTAGTGGGCATGACGGAATGCAAGCGGATCGAGCGCTTGACGCTGACCAACTGCTCCAAGCTGACCGACCTGAGCTTGCAGCCTCTTGTTGACGGAAACAGGAGCTTGCTTGCGCTGGATGTGACTGGTCTGGACCAACTGACAGACCGGACCATGCTCACAGTGGCCGACAACTGCCTTCGACTCCAAGGCCTGAATCTGACCGGATGCAAGAAGCTTACAGACGAATCCATTGTTGCGATCGCGAGGAATTGCCGGCACCTTAAGCGCCTGAAGTTCAACAATTGCGTGCAGCTGACAGACGTGGCCATTCTCACAGTCGCTGCGCACTGCACGCATCTGCTAGAGATCGACCTGTATGGTTTGCAGAATCTCGAGAGTCCTGCTATTGCTGCTATTCTCACCTCATGCCCGCATCTCCGCGAGATGCGCTTGGCTCATTGCACGCGAATCAATGATTCGGCTTTTCTAGAGCTTCCGAACGATCCTGAGCTGCCCATGACCTTTGATTCTCTGAGAATTCTGGACCTGACAGACTGTGGTGATCTCGGCGACAAAGGCGTCGAGAAGATCATCCATTCTTGCCCACGCTTGCGCAACCTCATCTTGGCCAAGTGTCGACAAATCACTGATCGAGCGGTCTTCGCCATCACCAAGCTCGGCAAGAACCTTCACTACATCCATCTGGGCCACTGCGCTCGCATTACTGATCTCTCGATCGAAGCTCTGGCCAAGGCCTGCAATCGAATTCGCTACATTGACCTGGCATGCTGCAGCAACCTGACAGACAACAGTGTCATGAAGCTGGCAGGTCTGCCTAAGCTCAAGAGGATTGGTCTCGTCAAATGCGCCGGCATCACGGATAGAAGCATCTACAGCCTAGCAGTGGGCGAGGTGAGGAACGGCCGAAAAGTCAATGGTGTCAGTGTGCTCGAGAGAGTGCACCTCAGCTACTGTACACTCCTGACTCTTGACGTAAGTCCTCTTGCCGACACATGACCAAATGCGCGGTACTAACATTGCAATTAGGGCATTCATATCCTCCTAAACAACTGCCCGAAGTTGACCCACTTGAGCTTAACGGGTGTCCAAGCATTCCTTCGCGACGAGCTTCTAGCATTCTGCCGAGAGGCTCCGCCGGAGTTTAACGAACACCAGCGAGACGTCTTCTGTGTTTTCTCCGGAACCGGTGTTGCTCGATTGCGCGAATTCCTGAATGAACAGAAAGCGCACGCCGCCGCTACCGGCTCCGTCACGCCATCTGTTGCTGACGACAGCGACCTCATTGACATCGACATTGACAATCCTGACTCAGACGGTAGCAACACGCCCGTTGTGAACGTCGACGTACATCACAACTACTCAGTCGGTTCAACCCCAGTTGTTTCTGGACCACCCGGCCACATGGTGTCGTTTCATCATATGGCGTCGAACCACCAACACCACGGGCATGGAACAGGAGGTGGTCCATCCATTCTGAGCCAGAGCGCGCCTGCCACTACAAGTGTTGCAGCCTGGTCGGGAGGTCACACATCAGTTGCCGCTCACCAGGGAGGCAGCGCACAGCACGTCACGGGCATGATGGGAGCCACTACGATACTGGATGAGGTCGATGGTGACGAAGCTTTTGGTGAAGGTAGCGAGACCATGGGCGATTAGAGAGTGCGCTATGCAAGTCGACGACTCGACGCGCACGCAGGCTCCTGAATGATACCCTTTCCTAATTCCAGGTTCTTGAGATGAGAGACGAAGAAACGGCGAGACGCGTCTGAAGCTCGCCTACATTTTCTTGGGCGTTACCAGCGAAGCGAATGAGCGAGCGTCTTTTTGGACGTATTGATGTTTGGCGAGCGTATGGGATGCCTAGTTTTGTCAGGAAAAGGCTATCACGACGTTGTACGTATGACGATTGGTATTGCATGTGACAGGAATGCTTTGCTCTACTTGAGAGTTGTCTCACCCCTCTATCCACTACTGGCCCTATCAGATACAGCGAGCACAGCTCCCAAACTCAAACCCGAAAAAGGGCGACAGAGGGCGACGCCTGCGTGCCTCCGCTAGCGCCCGCTTGACGAGTACCAATTGTGTTTGGAGACAAGCAGGAGTTGGCTCCGGAGTCATCATGGATGGTGCGGTGCCCTGCTTGTCCCCTCACCACAGGTACCCTTTTCTGATGGCCTTGGAGACCTTCATACCATCTCTTGTTCATTCGACTAAAACATTATCATATGAAGACCTCCTTCCTTGTTAGGCAAATAAAATGGCGCTGAGAGGCGGCGCTAGGCTCGCCGGAACCTACCGCCCGAGCAAGTGAATGATTATGCACAATAATCACTGCCTTAGATGTCATGACACGGGTCGGAGCCGGGAGGTTCAGTAAGGTATTGGCGCTGGTACCTGAAATCTTGTAGCCTGTCGTCTCTCCGGAAGCTCGAAGGGAGGGTGAGATCCCTGTCGAGGTGCCATGGGTCGAAACGTCACGTTGGCTGTCGGCTAGTGAGTGATTCTTCGCGTCAATTCTAGCGAAAGCAGGCAGAGATGTCTTATCTATGTATCGACCAAGACAGGAAAGTCAGTGAATCACGGGGATAAGTCGAGACGCTGCCGTGGTGCCAGACAGGGATCCAACGAGGAATCGTCGATGCCGTCGGAGTTGACAGCGAAATGCAGCCCTCCACTGGCGTCCGACTTATACGCGCCAATAGCAGATCATTTTGCCGACACGACGTCTTGTCTTCTCTCGGAGAGTGTGATCCGAGAAGAATGCCGGCAGATATATGGGAAGTTGATGATGTTGCGATGATGGACGAGCAGCAGGGCTTGCTGAGCGGCAAATCTTCATTGTCGAAGGCAGCTTTGCACGATTTAGTCGTCCGATGTGCGAGGATATGTTGAAGTATTCTCGAAACTAGGGGCGATGGAGGAGTGTTGAATGTAACAGATCCTCAGTAGTTACACTTGTAGACGTCGCTTCGCTTCTCTATAACTAGAGAGCTGCAAAGTGCGAAGGCTGCTATTTCGAGAAGACAAGTCTTTCGAGGCCAGCTTGTAACCTAGGTACTCGCCATCTATGTACGTGTGTTCTCTACAGCACAACTCTTTCAATAGCAAACAAGGATCCAGTTGCGCGATACGTAGCTCGTTTGAAGAGCTGCCCTGAGTGTCGACTTTGGATCGAGCAGATCGACGACCTTGTACGCCGGAGTACGTTCCGATTACCTTCCATCGGTTGTCCTTCTTGCATGAGCGTCTACTTTGTACTGCGTCGTCGCATCAGGCTAACGTCCAAGCGCCACACGCCAGATTGGTTCCAGTGAAGTTCGAGAACATCAATCGTCATATCACTGTGATACCAGGCCAGCGCCCTAACATTTCTTCCGGTCTTAGCCTCAGAGATGTTTCAACATCGAAGGCGAATTGGAAGATCATGTACCTTCTGCGGGCACTTACCGGGACGAGTCGCGAGCATCGGCATCCCGTCCGTGGCTTTGACGGCGCCAAAAGCCAGACCAAAGCCCTGGGCCAACGATCAATTGATGCCATCAGCTTAAGTAAGACCTGGTTGTTCTTCATGCAGGTCCTGCGGCCACGCACTAGTTCGCCGTCTTCATCGTGCAATCAGGTCTCTTGAGCGGCGACCAGCTTATTGCCATGTGCTCCGGCCCGAGATCAGGCGAGCCCATTGATGACTTACAATCCCGTAGTGTTAACCGTGTTCTGCCGTGTAGCCAGTCCGCTACTTTGGGCTCGTATCCAACTCCTAGCTTTCCAGGTTTTGAAGAGGGTGATGATCAATACATGACCTCCCTTGACGTTCAGAATTTGTACTCGATACCATTGGGGCTCTTCAGCAATGGCACTCATCAGAGAACCCATCTTCGGCATCTCGAGCCGTCTCCTCGATCCAAACACAAAGATACATAAGCGTTGCAGCTCTGTCCATCCAAAACGAGAGGCAGCCTCGCGTGCCTCGGTGCGGTTGAATCCCAGTAAACTTTGCGCGAAGGATGACGAATTTTCCGTTTTCGTTTAGACTATGCACGCCTTACTAGCTCTGTGTGATGCATTAGGTGCTACTCATGGATTGCTTCAGCTTACTTCGTACTTGGTGGAGGGTTCTGTAAAATGTGAATGTGAATCTGGATAGTTCGAGCCTTTCGGTATGAGTGAGAGCCTAACCACAACGTCGCCGCATCCTCGATATCGGTGCTTTTCTTTTCGCGAAGTGAAGAGGTCTAGGTCCTAGGCAAGGCCGCTGTGACTGTGCAAGTCACTAACCTTTGGCGAGTATATCTTTGAACTTCGGCGCGAGCAGTCGCAAGGTGACATCAGTTTTCGGTGCAACCGGAAGCTTGCCAACAGCAGATTTTTCTGCCTCTTCAATGTCTTTCTCGGTGACGAAGCCAGCATCTTCTCCTGTTTCAATATCCTTTCTCGTCTCCTCTTTGACACTCTTGCTTGCACCGTACCGTACCTCGCCTTTGGCCTTGGCTGGTGTAATGCGAGTATTGTCCATGAGCTGCTGCCACCTTGCCAGGTACGCGCCAGGTCCAAATGGAGTGGCTTGGTCGCGCTTGATAACAGCGCTGACTCGAGCGGCAGACGCCAAGCGAAGGTCCTCGACGTAATTGCTATGAGCATCGACTTCCTTTCGAATGGCCGTCTGGTCTTCTTGGGGAAGCTCAGCGAAGGCTGCATCCAGAGCTTCCTTGATGCCGTCCGTAGATACCTTGTCCGAAACCACAGACTCTGAAGGTGGCGGCTTCTCGTTGCTTCGGAACTGAGCGGCGGCCATGTGAACATACTCCTTCCACCAACCCGTCATCTCTCCGCCGTTCTTCGCGAATTGGTGCAAGAACTTGTGACAGCTGCTTTGATGTCGGTGAAGTAAGTCCACAAAGTCCTCAACCGAAGGTGGCTTCTCATCTCCCTTTGGTCCTGTAGGCTTGGCAATTTTCAAAGTGTCCGTGACGAAGCGTTCGAAGTCCCACAACGTGTCGCTCAGATTGACAGCTTGGTGTACATGTCGGATCATGGGCGTGTAGGCGTCCACAGCATCTCTAACAGCCGCGGTCAAAATATCTGGATTCCGCTGACAAAGCACTTTGACAATTTCTTGTCGATCTCGTACTGCCAGGAGAAGAGCGAGATACTCCAGAGCTTTCTCGTGCTGGGCATCAGACAGCTCTTTCGATATCGACGAAAGCGACAGGACAACGGCAATGATTGACATCCCTTGCTCTTGACTTTGTCTTCGGCACTCTTCGTGTTCTTCTCGACTTCGTTGGATCCATGCTTTGATTTCTTCTCTGACCTCTTTAGGCGGCGCGTTCTTGTCCTTTTCGACCTTCTCAGCACGCTTCTTGAGCTCTCGCTTGTCCCAAGATAGCACTTGAGATATGATCCTAGATCGAGTAAGTACTTGGCGAGGCTAGTAAATATCAAGGGAACCTACTGCTGCATTAGATTCATGCCCTCGTCGGCACCGCTGCTAAGACCCATCCAGTTTGTCACAGTCGCCACGCTAGCCTTGGCAAGTATGACTCTCATCAGTCCGGATAGCATAGTCGCGACGTTTCCGACTTTGAGAGTCTGCCGTATCATCATGTATGGGAGGAGCTTGTGCACGCCGTCGATCATCCGGAGAAGCGTAGGTCCTTCAGGGGATAATACGAGCGTGTAGTGCATGATGGACGCAATGCTGTCCCCTCCATTAGACTTCTAAATCTTGCGGTCGGCAAGGCCTGACATAGACTTACTTCACCACCATGAACTCATGCATGCCCTGCACCACTGGAGGATGTTCTTCGAGATTGTCTGTCTCTGCGGCCTTGGCGAAGAGTCTGTCGATCAAGTCACCATAAACCACCTCCTGGATACAATCTCGCCATGCTTGCAGCACGTCATCTGGGTCAGAGATATCATATTTCCGGGATGGATCAAGCTTTTGCTTGGGAAAGCCTCCCAAAGCACCACGAGCCGGATACTCTATCAGAGCGGATATAGCAGTTGCAAGTGTCTTTCGAATGCCTAGGATTCCCTTGTCGTAACTCTCACTCAACTCTGCTTGTGCGAGTTCTTCGATCAGTTTTTCGACGTGGTCCCTCCAGAATTGTTCCGAAACATCTCGGAGGCCCGGGAGCTTGAGGATGAACTTGGCGAGAAGCGACTGCAGTATAGGCGATTGCGAGGAGTTGAGATCGTCCTGGAAGGGTGGACCATAGCTGTGGATCGCTCCGGGGTACTTGAAATCTTCTATTTCCTTGTATGTTTCGTAGTGCGTGAGGATGTCAAAAAGCGCCGTAGACTGATCGGCCGTCAGCGCCTGACCGCTGCTCCCTTCTGCCATCGTCCTGATTTATCGAGTGGATCGTATCATCTCAGGAACGCCTTCGCGTGGGGAAATAAGTGTTTGAGAGGTGTAATCGTCTGTCAACGCACGATGGCGAAGAGGGAAGCTTCAACTAATGATGACGCAGGTGCCTTGGTGGGGCCACACAAAGCCGGGCATTGCAGGCATTCATGCATCCTCTGCCTGGCATTCGTGCAACTTGTAAGTGAATGTTTTCCTCTACTCCCAGGGCATTGGATCTGGGCTCTGGGAACTCTCTTGGTGGGTCTGTGTCTGAGCTGCTTGCCTTGCGAGCCGACTGCACGCGTCAAAGCGACCTGTAGTCTTCGGGCCTGCGGAATTTCAGATGGTGACGCCGGTCGCAGCAGCAACCATTCCAGTCTAAACAGCCATCAGAGCCATTGAGTGTGAGAGTGTTCGAGTTGAATTTGAGAGCGGGAGGAGGTGAAGTCGGGCAAGGAGGCAGATCGATCTCCTCGAACTAGGGTGCACGGGCCACGGGCTGGTATATCAACTTTTCTCTGCAGCTAAAGCCGCCCGCCATGGACAACACCGATCCGACCGCGCAGGGCCGAAAGCTGCTCGATCCGAGTGAGTTGGGCACTAAAGAATAGTATGTATCACCTGGGCTCGAGAATTGCAAGGATTTTATCTGATAAATTGTAGCTGGGAGGCTGCCTACGAGCGAGAATTGCGTAATAACACTGATGACGCCGAAGACGAGGGCGTCATCTGGTTCGACGAAAGCAATGCGGAGGACACAGTATTGAAGAAGCTGGCTGAGTATGATGGCTTGAACCGGTCTCTCCTCGATCGAGAAACGGCCAGGTTTCTGGACCTCGGGACGGGCAACGGCCACATGCTATTCGCCTTGTGTGAGGACGAGAGCGACGATGGTTCGCACTGGCGGGGCGAGATGATTGGTGTCGACTACAGTCCGAAATCTGTCGAGCTTGCAAAACAACTGCTTTCGCAAAGACAGGCCACTTCCAGCGAAGAGGACAACGGCTGCGACTTTGCGAATCTTAAGTTCGAGAAGTGGGATCTGCTCTCGGAACCTCCGGGTGAGTGGCTCGGCAAAGGTTTCGACGCAGTCCTAGATAAGGGGACTTTTGATGCGATCTCACTTATGCCGGTCGACGCCAGTTCACCCCACCCGTGTCAAACGTACAGGGAGAAAGTTGCGAACCTCATCAAGCCCGGCTCCTTCCTCTTGATCACGTCTTGCAACTGGACGAGAGACGAGCTTATCGACTGGCTGGCTCCAGCTAATGGCAGCCTGAGCCTCTTCGATGAAGCGAAGTATCCGTCCTTCACATTTGGTGGGCAAACCGGACAGAGCGTGGTAACTCTCGTGTTCCAACGAACATGAAGCCGAAGGTGCCGAGCCCTGAGCCCTGCTGCGCTTCAGCAATCTCTAGGATACCAGGACCCCGTCGTTGCGGATCCAGTGCCTTTGCGCTCTGCAATAGCTAGCTTCTCCATCAGGCAATCTGACGCCCCGCAATGCTTTTGCAATCGCGCTGCTTCTCCTGGCAATCGGCGCTCTGCAAGAGGCTCGTACATGCGTTTTTGGAACATGTCAAGGAATAGCTCCGCCATGAGCCTCTCAGTATGGCTGTTCACCAGGCAACTTCGCCTTTGGAGGCATGGCGAGTGTCTCCTTCACTCCAGCCTCAATATCAGCCTTCAACTTCTGCTGCTTATCTTCATCCTCTTGTATCCTCTTTCGTAAAGCCCGCTCTTGATTCTCGCTCGCATCATACGTGTAGTTGCCAACTCCTCCACGGCCGTACGTCCTTGTAGGCCCAGAAAGCGGCTTCGCATTCGAGAACGGATCCGCAGTTGCCAACCTCGAGTCTTGAGTACCATTTCCGAAATCGGTGTCCTTATACTGACCATTCTGGCTCAACTCTTTGGGGCTGTAGAAGTTGCCAGCGCCGCCTCGACCGCTGTGAGCATATTGCGGCTCGTTTCGAATGGGAGTTGGCTGCGCGTAAGACCCGGCTGCGGACTGGTTTGCCTCGAGGTCTGCGGCGACACGCTCATTCTCTTGCTGGACAGCGAGAATATTTCCCGCTCCTCCTCTTCCAGGCATATTCCCTGTTTGTCGCTTCTTGACAATATATGAGAAGGAGATGAGAAGAGGGAAGACAGCAGTGGCATGTGAAATGACCTCAGCTTATCTAATACATAGACCGGAATCTCGGATAAATCCAGGTAAACAACGGGGCTTTGCACCTACGCGACCACTCCGTTTACGACCTGGCTCGATTTCGTCTATTCAGCTGCTCTTTGTCTTTGCCAACCTCCGCGATTCCAGCAAGTATCCGACCAACATGAGGACGCAAATTCCCGAAAAGACGAATCTCTGCTCTCCGCCTTGATGAAACTCGGGGTCTTGCCAAGCTGTACCTGGATACAAAATGGCAGTCATGGCCGCAAAGCAATAGAAGGAGCCGACTAGCGCGGACGTGAGGAGATTGTCCTTGGCCTCTTTATGGTCTCGGGCTGGTTTGAACAAATAGAAGAGCGAGGTCGTTGCCAACAAGACTCCGAGACTCATAGTCTGTCCGTTGTGGAAGCGGGCCTTGTCTATGTTAGGCTTGGCCAAACAAGCAGCGTGCGAAGATCTTACATGAGGAGGCCATCTCTCGTTGAAGACATGGGTCTCAGAATAGTCGGCGATGAAGGCGCCGATTGAGTAGGCCAGGTTACCGACAATGATGGCAACCCGGCCTGCCGTGATCGTCGGTGTCATTGGTCCTCGTTCAGATCGTCTCCCGCAGCGTTCGGCTCCAGAGACTATTGAAGCGTGCAGAAAGTCGCTGGGCTCGGGCTTCCTTCGTGAGAAGATCCGCCGATGAATTGCGAGATGGAGGTGCAGGGGAGTTGTTCAACTTATGACTTCGTGATCCGAGGATCTGCGAGCGCTTTCTGAGTTCGGCTCCGAGTCAGCACGCTGTGTCCAACTTTGGCTGCCATGATTGCTCCAGGATGTGTTTCAACATCACTGATATGCTCCAACAGCTCTGCATCGCCGAAGAAAGACGAAATGCTGTCGACCTTTGTCGTCAAACCAAGCAGGCAAGAGCATAGAAGGAGAATGTATTCCAGATCGACATTGGAAGCTCTGACAACACGCGGTTGGTGGGATCGCTCATCGAGTACTAAATCTTCGCTACGCCTGAAAGAGTCTGTCCTTGTTCACAAATTCTTGCCAGACGGGCCACTCATGAGGGGCCTGCATGAGGCTAGCGACTGCTTGAGTCTGCAGACACGGCACTTCGCAGGGGAAGAAGAAGGCTGGCCACAGCCTTGTCTTGCTTGCGGCACAGCGACGTCCGCCCATCAACACCTTCTTCTCAGCAAGGTACAGAACACTATCTGCACAATGAAGTTGGATCTGGGCTAATCTGCTTGCATCCTGAACATTTCCGACGTCCAATCTGGGATGACGTTAGGTACGTCGCCTTCGAGAAATAACATTGAACCATTGCCATACGGTGAGCCCTTTCTCTGGTATTAGCCCTAACTCGCCGCAGATTGCAATCTACTTCCTCAAGCAGGTCGACGTTGAGAGCGGCGCACGGGTTAAGATCTTATTCTGCGCCAAAAGCATTCGAGGCCTCCAAATGGCTCTTGGCAAGAGGTTTCATTGGAGATGTCGCCTCCTGTAGGATTTTCACTTTCCTGAAGCGACCGCACTTAGCCCGTAAGGGCGTTCATTAACATCTATAGACTTCAAGCCTCAGCCTTGCGTATAGTTCATGGAGCAACACCACGCGAAGACTTCTCATCGCCATGACTAGCATGTCATCATCGCATGGACATATAAAGGTCAAGTTTGGACCAAAATCCATACTAGGACGCTCTCCACGTTGACTATCGCACGCAAGTAGTCTCATATCTGACTAAGTCATGTCGCTTTCCAGCTACTTTCGTGCGCTCTTGTACGCGCTGCCCCTGAGCTCTGCGCTGTCGCCCCAAGTTCACGAGGGTCGCGACAATGTGGAAGCGTACAGCTACACGAGGATGGGCACTGCTCAAGTGCAAAACATTCAGACCTACTACACAACATCGACAAAGCCTTGCACGGTCACCAAGACGGCCTTGAGCACGACCACCCAATATGTCGACGCAAAGTCAATTTTCACAACTACTATGACGACTACAACAACGGTGAAGGCCCAGAAGGCCTACACATCAACAATTCCTGCTTCGAAAGGCTTCATTCCGATCGACCATTCTATCCCAGGAGCTAGCTATGACCCATTTGCCAGCAAGGTGAAAAGGGACGCCATTGCTACAAGTCCTGCGCAGCCACATCTCGCCCGCAGTGCCATGCGCGGCCGCATCATGGATGCTTCGTCACATGGGTATCCACAGAAAGTTGAGGTGGTCTACTGGAAACAGAATACCAATTGCCAAGTTGAGACAGTGACAGAGACGAAGACGCAAATGGCTTGTCAAAATCGCGCCGCCAAAACGGTCACTCAAATGATGACGGCGACCAAGACGCAGCATCCTTCAACCGCATCGCCCGTCTACGGAGCCTGTTTGGCGAACAACATCGCCACTTCATACAAGGGCCTACCGCTTCTCGGCCTCAGAGCGGAATCCTTCACGAACACATCGGACGATGCGACTCCGCCGGGATATTCAGCCACCTTCCTCGCCGAACCCACGACTGGCTATGAGTGTTGCGTCGCGGCTATCCAGAACAGCCCGCCAGCAGCATTTTGGGGAATCAGCCAAAACGTGCGAAATACCAGTCCTGAGGAGGACACAGTGTGCATCATTTTGAATCTGGATAAATGCAATGCACCTCAGAAGAACCCTTCGACTGCTGGGCTCACGTTCGAGATTCGGGCTGGGCCCGAGGGTCTGAACGATGGCCGAGTGTACAGTGCAGGAAACGGGTACTGTGGTCAATGGTTTCGGGGTTGCACCGTATTTGACGACGGCTCTGAGGACGGGATTCAATTTTGTAATCCTCCCAAGCCTGGCTCCTTCTAACAAGAAAGCAATGTATGAGAGAGACGATACACAGCTGAGGATATAGCACACATATGTATACAAGCTTTGAAGTCGAAGCAAGAATACACATCCGTTTCCATATCATCTTTGAAATGAACCTCCGTTGGCATTCTCCTCGCATTGCATTGGCACCATGTAGGTCAAATGTCAAAGATCACCGGGTGAGAAAAGACATTCGATATCCGACCGGATATCAGAAGGAGCACACGCTACCCGGCCATATCGCCGTGAGCCGAAGCGGTGCCCCGCAGAAGCGATAGCGCGGCGTCAGAGCTGCGGCCAGGTCAGATCAGTGAGCTCACTCGGTCCGCTCCCTCCAAGCAACTACAACGACACTCCGTCCTCGAAAAGAACCCTGTATGTACCTGGACGTCGCTCTCCCGCTTCTGCTCGTCGACGCGCTTTCCTGTTCCCTCGCTCGCCGGTGACGACTTTCCTGTCCGTAATCATCATCGCAAGAACCGTATCTGCCCGCTCCGCTGAACAACGAACGAACTATCCGCCGTGACCGCCGCGTGACCCCGACTCGTCATCCATCAAACCGCTCGAACAGCTGGGCAAGCCTCGAGCGCTTTGCTTTGCTCCGTAGACAAACACACGAGTACCTGGCGAAAGCACGTCTCCAGCCCTTCGCCGAGTGATCCCAGAATCGAAGCCGCAACTCGACCTTGAACGCCCCGAACCTCTTACCTACCTGAGGGCCCATCACAACCACCTGCATTCCCACCACCTGGCCAAGATGGGCCTCGCCTACAACATCTACCTCAACGCCAAAAAAATCTACGGCTGCAAAAACTGCAAGACCCACCTCGCAGACCACGACGAGATAATCTCCCGTGTAAGCTCATCCCCATCCCCCTACACCCTCCTCCCCCTTCTAACCTCTTCTCCCAGAACTTCCGCGGCCAACACGGCAAAGCCTACCTCTTCAACAGCGTCGTAAACATCCAACAAGGCGAGGCCGGCGAGCGTAACATGACGACAGGCCGACACGTCGTCCGCGACATCTGCTGTCGACAGTGCAAAGAGATTGTGGGTTGGAAATATGATCGCGCGTACGAGAGCACGGAGAAGTATAAAGAGGGCAAGTACATTCTGGAACAGGAGTTGCTGTGTCAGGTGAATTGAGACGGAGTGAAGAGCGTGCAAAGGCCAGCATGGCATGTGAAGGAATGGCATTACGATATATCATGAAAATTGTGCGGAATATGGCGTTATTGGAATGATAAGGACTGGGAGACATGGAGTACTTACGGGCATTGGGCACGGGACGGCAGTGGCAAGGCAAGGCAAGGCGTTACATCACATGTGATCTTCATAACAGCCTCCAGGGTTGGCCGCTGGCTCCAGAGTGGATATACGTGCGAGAGCCCACCTTGGAATGAACAGATTCAGACGAAAAGGAAGAACGGGCAAGTTCTAATTCTTATTCCATTCATCGGCCTGGCTACTTCTGCAAACCACATAACGAAATTGGTATAGCGCTATGCAAAATAGCAAGTCCAGATCTGCCAGCGTACAGTTAAAACTGCAGCAACGCAATGCCCTCGCCATTTTGGGGGAGTCAAACCGTTGCAGCACTTGCAAACACATGATGAGCATTAATTCGACTTTCTGATGGGTGTCGGAGCGGGAGGCGGTCGAGTGGGAGGCGGTGATGATCAAGAAGTTCGGACGCGGTGGAAGACGGGGTGGCCGAAGGGTCGGAGAAGAGTCAGAGATAATAGCCACCTCGAGTTGTGAGACGTCATTAAGCTTTCGAGAGTCGTGGCCGTCGAAGCGTGAGGTCGTGAGGCGCAAAGTTCGTAATGGTCATTAGCCATGAAGAAAACGTAATATTGTCGTTTCCAAAACGATGAGGTATCGCATGGAAGTCATTCTGCCAGTCTGGTTTTGAGATGAGATGGTGTCGAGGATAGCGGTCTTGAATTTTGCGTGTCGTCTAATGGCCAAGCATGGCTGGAGGGACTGGTTGAGAGGGTGGAGGAGCAGGAGAAGGTCCGCACGAGCTGGCATCCTAAGCGGTAGCCTCTGGAATCTGGCTGCGACGCATCTTCTCCGCCTCCAGGTTCTCGTACAGCAGGTAGAGCGCCTTCTCGTTCGCGCCTGGGCCGCCGGTGATGGTGAACATGCGCTCGCCCGTCTCGTCGTGTGGCGCCTTGGCAATGGAGATGCGGGCACCCGAGCTCTTGCGGATCTCGCTGATCTTGCTTCCTCCACGACCAATGATGCAGCCGACCATATCGGCTGGAATGCTGATGTTCTGCGTCTGGATGTCCTCGCCCTCAGGGAGAGGCCCGCCATCGGCGGAGTCGGCGCGACGAGGCGAGAAAGACGAGGAAGGCGCACCGCCAGTGAAGTCTGCGCCATTTCCAGTGCGGTTGTAGCTCCTCGGTGGACCGTAGCCTCCTGCAGCGCCATTGAGTGGTGGACCGCCTCCCTGAACACGCACAGCCGGACTGTACAGAACGGTGCCGTAGCCGCGCTGCTCGTCGTCGACCAGACACTTGCCAATCTCCCAGACAGCCTTTTGAACGCCCTCCGGTGTACCTTGGACCTCCACAATGCGCTCGGTCGACTGCGGCAGCATCTCCTTCTGGGCAACCATGCGGACGCCCGATGCATCTTGAATCTGCTTAATCTTGAGGCCTTGCCGTCCAATGATAGTTCCCATCTGGTTGTGCGAGATGAGGAGGCGGATCGCTGTGTGCGAAGTTAGCATTGAACACCAGCATGCGGGAAGTAGGTAGGAAGTTGCGTACGGTGAGTGTTTGGGGTGCCCACTATGCCTCCCATGCCCATCTGAGGCGCGCCCTTGACGAGGCTGTCTGCCACGAGGCCGTACGCGTCGGCGATGCCCGAGAGAGGACCGGTGACGGTGAGGACGCGGTCGTGCACGCCGGGGACGACTTTGCTCACGCCGGCGCGGACGCCTGTCTTGTCACGCAGGTCGGCGACATTCTGGCCGGCCTTGCCAATGATGATGCCAGCTTCCTTGGAGGTGACAATGGCACGCAGAGTGATCTGTGCCTGGGCGTACTCTTCCTCGGTGCGCGGGTGGTCGTCGGTGTTGAGGCCGCCTATCTTATCGGCGAGGTTGTCGATGCCGGAGTCAATGGCGGGCGAAGCGTCTTCGGCGGACATGGCGACGAGGTGGAGGTTGGAGGCGGGTGTCGAGAGGAGGTGAGGTGAGGTGAGAGAGAGTGGTAGCGGAGAGGTGGTGGTCGCAGGGAGAGCTGGAGAGATTGGGTACTGTGGTGGATTAGTTCTTAGTTCTTAGTTCCAAGCTTCACATCAACAAAGTGGGGTTCGAGAATTCGCACGCACATGGGAGGTTGGAGAGGCGGGAGGAGAGTGAGGATTGAGGGTGGTGTCGCGGACGGGAATGTGTCGGGCGGAGCGGTGCAATGGCGGCTATGTCGAGGGTGTCGGCATTGGAGGTGGGCGGAGAGGAAGGGAGGTGGTGGTGTTGAGGTGTTGAGGTGTCGAGGCTGGTGGGTGGTGGGTGGTGGGTGTCGAGAGGAAGGTGCACGGCAAGAGAGCAAGCGTTGTGTGCCCTGTGTGCGTGTGGACGAGACTTCCGCTTGCTCGGTGCTGCGAAGCTGCTGCTGCTGCTTTCTGCCGCCCGCCGCTGCTCTCACAGCAACAGCAACAGCAACTGCAACTGCAGCTGCCCTTACCCTGCGGTGCCCTGCCTCTCGCTCTGCTTCTTGCCCTGCAGACGCCTGCAGACCCGGCCCATCTCTCATCTCGCCTTCCACTCCACTCCTCTCCACTCCTCACCAAGTCGTTTTCTCATCACATGGATTTCGCCGGCGCCAATTTCTCCGCTTCGAGTTTCTGCGCCGGCGCTTCTGATACGACTTCACATGCTCCGCTCGCCAGCCCAATGCGCCTCACCGCCTCCCAATCGTGCTCCCATCCGAAGCTTTCCTTTGTTCTCACCGGCTACTGCTTCGCCCGGGGTCTCATAAGGTTGTCCAGAGCAAGGGAGCTGTTCCGTAGCCTGTCATATGACGAACTATTGGAGCTCGAGCTGCCCAATTCGCCCTCGCTGCCATATGATAGCGATGCACCAAGGTTGTGAAGAGGGTGAGAAGACGAGTGACAGGGTCGAGGGCCCTTCATAAGGAATCCGGTTCATCTTACTCAGCCGTCGAAGGATGCGCCCATTGCGCCATATATTGGTGCCTTTCATCGAATGCTCACAGCCTGCTATCAAGAGGTATATCATAGTTAATCTATCGCTTCTATTGGAACTCGTCCGCTATTCTTCGTGACTTCGCATCTGTCGATTTGCCCATCTCCGGCAGCAACGTGACCAAGTTCTCGCTGGTTCTGGCATCCATCGCGAGGCAAAGGTAACAACTCCACGCACAAGGCATTCATAATCTTTACACTTGCTGTCCTAGCACATATCTCTGCACTGCCTAGAGAATTGGTCAGCAACCACTCCAATTCCGGGTCTATGCGGCACTCACTCGTTTGAGAAGATCAATATGCTGTTCTGTCCGGCCGTAGACCACTCGATACTGCCCGAGCGTCTCGTCGACAACCTCTTCTCGGCTTTTGCGACCTTCACAGATGGCCTTCATTTTGATCTCCATCTGGCAAGTGTCAGTCGACGACTCTCATGTTCATCAGATGGTCTCACATACCTCCTTCCGAAGGAACGGCTTGGCTAGACTGATCTCGAAGCCCATGCTCTCGTACCCTTCAATTAGCGCAACACCCAACGTCGTCGGGATGAATTCTTGCACTCCGCCAGTACTCTCCCCTCCTCGATTGTTCCCACCTCCTCGACCACCTCGTCCTCCTCGACCGCCTCTACCGCGACCACGACCTCGTCCTCGGCCTGCATTCGCTTGCTCGGGCACTTCGTCGTCCTCTTCTTCGGACTGGTCCTCGTCTTCGTTTCGTGGGCGTCGTCCGCGAGGTCTGGTCTGAACATACTCTCGATCTTTGATCTTGGCAATGTGCTCGGCCATAGTTGCGTCAGTTCCGATGCCGTTCGCATCCATCAATGCGATCAATTCCGGTTCTGTGAGATATCCCGGTGGGCTCGTCTGACCCTCATGGATCCGCGCTTCCGTGGGCACAAACGTCTCTCCTTCACTGAATTGTGGGAGCTGCTGTGTGCTGGTCCACTTGTCGTAGGGGTAAACATCGAGGTAGTTCCTTTGCAGCACTGTGAGACCGGAAGTGCTGAAGGTCTCGCTTCCGTACAGAATGCTGACCTCTGTCTTCGAGCCTCTGGCGTCTTCGCTGCAGCATGCCAAAAAACGACGAGCTACAAACTCATACACTCGCTGTTCGTCCTGATTGAGCACGCTTGGTGCGACGAAATTCACTGGATGGATTGGCGGATGAGCCTTGTCGTTGTTCCGACCTTGACGTGGCCAAGAGAAGCCGCCGTCAACCAAACCTTGAGCGTACTGGCCCCAGGATTGACTCGCAGTCTGCTTTTGCACGAGGCCTTGGAGGTTCATTCCGCGATCGTACTGATCGGTCTCGGTACGCGGGTAGCTGATGTGGCCGCTCTGGTACAGCTTTTCTGCAATGGTCATCACGCGCTGACTGTCCATGCGAAGGAACCTGCTGCCACATTTCTGGAGTTCCACAGTGGTCAATGGCAACGGCTTCCACTTGCTCGTCGGCTTGGTCTGCACCTTGGTGACCCGGGCCGTGCGCGCTGTGAGGCAGCGCTCAAACAGAATCACCGTCATCATACGATCGAAGAGATGCCCGCGCTGCCATTTGAAGTTGACTTTAATGCCGTCCTTTTCGTGTATCACCTTAATCCCCCAGAAGGTCTCAGGGACGAAGTTCCGGACGCGAAAGTAGCGTTCGACTACGAATCCCAACGTCGGAAATTGGCAGCTGCCATAGCTGACGAGTTGTTTTTTTCCATCCTGTGATGCTGGTAGCAGAGGCTGCAGTGTGAGCGTAAGTCTCCTCGTGAAGCAGGCTCCGATCCGCAGGTCAAGCTCAATCCGCGACTCCACCGCGTCTGCTTGCGCCTGATCAAGGTGGACAGGATTGTGTGCGGCACTGATAATATGCGCTCGTTCAATGTTCGAGAATCGAGCCCGAAAAGTGTTCTCGCGGAGTGTGTTGTTACCCTGCCGGGCAACCTCTGAAATCTCAGTTCCGATATGTTCGCCCTCTCGGTCGCAGTCTGTCCATATATAGAGGACCGATGCCCATCTCGCCTTTGCTTTGATGTTCCTGGCGATTCCTGTAGAGTTCCCTGCCACGCCTTTGTTGACCGGAGCTTCGAAGAGAGCTGATGGATTAGAAGCCTGCCAATTTCGATATTGGCCGTCAAAATCTCGCTCCATCAGGTGTCCCGAGACTGAGGTCATGATCACATCGCATGGTCCCCATGGTTGGAAAGTGAAGCTGAACACGTAGTTCTTATTATATTGTGCCCCTGTGATATTTTGCGTCTGAGCTCGGCCGCCGGAAAGGTGGCCTGCGACAGCCTTTGCAATCGAGTTTTTCTCAGCCACGCACAGCACTTTGGTCACCATCTTGACCCTCCTGAATGTTGTTCGGTGGCCGCCTCTTCTTCATAGCAGCGAAGTGCGCCGTATAGAGTTGCTAGGGTCAGTTGCATGTGAAGAAACGGAAAGGTGAAAGATGGAAGTTGACGCGCTAAGTTCGCGTTTCAGGCAGGCGCGCTGTCACGAAATATTGAAGCGAAGCCGCTAAAATTTGATTGATACCAACAGATTCATATCGACTCGTCAGGAAAACATCTCATTTGCTTTGTAAATTCTGTAGCTGCATCCAGGGGTATATCCACTCCACTCGGAAGAAACTCCAAAGCCCGGTGTTGTTACAAGGTAGCCTGCGCCATCACCTGTCTCCCAGACACAGTTCCTACTCCCATCCAACGTAACCAAACGCCGCCCCAGTCACCAACGCAGCTGTAGACCACACACCAGAGTATAGCAGAGCGCCAAACAGCTCAGTGCCCTCGATGGTAATGTAAGAGCGGACAAAGGTGTTGATGAATGAGCAGGCAGCCAGAGTCAAAGTGCGTTTCGTCAGAATTTCCGTCCTGTGAGTGAAAGCTTCCTTGCGGCCCAGGTTCTGAGCTACCGTCTCGCTCAAAGAGGCCGTCTTGGGGTCGAAGGACTTTCCTGATGCAGGAGTCTGCGTGAGGCCCGGGTTGCCTGGTGATGCAATCGCCGGAACAAAGATGAACTGCGAGGCGCAATATCCCAGAGGCGTGAACAGTGCAAGGAGAAGCAGGAGGTTGGTGTTGTGCGCTTTCTCAAGGCTGCGGACACCGTCGAAGTAGGTGACCATCCATTCCGTCAGCTTGGTCTGAAATCCGAGAAACATGACCAAGGCATATACAGTCGATCCGAACGCTGCCGTCAAGGCCCTGATGTTGAAGTCCTGCGCAATGATCTGATTTGGAGTCTTCTTGTCGGTCTCTTCATGTCCCGCATTGATGCCCCGTAGAAGCGCGAACGGAATGGCGACGGAGGCGACATCGATGGCCAAAGGAATTATTACAACGAAGTAGTCGACATCGAAGAACGTATTGACGAGAAAATAGTGCGGTACTTGGTTCAGCAGCGTGAGGTAGGCGAGGTCAAGATCTGTGCAGACGTGTCAGTACCTGTCATGTACTCCAATCGCAATGAAAGTCTTGATGCTCCACGTACAGTCGTAGCAGGCGTACCACGCGATGTAGAGTTCTGCAAGCTTCCAGGCAAGCATGAGCCCAATATGCCATCCAGTAGTGAGGTTGCGGCTGATCGCAGCGAGCTCTGGGCCAGTGAAGGCCGCCATCAAGGAATAGAGCAGCGAGCTCAAACTGAACATGATCAAGGCTGCGGCTGGGAAGCGCAAGCCAGAAGGCAGTCTCTCGGCTGTCCTGGGCGCCATCGTGTTGGCAATGGCGGATAAAGTATCGGCGCTATCTCCCTTGATGCTGAATTGCTCGTCCGGTCGTACTGCCAAACGGGCACGTGAGATGCGCGGTCGAGGTGAAGTGAGGTGATTGTCGAGTGCGTTTCGTGTTTGTTTACAGCTTTGCTGGCACGGAGCGGATGCTCCCGCGCCCACGTGCGGCATTCGCGACTGCTTGCCCTTCTTCATACCAACAACCACGAACCTCTCATTCATCTTCCACGCCGCTTCGACGCTTGAAGTCTCATCGACGAGATGGATGCGCAAGCGTCTTCACCTGATCCATCCGAAAAGCAGTATTGTGGACGTTGCGTCAAACTACTTCCGACACAAGACTTCAAGGGTGCAACTGGAGCCGTACGAAAGACATGTAACTCCTGCAGGGCAAGTCAATGCACTCCAGTCCCACCACATCCAAAGACACCGGTGCTCATGTAAACAGGATCAGATCAATACACAGGGAAGGAACAAGCGTGCGGCCGCGCGGAAGCAGAAAGCCAATGAAGCGCTGATGGAACACTTACGGAATCCACCACCGATCTTCCCTGGCAGCAACATTGCCTCTATCACCGACATTGCAGGCTTTGCAAATCAAACCAAAGCCGAGAATGAGCTCAAGGATATGAGAGAAGACCAAGATGTGACTGGTGACGGGTTTCGCACAGCCGGAAAGGATTCTGGGGCTAAGGACGGGTTCACTACAACTCAGTCGGTTAGCAGAACCAAAGAGCAGCCGAAGGCAGCGTTTGCTTGGGGCTCTCTCAGCATTTCGGCGCGTCCGTCCATTGACCCTGATGCCCAGTCATGAGAGCAATTGCGACCGCTTTCACCAATTACCGGGAAGGATGGCAGTGCCTGAGAAGCTTCACAGTGGACGAGGCTGTCGCATTGCCCGGAGAAAGACTGTAAGGCTACAGAGTAGGTAAAGCTTTTTCATTTTGACAAGTTTCTCATCAGCTTGGCTCTCGAGACAACAGTTGGATTATTGACCTTTCAGTGGGCCATAAGTTGGTGGAAGTCTCATATTTGAATAACATTCTGGTATTGACGTTACATGCTTCTCCAGTTGGTCACCTCATTCAGTGCGGCATCACTGAGGTCACGCCACAATTCAACAAGATTCTCGTATCCCTCCTCGGTGAGTCGTCCGACTTTGGAGATATCTTCTTCCCAGTTCACTGACAGACCTCCTGTGAGATGAATCACGGTCTCGGGTAAAAGGCTGCTATCGCTATACTTGTGCTTGAACTCAATAGGGGCATGCTTACCGGCGGTCTTGAATCCTGCGCTATGCTTCACATCCATTAGCTGCGTATACTCGTGGATGACATCTGGACGCCGAGACAAAATGCCTCTGCCGGTGAAAGAGTACAGCGGCAAGCAGTACATGAGCTCAGCATGCTTGAAGAGGACCACCAACATACGCCGTTTAGTGAAAATTCCGCCCTCGAAGTTCGGGTTGACGGTCAATCCCATGTCATTCGGATCGCAATGCTCGTTCATATTGGGCGTGTGGAAGGGAAGAGAGATCACATGTCCCTTTTGGAAAGTATTCCGCACCCATGGCGACTTTTTGCAGACGCCGTTCTTGATCCACTTCCTCTTGCTGCTGTTGTCGTCGGCCCGTGCAGTGGAAAATCGACTTTCCGTGTATGGTTTGAAAGTTGTCATCATCGACGGCGCCATTGATGGCACAGGAGCCGCTGAAGGATTCTGGATCTTAAGTGGATACCTCGGTGCAGAACCAAGACTCATGTTTTGCATGAGGCTTGCTGCTTGCTTTACCGAGGGCACACCTGATGGGGCGGCTCGTTTCATGTGTGGTGGCATGTATACACCAGTTGTGCCATTTGGGTTCGACGTAGAAGCCTTCCCCTGGGGTGGTGTAGGCACGCCATTAGATCCCTTCGGTGGTCCTTGAGCCCATGCAGATCTCCCGGAGGCGACACTTTGCTGTGTGTTGACAGCGAACGAGACAGACTTACCAGCAGTCTTGGAAGCGTCTCCTGTGTTCCTAAGAGCAACCATTTAGGTCTTTATCGGGCAAGGACAACTTGATTGAAAAACGGGGAAGAGGCAGACCTGCTGCAGTGAACCAAATGAAAAGATGCCAGAAATGCTTAAAGTGACTTGAGAGATTTTGGGTTTGCAGTCTGTGCCTTTACTGATGTATCTCCAGGTGGATGCAGCGCAAGGACACGACCAATCTGCCACTGGCATTGACACTACTGTGGCGCACAAGCCGACTTTGTCTTCGAATACGCTCACCACCTCGCAAACAATGGCACCGAGAATAGACTCTAGTCTTCTTCAAAGAGCTCGTTGTCTGAGTCAATCGAAGAAACATTGGTCTCGCTTGTGAGCCTTTGTCTTCACGGCTAGTCAGAATAGATGCTTCTCGCAACCGCTCTGGACTCAAATGCACACCAACAGCCTTACTTTCGAAGACCCATCTAATTACACCAAAATCAATCGTCAAGCATGGATCCGGTATCCATCACCCTGGCCCAGCGACTGCAGGCAGTCGTTTTTAGGAAACATGTCCGGAACAACTTCTCCAAACTCTTTCACACCACACAAAAGGTCGACCACGCTATCGAACAATCCGATGAGGAGCAGACTCAAAACGACCATGAGTATCTCGCGCAAGATCACGACGTCGCCGAGACGGACAACCAGGATACGCAGATGGATGACGCCGCGCTCGACGACCAAGTCGTGAGTGACTCTCCGGTGGAGCCTTCAGCATTTACACCCCCAAACGAGCAATTGCTGAGGGAAGAGAAGTACATCTTCTTTCAGTCTGATGACCCTGAAGATTATACTGGAGGACCGCCGCGCTTGATACACGGTGACGATGGCCTTCAAAAAGAATGCGCTGCTCTTCTATTGACATACTCGCTGTCCCAAAAGATGCAGGCGATGGTTGCCAATGGAAGAAAGTATGCGCGAGAGGAGCGCTTCATGAAGGATCAAACTGCTGCGATTCGAAATTTCGAGGGTAAGATCAAGCGAGAGATAGCCAGCCATCAGGCTCGCATTCGCCTCGCAGAAACAAACCCAGAATATGACCCTGCTTTTCAATTGGCTGCATCGTTGGAGAAAGAACTCGGGATTTTGGAGCGTATGAAGTCTGACATGGAGGACAAAAAGACTCAAGTTGAGCGTGACTTGCGCATTCGAGAGAAGTGCTACAAGCAGGTCCAACGAGACGTAACTGCGATGTTGGAAGAAGCGTTTATGCACGCTGCCTTGATCGGCGATGGCGACGAGGAAGATATTGTGGTTGAAGATTACGACTTGCAAGAGGAGTATCAGAAGACCGTGGACGGGCTTTACAATCCTGATTTTGACATTCAACCCGGCTATTCTCCTCCGCCGTCACAGCTGGACATCAGCAGAGATCACCTGCGGAGGCATGTGCCAGAGTCAACTCCAGAGCAGCAGGCTGAAGATCTCGAGCGTCAACAAGCGACCGAAGCACTCGATCAAGCTTTTGAACAGCTGAACACAGCAGAATACCAGTTCGAGCACCGGGAGTTCAGCCGCGATCAAGATCTGCAGCAATGTATCGAACAAGAACAAAGAGGCGAAGAGATCCCCTATGAGTCAAGGGAAGACTTCGATCTCAACTGGATTCGAAACTTCGGAGAGATAACACGCAATCTCATCGAGGCGGAGAAGGCCGTGGCCGAAGCAAAGAAAGCTGCCAAAGCTGCCGGTGTCAAGTACACTTCCGCTTGGCAAGACTCAGACTATGTCGATGAATATCGTCCGGGATATCCATTGAGTCAGGAGATCGACAGTGAGCAGGTTCAGCAGGCTGTGATGCCGGCCGTGGAGAGCTGGCTGGAAACTGTCGAGCATATTGATGTTGAGGTACCAGCTGAGGGTCAAGAGAACCTTGACAGCGAGACAGTTACCGAAAGCACTTCGGACCTTGACGAGTGGAGTTGCCAAGAAGTTGAGATCGGAGACAGCCTGAGCTGCGTCGATTTGGACTGGCACCGGGAACAGATCGACGAGTGGCGCCGTACATGTCGTGGCTCTGAGTAGAGGTTGATACGACAGTCTGAAACCTATTCCCACATGAAGGTTCTATTTTAACTCAACTAAATGCGGCGTGGTGATGGAATTTAGCTTATGAAGCTCGGGCAAGCGCACGGACGGCATCGTCACATGGTGAGCGCGCTTAAACTAGGGACCTCGAATGACACTCGATAAGATGCATCGCAATGAGCCTCGTCACAAGCTTTCCCATGTTTCAACAAAGATTTGAGTCAAATCTAATATGTGTGCCTTAATGTCAACTCCCTCGCGGTGAACAGATAACCACATCACGGCTATCCAAGACCAGCTAGTCAAGCAAAGCTCTCGACTAGTACCAGGGCACTTCCTGCGCCTTCAGAACAAGAGCGTGCCAGTATTCTATCAAATCTAGAAAACTCTGATGAGTCAGGCGTCCCACAGTTGTGATCTCCTCCTGCCAGCTAATATTGACTCCGCCCGTGAGGTGACAGACCGTGGATTTGATAAGAGAACTGTTTGGATTGTCGTGCTTGTGCACGAGTGGTGGGTAATGCTTGGAAATCACGTCGTCAAAGTTGCCCTGGTGTGCTTGATCCATGATGGGAACATACTCGATCTCTCTATCTCCGCGCTTCGCATCGAGTCCGCGGCCGCCGAAGGAGTAGAGGGGCAGGCAGAAGAACCCCTCGAGGTGAATGTGCAGAATGATGAACATGCGGCGCTTCGAGAGGACAGGCCCGAAGTTGGTCATGGTGAGACCCTTATCGCTTGGATCGAGCTTCTCGTTCATATTACTGACATGAAATGGAACTGCGATGACTTGCCCGACGCGGAACTCTTCTCTCTTGTATGGTGACTTGATGCAGACGGGGTTTCTGAACCATTTCTTAGGACAGCTCTTGCCGTAGCGGATGGTGAACCGAGAGGGCAAAAGAGTGCCCAGACCTCCTCGAGGGAAGTTGGTGAACAGGGAGCCCGGCACACCAGGTCTTGGTGCCGTCGAGGGATCGCAGTTGCCCGCTTGAGGTGCCGTTGAGCGCTTGCCGTCCGTCTGAAGTGAGAGATCGTTCATCTGACGCTCAATTCCAGCGTTACTCGCGCAAGCCTGAGACGGTGCATTTGAGAGCTGGCCCTTTCGTGGGCGATATGAAGATTTCGGATTGTTGGATGCTGGCGGGCGTCCCGGTCTTGGCGGTTCTTGAAACGTCAACTTCTTGCCTTCCCATGCTGACTTGACTGGAATAGGCGCTGGCACCAAATTTACAGATGGTCTTGAGCTGACAGTGTTTCTTCCACGTTCGTGAGCAGGCATCGTGTGCTGTGGAGGATCCGAATAAAGTTAATCTGACGGAAGAGGAAGCTTGAAGAGAGAAAGAGAGGAAGTGGAGATAAGTAGTACTCGTGACATTCATGGTGAACATCTTCACTCATTCCGCTCATGGCAGTATTCCCTAGAGCTTTCTGACTTGCACATCAGTATCCAAGACATCTTCAGTCACGTGCCTTCATAACTGTGCGCAGGAAAACATTGAATGATGCAGTTCGGAACCAAGCAAACTTCGACGACCTACCCTTTTGATTGTCATGTCCACTCTTTAAGACATATTCGTTCAATCGAAGCCCGTCAGTTTTTTGCATATCAACGTCTTCGGAGCTGTGACTGACGACGCGTACCCTGAAAAGCATGAACATGTTGGGGATGCTGAAGAAACTTCAAGGAAGGGTCACCGGGAACGAAGTTATACTGCGTCTTCCGAGGGTCTGCGGCCGCGCTGAGAAGCAAGAGCCTAGGCAAGACGTTGAGTCATCGAGTTTGCCTTCCTCCGAGACCGATGAAGATATCGAAAATGGCGCCAAACTGGAGCAACTGTTAGACCGTAAATCATCGCAAGATCTTGCAGCACAGCAGCAGGTCGAGGAGGCCAGTGATGCAACGGGCGATGGAGATGGCAATTTCCAGAGTCGAGGCGAGGAGAAGTACCTCATCTTCGACGGTGAAGCCGAGGAAGACTACACCGCCGGCCCTGCCCGCATGGTGTTCGCCAACGACGGGGTCCGAGAATGCGCGGCTCTGTTGATGAAGCTGGATCTTTCCGCAAAGATTCAGGAAGCCGTAAAAGCTCAGAGAGACTTGTCAGTCGGGCAAAGCCATGCCGAAGAGCAGATAAAGGAGATTGAGAGTTTCGAGCGGACCTTGATGACAGAGATCCGGAATCACAGGTATCGGCTCGCAGGAGCAGAGGAGATCGAGTCTGGAGACCGAGCAGAAGTAGTCGCATCTCTCAAAGAGAAAATCAACATCCTGAGAACAATCCACCAAAGCATGGAGCTGAAGGAGCTGCAGATACAGAGAAATCTTGAGCGACAGGCAAACGCCTTGCACGAAGCCTCGACCGAAGTCGTCGCATATCTCGATTCGATCTTCTTTCAGGCAAATCTGATTGAGGAACACGTAGAGCAGACATCTCAGATCCAGAGGTTCGATCTACAGGAAGAGTACCAGAAAGCTGTTCGAGCGTCGCGAGGAGACGATGATGGTGCTTGCTCACATATGGTCGAGCCTCTGGAGACGGGGAGTGAGTTCATGCGGCCTAAACGTCCAGCAGTCACGCCTGAGCAGCAACTCGAGATTGACACTCGCAACGCCGTTTACTTGGCGAATGAGCGTCTTCAAAATGCACAGCAAGACTTTGACGGCCGTGACTGGGAACAAGCGCACGATTTGGAGCGTCGTCGAAGGGCCTTGATCGAGGACAACAAGACCACGGATTCAGTCAGAACGGAATTTGACCTGCTCTGGGTCCAGCGCAATCGTGACCTCACGCACGAGCTCGTTGAAGCAGAGAAATGCCTTGCGGAAGCCAAAGCCGCCGCCAAGGAGGCAAAAATCGATGTCAGCGACCAAGGCTCGTCATATGGAGGGAACGCAAGCGAGATCAGCTTTGCAGTCAACAGCGAAGAAGCAGCCGCATATGTAACTCCACAGGTAGACAAGTGGCTGGCGGCGATCGATGAGGTTGCAAGCACTGAAGCGCAGTCTCTCGCAGACGTTGATGATTGGCAGTGTCGCGAGGTCGAAATGTGGGATAGCGCCAGTTGTGTGGACAATGATTTCTATCGAAAGGAGATCGACCAGTGGCAACAAGCGTGCAGCGCAGAGAGTCCTAGAAAGCTGTAGAGATAGATTGAAGGAGCTTTTGCTGGATCTTTGCCTGTGTTTGTCCAGATGTTCCATTTATGTTGAAGAGATCGTTTGTCACGAAGCAGTGTCATTCGCAAATCATGACGAATCTGGTTTCGTTTGTGAACGATGCTGCGCTGCCTAGATGCGACACATTCCTATAAGCAGTAGGCAAGCCCTGGCTGTCGACATTTCTTGAGAGAGTAGAAGAGCATCTCCGAAGTCGATCCCAGTACTCGAGGCATTCAGGCCGGTATGGACAGCACGCTGGGAGACCACGACTTCTACAACCTCGACTTGCTTCCATCATGGAAACTTGAAATCTGGCGGAAGATCTCTGAAGACGCCACCGAGAAGGGCGCCTTTCCAAAGGCCGACTACTTCGACGACGGACTCCTGAAGCCGCACGTAGAGCTTTATCAACCACTCTTCACTTGGGTGAGCCAGCCGACCCAGACATTGCACTGCATTCCTTCCATGCTAACATTCCTGCAGCTGCACCGCAAGACCAGTCCCAAGAGCATGGAAGACTTGGAGCCCATGTGGGAGTACAGGGACGACTTCATGTGGCGCCTGATGTTCATCGACACTGACGAATGGCTGGAGGTCAGACATGATGGTCCGGACAGAGCCTACACAGCGAAGAAGTTGAAACGTCGACAGGCACAGTTGGGTGGCTTGTTCATCGAGGGAAATGCGCCTAGGTAAGCCACGCGCCAGACGTTTGGTATGAGTCTGCCTGACAGATGCTTTCCAGCAACGGTATCTCCGACGATGTGATCCTCATCGACAACGATTCGATTCCAGACGTCCAAATGGAGTGGCCCAAGAAGAAGTGGTGCCCAACGATGTGAATGTACTCCACAGATTGACTCGCATATGAGCAAGCGCATGTCGAATGTTGCGGATCGGCGGGTACGCCGAAATGTCACCATTAGTATTGGCACTGAGTGAAGCTGGAGGACACCATAATTGCGTTGCGACGTCGGAGCCCTTGTTCAGTCGTCTCATGCGTTTCAGCAGGATTCGTGAAAGCATCTCTGGGAAGCTCGGATATGAGCAGCGCACGATGTATAGCCTCTTCCTTGCTCAGCCGGTTGTCGGACGCGGTTGACGTGTGCAGCCAGCATGAAAGTGCCTTGCTTGTGCGATTACTGAGCTCGGACAATCGAGAGTGTCGGTTACTCCGGATTGATGAGGGGCAGGCAACTGAGTTAGACGTAGACAGGTTTCCCCAGGTGGTGGTCGAATTACTGAAGGCAGAGATCGACGACACAACCCTTTCCGGAAAATGAGGCAGACCGTGACAGCGATTGCGAGAAGTAGTGTTTCGCTCGCGATGTCCTTGAGGAGTTGCAGGGCTTCGGTGGATGGCAGTCAGCCTGACGGTCTAGATCGGAGAAAGTCGAGAATTGTGATGTCCGTTGTTCATGCGTTCGCTGTCTGTCAGCCTTAGAAGGGAAATGCAATCCATGCATGCATGAGTGAGCTGTTGCTGAGCATAAAGCGCGGTGAGGT
Organism: Phaeophleospora eucalypticola; assembly: GCA_022814565.1. Taxonomy (NCBI): domain Eukaryota; kingdom Fungi; phylum Ascomycota; class Dothideomycetes; order Mycosphaerellales; family Mycosphaerellaceae; genus Phaeophleospora; species Phaeophleospora eucalypticola. Next base: position 1,589,414 of record JAKLNG010000005.1, on the reverse strand, counting down.
CGGAAGAAGGCAATGCACGGCGTAAGATGGGAGAATGCTTCGCTCGGACAGCGAGTGCAGGCAGCAGTAATGAGATGATCAAAGACGAAGTGAGGTAAATGTGCAGCCGGTATGAGCCGAAGTCGATCATCCGGCAGCTCGTCCAGGATGGCTGATTAAGGCGGCGGGCGAGCATGGGCGGGTAGGTGTTAGGTGTTGCAGCATGGGAGCGGCAACGATGCACGTCTCCTGTTGATCGCTGCAGGCTCGCGGCGCAGCAGGTGTGGCAGCCGGCGACGGGGACCATAACAGCATCGGGTTGTCATAACGGGCAGCAGGATTTGGTGAGCAGACGCGCAGGTCGCGTTTCAGCAGACAGGCGTTCGTCGTCGTGGCGCGTAGAGGAGGATTGGGGATTGGCTGACGGTGTCGCTGGCCCCGCCGAGACGCGACCAACTGACCAATTCACGTCGGCCAACATGGCGCGCGAGTGTGAGAAGCAAATCGGACACGTCCATCAAACGTCGCCGTCGCCGTCGCCGTCGCCGTCATCCTGTCGGTTCCGCTATTAGAATTGTCCCCTCCTGCGCTGGACGCCGAGACACAGCGCTTCCTCGTTCTCGTGCCTGCCCCATCTCAATTTGCTGCTGCCGTGCACTCTTCCTGGTTGTAATTGAGAGGTTGTCGCTATCATTGGAAGTCGTGCGTAAATCTGGTGAAGACAAGAATATTGGGGTGGACGAAGTGGTATTGTAGTAGGTGGAAGAAAGGTTGACTGGCGGCCGCGGGACACGCGAGCAGACGGGACGAAACGAGACGACTCCACCCGGCGGAGAGCAGCTTCACGACTGGGCAGCAACAACCTCTCACCTCCGCCGCCCAGCACCACAGGCACCACCTCACCACCACTGAACGAGAGCACCTGGCAATTAGCTCATCCCGACCCGACCGCTCCACTTCCCACGCTGCACGACACTCAACTTCACCTTCTCTGCATTCAATCCTCGCCCTCTCCAACTCCCACACACACGCCGCCGTCCCCGCTCCGCCCTCGACGCCGTGCCGCACCCTCCCTCCCTCCCTCCCTCCATCCATCGACTCGGACCCCACGCCCGCGTGTTGGTGGTACAAAGCTATTGTGTCGCCGGAGCCTTGCACTTGCACCACCAACATCGCCGCGTCCTCCGACTCACCTCAAACTTCGCAACCGATCTTCTACAACCACCCCTCTCGCGTTTCAACTGCACACCAACGTCACTGCCTCAGAGTCCCGACATTCTGCACCACCGCTGCCTTTCCGCTTCCCACCAGCGGATCCCACTCTCCGGCGTGCAACCTGTCTCGGACACCAGCTGAATCGCTATCAAAAGGCTGTCAGGAGGGCCGCGAGCACCTCTTGACAGCGCCGCTGCTCGTTGCCCATCGTGGCCGACAATCATCCCTCCCTCGACCCTCCCGACCGCTCCAACATGGCCTCACCCGCACCCTTACTCCGTCCTCCAATCCCCGGTGCCAACCGCCATCAGTCGGGCAAGGTGCCACGACTGGGCCTGGCGATACCTGCATCACCTAGCCAGCGCCCTGTGAACAGCACCGCTGCCCCTCCCATGGCCGAGAACTCGGGCATTCCTCCTCTCTCCATTCCCCGCCAACAACCTCCCAAGCTCAGTCTGGCAACTCCCATGGGCTCCTCTCACACCCCGCAAGAGAACGCTCAAGCAAGACGGAGAGGGCCGCCGTTGCAAATATCTGCGAGCGGAGGAAGCAGTGATGATTCGGCACACAGCAGGACAAATAGCTTTGGTGCTAACACAACCCAAAACGGATCTGTCTCCACAACGTCTTCATACTCGGCCTACAACTTTGTCGAGATGCTACGCAGCGATAAAGATCCACAATCAGCAACAGGGTCTCTCTATAGCAGCAGCTCTGCTCAGTCAGGCGGCGTAGGAATGGAGCGAGAGAACAGTATGCAGGGCATACTGCCAGACCTTGAGAAGCTGAGCCTGGAAAAGGGACGGCCGCTGGATGTGGAAGACTTGGATGATGCTGGATGGAAAGCTGCGAAGAAGGAGGGCCGCATAGTAGAACTGGGTAGCTTGGGTGAGGGTGCCGGTGGTGCAGTGACGCGGTGCATACTGAAAGGAGGCAAGACGGTTTTCGCTTTGAAGGTTGGTAAGATCACATTGACTCCTCGGCAGGGATACTAAATGACTACACAGATCATCACGACAGACCCAAATCCGGATGTGAAGAAACAAATCGTTCGTGAGCTGTCATTCAACAAGTCCTGTGCTTCAGAGCACATCTGCCAATACTACGGTGCCTTCATGGACGACACTGCTGGCACAATAGGCATCAGTATGGAGTTCTGCGAAGGTGGATCTCTTGACAGTGTCTACCGCGAAGTGAAGAAGCTTGGTGGCAGAACGGGGGAGAAGGTGCTCGGGAAAGTAGCCGAGGGCGTGCTGAATGGCCTCACCTACCTCCACGGCCACCGCATCATCCACCGTGACATCAAGCCTTCCAATATTCTTCTGACTCGAAAAGGCCAAGTCAAGCTCTGCGACTTTGGCGTGAGTGGGGAGTTCGGCACCAAGGGTGACGCCAACACCTTCATCGGAACAAGCTACTACATGGCTCCGGAGCGTATAACAGGGCAAAGCTACACGATCACCAGCGACGTGTGGAGTTTGGGTGTCACACTGCTTGAAGTGGCCCAGCATCGCTTTCCCTTCCCTGCTGATGGGACTGAAATGAACCCCCGCGCTGGCCTTATCGATCTCCTGACCTACATTGTCCGACAACCCATCCCGAAGCTGAAGGATGAGCCCGAGAACAAGCTCAAATGGAGTGAGAACTTCAAATACTTCATTGAATGCTGGTGAGTACTACCACCAACATCACTGACTGTACTCTCCGCTAACGACATCACAGTCTCGAAAAGGACCCCAGCCGAAGAGCAACACCCTGGCACATCACCAAGCATCCTTGGATGGTAGAGATGAAGACAAAACGCGTGGACATGACGCAATTCTTGAAGACTGTATGGGACTGGCAAGAGGAAGAGGAGGTACCCGCCACGTGAGAGGATGCTTCCAAAAAGGAGAACGAGGCCCTTTGACGAGACAGAAAAGATTGAATGGAAAAGCAGGATAGGTCGGAAGACGAGAACGGCGGCATAGTCAGAGAGATGCATTCTGAGCGGCGTTTTCTCCCGATGCGTCCCCATGTCATATTGGCGACAGCATGGAGTCGGAAGGGAAGGGTGGGATCTTTCATCGATATTCACATCATCTGCGGTCATGTAGAAGCATAGCCTTGCCACTTCTGGGAAGAGGAGATGAAGGAAAAAGCACGAATGAAGCTGATGGCCTCTTTTGTTGCAAAGCACGAGCGACGCGAGACGCCGCGTGAAATTTTGGATAGCTACCTAATTCTCAAAGTGAGACGATTCCCACCGAGCTTCGAGCCTTGTCCTCTACCAACGCCATGCAGGCAGAGAGCCGTCCGTGCGCCTTGTTCGTCCCAGTCAAATAGAATCATCGCTTCGTTTCCGCCCAGAATGCCCTCACACTTCCACGCTCACGATGATGAACCACTACTAGTGTCCATCATGATCGTTGATGTTGTGGAGCGCAATATCCTGGCTGTCGTGCTGCCGCTTCTCCTCGAGGCCGTTCGGTCGATTCTCCTGGTAGAAGCTGTTACCTCTCGACATCCGGTCCACGCGCTCCTTCTTCGGCATCCGGCCTTCGCCATCGGAGCCGCTGTCCCTAGCAACGACTTCTCCGTGGTCGTCGACGTCGACGCCGTTGACGGCCATCTTGACCTCCTTCGGGCCCGCCGTGCCTGCTGCGACGGCTTGCACGGCTTTCTCCATCACTTTCATCTTGCGCGTCTCGCCGCGAATTTGCTCCAGGTGCTGGAAATACTCGTTGTCCACAGGCGTGACGTACTTGCCGCAGAAGACGCCCACTTCGAATCGCTGTGTGGCAGGGTCGCGTGGGCTGTCTTGCGCGCATGCTGAAGTCAGATCTTCTAGGTCTTGGTAGATGACACCCTCCGCTCCTATGTGTGAGGCAATGTCTTCTGCTGTGCGACCGTGCGCGACCAGCTCATTCTTGCTGGCGAGGTCGATGCCGTAGATGTGCGAGTGCGTGATGGGTGGCGCGCAGCTGCTGAAGAAGACCTTCTTCGCGCCCGCTTCCCGGGCCATCTGCACAATCTCACGTGATGTTGTGCCACGAACGATGCTGTCGTCGACGAGAAGCACGTTCTTGTCTTTGAACTCGATCGGAATGGCGTTCAGCTTGGCGCGCACACCTCGCTGTCGAGCTCGTTGCGAAGGCATGATGAAAGTTCGGAAGATGTATCGGTTCTTGACGAATCCTTGGCAGTAGGGGATCTTGAGATGCTTGCTGACCGCGTATGCAGAAACGAGGGACGTCTCGGGAATAGGAATGACCGCGTCAATCTCCTTGATCTGCTCCGGTCCCAGCTGCTTCTTGATTGTCTCCGCGAGGCGGTAACCCATCAATTGTCGGCTGCGGTAGACAGAGATGCCATCGATGATGCTCTCTGGACGAGCGAAATACACATACTCGAAGATGTCCGGTGCGTAGTCCTGCTGCTTGCATACCTGGTGGAACTGTGGCGCCTTACCCTTTTCAATGATGACTGCCTCTCCAGGCTTGATATCTCGGATGTTGCTGTATCCGTTCTGGCTGAGCGCAACAGACTCAGACGCCATCATGTAGTCCATGCCGCCTTCCACATCCAGAGAGGCTCTCTCACCTAGGACCATGGGTCGGATGCCGTACGCATCCCTGAAGCCGATCAAGCCGAATCCAGCCAGCAAAGCTGTACACGCCCAACCGCCCTTGCACATGCTGTACATACCTTCGAGAGCGCGGAAGCAGTCCGAGGCATTGATTCTGGCTTTACCGGTCTCGTTGAGCTGATCGGCGAATATGTTGAGCATGAGCTCGCTGTCGGACTCGGTGTTGATGTGACGATGAGCAGTCTGGTCGAGGTACTCCTTAAGCTCGGGTGCATTGATCAGGTTGCCATTGTGCGTGAAGCAGATGCCATACGGAGAGTTGACATAGAAAGGCTGCGCCTCGGCGTTGGCGCTGCTGCCGGCGGTTGGATATCTTAGGTGTCCCAATCCCATGTATCCAGGTAAATCTCCGACTCTCTTGCCATCTTGGAAAACTTTCGAGGCCAAGCCATTGCCCTTGCATTGATAGATCTTACCGCCCGTGGAGCACGTGGCTATTCCGCAAGCATCTTGTCCGCGGTGCTGGAGGTAGTAGAGAGCCTGGTGGAGCTCGGGGGCCGCATCTGCCGATGTCGAGGCAAGAATGACCGCGAGGATGCCGCACATGATGAAGGTGTATCTTATTGGGAAGTCCCTCTAGCGTGCGCGGTGATATGCGCCTACCTCAGGGTTAGCACGTGAAGGCGAAGCTTCTCTTCCGTATGTGCAGTTGAAGCATAGGCAAATCAGAAAGAGGTGTTCCGGTCCTTCAAAAAGTCCCAAGTCTAACATCTATTTGAATTTTTTCTCTGGCTCATCACGCGATCGCTGCGGGCGGGTGTTCTGCAAGCTGCTCTTACTCACCTCGGATGCTGTTCCTCAAGCCGGCAAAGACGAGAATGCGCCGGGCTGCAGTACGGAGTGTTCGCGCGTGCGAGAGGGGTGTTTCTGATGGTGCAGCCTCGAGGCTGAGCTATGGGTTGGTCATGGCGGGAGGACGTGGTGGTGTTGGGCGGGCGAGCAGCGGAAGGTGAGGCGTGCGATGTCCATTGCGAAGAGCTGTTATCCAGGGAAAATTTCAAGGTTGAAAAAGGTCCAGCGGCCGGTGTCTCCGCCATTTGCTGTGCCCGGCCTTACCGGTCTTAGGCGCGCTAGACCCCCTGTGCCGCTGTGCGCCAGAAGTCGGCACTTGCCGAGTGTCACGACATTCTGTGCCCCTCCTCCTTCCACCTCACCTGTTGTTCACCACGCGTAGTGAGACACTGCCAAAATTCATCCACAGCGTCTCGGTCTTTGGAGACATACAAATCACGAACGGCTGTCTCGTTCAGCTGTCTACAACGCGATGCGGCGATGCGGAAGTCGCAGACCGGGAAACATCTTGGAGTACCTTCAACAGGATCTCCTCCTTGGCAAGAAAGAACATGTCACAATGTCGTGGATGGAGATGAGAGACGTCGAAACAAGTCCCCGTATTGTTTGAAGCAAGATCATACCTGAAAGTATCGTCGCTGGCTCATTCCGCTCACTCGAACCAGCCTGCTCTGACTTCCTGTCTCTGTTCAAGTGAAGCGAATCGCTCTCATTCTCTGGCCGGTCGCCTCTTTTCTGCTCCGTTTGCACTTGAGTTCACATGCGCGCTTCCTTCGATTATGGTGGCCCGAGCTTCTGCAAACGGAATAGCCCACTTTTCCGTTTGCTCTTCTCCTTCCAATTCAGAGCACCTCTTGCAAACATCCAACACAACCTCCTTTGTGATTCAGTCCTCACTACGACATCAACACCGACACACCACTCACGGCGCCCTGATTTGGTCGTGCAGCCGTCTGACTTGCATCTCAGTGCCCAGATCCCCGTCAACGCACCATCTCCAACGACGTTGTCAAACTCGGGCACGCCGGTCGACTGTTTGCTACATCCTTCAGCTGCATCACCACCACATCCTTTACGTCGTTGGCAGCCATTGCAGCAATCATCCGGTCAATCCGTATTGACGACCCATCATGACGCGACAGAGCTCTCTGTCGTTTGCAGCGAGCAAATTTCCCCCTTCTCCCCATTCTCGGACCGCCAAACGAAGCTACGACGACGCCGTCTCCGTCGACGACGACGCTCAGATGATCGATCTTACTGAGGACAAGGAGAGCACGCCAGTATTCTACATCGAAGATGACGATGTAGACGACGGCATGGATGAAGACGATGGTATTCGCGAGCTCGATGCCGAGGAAATTGATGCCCTAGGACCTCTATTCGAGCAGCTTTCGGTCTCCGCCATTCCAGTAGGGTACGAGCGGCGAGATTTAGTGCTCTCCCCACTTGGCTTTACGATCCGGCCCCGGTGCTGCGTTGAGCTGGAGAGTGAAGACTTTCTTCGAGTGTTTGATATACTACGGGACAATTCTGGAGAGACCGTACTTAGAGGAATTCTCTTTCGTCGCAACAAGCGTGTGGACAGGTACCTGCAGCGACAGCGCAATGAGGTCTGCGCTATCATCACATGCAAGAACGAGAATGTTGCAAACCCTCAGATCGACAGCTCCTTGGTTCTTTGTCCTCTACACGCGGCTGTTCAGATGCGCGACCTTGTCGTCACCAATCGACCTTTCCCGGAGCTGAGCTTTCGTTGCTGCGAAACGCCTTACTACAAGGGCCAAGAACAGCTTGTTGAAGATACTGCACGGCTCGTCTGCCGTTGGAAGTTCATCGAGTACGTGCAAGGCCGCAAGGTTGTAGCGGGCGCTTTGGTAGCTCTGCGCGAGTCGGAAGCGGATACAGGCAAGGGAGTCCCCGACGCAATAAAGCGCAATGCCTGGAGAGGCAATGAGAGCGACCACTTCAATGCAAGACCCAGCAAGAAGAATCGAAGTGAAGTCGCTATCGACCTCACAGACGACGACTTGGAAAGCTCCAATCACGCTGCTCACAGTGGGGACCTGTCCTGCATTGCTGCAAGCACCGCTAATGGGGATCAGCAGCCGGCAATGGAAGTCTACACATATGCGGACATATGTGCTGGAGCAGGCGGCATGAGTCGCGGAGCCGAGCAGGCTGGACTTCAGCTGAAATATCTGCTTGACCACTGGGACGTCGCCTGCCGGACACTACGACTGAATTTTTCCCGTGCCAAAATCCTCGACATGGACATATTCGATTTTTGCACCAAGGGAGAACGCCAGTACAGAGTCACTGTCCTGCACGTATCTTTTCCCTGTCAGCCGTACTCACCAGCCAATACGACTGGTGGCAAGAGGGACCCCGAGAACGTGGCTGCTGGATACTCTGTAAAGATGATCCTAAACAGGACCAAGCCTCGCGTCGTGACTTTGGAGCAGACATTTGGCCTTCTACATCGCCATCATGTATCGTTCGCAGCCCTGATCAACCAATTGACGACTGAACGGTACAACGTGCGCTGGCGGATTTTCAATTGCGCGCAGCACGAGAACGCGCAGCCAAGAAAGCGGCTTTTTATCATTGCATCGTGGTAAGTCTCACCATCGTGGGCTGCATTTGCGAAGGCTGCATTTGCAATGATCGTTTACTGACAATGTCAATAGCCCCGGGGAGCCTCTCCCTCCCTTTCCGAAGCCAACCCATGGCACTGGCCTTAAGCCGTTGGTCACTATCCGCGATCGTATGAGCCTGCTTCCGCCTAGCCATACCCTGCCGAGATGGATGCGACTCTACACAAACCGTACAGGGCAACCTTTCAGCCCTGATCGTCAACTCCGCCGTGCTATCACCACTAATGGAGGTGAGGACAGCCTGCACTATAACGGCCAGCGGACGTGGAACATGCAAGAGCTCGCTTTGCTAGGAGGATTTCCGCCTGAGCATCGCTTCGCCGAGGCTGGTATTACGGACCTTCGAAAACAAATTGGGAATGCTGTGCCGAGCATGGTGGCCAAGCAGATCTTCGACGAGGTCATCAAGAGCCTGCGCAAGGAGGACGGGGTCGTGGAGCCAGCGCCACGGCAGCAGCAGCGTCGCTCTTCGATTCATGTCATCGATGACAGTGATGAGGAAGACTACACCAGCGCCGAGGACGGCACAACCGCAAGCACTGCTTGGACCATTGACGAGTGAGCAAGCGAATCGAGGAAGGAGGCAAAGCGAGGAAGGATGAAAGAGCGGGCACAATGCTGGTGAAGAGAATATCGAAGATGAGAGGAGGGTTCACAGCGGCGCTCCATTCGTCTTCATTGACATTGCAGAAGCTATCGCGAACGACACAGAGCGGCTTTCACATGGCAAGTTCAAGTGCAAGCCAGGACGCCAACTGGCAAGCTGCTCCACAACGAGCGCAGTCCATGGGTTTTGAGCACGACCACCTCGACTCCCACGCAGACGAGATAGCACACCAAGATCAAGAAAATCAAGCATGACTTATCAAAAATGACACAGATTCCATTTCGTCAAATGACTTGTAATGATGAAGAGCAACGAAGAATACTGCACAGCACAATCCCCATCCCAAGATCTCGTGAAAACAGCAAACCAGGCACGCAAAGGCCCCAGAGTATCTTCCTTTTCCAACGCCGTGTGCAAGCCATCTCCCTCGACGACAGCGATTACGTTTATCGTAAAGAGAACTTTGGCAGACTCTCATTTGTGTTCATGTGTCCTGCCGTGTGCACTACCAAGACCAGTACTGTACATTTTCCGCGAATATGGTCCTTTCCAGCGCCCCTTAATTATCCATTTTCCCCTGCCGCAGATCGGATTATATGACCATCCACCAAGCACCTCCCAGAAGACCGATGAGCACAAGGGCGGTGAGGATACCGGCGCCTGCGCGGTCACTGGTGGTGATGGCGGCTTGCGGCGCAGCGGGGTTCGAGTCGCCTCCAGTACCAGCGGCGGGGTCGCCCTTGGAAATACCTCCCGTCTTATTGCCGACAGGGCCCATCACGTTGTCAATCAGGTTGCTCTGGATGACTTCCAGGGCGTTCATCTGCTGACCTACACCGTACGCGCCGTCCCAGTTGCCAGTGGTCCACTTAGTACCGCATGTGGAACCGTCGTCGCCACCCGAGCAAGACTTTGCTGCGGCTTGAGCGGAAGCGGAGATGAAGGGCATGATGGTGTCGTGAGTCCAGGGCGCAACCTTGGTGGTGGCGGCCATCCAGCGGGACAGGTAGGCTTTGAAGGACTGCTGGTCGATGTTGCAGTTGCCGGAGGGCTCACAGGCGACTTCGTACATGACCTGGCCTTGGAAGAAGGTCTTGGTGGTGGCACTGAGGAGCCCTTGGATACGGGTTTCCCACTTGCTCTGCTCCTCGCCGGTGGTCTCAAAGAACAGTCAGCAGCTACTACATGAGCCTCAAACAAGATTAACTCACCATGTTCCACATGACACCTGCTCCGAGGAGGAAAACACCAGCGTTGTAGCTCCATTGAATGTGGTTGAAATCTGAGCAGTTCAGGTTGTCGTCCGAACCGTCAAAGATCTGGTAGCTTGGGGTCATCAGTCCAACAGCATTTGTCCACTCCCACGCGCGGTCAGCCCAGTCCAAGTATGTCTGATTGCCCGTGTACATTCCCAAACGGGAAGCCAAGTTGAAGAAACATCCGTTCGAGATAGAGTTCTTGTAGTTGTAACCGTTGTTGAAGGTAAAAATCTGCCATTTGAGGCCACCACCGCAGGAGGTGTCGTCCCATCGAATCGCCTGGGAGTTAAAGACGGCCTGTGCCAGCGCGAGCCATTGTGGCTGGTCGTCGGGAGGATTTGGGTATTTCTGCTCGGCGGCAGACATGGCCGCGAGGCCCCAAAAAGCCTGGTCATCGTTACCGAGAGACTTGCTCTGGTTGGGAGGCATATAGTTGTCGTCTGGGCCGACCTGAAACAGCAGGGCCTGTGTTGTGATATTGTTGAATTGGTCGTCGCCAGTGTAGTACCAGTAGTCGACCAGCGCGCCAAACATGGCACCTGCCTCCCACCAGTAGTATGGGTCTCCAAGCAGACCAGGAATACCACCCGGGTCGTCGCCGGGGTAAAAGGCGACCATCTTTGTCGCAACCGTCTTTGCAGCCTGCTTGATGGAGTCCTGGCTATCCAGAGTGAGGTCGAGGGCGCTGGCAGAGCCTGCCAGCAGGGCGCCGAGCCACATGGAGGGCTTCATGACTGCGTTGTCGCGGGATATGAATGTGTGAGATCGGAGTGGCCGGCGGGGCCCGGAGTGAGATTATACGGCACGAATTGTCGCTGTCGTCGTCGCTACTCGGTCGGCGAAGAAGAGCACGAAGCAGTCGCGAAGGTGAAGAGGTTCGGCGGAACGCGCAATGGAAGAGGGAGGTGGCGGAGCCGAGTGCTTGGCGATGGGTGAGGCGATTGCGCCGGGCTCGCGGTCGCAGTCGCAGTCGTATTCGACGGCGCAACGCTGGCTGGCGGGATGGAGGTAGCGAGCGGCGGGGCTTTGCGAGCGTTGTCGGTGGTGAAGATGGTGAGAGATGGTAAGAGATGAGGAAGAGATGGCAATGGTGAGAGAAGGAGCATCAGCAGAGCAGGGTTTGGTCCTGCGCGAGTCGCAGCAAATCATGATGGGACGTCTGCTGGTCAGCCAAGACAAAGGGAGGTGTCGCCAAGCTGGTAAACACGAGCCTCTCGCGAAGCCAATCCACTCCAGTCCGCGGCATCGTCAATCACCAGTCGTATTCGTATGTTTGGGCCGCCGTAGTAGTTCTCGAACTTCCATCTCCAGATCAACATCTCCAGCGCTGCAGCTCTGCTCCACTTCTCCATCCGCTCCATCTGGAGCCGACCCATCACTTCGGTCCTCTCTTCGGCCAAACTCTGCTCTTCCACGCGTCGCTCTGCATCCTCCGTCTTCCAATCGCCCGACATTCCAATCACTTCGCCTGTCGTCCATCAAAAAGCCGCAAAGTCTCGTGAAGAAATGATCATCGCATGGCGCGGGTGGAACTAAAGCGTTGGCCTTGCAAGAGTCGCGATATGATGAGGACGTAGCAATCGCGTCGAAACGCGTGAAGAAAACGAAGAAAATGCAAACGCTGCGGGTGATTCGGAATAGCCTTTGCTCTTGGAAATGGACATCAACGCTGCAAAGCACACAAAGCAGCGTCTGGGCCTCATGCCCAGGCCACTGGCCTCAACATGTCACCTCGCCCATTATGAAAAATGTCACTCTGATTGCGCTGCTATATTGAGAAGGGCTTTTCTCGAGCTTCATCACTGACAGCAGGCCTGACTATCCTGGTGACTCCTGCTAACAACATGACATCTAGCTTCCATTGTTCTCAACATATCTTCGAGTCTGCATGGTAGACAAAGACAACGTGAGCGGTCTGGGCACCGCCATGGTGAACAAAGGATGCAGTCGAGGATGCGGGCGAATTAGTTGTCGCCATTGTCGGTCCTCCTAATTCACTACTCGTCCAGGTCAACACCAATCCTGCCAAATATCCAAGTCCTGGCTTACTGAGCCACACTCGCAGCAGGCTGCGACACAAGCATTGCGACATGAACTCCGTCGAGCAAGTCGAAGAAGATGCGGACTGGGAAGTACTAATAGATCGCAGGCGGAGGGAGACTCAACTTCGTACGTCTGGCATAGTCTGCTGCTTCATGACAGTGGTGGTAAGTAACATCATGCTTCTCATAGCGTGCAATCAGCTAACAACTGCCAGTGGCTGGCGTTCAACATTTACACTTATCTGCTCAATGCTCTTAAACTCGACACAAGTGGCTTGGAACCATTGATGTACATTGTTCTCGCGTCGATAGCGCTCCCCTACACGCTGGTGACCCTTCGCTCCTGGATTAAGGCGCAGCTCGTTTTCATTCTGACCGAAGTTGACTACGCGATCCCAGTCCTCCTGACTTGGCTCTGGACTACCGCACGCGCTTGCACGACTGAACTAAAGACACTCATCCTCAAATCGCCCGACTACTTCCGCCGCCTTGTGATTTGGCTCCCAATACTATTCGCTATGGCATCAGAGACTCCTCCTACTCCGAATACACCGCCGCAGCGCTTTTTACTTGCCCCGCGGGCCCAATACACTCAAGATCAAATCCACATACTCTCTGGAGTACTTCAGACGAAGGGCGAGGAGCATACGCTAAATGGAGGGGGTCTGTGGGTGTTCAGGCAGTTCTCAGAAACCGAAAAGGTCGAGCTGCTCAGTTTTCTGCGTACTGATGGACATGTGGAAACCGATGTTAGAAGAGATGGGACGACAATTTCTTGCCGCGATCATTGGGACGAGGACATCGAGTGCTTCGCACAAGCTCTTCATGAAGCTAATCTGCCGTTCCAGTGGACCGCTACAGGCATTCTGGTTCCACGATCGTTAGATGCAGAGAGCCAGCAGCGCCTTTGGGCACAAGCACGCTCAACTTCGTCTTGCCCACAGCAATGTGAGCGAACTGGTGTCTTCGTTGGTCTACATCGCCATCTCGCCCGAACAACAATATGGTTTGACTACCAGCGCCACCATGAGACCGCTGCTGTTGTCAACGCTTTGAGGAAAGTTAATCTCTTGACCGACTTCAAGTACCGTCGAGGAGAACTTGTTTTGCATCGTCATTTGAGGGATGAGGAAGTCGGAGGTTTCCGCCGCCGTGTCACTGAGCTTGAGCACAGGTTTGGTGATGGCGGCGATCTGACTGCAAGATGGAGCAACGTTAATTTCAAGGTACAGTCTGGCTGTACCACGGTGCCCAAGATACTAGTCTCTTTGGAAATCCTTGAGTCAGGAAGGGAAATCTTTGACTCTGTGGGAGGCAACATCGTTATCTATCGCGAATTGACACGAAGCGAGGCCGCCGCGCTGCTTGATCACACAAAAAAGCGGGTTCTGGCTCATTTACATGGCCTACGGCCGCAAAGACAGACTAGTGACAAGGAATTGGGAGCGAATGAAAGGTCTGTGCAAAAACCACAAAGCAACCACCCGAGCCACGACATTGGTCGACATTCCCGTCTGACATCGCCCAAACGCGAGTCCAATGGCGGATCACAGTCGAGTAGGCCATCAGAATCGCGTGCATACTCGCGGAGACCACGAACGACTGGCCAAGCAGCCTCTGCGGCGCCTGAAGCGGTACAACGTGAGGCTTCATCGTTGTCGCAGAGCTCTGAAAAGCAGAGACCGATACCACAGCAATCTTTGGAACCTGTTGGCGTACAAACTACATCTACCAAGAGCACTTCCTTGGAGTCGACTTCAAAATCAGCACCGCCAACTTCATGGGCAAAAGTTGAGGACGTTTTGTACAGAATACGCCTAGAAGTCAGTCGTATGACTGAAGAAGTGCTCGTCCTCATGGACGTGCCGCAGGAGCTACGGATTCTGGCCGCTGAAGCGACCTTCAAGAAGGTACGTGGTCTTGAGATGGCTATGAAAGACCACCAACAGAAATTCCTTGAGTTTGGACTCGAGGCAGAGTGGTACAGGCTTGCACAGATGCAAGCAGAGCTGGTGGCGGCTTTGCAACCTTACCTGACCAGCGTCTTCGAGCCGAGCGGCGTTCCCAAACGGTCCTATCTCGAACGTTTCGTGAGGCAAAACGATCTCCATCCGGAGGCGATGGACTTGGACAGTCCGATTGCTGATAGTCCACGACTCTCGCGACCTACAAAGCGGCCACGCATCACTGCCTCCTCAGGCCCGTCCATGAAGGAGGTCAGGCGTCGCCATGGCCGCGAAGCAGCAGAACACCAGCAACGGGACATAAATCAGACTTGTTATCTATTTCCCCTCCACGGGTCAGGTCTGCTCAACTCTGGACGGTTGTTTTACAATCCAGGTGATGACGCTATGCAATGGGAATACGCTCCGTCACCACAGAGGCTCAGGTCACACGCTAGAAGAGAAGGGTCAGGGGAAGTGCTTCGATCGACGCTTGACAGGCTCACGCGTCGAGCGATCCTTATCGCTGAAGCTGAGTCCCCCATTCCGGACAGCACTAACAACATTGAGATGCTGAGGAGCCTAGTAGAAGCTGACTTGCCGATTCCCGACTTGATCTTCGGATTGAATGATCTCGACGATCGTGTTGCTCGTCGGTCGCTCACTACTCTGTCAAAGGCCCAGCTAGTTGAGATGTTTCATGAGACCTATCACCTCATTTCGGGAGTAGTGGCAGACGCGACAAACCGTCGGATCAACGGCCACGGATCTATGGAAGATGTTGGCCTGATCATTGAGACCGAGCAGCAAGCCCAGCAGGTGCTCGCTGCATTGGCTTCGGCAATCAATGAGGCTGAAGAGCGACTGAAACATGCTGCAGATATGAGGCTAGCGCAACTTCGCAGCGAGATTGATGAGCTAGAGGCAACCCACTCCGCGATTGATGTTCGTCTTCCGATCCGAAAACGTGACGAGGCCCTAGCTCGGACTGGGCCACACCGGCAGCAGGAAGCTGAGAATGCTCTTGAGGAAGAGCAATCTGCACTGCTGGCGCTATTCAACAGTCTAGTCGAGCGCCTCAGACATCTTGAGCCGCCTCTCACGGACGGTGCAAGGAACCATCCCATCGCCGCCCGCGCCTTTCAAGATCTGGCAGACCGCGCGGGTACCCTTTGGATGTCGTTACAAGCCGACATCGACGTCTTCAGATACAAACCTCGACGACAAATCACGAGTGACTGTCGGCCTGAGCTGCTTCACAGCCTTACCAGGACGGTCGCTAGAGGGCTTCTCCCTTCTCCCACGAGCGGCGAAGGCCTTCTCTGCGGCATCCGCGCGCTCGTCATGTCCCTTCACGCACTGAACGCTTTCTACGAGAACCTCAATGCTGACGACGTGATGCGAAGGATGTATCGCAACTTCCGCAGCTATCAACAGCATGGGGAGCTCACGAGAGAATTCTCGGCCTTCCTCGTTCGACGAGATTTGACCCACCCAGAGGCCGTTGCGACTTTTCAGGATTTGCGAAACTTCTCCATCGACTCGCTAGCGACTTTCCTCGATTTCATGGTCGATGTGGATATCCTGGTTCCCGCGAACTACCAGCTCGCTGTAATATACCAGCAAGCCCACGATGGCCCGTGGTCCGCATACCGTCACGACTTAGCGCGCGAAGAACGAGCAGATCTGGAAACCGTCACGGTATGGATCTACAACGACAATGCGGCCGACATCGCTGACGATGACTTCTTCCGTCGTCAAAGAGCGCGGGAGGTAAGCGCAGGTCTCACACATCTCATCGGGGGAATCAAGAGTCCCGTCACTCCGCTAGGCTTCTCGAGTAGCGTGTACTCGCATTATTCGGGCTTCTCGATGGAGGGAGGCGCTTTTGGACAGGATTTGGCGTGGAGGTGGGGGTTGGTGAACGATGTTGATCCGGAGGTTGCGAAGAGAAATGAGGAGCGATTGAGGGTGGTGCAGGCGTTGAGGAAGAAGAGGGATGAGCTGGAGACGGTGAAGGCGAATGCGGACGCTGATGCGGAGGAAGAAGATGAGGGGTGGGTTGACTTTGATGAGTTATAGCCGTGACTTGTATATAAGATCAGTTCTTCGGATATTTTGAGTTCGTCACATCTTCATCTTTCAATGATTTATCTATCAGACATTCTCTCCCCCGGATGCTCCGCATCAACGCACTTTCCGTTATAAAGCCTCTTCCGCCTCCTCGGGATCTCGATATCGCCACTGCCTTCCGGAGAAGTGACCAATCCCCATCACTGGCCAGATACAGGTAGGAATCGCGCAGCCTTGTCCGACAGAGCAGCCCGGAAAGCACGAAGTCCACTGCTCTGCCCATCCTAGCCAGGCCGTGAGCTCTTCGATTCTTTCCAGATGGTAAGTAAAGATATGGCGGATCTCACGCTGCAAGGATTGAGGGAGTTCTGCCGAGATCGCGGTGAGGCTGTTGAAGTGCAGGAGCCAGAGAGGTTCGATGTCGAGGAGTAAGGGGATGGTGGTATTACAGATGGCGGAGAGGACGGAGAAAATGGATTCGGAGGCGAGAATTTCGCTTCTTGAGAGCTGCTGATTAGGAAATGGGGCGTGTTGATTTGCGCATCTTGCAAGAGCGGCACGGGATTGTGGTGCTGCGAGGGAGAAGGCATGCTCGAGGCTGGATTTGGTGTATGGAGGGTACTCGTAGTACGGCATTGCGATTTGATGAGCCGCACCTCGGATGTAAGATAGCCATCTTCGTGCGCTGCTGCTGTTGGCGAGACTTGTGTCGTTGGAGAGGAGTGTTTTAAATTCGTAGAGGGACGAGCCGTAGTCCATGACGACTTGCTGAGTGATGGCAGCCCAGTCGATGCCGCTGCATGACGCTTCTTCGCTCCGAAGCGCATTTCGAAGTCCATGTTCTACTTCGCGGCGCATGACTAGACCGTCTGATTTACTCATGTTCATAGCTCGCTGATATCTCCTTCTTCGAGCAAGCTTCTGCAAACCCACATCTCTGTCGATGCTGTTTGCGGGTGTCGTCCAAAGGCCATCTTGCGTAAGGTTGAGAGCATCACGCTCTTGCAGCATTCGGGCATGTGTTTGGTGTTCCAGAGATGGATCATAGAAGCTGAATAGGCCGCAGCTATCGATCTTGACTCTAGCTTCTCCGCGTCCAGGGACACCACCGACGAAACCGTAAGTGAGCCGCTGCACGGAACCACTCAAAAGCACTTCTTTGCTGGAATGGCCGATTCATACCC
Source organism: Phaeophleospora eucalypticola (assembly GCA_022814565.1). NCBI lineage: Eukaryota > Fungi > Ascomycota > Dothideomycetes > Mycosphaerellales > Mycosphaerellaceae > Phaeophleospora > Phaeophleospora eucalypticola. The sequence goes on along the minus strand of JAKLNG010000005.1, from coordinate 1,572,038 downwards.
GGCCATCTGCCCCCGGGTCTTCCTGGCCGAGGTGGACCTGGTGGAGGTTTCTCATCCTCAGAAGCATGGCTATCGACAGTCAAGAAGATCTGGCGCTCGTCATGCCCTTCGTATGCAGGGGATGAGGCGTTCAGCCATGATACCAATTGAGCGGACGGTGAGGAGAAGTTACACCAGATGACCTCGAAAGCAGCATTCATTCTCACGATGCCTTCAAATCCCCAGCCGGGGCCACCAAGATCCTCTTTTCTGATGAAGTCACAAAGGCCCGTCGCTCGGTCGTACTCTGCCTGAAGAGGATTGAAGCGAGACCAGTTGCCACCGGGACCATAAGGCGGATAGTACCTGTACGGTGGATGGTGTTCATATGGCGGAGAACCTGACGGTCGGCCAAATCGGACGTTTTCAGGCACATTGGCGGAATTGTTACGAATCAGAAGCATCTGAGAGTCCATGGATCCATCGTCCATCAGAGCTGCTGACGTTCCGTCGAAGTAGATGCACTTGACATCTTTGGTCGTCCTGAAAGTCAGCAAGTGAGAGTCATGGGCCTGGCCGAGTATAGAATACGCCATTGCCGAGTCAAAGGCGAACCATTCTGGAGATGGAGGGAAGGAGGAGTTGGGTCGAGCATGGTACAGGTGGGTATTTGTCGGGATAGTGCAAGGTGCGATGGTGTGCCCGTTCGGAAAGAAGGTCTGCGGCCATTGCTGTAGCAGGCTAAATGTGGAATGGAAGATCAGTGGTAGAGGAGAAGAGAAGTTGAGGCGCGGTAGCAGATTGTCGTCCTTTAGTGGCTGCTGGTTGAAGGATTGCGCAAGGCCGATAAGCAAGAGAGTCGCAGCGAGTTGGCAATACCGGCGGCAAGGTGAAGCTGTCATTTGAATGACTGCGTTGGCTGCTCGGACAAGCGCATCGATGGCTCAGAGAGCTGCAGTACCATCAGAAGGGACATGAAGAATCGTTGCCTTCGAGTCGATGACAAAGGCACCACGCGGCCAGCCTTATCGCACCCGCAGACGCAGGTACAGCCGGCGTGCTTGTAAGCAAGTGCCGACTGTACGACTATGGCGTGGTGAGAAGAGTACCACCTCAACTCTCTATTCCATCTATCGTGTTCACATCAACGTATTCTCGGACATACAGCATCGGCGGGCTACCGAGCGGTGGTGGGTCGGAGGAAGTGAGGTTGGAGGGAATAGAGTTGGCGCGTTACCCAAGGAACAAGGCATGACTTTCTTGACTTTCTTTTTGCAGCTGGGCGTGTGGAGCGATCGGCAAACGGCATGATGGAGACGGCTGATCGGTACAATGTGATGTGCACGCGCTGCTGGCACAAGCAAGGATGGTCGTGTCGATGCTGCTGGATATACAGGTATTGTGACACTCACAACGTGTGGGAAGAAAGAAAGAGCGTGCCTGTGCCTGGACCGGTGAGGGCGACGACGTGTGTGGCACTTGTGGCTGTGTGAGACGCCCAGCCACAGTCGGAACGCGACCTGGACCTGTCGTTGGCGGTCTCGTGATTGGATCGTGATTGGATCGGGATTGGGTAGGCGCTGGTGCGACTAGACCAAGCCGCCAGACACCAGACACCAGACACTCGACGGGGCACTCGACTCTCTCTCTCTCTGCTCTCACATAGACTGCTGTCTCTGACAATGCTATGCCCCTCTTCGCCGTGAACTCTTCTGCCTCCCACCACCTTCGTTGAAGCCCGTTCGTGAAGACGGCCGTGTCCTCACGCGACCTCCACCTTCAAAAGCTGCGACTGCCCGCGGCTTTGCCCGATCACATCACCATCCTCCGCCTGAAACCGCTCTTCCAACTTCCCTGCTCGCCCGACGAAAGCGAATCTCTCTTCTCGCGGACCAGGGACCGGAATATCCTTGGCAGCGCCATCCTCGACCGACACTTGCAATCGACTCTCCTTCGCTTAAGCACATCTCTCTCCGCGCGCCTGTCTCCCTTCGCCCTGCAATGCCTTGATCGCTTCACTGTATTCCGCGTGCGAGTCTCCTCTTAGGCACGCTCGGCAATGGCCTACGATCAGAACTCGGCCTACGAGCCGCCTCGTCGAGGATATCTGGAGCAGCGCCAGCAAGCTTCCAATCCGGGGTATAGGGACCACGGGTACGACCAATACGACCAAGGGTACTCTCAGCCCTACCAACAACCGTATTCTGGAGGAGGAGGATATGGTCAAGATTACGGATACGGGTATGATCAGGGTGTGAGCGCACCGCAAGAGCACATGTACAATAATGGCGGATACGGCATGTCACAGCAGGACACTGCCCAGCAATGGCAGCAGGACCAAGGGCGCAACTATGATCCGAGGTATCAGCAGAGGCCACAAAGAGGACCCCCGCCTTCTCAGCATGCCAGACCGAACACTGCGCCCAGAGGGCAGCCTCCGCCTGGGAGAGGTCCATACAATGGCGATCCTCGAGCGCCTCCGAGGCAGAACGGACATCCTCCACCTCAAAGACCAAAGGACCCATACGCACAGGCAGCCAATTACCCTCCACAGGCGCAGCGCCCGAGGAACGGATATGGCGAGCCAAATGGATATGCCCCGAGGCAGAATGGCTACGGACACGAGAATGGATACGCACAGCAAGAGTCCATGAACACTTACGAGGAGCATGGTCAGTATGCACCTCCAGCTCAGACCGAGCGCCCAAGAGAACCACGTACAGGATATGGAGATCGTTCGCATAGGCCTCAGCAGAATGGAGGCTATGCCGCGCAGCCAACGCGGCAAGTACAGAACCCATCGCACGCGAATGGAGCAAGCAAGACGTCGATGGAGGACTGGAAGGCGCAAGAAAGGGCGAAGATGAAGAATGCTGCGAAATCGCCGGCAACTCTCCCGTTCGACAACGCGTTTCCCGTCTTCGGTGGGAAGAAGCCAGAAAAATCAGGAGGCACAGACACCCCCAGCCAACGCGGTAGTGCTGAGCAAGTGCAAGGACGGCCCGGGACATCGAATGGACCACGTCCTGGTACATCCCGAGAAAATGGCTACAGAGCAGAAAGAAACGGTCCACCGCCTCACAGGCCAGACCCAGATCGTCAGTACTCTGCGGATACTGCACAAAGACACGACCCATACCAGCAGCCGCAAGGACAATGGCCGGTACGTACTTCAGCTTTTCTTTGTGTTAACAGTTGCAAGCTTTTGTTATTGGGCGAATGAGCGACTGCTTTTCAGATTGACATGCAAAGGCAACATTGTTCTGACTGCGTCACAGGCTCCCAATGGCCTCGTCACTCCGTCGCGAGAGGACTATCCCGATCAATGGCCGATGGTAGCTGGCCAGACACCTCCCAAAGCCCAGTCCGACCGACGATCTCCGCCGCGTTCGGACCTGCATGATCCAGGTTACACCTCAAACACGCGAGGGCCAGAGTATCAGCAGGGTTTCGGAGGGCACAATCAGATGCCGCAGAGCTTGCCAAAGCAACGTGGTGTACCTCCCATTGATACCAGTCAGGCGCAACAGCGTCCGACATTTGGCGACCAGCAACCTTTCAGCCCAGTGCATGTACCTCCGCGTCCCTCGACGTCGCAGGGCCAGCGACCGGCGCCTACCCCATTGCTCGCTAGTCCTCTTGCGCAGCACTCTCAGGCCAGCATACCACAGCAAAGTTACTCGAGCCTACCCAATCAACCCTCAACCGCGGAGGACCATCACGCCCGGAACGGCAGCCTCGGAGACATCTACGACCACTACAGCACCACGCCCCCGAGAACGGTGAAGCGTGCGCCAACTTCTCGAGACGAAGAAATCGAAGCTGAAATGCCCGATTTCGATAGCGCGGCACCTGGTCAGACGTCGAATCTCCACAAGCGGATGCAGCCTGGAGACAAGCGCGTGCCAGAGTCTCAATCGGCAGGAGCCGCCCCGTCGATAGCGAGAATGCAGACAGCACCTCCAAGCTCAATGCCCCAGTCACAGTCAGTCCAAGATCTCCGCTACGCGCAGGATCAATATGGCCGTCCACCGCCACCTTCAGCTCCTCCAGGGCCTCCAAGGCGAGGCATGACGGATCCATACAATGGACACGGCATTCCAGCTCCGGCGCCTGGACGAGCAGACAGACAATACGATATTCCATACAGGAACCAGCCTCCGAATGGCATGCACCAGGCAGACGGCCCTCTGCCGCCTCCACATGCTCCTTATGCCAACGACATGCCAGTAAGGAGGTCTCTAGATGATGCGAGAGGGCCACCGGGTCGACCAGGTCCAGGACCACGAGGGCCTCCTGGGCCGGGGCCACGCTTTCCACCCGGAGCACCTCCTCCCAGAGGCATGTATCCGCCGCAGCAAAGGCCTGGATTTGATCGCAATCCTACAGCACAGACTGTTTGGTCTGATCCGGGACAGGAAAGAGTAGGAAGCGCCCCACCACCTCAGGGTGGTCCGCGGGGGCCGCCTGGTCCTCCTGGTGTGAACGGCGGTGTACCTCTTACGCAGCAGCGCTCTGCTCCGGAGCCGCCGGGGCAGAGCAGCAATCCAGATGCTTTGCCTCATCATCCTACCCCAGTTCGCGCTGGTCTCTTGCCGTCTGGTCAGCCTCAGCCGGGCAAACCACCTCCAGTGCGCAACTATGCTGGTGCTTCTGGAGGTGGCCCAGGAGGAGCTCCTCACCAGCGACAAGCGTCTATAGATCAGTTTGCTCAGCCCGTCACGCACGCAGAACTGGAGCGTCTCCGAGGCTCGGTTGACAATGGCCCGTACAGCCCCAAGCAGACGTTGGTCTTGGTGAAGAAGCTGGTCGAGGCTTGCTCTGTCCTTGCGCCCGAGAATGGACGAGCCGACGCGAGAACAACAGCCAAGAATCGCGAGCGGTACACCCAAGAAGCCCACAAGCGTCTGAAGAAGCTAGTCGCGAATGGCTACCCAGAAGCACAGTTCTACATGGCAGATTGCTACGGGCAGGGTATGCTCGGTCTGGAAGCCGATACCAAAGAGGCCTTTAAGCTGTATCATGCTGCTGCGAAGGCAGGTCATGCTCAGGCGGCCTATCGTACAGCTGTCTGCTGTGAGATGGGTCCAGAAGAAGGCGGCGGCACAAGCAAAGATTATGCAAAAGCAGTGCAGTGGTATCGTCGCGCAGCTGCTCTTGGTGATGCAGCAGCCATGTACAAAGTTGGTGCGGTCATGCTCAAAGGCCTGCTCGGTCAGCCCAAGAATATTGGAGAAGCCTTGACTTGGCTCAAGCGGGGAGCAGAAAGAGCAGACCAGGACAACCCGCACGCTCTGCACGAGCTTGGTATACTCTACGAGAGCACGAACAAAAACCCGGAAATCAGGAATAAGGTTATCGCAGACGATGCCTATGCGAGGGACCTGTTCATGCAGGCTGCTAAGCTGGGATTCAAGGTTTCCCAATTCCGACTCGGCCAGGCGTACGAATACGGCAATCTAGGCCTGCCAATCTCCAACAGAGACAGTATCGCTTGGTACACTAAAGCTGCTGCTCAGGGCGAGCATCAGGCCGAATTGGCGCTGTCTGGGTGGTATTTGACTGGCGCCGAGGGCATTCTGGAACACTCCGACACGGAAGCATACCTGTGGGCGAGAAAGGCAGCGAGCAGCGAAGGCGGGCCACAAGTCGCCAAGGCAATGTTTGCTATGGGCTACTTCACCGAAAATGGCATTGGCTGCCCTGCCAACATGGACGAGGTGAGTTCGAACTGTCGCGTATGAGGAGAGAGTTTTTACTGACATATACATCATCAGGCGCGAAGGTGGTACGGCCGAGCAGCCAGCTATAAATTCCCGAAAGCTATTGAACGACTAGAGGAGTTGAAGAAGGGGGGCAAGAACTCACGACCAGCACCTGTCAACGGGAAGTTGACGAGGAAAGACCAGAAGCACAATGAAGAGAATTGTGTTGTGATGTGATGCGCCGCAGCGTGGCGTTGTATATGGATTGAATAGCGATGGCGTATCAGGGACCCACGGCACTTGTAGCATAGAGCTTTTTGTGTACTTGTGCAAACTTGAGAAATGACCGTGTCATCAATGTGCGAGGTCTTTGCGCCTCCAACATCTTTTGTTATGTTTGAAGACCAACGGTTGTGCTGCAGAGACGGCGAAGCACGCGAAGGTGGCACAGGGCACGTGTCATTGCCCGAATAGGAAATCTCGGCCCCTCCCGCTTGACACATGCAAATTTGCTCCCATAGCTTCACAACGCATTTTTGAGCGCAGCATTGCTTCGATTGAAATGATTCAAAGTGTAAATGAAAGCCGCGAGCGAGTGGAATCGCATGGTATGGTCAAAAAATCGGTGGGCGCCCTAGAAAGGGAGGAGCCAGTGGAGGTTTGGCCCATACCTTCCAGGCTTCATTTCTCAACATCCACACATCGTACAGACTTGATATATGGACCAAAAAGAAGCGCCGAAGGGCAAAAAGAACTGCAACTTCTGTGGATCGAACTTTTGGCTGAGTCAGCGTATTGTAGGAGGTTTTGGAGGTTTTGGGATTATTGACATACCACAGTACCTCCAGATACCGCACAGTGTGCTTTGACCGAATTTGCTTCAGTCTAAATTCGGTTAGCAGGCGATCGCAGAGGATGGAGTTCGAGTGAGACGAACCTGGCGCTCTCCCAAGTGAGCTAAAGTTGCCGCTTTACAGGTCATGTGATGTTAGAGGTGCCCGCCTCATACGTATATATATTCTACAATTTGGGACGCTAAGAAGCATCGCTTCGCGCTTGGAAGGCTTGGCGATGAATTGCGGGTGGAGATGATGAAGGGTAGTACTTCTGTTTGGTGACCAGAACGCGAGTAGTTTACTCATCAAATGGCAACCTTGGGAGCAGCGCAAAGAGCATTGGGATGTACGCCTGCCAAAAATCGATCTGTTCCTCTGCGCCCAGAGCATTTTGAAACCCTAACCCTAAGACCTCTCATCATCCCTGATACGACACATGAAGTCCTAGAATACCTGCACTTCATGGCGCTTGTCAAATTTGTCTCATTTCAGCTGAGTAATGGGCCGAGAGGCGTCTCTGTCCATTCTTTGAGCTCTCGACTGGCGTTGATGCGGAAAGCTCAAGACTCTCCTCTACCCCAACGGGAGCCCAAGGCTTGAGAAACAAATTGACTTTCCGTTGTTAGTTCGGCGATGAGGTCCCCACTCCGTGAACCAAGTACGCTGCAAATGAATGCCCTGGACGACAGTTGCGTCTGTGTGCATGCGAGAAGCGCACATATGAGGAATAAGTTCGAGACGTGAGAGAGTGCACCTTCCGTCCCTCCACCAACATAAATGTCCTGCCGTGAGATTTAGCACTCCGAAGCTAGCCGTGTTAGTTCCCGGCCCCAAACTCAAAGCGGAGCACAACGCGCGCTTTCCTCATCCACGCTTTGTGTGCGGCAACCTCACCTTTGTTATTGTCCACCTCACCACAATAGCCACCTCGAGAAACTTCCTCACGACACACACAAACAATACACTTCCCATTGATTGCCACAATCGGAGCCATTTCCGCGCAGCAGCCGCGCTAGGGTCGTCCCTCGCGATCCCCAACACGAGGCAAGTAACTTCCCATCCGCCGACACCACGAGCCCGAGATTTGCACATGCGCACACATGAAAGAACGCACACTGACCGACATGCAGCGAAAACGAATTCAATACGTGTCCACGGCGGGTGTCTTCCACCGGGCGCCAGTCCACAAGGTCAATGCTCCCAATGCGCGCATATCCAAGATCAAGCTAGCGGGTGCTCGGACAAGCAGCGCAGCTGCCTCACGCTTCTTGTGCAGCAGCGCGCGCTGGCACTCGCGCTGGGCCACGCTCATCCTGAATGAAGTGAAGGGCACAGACTGTTCAACCACCATGGCGCCATCGAAACCACCTACCGCTGTGATTGACTTAGCAGGCGATGATTCGGACGACGCACGTCCGCACCGCAAGTCCCATGGAGAATCTTTGACCATCGACCTTACCATGAGCAGCAGTTCCGAGAAAGGAAGTCCGGGCCCATCGAGTAGGCACGTGCGAGCCGGCGCGCCTGCTTTGCCGAAGCGCCAACCAAAAAGCGCTTCTTCCGACAAACTCCAAAACCGACCAAACATGGCCAACAGCTCTGCGACTCGAGACCACGTTCGCGAGCCATCTTCGTCCAACCAGTCTGGCTCGCAAGCCACTCATCGCCCCAAGCCGGCACCTTCAGTATCTGCTCATGGGTCGACCCTGCAATCACCTCCAGCTCAAGAATCATCAACAGAGCAAATCGGCCGAAAACGACAGCGAGAGAGAGACTTGCCACCTTATGGATCGGGACCAGCTAAGAGAGCCAAGCTCCAGAGTAACTCAAGCAATGCCTCTTCTCCACTTCCAAGGTCTGAGTCGCGTGGACCCAAAACCACGAACGAGGCTCTCGGTACCGAAGGTCTGCGTTTCACACATGAAGATAATCTATTACCTCCACGGACTACAGCTACACCTAAGAGGTCGTCCGAAAGGGAGCCATCAGCAAAGCCTCGACCCTCGAGCCGACCCCCATCCTCTTCTCGTGCGGCTAGCGGAACTCCAAAGCCCGCTCCTATTGCTACTTCTAGCACTCCTACTCGCCCTGGCAACTCGAAAGGATTCTTCGAAAGCTTTGCGAGAAAGGGCGCATCACCATCCTCGAGAACAAGATTAACCAAGATCGATGAGGTGCCATCGAATTTGGCCAGAACGCCGAATCAGCAGCCTTCGCCTAAGCAGAGGAATGACCCTGGCTCTGCTGATCGTGGTCTTGAAGTGCCAGAGAGCCCTCTCCAATCGCCACAAGCCAATGTCTCAGACACCGAGGTTGGCCCCCGCAAAGCCCCTGCAGCACAGCCTCGAGATACGAGCACAGAACGTGGTTCAGGCAGTCATTCGAAGAGAGTTTCGTCAAAGTCGCCTCAGAGACCTGCAAAGAGCCCCCAAGCTCAGGGCAGCGCCTCTAGGAGTGGAAATTGCAGCAGCCCAGACGCGGCGGCGCGCAAACGCAAGTATCCACTATCGCCCTCGGAAACGAGCCTAGAGGACATTGCACAGACTCGTAGCGATGAGCCAGGCAAGAATAAAACATCGAACCCGCAGACAAACGTAAGGCAGCCTCAAGTGAGCCGCACCTCAACGCCAGACAGGCATAAAGACTCCAGTTCAAACCTAAAGGCGCAACCCAGCAGCAAGGAGGTCCCGCAAGCAACGAAAGAAGCAAAGTCGCGCGGCGCACGTGCAAGTTCGGTCGCGACCATGAGCAAGCCAATTGCCAGATCTGAGGTAAAGGAGAAGGGTGCGCCTGCTCCCATAACTGAGAAGGCTAGTGCAAGCCGTCCTGGAGCTCATCGCGAGGGAAACGAAGTGCAAGCGCCATCGCAGCCCACCACTGTTGCTCGCACCACGGCCTTAGAGTCCGGTGTGACTTCCTCAACAGCATTCAAGTCGCCTCGGGCCAAGCGCAGCATTAAGCCTCCAAACGTGACTACTTCAAGACATGTCGAGCACGTCGTGGGAAAGTACATTGATGAGCTGCGGAACGACAACGATCACTTCGCCCGCAGTTGGCTCAAGGAAGCAAGAAATGCAGCTCCACAGCAAGCCTTTGATGAGCCAACATCAATCTTCCAGAAAATGCGGCCATTGGAACTTGAACAGCTGAGTGCTACCCAGACGAACAAGAAGAAGGCCGCGCCCGGCCAGATCAAGATTTCTGCGGAGAGGTATCCTTCGACCAGATCTCAGATAAGAACGCACTGGGCAGTGCCTTCCAAGTCTTATGACCTGGTTGGCGAGGATGTTCCAAACTACGCGCATTACGTCAGCATCAAAGACAACTTTCTCGCGAATAACGAGGGTGTTTTGCAACACTGGCCCTACTTTGGGGACGAGTTCGACATGAATGACGCTCAAGCGCTCCAAGAGCACTACTGGTTTGACGTCGAATCTCGACATCAAAAGCTCGAGAAGATGGCTCAGGCGGAAAGATATGCAGAGTACTGTGAGGAGATGCTAGAAGATATCGGCTGCGAGTGGTCAGACGTTCTTCGTTTTCTGTTGGAACCTTTACCAGACCTGGGAAGTGACCGCGACGCGCACACATCGCTTCAGCGTAGAAAAGACTTTTGCAAAGAGGAGTTTGTCAGAACTGCCGAGCCGTGGGTAAACGTGCTCAGCCAGCTTCCCAAACCAGACGCGGAAAGGGTCGGCAAGGCAGCGCTATTGTGCGATCACTTTCAAAAGATGACCAACGTGAGCCTTTGGCACGTCGCAAGACGCAGCGAATATGTCAAGAAGCTCTTTGAACAGCACAAAGACGACATTAGCGTGGATGAGTTGACTTGCAGGACTTGCATGCGCTTCAATTGCCCGTATCATGGCGAGATCAAGGAAAGCAGTGATGGCCAATCGCTTCCGCAGCCGAGCAAAGACAAGGAGGAGCTTACTGTGGCGACCGACATCATCAATCCGCAAGAAGTCAATTATCGCAGGAGAGTCGGCTTTCCACCTTCGGTAGACGGAACTCCGCTCGTGACAGGCACCAAGGACAGAAAGGCTCTCCGATACTGGCAGGTTGGCCCGAATGCAAATTTGTTGCACAACAAAGCGGACGCGCGAGGGCCGTTCTATCCTTGTCATCATCCTGGAACCCCTTGCGAAACTGCAAAGTGCTCTTGTTACGAGGCTAGAATTCCCTGCGAGAAAACCTGCGGTTGCGGTCCAGGCTGCACCAGAAAGTTTCAGGGATGTAACTGCTCGAGAGCAAAGACAAAGAAGACAAAACGCGTCTGCTTCGAAAACGAAGATTGCGCCTGCTATCAGCTCGGCAGAGAGTGCGATGCAGATCTCTGCGGCGATTGTGGCGTTTGCGAGGTCTTGGACCCTGTTCATCGTCATGACGATACTATCTTACACAGTCGCTGCAGAAATGCCAGCATCCAGCGAGGCGTTCCCAAACACACGATCCTGGGCGACAGTGGTGTCCATGGTCTCGGCCTTTACGCGTGCGAGGACATCCGCGAGCATGACTATGTCGCTGAATACAAAGGCGAAATCGTCACTAAAGACGAGGCTGAACGACGCGGTGCTGTGTACGAGCACCAGAAGTTAAGCTACCTCTTCTCGCTGAACCAAGATCAGGAGATCGACAGCACGTACTTGGGCAACAAAGTGAGGTTCATCAACCACGCAAACAGCAAGAAGGCAAATCTCTACGCTCGTACGTACATGTGCAACACCGTGCATCGTATTGCGTTGTTCGGTGCCAAGCGCATTCAACCGGGCGAAGAGCTGTTTTTCGACTATGGTCCGCTCTTTCCTGAGCAACAGCTTGGCGGTACTGCGAAGGCAAAGACGGCTGCGGCACAATCTCAGAGCAAATCTGTGCCTCACGTCAGAAACAGTATGCTGGTTTCCGAGTTCCATGACATCATTGAGGTGAAGGATGGGCCTATCAAGCGGGCGCGAAAGTCAGGCAAGCTGTCCAAGAGTAGTCTGACGCGCGGAGGAGCTTCCAAGAAAGCTACCAAAAGTACGCGTCGAGGCAAGGCAGTGGAAGTGGAAGAGGGAGAAGGGGAAGACGACGCGCCTGAAAGTGATGGTGATGCAAGTGATCGTGATAACGGCTACGAACCAGCTGGTGAGTAAGCCTGAGTCACAGAATGATCTTGGCATTGGCATTGCTGACTCTTGTGACTCGCAGACATTGGTAAGAACATGTCGGATTATCGACCGGAAGACGAAGCGATGGAAGAAGATGAAGGTGATGAGAACTCCTCCGAGCCAGAAGAAGCCATGGGGAAGCGTGGCCGTGGCCGGCCGAGGAAACATTCATTTTGAGCCAAACCTTGAGCGATAACGACGCGTTCGTTGATGTTGGAAGGCGCGCACAGGTGCGGAGAGAGGAGCTAGCACAGCTTCTCGGTTGTATGCGACTAAAGATCCCTCGTGGTACTGTCCCTAGCGCGGACTGTTTAGATACTAGAGAAAATCCAAGAGTATTTCTAGCGATAAACAATGACTGCCGAGAGGTTAGTGATCATTGCACACCTTCTGAGAAATGTTTCTTGCAATGTGTAGGTAGGCTTGAAATGTACTAGGGGCTTCCTATAGAGCGGGATACTCCTTATAGAGAGCAGCTGTCGCTCTGGCTCGGGCTTTGAAAACCTTGTCTGCTGCCGCACTGCTTTTCCAGGCGGAATAAGCCATTCTGCACGTGGAAATACGCGGTTTTCGTAAATAAGCTTCACTAGCGTCAATTTCACGTGCCGAAGTGGTACCATGGCACGTGACCATCATGTCGCAAAGTGTCGCAAATTGTCGGTATATTTAAATTTTTTTCTTTGCACCATTGGAATCAACAAGCACGATTTATTCTGGGGTGACACGTTTGAAAAGTGGATTGAGTAAGTAGCGGTGTCAATTGATGCGGATACAAACGTGTCCGGCTCATGTTACAGGCGCACGGTCATGAGGAACATAAGTATGAGTCGCGACATCTTGCGACGTGATATCAACCTTAGGGCTCTTCAGCACCGCGTTTCCACCTCCTATGAGAAGAATAGCGAGAGCTAGTATGCCGTTGAAAATGGCCATCAGGAAGAATGGTGCGCCTGAAGTCCAGCTGTCGAACAGAGCTCCACCTAGCTTTGTGAGGAGGAGGATTCCAGCCCCACCTGCTAGTGAATAGATGCCTGCGATGCTGCCCTTCAGACGTGACCTATCGACGCCGCTAGGATCCAAGTTGGGCTGCGCGCTAGGAAGGAGGGGCGCTGCCTCCTGTCCCTCGACTAGTCCAACCTCATCTTCCCGCAGCGGAGCCGACGCGTCGAAAGTCGTGCTACCCTGCGCTGCGATAGTATTTGCGTTAATGCCGCGACCAAGAAGGCCAAGCGAACAGACAATGGCGCCGATTTGACTGATGCCAATCAAAATGACTGACAGAAACGCCCACTGCCCTCCGTCGCCATGAAACGCGTCTGGGTTCCTGAGTAGCCCGAAGCTCACGTATCCAGCGACCCCAACAACCGCGGCAACGAACAGCGGCCACTCTGGTTTACCTCGCGCAGCGCGACCTCCTAGCCAGCCGAAAAGGGGTGCGCAAATCAGAGCTGCCAGTTCTCCAATGCCAGTGAGCGCAGAAGCAAGCTTGTACGCTCGCTCGCATTCTTTCTTGATATCTGGCAAGTTTCCAGGATTCTCTTTGCACAAGCCTTCACCCACAAAGTACGCGTTGACGAAAAGTGGTATGAAGAGGCTGATGCCTACTGAAGAGGCGCGTGCGACGAATCCACCTATGTAACCCAAGCTGATCGCTGGATCTGTGAATCCAAGTTTGATGGCTTCCTTTGCCAAAGCGATGTATGAAGGTGCCGGGGACAGAGTGGTGTGCAGATGACCACCTGCCCCAACGCGCGTCGTTTCGTCGTATGGAGGCCTGAGTAGCGCCGAGAATGATTTCTTCTCTTCTCCAGGAAGATTTCGCAGGCCAGCAAATATGAAGATCGCCACGCAGAATGCGATTGCTCCTACGACGTAGAAGCTCGCCTGAACACTCTTCGCCTGATTGTAGCCGGAGTCTTGGAAGTAGGCTGGCAGCGGCAAGAAAACTGACAACGCGACCAGCGCTCCAGCTCCAGTGAAGAACCCGACAAGTCCAGCTAGCTGAGACGTGCCTGCGGTGGTGTTTGCATCATTTGTCACATCCTCCTCTTCCCCAGTCAATTGTTTCTGTGGTGCCCCATTGCGACGTCGTGATTCCGAAGCCCAGCTTGCTGGTGTGATGGTGAGTTCACTGTTGACGCTGGGCGACGTCGCGTGACCAATAACCCCATTCCTCCCTGCTCTTTCTTCGTCCTGTAGCCTCGCTACATGACTACTCGGATGTACATGTTCTGCATCTCGATTGTCCTGTCCAGTAGGTCGCTTCGCGACCATGCTTGGCAAAACAGCCGTGACCATAGTTGAACACGCTGCGCCTCCAAGACTAAAGCCCAGTCTTCCCAGCAGCAGCTCTGGATATACATTTGTACTCTGCACAAGGCATATCAAGCTGACTGCAATAATGCAATATCCTGTCACTGCCACTGCTCTTACTCCAATTCGATCGCTCAACAGTCCCCATAATGGGCATGCTACGAGCGCAAGAAGCTCATCCGCGAAGCCAAGCGTCCCAACTGCATCCCCGACCTTGCTCTTTTGCCCAATGACTTCCGTCACAACGAAAGAGATGCTGCTATTGAGGAACACCAAGAACGAGATGCTGAAAAGCGCAATGCCCAACAGGTACGTAGTCGCTTGTAAACCGGAGGCTGTAAGCTTCGGGAACAAGCGAGCCATTCGAGACATGTTTAATGGCCGCCGAAATGCGGAGACGGTGTGCGGGATCGAGGTGTTGTCGGCGCCCTGCGAGTCGAAGTCGAAGAATATTCGGGTCCCGCGGTTTCGTGTACGGGGCCTCGCGCCCTTAGCATACCATTGTTGCCGTCTCAAGCCGTCCAAGTCATGCCCCATGAGTCCGATAGTACAACGAGAGCCTTACGTTTGGCGCGTATGTTGGGATCGAAAGTGAAGTGGCAGCCCTCGTAGGCAACGTCACCTGAAGCACTGCGCGGGGTTGCCAGAAGTCGCTGCACGGGAACAGCTCTTGCGGCGACTTCTGGCCATGCCCCAGGTTGCTCTGGAAGTGTTCGATCACATCCACAACAAAGACACTAAAGACGAGACGTGATGCAGATGAATAGCCAGCACGGCGATCATTCCAGAGCATTTGCTTCTACTCTCCGCGACCATCGTTCAGCTACCTAAGATCAACGGAACGTCGAGCATGTCAAAGCCGGTCACGAACCACCAAGAACGCGTCTACGCGCTTCTCAAGCAAATACCAGAGGGTCGCGTGAGTACATATGCAGCCTTGTCCAAGGCTCTTGCATCAAGCCCAAGGGCAGTCGGTGGCGCTCTGAGGACAAATCCTTTCGCGCCTGAAGTCCCTTGTCACAGAGTCATCGGCGCTAATGGTGTAAGGCAAATCCTCGAAAACAATCATACCCTTTCTCACACATGCACTGCAGTATGTCGGTGGCTTCAGAGGCGAAAGGCAGAAAGCTCCAAGTGGTGTCAATCAAGAGATGAAGTTAGACCTGCTCAGGCAAGAAGGCGTTCTCTTCGACCTCAGTGGCATGTTACAGGACAAGTCGAGAATGTGGAACAACTTCACTGTCTAATGGAATGAACATTTTCCCCTTGAGACCCCAGCGCGAATTCGGAATCGATGGATGGTCGCGTCAGTCATCGCGAAGGGCATTCTCACTCCACTAGCCATTGTGCACTGGAACGAGAACTATTTCACGCCGCCCATTTCCTATATCGGAGAATGCTAATGCTGGAGACAGGCCGCTCCTTGGGCAGTGCTGGGAGCCACTCACTCTGCACCTTTGGTCGCCGACTGAATGGCTAGAGTTCTAGCTACCACAACTACATGCGACCTGCTTATTCTGTCATAGGATGTGCAACACATGCGGAAGGCTTTTGCGGAGAAGCAGAAGTCTCGACAGGCCGATGACCAGCAACACCACCAAAGTTAGACCAACGGCCGTCATTCGGGCCGTCGTGAGAGAGCTTCAGATGCTGGCTGCCATGCAGAGTGCTGCGCCTGGTTTGAAAGTCACTTACTTCAAGCTCCCAAGGCTCCAACTGTCCGGCATGTGATCGAGCTTGTTTGAAGCCAATGCCGGCTTCTACAAGGAGGGGGTCTAGACCTGTGGCCTCACACTTGGAGCAGGCTCCGAGTCTACTAAAGAGGTGTGGTCTTTGTAGAGCAGCATAGACTGCGTTTGTAACTACTCTTTATCTCATTGACCATGAACATCCCTTATGGAGAGCCGGACATTTTGTACTGAGATAGTCTTCGAATACTGGCAGCGGAGTGATTGCGGAACACAGCTTGTGGCAAGGGTATCTTCAAGGCGTTGCGTTCCAGACCCTGAGGAGCGGCCCGCTGCTACCCGTGTAAATCTTTCCCACACGACGGTTGCGTGGCTGCACCGTTCCATTTTATCGCTGCTGTGGCTAATGGAGACTCTCCTCCTCCGCATCCAGGCTGAAAGGTTCCGGGAACTTGGAGGCTTTGGTCAGAAGGATGATTGCAGGTCCGACGAAGTCTGCGAGAGAACCTGCCTTGATGAGGGAAGCGGAAACGCTGGGCGTCGCGAGGCAATCGTGGGCCGACTGAGACCAAGCTGAAGGAGCCAGCAACAGGTTAATTGCACGCTCGGGATGTCGCGGCATCCTCAGGCGTATGCTGGTAGTTCTCGAGGCATCGCTCTCGCCGGGCGCTTCGGCTGGATGGTCTGCCAACCTTGTCGGAAGCTGCGACGGCGGGCCTCGTTGTTGTGCCTACTCCACGCAGGCAGACGCCGGCGGGGCCTGATTGATTATCGCCTGGGCCTAACAATGGGCATGCTGCTAGTAGGAGGTAATGCTACGTGTCTTGGCGGCACACTATCGAGCATTGATAGCAGCGTGGTGCCGAGGAGGGAGCAGTCCAGCGTGTCGAGTAGAATGGAACGAGTTCGAGACGCGTGTCATGGGGGAATCGCGATGAGTTTTGATGGACGGAGAAGAGCTTCGCAATGGATGCTGTGGTTGGCGGTGCGACGGACAACCACGGCCAGCACATGAGCCTCAGGTGATGCAAGCAAGCAGAGACGTGGGCGTGGTGGGCGACGCGGGCTCAGGTCCTGGGCCAGCGGGCCAATGACAGGGAGATCGCGATCGTGGCTGAAGCTTCTTCAGGATCTCTGATCGCTGTGGCCGCCTAGCCTGAAGGAGCCTTGCGCGCTCTCGGCCTTGCCCTTTCGCCCTCGAATCCTCGATCGCTCCTCGCTTCTCACTAGGCATCGAAGATTCGGGTGTTGGCTGCGGTCCACGCCCTTCATATATTCCAATCATGCGCGCCGTCGCAGGTTTCGTAGGTTTCGTAATCCTTCATCCTTTGGCCTGCAATCAGACACGCATTCCCGCGTTTCTGCGTCGCTCAAATACACCCTCACACCTGCCGTGATCGCTGCTATGCTCCCATACAGCGATTCTTACCAACGCCTCGACTACTTCACCACCATCCCTCCAGCGTACAACCACTACTCTACCGAAACACCTTCCTGCTCGCCGGCACTCTCAATCTCTGGCGAAACTTCTGCCTATCCAGGACACCCTTTGCTGGCATATCGTGAGATCGACCAAGCAGCCTACGAGCCAATCCATTCGGACATGGCTGCAAACCTCATGTCGATACAAACATCGGCGGCCCACGGACACAACCCTCGACCGAGACCCAATCCTGTGCAAAACGTATTGCATGTGACGAGCGATGATTCGGCATCTTCTGGCAGCTCATCCGAGTCTTCCTCGATCGATTCAAGCATGTCAACACCGGAGTTTGCCAGGTGCTCTCGTTGCCAGAGGACGCCCAGCATCGATGTTAAGACGGGGAAGAGTAACATGATTTCCTATGGCCTCAATCTATGGTACTGCTCAAGATGTGCAGCCCTTGTTGGATTCGGCAAGAGATGAAAGAGGAAGACACTTTTCTGGACCCAACCGAATGCCACCAACACTCTATTGTGAACTGAACCCTTTCAAAGCCTCGCTGGACGCATCGAACCCAGGATATGCTTCGGGCATGATCCTCACTGGCATGCTCCTCAACGTTCCAGGACTTTGCGCCACACGAGCCTAAAGTACACGAAGCTTCCGCTTGAGATATTCGCGAAGAATGATTACGGACTAGCAATCGTGAATTTGAGAGGCAGGCCGAGGACAAGTCGCACTATTCACATTGGCTTGAGAGGAATCACGGCGATCGACGTTACGAGGAATTCATGATATGGCTAAGACCATGCAACGATTGATGAGATACGTTAGAGATACCCATACTAGCATTTAGCGACTGAGGATATTCATGTACAAAACACTGGAATTTAATCCTGTAACGAAATTTGTTGTCGCAGTCGCAGTCTGGTCTCTTGAAACAGGAGCATGCGCGCACAGGATGTTTTCCTGAACGTGAATCATCAGCAGCTCTTCGTTGGTTACGAGTGGGACTTGTCCACGTACACGGTGTGGCATCGCCGATTATGCAGGAGATAGCAGTGGCCTTAGTCTTTCTCCGGCTACTGCGCTGGGTTATTCGATATCTCTTTTGTCTTGTGACCATTTCACCCCGCTAGTACGAGCTGTGGAGCTCTCCAATTTGCATCGTACTATTGGAACCTTTGGAGAGCGATGCCTGGTCGGATGCGACTATTGAGCGTTGCCGGCTGTCAGAGCAGAGAACAGCAAAAGCAAAATCATCTACACCAAAGTTTCATGCATGCTGTGGCGTGTGTCATGTTAAGGTTGCATTCGAGTTCACGCCTCTGGAACTGATCATCCCAGTCTCATGTTCTCGTGTGCTCTTCTGCAGGACTTCTACTCTGCGAGGGATGATGCACTGACTTCCTGCTATAACGACTTCATGGCCAAGTCGGTTAGACACGCACTTAATGGGTCGCCGCGGGAGCTATGTTGCAGTCGAAGGAGCAGATATGCATGTAGACATTCGGTCTGAGTGCGATCACTCGATGCACTGCTAGCTGAGACTCAAATGTGTGGAAGGGAGGAACCCGCGGCCGTGGCGGCTATGGAATCTCGCGGCTGTATGATACGGAGCGGAGAGGAGGAATCTTTCCCGAGGAGATTGCTATCCTCCGTTGTACGAGCAGGCAGGCAGGCAGCATGAACGTGTGCTTCGACACGCAAGTGGTCGGAACGACTGCAGTAGAAATGTCCCGACGGCAGGACCTCATCGCCATCGCGAAGATTGATGGCGTCGGCAATCCGCTTCCAGTCACCAGCGCTGTTCCGACGCGCATCACCGTCTGGTTGTCCAATAGGGCCATAGAGTCTCGAGTACCTGACTCTAGTGACTCTAGTGCATCGTGCATCGACGAAACGATCAGCCTCATCGAAGCCAAGAATCCGGGAGCGAACCGAGCTCCGTGCCACGTGCCACGTGACAGCTGCGAGCACGGCCCTTCTTGCTTGGCATCAACATGGAAAACTTTCTCGTCCGAAAACGAAGCAGCACATTCCCATCACGGTGACATCGTCACGCTACAGCTGCCGAATTATGGATCGATACAAAGCGTCCATCGAGAGCGTGGACAGCGCGCTAAATCGACTCAACCAGACCTTGGCCTCGTACAAACTGCTGCTATCGGAGTCCAGCCAATCTTCTTCAGCGAATCCTGCAGACTCTTCCCAGAAGGCTGTTCCCACTACGCAACACACGACAGAGACAGCGCCGCGGCATGCTAAGATAGCTGGATCGAATGGACAGTCTTCGCTTCGAGCTGATGCCCAGGCGACTCAGCCCAGTGACTTGCCGGAAGAAGGTCTTGTCGACGACCTCCTCCGCAGCCTTCGATCAAGCCATCGATATCCGGAGGTGCGTACATCGCTACTAAGCAAAGCCAACAAAGGCTCGGCCGATAGCAGTTTAAGGTAGGCTGATTGTTTCTTCAGCAAAATGTTTCCGGAAGATTTCGCTTGCGAAGAATTCGGGCGGCATTCTTACGTCTTGAAGACTACCCTTATTGCCTTCCCTTGTATCTAATTCTTGCGATCGACTTTCTCGGTATTGGATATCCCGACTTGGCGGCGGGCGCTGCCTACAAGGCTCTATTGCTTTCTGATGCGCTAGACAACGAGGCAGAGGAGTATCATGATGAAGCGTCCGATTCTCTGAAGGCGGTAATTCAGATGCAGCCCCTGGAAGAAAGAATCGATGTCATTCGGAGAGCAATGGACGCTGAGCTGCAGAATTCCACTCCAACCGAGCTCGATCCTACTTTGGATGTCGAGCTTACACTTTGGCTGAAGATGCATTACCGAGCAGTAATGTATCGGCTATTTACACGCGCTCTACTGCTATGTGGTTGTTTACGCAGTGCTTTGTCGTACAATAGGCAGGCGACAACCCTTTTCCCTGGAGACAAGGAGCTTGGAGAAATTCGCTCCTTCATCTTCACAGAAGGCGACAAGCTGGAAGTTCCGCGTCCAGAGAGCGTGAGCGCGCCTCTCACCGATTGGCCTAACAGTGGGTTGGTCAGACGAGAAGTATATCCGTGGAACAATATGGAGCCAGACCGACTGAACTTACTGGACGAGCTCAACAATTTGATGAAATACGTTTCGAGCAAATTAGAGGTACGCGCTGTCGATCTTCCTGCCCTGGGCGGCGAAGAGGGAGGAATCTCGACGCAACTGGGAGTATTCGCGAAAGAGGATATCGCTGCAGGCGAAGAAATCCTGGACGAGACAAGCCTTTTAACAGCAAACAACAAGCTTCAAGATGCTCTTTGCGATGCCTGTAGCGCGGATCTCCCGGAGCTGAACAGTCCAGAAGGCTCAGAAGTCGTGGCTTGTCCAGAGTGCGAAGTTGTCTTTTGCAGCCAATGGTGCCACGACGAAGCCATAGAGAGCTACCACCCAGCTCTCTGCGGGAAGGACGTAGAAGCGATCGCCAAAGACGTGCCACCCGCTCAGGCCGCGGACTCTTTATACTCTCTCCTGCTACTCCGCGCGATGGCTCTTGCCGAGAATCAAGAGGTCTATCCCCTCAACATCCACGAGGTCAAGTACATTTGGGGTGACTTTGAACCCACTCCCGACCCGGATTATCAAGTCTACACGAACCTGAATTCACCAGACGCGTGCACCGTGCCGCGCACCTTGCCTTTCAGCTTCGAGCACAATATTCGGCTTCCATTCCACATGCTCGAAAAAATGGACATCGACATCTTCGCTTCACCACACTTCGATGTCTGGATATTCAACACCCTCTACGCCAAGTTCCGAGGCACAGCATCTGCTCGTCTATCCGGCCTCGGAGGACGAGCAATTCGCGGCCCCGAAGTCAGCGCCGTACATCCCATGTGGTGTCTCGCAAACCACAGCTGCGATCCCAATGTGAGTTGGGAATGGGGCGGGAGTATCAAATTCTGGGCAAGGAACGAGCGCGTGGCTTGGACTGGAAAAGGGGGCGAGAAAAAGGCTTCCTCGCAGGCCGGCATCAAGAAAGACGAAGAGATCTTGAATCACTACTGCGATATCGACCTACCGGTGAAAGAAAGGAGGGAGTGGGCAAGAGGTGCCCTGGGCGGAGACTGCCAGTGTCCGAGATGTAAGTGGGAGGCCGCGCAGGAGACGGAGGATACTGGGAGCAAGTAAACGGCGATGAAGTGGCTCCCTCTTCTCTTCTCTCTCTTTCCGCTGACGTCCGCTTTTGGCTCATCTTCGACTGGAACAATTTGTCACGTCCATCCGCTTTCCTTCATAGCGGTCACCGGACCCTCGTTTGACGTTCCTAGAGTGAACTCCTCGCGTGTTTAATTGACTTCTGCTTCTTGCACTTAGCGATGGAGTTGAGAGGTCTCATGGCACGCAGACAGACCCTACGCGTGCCTGTGGGTTGGTGAGGTTCATCGCGTCCAAATCTTGCATATGCAACGAGTACGCTCAATTTACTGCTACAAGAAGGCGTCTAGACGCTGTGCCATCATTCGACCATCTCGCGCAGTCTACTGTTTCCGCATGTGACTTTTGCGGCTGATACAACAACGGCCGCTAATGGTCATCCTGCCCAAGAGCAGCAGTAGCCCGCGCAGCTTCTTCGAAGGCGCTGGTATCACCTCCTCGCATGATATCCTCGCTGTCTCGAGCTGTAGTTCCGGACAGCCTCGCTTCTTCGCTCTCCGCGTTTTGGGCTTCGGATGTGGCTGGTGCGTCTGCTTGACCATGCGCTTCCGACTCAGCGACAACGCCCGCTGGCATAAGCGGCGGACCATCCTCATCGCTGTCGAGTTGCAGGAGGTAGGTCTCCCATAATTCGATGAGCTGGTCAAAGTTGTCAGCAACTGTTACTCATCAGGCCAATAGGGTATTGAAGTGCTTACCTCCTTCTGCGCCTCGATAGCGCTCTCCAGAAATGTCTCAACTCCGCTCTTGAAGTCCTCCACCTTTTCCTTTTCAAATCGATCCAACTCGCCTCTCATTAGTCTGCCCATGTCCTCAAATAAGAGTCGGCTTGCGTGCACCCTCCTTTCCGCGTCGGCAACATCTGCCTGCATCTGGCCCATGCGGTCTTGTTGGGTACGGCCCGAACGGAGTAGCTTTTCTTGCTGCTTCTTAATCTCCTGAAGCTTGGCCTCCGCAGAGTGCCATGAGTGGTACGCCTTCTGTCGCTGTTCAAACGCTTTCTTTACGGAGCCGATAAGACGAATGTACTCATCAATAACGATGCCAAGTGTCAGAATGTCTTGAAGAGCTTGCCGCTGATAGAGCTCCTGAATGCGCAATTGTAGATCGCCAAGTGAGTCTAGAGGTCCAGACAGGCTTGGCGAAAGCTCCACCGCTGCGAGGTTGTGCAGTGACATGCTGAACTCGCCGCATGAATCGGACAGATGCTTTCGCTGTGCCACGACTGTATCTGTACTCTTTTGCAAGGCTTTGAGTTGGTTCTCCAATGCATCCAAGTAGATGCGGCGGTCATGGAACCAGTCGTCGTGCTCGATGAACTTGCCACCAGTCGAGCTGCCGATACCTATCGAGCTCATGAAGCCTTTAGATTCGGTACCACCAAGAAGGGGATCCTTGCCGTTGGAGTGCTTGATAGCGACATTGAACGATTCGCTCTCCAGGAATGTCTTCAAGTCGCCATCTGTCTGCAATATCGGATGGGTTGCGATCTTGTTGATCATGCGTTCCAGTGCCATACGTCTCGACTCGATGAAATTGGCGTCGAACCTGCCCATTGCTTGCTTTTCCGGCGGCGGAGGAACCACAACACCAGGATGATTGTCATGTAGCCTCTCGTACAACCAGAGAAAGTCCCGATATCGTCTCGACACGGTAAAGGTAGGGTTCATGTACGCTTTAGATGTCGTCTTGGTAATGACAGCGTAGACGGTGTGACTGCTCGCAGCGTTGCCAACGGTGTGAGGATCGCCAACTGTGATGTTGAACGTGGGCTTCGCTGCCTGGTCTACTGGCACGGAGGGTTGTGCCTGTCGTGTCCGCCCATCAAACTGTTGTGGCTGTACTGGAGGCGGAACACGGGGACCACCGTTCACGGAAGACGCGTCGTCGTCGTACTCAGCGCTTCGATTGGGAGAAACGGCAGAGGCGGAAGTGGAGGGTCTCGATGCGGTCGATTGTCTCGTTCTTGACGCTAGCTCTTTCACAGGTGGCATTGGCGCTGAAGGCTCGTCGGCGGGCTCGAGACCGAGCGGCCCCAGAGGACCCATGGAATCATTATCGAGGCTTTCAAGGGTAGTTGACTGCGTCAGGTTGCCATGTCGTCGCGGGCCTCTGGATTTGGAGGGAGCGGGTTTGGCGCCGCCGAGATTCGGAGTAGATTGGGCGAGCTTCGAAGGCGGCGACTGCTCTGTTCGGGCGACTGTCAGCAATCATGCGCGGACATTGAGAGCGTCGT
The DNA here is from genome assembly GCA_022814565.1 of Phaeophleospora eucalypticola. NCBI lineage: Eukaryota > Fungi > Ascomycota > Dothideomycetes > Mycosphaerellales > Mycosphaerellaceae > Phaeophleospora > Phaeophleospora eucalypticola. Next base: position 1,548,499 of record JAKLNG010000005.1, on the reverse strand, counting down.
CCGTGTGTACCGTTTGAAGCTTCGGCGTCTTCGGCTTGCTTGGGGAGGTTGTGGTTGGAGTGGGAGCGCGAGGGGACATCTAGCGGCAAGATCAGTCGCAATTCCGGTGTGAATGAAGGGCACACTGGGCTTCTTACCGTCCCAGGGCGAGCTGCCTTCGTCCATGGTGCTGGCGATGAGATCGAAGTGTGAATGGGAGATGGAAGACATCTCGAAGGTTTGGCATATGCAGCTCTTCTACGGCCTGACGTGGGCGCGGGTTCAGCCGAGCTGAGGCGCTGCGACGAATGCGCGGCTTCGAAATCTCCTGGATCTGCGAATCTGTCTTTGCAGTACAACGACAAAGACGAATTCAGAAGACGGCCGCGTGCTCTCGTCGGACCAGCTTCGCCGGTGTTACGCTTCCAGGACAAAGTTGCCGACGCACGAGCCTGTCGCTGACATGGAATATCGTGGCAATCACCAGCCTTCTGACAGGATGCCTGCTACTGCCACTTCACTCTCGCTGCGGTTGATTGCCTGAGGTTCTTGACTTCACTTTGTCCTCAAGCATGTGGCACTCGGTATCAAGGTGATGACCTTTCACGAGCAGCTTCGAGGCTCATGTCAAGCCACCATGTCCTTAAAGAGACACCGCAGCCCATTGACCTCGCCATGGCCAGCACCGCCTCACCAATCTTCATTGACTCACTTCCAGCTACAATAACCACAACAGCTCGGCAGTAGGTATCTATACTTCATCTGAATTTGCTAGCGAATACGATTTCCATTCATCAACAAAATCAAAAGTTCAAAAATCATCGAAGACCAACAACATGGCGAAGCGCAAGCCTCTGCGGGATTACAGGAAGCCGACATCCTCGCCAAAGAGGCAGTCAGCCTTGCATTTCTCAGGTTCCGAATCAGTCCAGTCTACTAAGCGTGGATGTCTGCGAGCGCAGCAGAAGCACCAATTCGACAACTGCGTCTGGCCAATCCATCCGACCCTCGCAGACCGCTTTCATGCTCTCCCTGCAGAGTTGCGCGCACATGTCTTTTCCCAAGTCCTCGTCCAGCCGGTCAAGTGGGACATCGAGCACCAGAACGAATGTCCGCTCCGTACATCGAACGAAGAAATCGATGTGTGGGTATGCAACCGGCATTGCGCGTATTTATTTAGGAATACAACAGGGTGGAGGCAGAACCTCAACGAGGGCCATATGACTCCCATTTCCCCATTACGAAGCAAATGGGCACCAGACCAGACCAATCCGTATCTCTGTTCAGACTGCTTCCTCCGATTTCGACCGCGCCCATTTCCCAAGGCGAGTAGTCTCCCTTGTCTGTGCGCGAGACGAAATGGTCTTGAGGCGCTTCTGGTCTGCAGAAGGTGGTACGAGGAAGCAGGAATGGTATTCTACACGCAGAACACTTTCGCATTCGAGGATGCGAGCACCTTCGCTTCATTCAGCAAGACATTGAATCCCCGATGGCGTGAAGTCATCTCAAAGGTCAGCTTGATGGCACTATCCTTCGAGCTGCGCCCAGACGAGGTCTTAGAGGATGCTCTCATCGGCGGTGAAGACTACGTACGCCATTTGCAGCCTGGACCAACAATTTGGTCTTTGCTACGCGACCTACCATCTCTGTCAAATCTGGAGCTGGACCACATCTTTTTGTCGAATGTCAGAATCGTGAGGAGTATGCAGAAGCTTGGTCTCCGAAACTTGAAGCATATGAGATTCTCGCAGAGACTGGAGGAAGATCCGAAATGGACCTCCGGCACTGCAACCGTTTGGCCTATGGCAGCAGGAAGGTGAGCAAACTCAGTGCTTTCATCTCAACTTTTGGGTCTGTTGGCTGACCAGAGAATAGGATCTTAATTTCTGGCGGATTTGCGGAAGAAGTAGCGAGAATGATCAAAGGCCAGAGACAGCGCAAGCTCAAGGGCATGAAGGCGCTGGATTGGGCAGTCCGCAGGTACAATTGGGAACAGGAAAACACGAGGAAGAAGGCTCGTGCGTGAGTGGTACCGGTGACCGTAGAGTACAGGCAAACTAGCGCGGCTGTTGGCTGAAGCACTGTAGCAAGATGCTGTCAATGTTGGAACGACCCAAGCTCAATACAACACCATTCTCGGTACTAGGGCACACCATGGTCTTCAACCACCTGTCTTTATCTGTTTTGTATGTCTCCCTCTCTGATGATCCGGGAACACGAGGATCGTCTAAATAGGCACTGTGGTGCTGCGCCATAGCACTAGCGTTGGTAGCGTCGAGTCACTGGCTTCGGAAACACATGGCAATGACTACGCCCACTATCAATGAGCACAGCCTACCGAGAACTCATATTAAAGATCTTCGATCGCTACATTGAAAACACTCATCAACCATCAACATCGACAAAGCCCTCGGACGAGTCTGAAGTCATGGCGAAGAAGAAGGAAAAGCCAGCAATCCGCGAGAAGCCTGTCACCCAGACGAACACATGGCAAGCATCGAAAGTACTACACCCACCACCTTACGACGTCGCTCCAGGCAAGAAGCGTGCTGTTCGCAAGGCCCACGAGAAGCACCAACATGATCTCGTGCCTCCTGTCCAGCCGCTTCCGCCTTCTGTAACACCAACTCTCGCGGACCGCTTTCATACCCTTCCCGGCGAGCTCAGGGCACACATATTTTCTTTTCTCCTAGTCCAGGTACTCGAGACCATAATGTCCGCAATCGCAAGTAGCTGACACCGCCACAGCCTGTGAAGTGGAACATGACCCATCATCCACACTGTCCGCGACTCACCTCTGACAAGGACATCAAGCCCAAGGCTTTCCAGGCCTACGACAATCCTTACATAGTCCATCACGACGCCCAAACTGGCAGGTACTCACACGAGCGGAGAGTTCTGCCCTGTGCCAACCAGCAAATTACCAGGCGCCCTTGGCGTAGATGCCTGTTGCAAGTCGCGGAGCCTGATTCAGGTGGGATCTGGACTAGTCCGTGGCGGAGTCAATGGGCGCCCGAGCAGAGGTGCGTTGGTCCAAGAAACTACAACCGGTAAGGGAGCTGATGGAGTATACAGGAATCCATACATCTGTTCGAACTGCTACGAACGAGTGCGTGAGAGACCGTTTCCAAAAGCCAGGAGTCTGCCGTGTCTCTGTGCAAGAAGGGAATGTCTGCAGGTTCTGCTAGTTTCAAAGCAATGGTATAAGGTAAGAAAGCTCCCGTATACGGGGAGGTAAAATCGACGACTGACCGGCCTTGTGAAGGAAGCCGCGGAGGTTTTCTATTCCCAGAACACCTTCGCTTTCGAAGATGCCACTTCTTTCATCGCATTCGCTCAGAATCTCAATTCGCGCTGGAGGTCCAAGGTGAGCAAAGTCAGCATCATGGCCAATTTGTGGACGCGCAGGCCAGATGAAGTCGACTTCGCCAACCAGGGACTCGTGCTTTCAGAACAGTTGAAGGCCAACATGTGGGTACTTTTGCGCAGCTTGCCTCGACTTTCTTATCTGGAGCTGGAGCTCTCCTACCTCCTACACCCCGAAACCGCTAGGGCAGCATCCAGACTTGGTCATTGGAATCTGACCCACGTTCGATTCGTCCAGCGGGCGCCAGAAGATTCCGAATGGGCAAATGGTACACTTAGCATATGGCCTCAGTTTGCCGGGAGGGTTTTACAAGTTGGCGGACTCGTGGAAGACATCGCAAGGGCGATGAAAGGCCAACGTCAGAAGCACTTGAAGCATGCGCAGGCCTTCAAGAACGACATTCGAAAGTTCCGATGGGCGATGGAGAAGAAGGCGATCGGTTTGTAGCTTGAGACACGTTCAGCTGCTTTGCTGCTTCTGCTCAATGTTCATGCGCATCGTATGCAGCCAGCTAGTCACTGTCGATGATACCAGCAGAATCGAAGCATTCCAGTAGTTCTGTGAAGTGTTCGGAGACTCAGCCATTGCAGACGACTTGAACCGTATTAGGCGTAGACTCCGGTGTTTGTAGGCCAGTAGTCTTTGTGGGTGGGTTCAAACCGAAAAGATGGAGAAGGGATGCAAAAGGTGGAGATGAAGATGAAGGCGACTTCACATGCAACCTTCCTGGAAGCTCGGGCCAGCGACCCCACGCTGGAGCCATGGATCCATGCAGGGATGCAGGGATGTGGAAATGCTCCAGACACGAGAGCTCGAATACGAGTTGCGACCTTTCGATTTCTTCTTTCCTTATCCTAACCACGACAAACGCACCTTCCACGCGTTCACCTATTCGACCGATCGGAGAAGCCTCTCTGCTCCCCATCTAAAAAACTCCGCGACACACAAAACAAACCCTTCCACAACACCTTCACCATGGCCACGTTGCAAGTACCAGTGAGAGGAAAGGCAGGAGGCTCGCCCCTTACGAAAGCTGTCATTTTGGTATGATTTGGAAAATGCATTGGAAGAGGAGCAAAGATTGAGAATACTGCAGGTCGGCGGTCCTTCGAGAGGAACCAGATTCAGGCCGCTGTCCCTCGACTTGCCCAAGGTAAGACCGATGCGACAACCTTTATCACCTTTCGTCTGGATCACTGACGAGTTCATGTAGCCTCTCTTCGAAGTCGCGGGCCACCCGATTATTGAGCACTGCTTCGCTGCTATCACCAGGGTGCCCGAGATTCGCGAGGTCTTCATCGTCGGCTACTACGACGAGAGCGTCTTCCGCGACTTCATTAAGGACTGCTCCAGAACCCACCCACACATCAGCGTCCGCTACCTCCGAGAATACCAGGCGCTAGGTACGGCCGGCGGTCTCTACCACTTCCGCGACCCCATCCTGAAGGGCAGACCCGATCGATTCTTCGTTCTCAACGCCGATGTATGCTGCTCCTTCCCCCTTGAGCAGATGCTCAGATTGTTTGAAGAGAAGGATGCAGAGGCAATCATCTTGGGAACTAGAGTGCCAAACGATGCAGCGACCAACTTCGGCTGCATAGTCAGCGACGCGCACAGCAAGAGAGTGCTACACTACGTGGAGAAGCCCGAGTCACACATTTCGAACCTGATCAATTGCGGCGTGTACTTGTTCTCGACCGAGGCGATCTTCCCCAGCATCAAGAGTGCAATCAAGCGACGGACAGACCGACCTAGACTGGTCTCCTACCCGTCGTCCGAAGCTCTGGACGCGCAGTACCTCCCAACAACTGACGACGATGGAGAGAAGAACGAGGTGATTCGTCTAGAACAAGACATCCTTTCCGATCTTGCCGACAGCAGGCAATTCTACGTGTTGGAGACCAAGGACTTCTGGAGACAGATCAAGACCGCTGGATCAGCTGTGCCTGCCAACGCGCTCTACCTTATGAAGGCCTTCCAGACTCAGTCAGAGGAGCTCGCAAAGCCGTCCGCAAATATACTCCCACCGGTGTTCATCCACCCCTCTGCTCAGGTCGACCCGACGGCGAAGCTTGGTCCAAATGTCTCGATTGGTCCTCGCGCACACATCGGCGCAGGAGTTCGCATCAAGGAAGCCATTGTCCTCGAAGACGCTGAGATTCGACACGATGCATGCGTTCTGTATGCGATCGTCGGATGGAGCAGCCGCGTCGGTGCTTGGGCGAGAGTGGAAGGAACTCCAACGCCGGTCCGCGAGCATAGCACAAGCATCATCAAGAATGGTGTCAAGGTGCAGAGCATTACCATCCTTGGTAAGGAGTGCGCAGTGGCCGATGAGGTGCGGGTGCAGAACTGCGTCTGCTTGCCTTTCAAGGAGCTCAAGAGGGTAAGTACCAATTACTCGATAACAGATGAAAACACCGCCATACTAACACAATCCCAGGACGTTGCTAATGAAGTCATCATGTGAGTGTGGCGCTAAGAGAGCTTGTTCTGGGGTTTGGAGGAGCATTTGGGCCATCAAAAGCATACAGCGTGCTGCACAGGAGTCTATGTTAAGACTAGAGGGAACAATCATGGAGATAGAAGGAGTCTCTGATTGGCTCATGGTCGTAGAATTTCAAGAAATCCCCCGCTCAACTTCTATGAATGATAAGAGGGTATCAAATGTACTTGTTGAGCGGGCTGATACGCTCGGCTGCAGAATGCCGCACCAATAAAACATCAAGGGCGGAGGGACAACGCCATCCGCTGACCTTTGCAAATGCATCCAATACTGGCCTCGCGTGGCAGGGTCTGTATCAGGCCTCCTGTTCTTGCGGCTGGTCTAATCAAGGTCCTCGTTATCCCCAGCGGGGTCAGTCTTTGTGTCCTCGTTCTTTTCGCCATCCTTGGGCAGTAGCGTAAAGATGACAACGAAGAGGGGCTCGTCCGTAGCTCGGTTCTTGAGCACGTATCTGAGCACATGCGAGCTTTGGTCAGCCGGTCAGTCGTTGATCGCAAAAAACCACGCACGAAAGCCGAACTGCAACAACAATGTAACTTCAAAAGTAGGGGAATGAGGTGTCTGCTTACCGAAGTGGTTGACCGTCCCAGTAGCTGATTATAGGGATGGTGATCCCTGGTATTAGGCTGAATCCAGGCAGACGGAGCGCGAAGTCTAGTGCATTATTAGCTACCACCGTGCTTGCTCCAAGAGTCGTCAAACATACCGTTGAAGTCAAGATATGGGTTGAAGAAGTCATTCGAGTATTCCCTGCCTTTCTCAAATGTGAAGTTTTTCAAGTTTGATTCTGTCAGGAAGAACTTCTGTCGTTGGGGTCCGGCATCCGGTATTCTAAGCTCTTTTCTGACGTCTGCTCCGTCGCCGTCCGCTCCTTCTTCGAACACTAACGTCTCTTCATTCGCCCGTATCTCTTCAACCTTCTCTTGCTCTTTGTCGTCCTTTGGGCCAACTCTGAAGGTGTTTATTGAGCTCAGAAGTGGCCCGTACAGATATGGCTCTTCTGCGTACACGTCCCCGTACAAGCCAGGGTCTATGAACCAAGTCGCTATCTTGAACGCTTGCTGGAAGCCCGGAGGAAGCTTATCCCGGATCGGGTGGTCGAAGTCATTCCCGAGGACGAGATCGTGGCCATTGATGTCTTCTTTCGGCGTGAAAGTGAAGGCCAATGAGTAGAGATCGCTCTTGTGCTTTTCGTGATCGAAGTATGGGGACGTTTTGGGAGAGCCTTCTGGTAGCCCGCGGTAGTTCTGTACTCGAAGGCGGAGATTCGTAGTCACTTGTTTCGAGGAAAGCTTGATAGGTTCTTCGGAGTTGACTTTGACCTCTTGTTGGTTTTCGTAGTCAGGGCCAGCTGTGACCTTGAGGATATATTTGTCCGCCATGGTTGGTGTTCTCAGGTCTGAAGATTGTACGAGTCTAGGATACCCGAACTCAAGCTCCAACCCGGGTGCAGTTGCGAGTGCTGACGTCAACAGCATGTGAAAGAAAATAGACAGCCCGGAAACAATTCCATATGAGCCTCAGGCATCCACGGCGAGCCGATCTCGCCCGGGAATTTGCTTGGAGCTTGGGGAATTGTTGTCTGCTGCCATTGTGGTCTTGTGAGAACATCATCGGATCCAATGGCTGCAAGAACACTCAGAATAGGTCCGCAATTCGCCAAAAGCAACCAGATATCCTCTCTAACACGATCACAGGCCTCATTCCAGGCGATGGCATTGGCCGCGAGGTCATTCCTGCCGGCCGGCGCATCCTGGAGGCTTTGCCCGCGTCTTTGGGCTTGAAGTTCTCTTTCGTCGATTTGGACGCTGGATTCGATACCTTCAAAAGGACTGGTGCTGCTCTCCCTGACAAGACCGTCGAGACGCTCAAGAAGGAGTGTGATGGCGCTCTCTTCGGCGCCGTGAGCTCTCCGACCACGGCCACCAAGGGCTACAGCAGCCCGATCGTTGCCCTCCGCAAGAAGCTCGACCTCTTCGCGAATGTACGACCCGTCAAGTCTGTCACGCCCACGCGATGCTTTCCCGACCCGATCGACCTTGTTATTGTTCGTGAGAACACCGAAGACCTTTATGTCAAGGAAGAGAAGACGTATGACACTCCCAATGGCAAGGTTGCAGATGCGATCAAGCGCATCTCGGAGCGTGCCTCGGCGCGGATAGCCACGAACGCAGGAGAAATTGCCATGCGCAGACAACGTGTACGTGCCACGACTGGCGAGACAGGAAGGAAGGCTATGGTTACCATCACACACAAGAGCAACGTGCTTTCGCAGACCGATGGCCTTTTCCGCCAGACTGCACGCGCAGCTCTCGAGCAGCCCAAGTTTAAGGACGCCGGCATTGCGATCGATGAGCAGATTGTCGACTCTATGTTCTACAAGCTATTCCTCGCTCCGAGCACTTACGATGTCATCGTTGCGCCAAACCTGTACGGAGACCTTCTCTCGGACGCCGCAGCAGCCTTGGTGGGCTCTCTTGGACTTGTACCATCCGCCAATGTCGGAGATGGCTTCGCAATTGGGGAGCCATGCCACGGTTCTGCACCGGATATCGAGGGCAAAGGCATCGCCAACCCAATCGCGACGCTGAGAAGTGTCGCGCTCATGCTGGAGTCTCTCAACCACGAAGAGGCTGCTGCAAAGATCTACCAGGCGGTGGACGCAAACCTCGCCGAAGGCAAGCTGCTCACCCCTGATTTGGGTGGCACAGCAAAGACTGAAGAAGTCCTGAACGATATCATCAAGCGCCTGTAAAAATAGCCTTGGCTGACTGGCATGGTTGCTCCAGAAGTTTGATTGGAAAAAAGCCGCGTCAAAACCCCGTGAGCTGGTGCATTGGAGAAGCCGGAGTTGTCGTTTAGTGAGTCTTTACGTAGATCATTTCGACCTAGATCCGTTTCCAAACGACGCCACGACTGCGGCAGCTTTTGAATCCGCCGGGAGCCTGAACGGGATGGCCAATGGTAGCTTTGAATTCCGTAAGTAGCTTCCGCTCCCTCATCCTCCTGCACCATGTACGAGCCAAGCACAGCCTTCATCAAGTGTGTCCTCATCCCAAAAAGGCTACACAGCCTTACGTGGACCTGAAATCGAAAAGGCTGCCGCTCTCGCAGCTGTATTGCGGCATTTAATCCCACTGCTGTCTTCCCCACAGATTTTATTCTCCAAGACTCTACACGAATCCAACCGCAGAGTATGCCAAACGCTGAAGAGACCTAGCTTCCGAGATGCCTTTGGTCTTCCATTGTCTATTGCTCGCAATTCTCGCTCACAGTTCCGTCGTCGACTCAAAACATGCAGGATCACTGCAGCCATCGCGGATCGTCAACTTGGAACAGGTCAAATCAGCAAATGGGAACACGAAACAACCTTCAACGGAGCAGGATTACCGTTGCTACGGCGGTGAGCTGAGTAACTACCCAAGCATTGAAGGGTGGATTTCATGGGACGCCCTCTGGGACATCAATCGCGAACAGATACTCTCGAGCAACGGTGGCGACACCTACATCCAGCACTATGTCCAGGAAGCGATTTTGCAGGCTGAGCGCGAGAGCAATGTCGACGCTCGCCTCATTCTTGCTGTTCTGATGCAGGAATCGAACGGCAAGGCTTCGATCGACTGCGTTCGATCGAAGTGTGGAATCATGCATGCTTCGAAAGGGAGTTCCTTTGACAAGGAGAAGCCGCGAGAGTCGATTGTCCAAATGGTGTATGATGGGGTGGTGGGGAGGCCTCGGAGTGGACCATCCCTTGCGACATTGCTGAGTGGGAAGCCGCAGATGAAGAACTTGGCAGTTGGTTGTCCATACGGTGCTGCGAGGGCTTATAATTCTGGATCTGTGAAGGAGAATCTGGACGATGCTGGACCAAAGGGACAGGAAAGCTATGTTAATGACGTTGCGAATCGACTGCTTGGCTGGCATGGTCGTGGGAAAGGTTATGAGGATTGCAAGTGATCTTTTCGTGATGCGGATCTAAGATAAGCCCCAACCAACGTCGACTACAGGACAATCAGAGCGACCAACCCGGCACCAATGACGCCTCCCACCGCCCAAGGCCCGCTGGTCAAGGTTGCCGCTGCAGCAGTCGAAGTTGCGCCGCCAGCGGTAGGCGTGGAACTGCTATTCCTAACAGTCGATTCGTCAGCCTTCTCATCTCGAAGCTCACGCTGGAAAGGAAGGACACTCACGCGGTAGCTGTCACATCCACGGCCTGATACACAACTTGACTAGGCACCAACGTACTAGTCGTGCCCTTCTCCACCATCCCTTCACCAGACGCAACTTCAGAGCAAACTGCCGACGTTGGATTCGCCATCGAGCACCCTAGGTATGCCACTCTGTATGCGAGAAAAGAGAGTCAGCACTGCAAGGTGGATAGCGGCGCTCTGAAAGAGAGAAGAGGGAGAGAAGTACCCAGCGCTATTCGTCGTCGCATACTCAGCAGTCGAAATCCCCTCCGTGAGAGTGAGATTGGGGAATATCGCGCATTGCGGCTCGGATGTCGGGCAGGATAGCACGTATATTGTTCCTGCGATATTCTTGTCTCTGTCAGCATGAAGAATTCTCTTCTGCAGGAGACAATAGTATTGTTCTCACATTACTTGCAATAGAAGCCACCGGCGTGCCAGAAACCGTCTTGAACGGGATCCAAAGGCTGCGCTGGCCTGTCTTGGGCTCGAAGCTGGTTTGTTGAGCCACAGCCAGATTCAAAAGACATGCAAGTAGTATCGAAATGTAGCCAAGCATTTTGATTGAAACAATTCCTAGCATATCCTGATGATGCTAGGCAGGTCAAGAATTGTGCAGCATTGATGTCGTTGAGGTCGTCGATTAAGGTTCAGTGCCCCTTCCGCTGAAACATGGAAGGCGCGTCGGATGCTGTTGCAAGGGGGAACCGCGATTTCGCGTAAAGAGGCACAGAAGCTTCCGACTGCAGGCTTCCGTCTGATAGCGTCTGAACGCAACGACAGAGCTGCTTGAGACTGCAGATTGATAGCAGAATGTTTGTGCGCGAGGTAGTAAAGAGCATGTGCTGCCGCTTGGCGGCTTCATTCTTGGTCGCATCAATCGCTCCATTTTTATCTAGATATGCTGCGTCTCTGCAGCGTTTCAAGCTCCCTCGAAAGAATTGGTACATCTAGTCTCAATGTCATCGTTCTCCGTGTTCAGGACATCGCTTCAACACCCATCGCTCCCAGCGTTTGCGCTTAGCATTATCAATCCTGATGTCGTCGTCTGCTAGGTCGTCAGCGAGATCCAGATATCCAGGTCCGCCGCAGTTACACCATGGAGCCGAAGCTGGCGTGTCGGGAGAGTTGAGACTAGGAAATTCCATCTCGTGGGCTTCAGGACCATGCTCATCATCCGAATTTTCCTCACTCGAGCCCGAATCTTCATCGCTGGCGAACCCATCATGGCTTCCTCCAGAGTTCACTTCGTTATGCGATCCAGCGTTGTGATCGTATTGCTCTCCGTCACTATCATCATCGTTGCTGCCATTCTCGTCGTCATCATCATCGTCATCTTCGCTGTCGCCGTCCAAAGGCGGTACTTCAGCGCCTGCGCTGAGAGCGAATTCGGGGGAGTGAAAGTATGCAGCGTAGCCAATCCGACGTAGACTGACCCATAAAAGCTGGCGCATTTCGTCTCGCAAGAAACAGAGCACGTCTTTCCACTCACTACCTTCCTTGAGGTGCACATCTCGGAGCCTTACTCCTCTGAGTTTCGCAGCGTGTCGTCCTAGAAACGCAGTGATCTCTCCCGAGTCCAGCTCCCATCCTTGTACCCCAAAGGCAATGAGATCGTCCCAGGCCACATTATGGAACACGCTAGCCAGTGACAATGTCAATGGCCGATGTGAGGGGAATCCGATATGTACAGCCTTCATGCGCTTGGCTCGACTGAACACGTTCTTAAAAAGGTCTGAAAGCTCTGAGATCTTGGTATCAAGATCCTCGCCGTCATCGAAATGCAACGTCAGGCAAGTCAAGCGCTCGGCCAAGGTAGAAATTCCATTGGGGCCCGCCACTTGGAGGAAGCGAGCGCTTGCTGGACTGGCCATGGGCAATGAGAATCGATTTGGTTGAACGTTGTTCGACGCCAAAAGCGCGACTCCAATGGTGTGAGATGCATGCCTGCAAGCTGAGGTCCAGTCAAGATTCACAGTTGCCCGCGCTTCCGCATGGCCTCGCAGGTACTGCAGGACTGTCTCGTCCTCCCGTTCCGAGACTCGTAAGATTTGTATTAGTTGCAGGGACGAAAAGCTGGCGATTGCTCTTTTGAGAACATGGACATCGTGCTCGCCTGCGATGATGCTCCTCTGCTCGCTTGCTTTCCGTCGTAGATTTCGAAGATCTGAGGGATGCAGGCCCAGCTCGCGCAGCTCTTCCCTGATTTCGTCCAGGTTGTTCAGGCCTGGGTATATCGAATCAGCCGGGATTCGTGCGATGCTGCTGTACACTTACCACCCTCAAAGAAGTAAGGAACAAGATAGCTAAATCTCTTGACGTGCCGTGCAACGGACCTCCAACGAGCCAGCTCGTCAAGTCTTTGCAGCCCCTTTTCTGAGAATCTGATGGCGACCTGCGTGAAGATATACGGAGCTCCAATATCTGCAAACTTCTTGCAACATCTTCGAAAATGCCCGACATCAATTATCGAGTCTCGAAATTCTCGGGTCGGCGCCGGCGGTGGAAGGCTTTCCACGCTGAGGAATTGTCGTTTGATAATTGCCTGCCAGCTGTCAGAAGTGTTTCTCGTCACTGCAGCTTGGGCATGACCGAAATACCTTGTCAATGTGAAGCGTGCTATCATGGTCAGGTGCTATGTAATCCAAAATCTGCTGGTAGAGCTCTATGGGAAGTCCTCTTGGCAAAGCCTGGGATTCAGAGGCACCATGCTTCGCAACGATGGTCATCGGACACGGTTGGGGGTTTCTGCCGGTGTTTGATTAGAAGCTTGCTATCGGGATGACAACGGTCGATGCGTAATTGCCACCACTCTGGGAATTTTCGTTACGTCTGCTCTTGGAGGCCTGTGCTCCAAATGTCGAGTGTCCAGTATTCACATGCAGTCAAACATGCACTGCACTATCGCTTGGTTGGAGAAATGGTCCTTGGAGTGCCTGGCGTGTGTTCAAGGGACTGTGGCATCGAGTATCATGGTCTCTGAGCGAGGAAAGTCTCTGTTAGTGCAATCCCGCGCGTGGAATGGGAGAAAGGGAAGAATGGAAGGGTGATGATGAAGGTGTCGGCAGGCTGAGGTCTCTCGGGCCGTGTTGACAAAAGGGAAGAGGAAGGAACCTTAAAATGAGCACGTCGACGAGGCCAAAGGCTTCCTTGCAAGCCCGGCGTCATGGCCGCATGACTGTTGCAGAGCAGAGCAGCCACCAGAAGCTGTGGAGGAGCATGTTGTTCAGCCGGCACCAATGAAAGAGGAGCATCCGCAAGGCCGCAGCTCACGGGACCAGAGATGTATGCGCGAGATTGACGGGACGGCGCGAATGCAGGCTGCGGAAGAAAATCTGGACGGCGGCGGCGGCGGGGATGACGAGCTTGACGGTGCGCAGAGCCTTGAACCCAGCAGACCAGCAGCACCAGCAGTCGTGCGATGCGCTGGCACGACGGAGGTGGTGAGTGCAACACGTCCTCCACGAATCGGGCGAGACTGCCTGCATGCGACCGCTACCGCTGCGTAGGTTGGGCGGGCCAACACGCCCGGCAGATGGCGTCTCTTCTAGCTGCCTTGCCGTGCACGACCGACATGGACTTCGAACCACGCATGCCCGTGGCCTGCGCGACACAGCACGCCTGACGAGTGGTGTAGCTGCTCTGATACCGCCAGCGTGGGTGAGAGTGTGCAGCAAGTTCACTAATTCGAAGGCCGCGCCGTTTTTTCACGCGAGTTGCACACGGACGGCATCGACAGCACCATCTCCAGAACCGCTCTTGTCCGGCGGGCTGCAATTCATGAAACCGATACGTCGCAAATCGCACGCGCGGCGTGAGGATACCAGAGACGATCACGGATCTTCTGGCGACGGATCCTCCCCGACTGAGCGACGTGCTGCGGCGGTGTGATGCAGTGGCGTGCGCTGCTCGTGGGGATTACCACTACCTGGTGGTCGGAAAAGGCATCCGCAACGCATGTACGATGGCAAATTGATGTTGACAGTATCGTATCGGGACAGACTTGCCGGCTTGGACGCGACAGAAATGACTGAGGACAGATCGATGAGGATGATGTGAAGAGGTGAGGTCGGATGGCAGGCAGCCAAAGTTTCACAATCTGCCGCGCCTGCTACTGCTAGAACTACCCACGTCCCGCGCCTCCTCCCGAGTGCCTGGCACTGCTGCCATCGCTGGAAGGAACTGCTGCCGACTCCTTCCATAGTGCCTCCCCAGACAAGCTCGACGTTCCTTCCGTCCTACTACTCATGTAAAGAGCAGGTCGCGGCTCTCATGTTGATACTATGCATCGCTCGTTACAAACGCCAAATCGACGTTGTGACACCTCATATCTTACCTCCTGCCTTTCTTGCTATCTTCTCCCGAATAGCGGTACTGCTGATCTTGCTGTCGAAGCCCTCCTTCACGCCGGCTGACGGTTCCTCATCCTCGGCGTCCAGCACGTCGACTTCGAACACATCGAGCTCCCGCCATGCCTGTTCCTTTCGCTTGTCATTGACTGCTTTCCCACCCGACCTTGTCTCAGCACTGATCACGAGAGCGGATATTCGCTCCTCAGTAATCGTAGGGCCGAACGGATCCTGGATCTCAGTGCACTGGACGATGAGGCCGTGCGGGTAGTGTATGTCAATCGACTTGCCGTTCGGACCTGGATCGTCGCGTATGCTCACGTGCCGCTGGCCAGACGTGGCCGGGTTTGAGAAATCTACGATGGCATTGAAGAAGACGGCAACTGCTTTCTGCCGGGTTGCCCAGCTTTCGACGAGGCTCGCGTGCTTTTTGTTGACCAGAAGTTGATCTCCAGTGATGCCAATGACGGCTGTACGCTCGCGGTGGCCATCTCCATCGTCCACTACAAAAAGAGTCATGGTGATGAGCAGCTTGTGGCCGATGTGAAGGTGATCCCACGTCCCTCCAACTGCGACATCGTAATGCTTTTGGTGGGAGAGATTCGCAGGTGCCGATGCTGCAGACCTTCCCGCTTGACCAGGTGCGTTCATGACCGGAGGGCTCTGGACGCGATCGACCTCATGTCCGTTTCCCTTGGCCGTGACAAAGTCTCGAACCATGCGCTCGCCAGCCTCGGACTCGACACCAAACGCGAATTGCCATTGCCGACCAGAGCGAGCAAGGGTTCCCATGTCGATAATAGGGCCATAGGGAATGGAGGAAGGTGCTCGTTGCTCTGTTTCCGGCGACCAAGCAAGAAGTATCACGCGCGCGTCCACACCGTCGGCGTCCTCCACATTAATGCCATCGTGGGCGGCCGTGGTGACAATCAGCTTGTAAACACCAGCGACGATAGCCTGAGTCTGCTCGTAAAGGCCGGACCGTGCCGAGCCATAGGAATTCAGGAGATGGGGGCATGCCAATGCGATCTCGAGAACGGCCGCTTTGCTTGTGTCGGACGAATGGGTCGCCGCTTCCTTGAGGCAGTCACTGATGGTGGAGCCATACGCTGCTTTGAGAGCAGAGGCCTCTGGGGGACTCGGTGGTGGTGGAAGGAGGAGCAGGAAGCGAGGCGGCTCGCCAGAAGCGGTCCGCTCGAGGGTCATGGCGGAGTCTTGGGAGGTCGTGTGATGATGACAGAATGGGTCAGTGTAAGGAACAGGTGCAGTTGAAATTTAGCAGGACATTGTTAGCGGCGTCGATTGTGAATAATGACTTCATCGCCCTGATCTAGCGGCAGTCAGACATAGGTCGTTGGGCCGAGGATGGCAAGCAGAGTGATAATGGCACATGAAAGAGCCGTCGATAATGAACCGGAGCTCGAATGTAGCGCGGATGTGAAGGGAGTTGCAGTTGCAGCGAAACAGACATGCCTGTTACTCAAAGTGCAAGGGCGCCTCGGCCTCAGGCTCCATCGCTCCTTCCCGGCCCAAGTTCGGAGACATGTCTGCCCGCCAGACGGGAGTGCAGCTCGCAGCCAGTTTTTGGCAGTCACGAACGCCTCGACTTCAGATGATGCACTTCTGCGACTGGGGCCACATACCTTAGGGCAGGCAGCGAGCGTGCAGCCAGCAGCAACAAAGGAGAATCGGGCAACTACCATCCTCATGTAGCGTAGCTTTGAAAGCATTCAAAATGCCCTTTCACTCCTCCTCTCACAGCCACCAGAAGCATGCGAGCAGCGGGATCTTGTCTGCTGCCATCAATGCGGCTTCAATAGGCGCGCCGAACCTTCGCTCCTCTTCCGCCTCCGCCTCCGCCCTCGGCACCACCACCACCAGCGAAACAGACTCCTTCCTCGAGCAGTCCAATAATTCCGTCGACAGGGACCGCCCGAGCCCGTTGAACGAGAGTTCTACTACCCAACGCTATAATACCGACCACCATGTGCAGGCTATGGCCCACAATCGCCTAGCCCACGACCCTGCCGCGCCCTTATCTCCAGCTCACGACGCCAGCGACTACCACTCCTACGCCTCACCGCGAAACACTTCCGCCCAGACGCATTTCCAACGCGTGTCCGACGACCTGCGCCTGCCCTCCAACGCTCCCTCCTCGTCGTCGCCCTACTCCACCCCACACCGCGCCCAGTATCAGCCCGACTCGGCTCCGTCCTTCAACCTCCAACAGGCGACTCCCCAGGGCTCAGGCATTGTCCCCTCCAACGCAGCTTCGACCAGCACGCTCCCTGGAGCCCTCCAGCCCGCTGGTGGTCTCGCGCGTCCAGTTCCCTCGGCCTCATATACCGCTCCTACGACCGTTCCGACCATGCAACAGCAGCCGCCCCTCCAGAACAACGCTTCACAGTACACGCAGTCACCTTCGAGAGCGAACACCCTGCATAGCCATTCGCGCAGCAGTCCCGGCGGAATGGACAGCGGCCACAAATACATCCCGTTCAACCAGACTCCCGCTCAGACCCCCGTCACCTCTAATCCCAAGGCCTTCAATATCTCCAACGCTCACACGCCCTCTGCAGGCCCTTCCCACAGCCCGCTCAATCTCACCGACATCCGCTCGCGCGCCATATCCGATGCGAACGAAGGAGCGCAAGGTACTGCATTCTTCAGCTACTCTGACTCACCCACCAACTCCAACTACTTGGCGCCGTTCCCTACTTATGCGTACGATTGGTGCAAATGGCCGGTGATGGGCGGAAGCGGCGCGGGCAAGATGGCAGTTGGGAGCTATCTGGAAGATCCGCACAATTTCATACAGATTTTGGACACACAGATCACACCGCAAGAGGGAGCTGCGCCGGGACAGTCGCCGTATGGCTTGGAATACAGCAAAGTGGCAGAAGCAACGTGCGCATATCCAGTGACGCGAATACTATGGGAACCTCCGAGTTCGCAAAAGAACAGCACAGATTTACTCGCAACGAGCGGTGACCACTTGCGGCTGTGGAGTCTCCCAGCACCAGGGACACCACATTCGGGAAACAATATCAACCGCACGGCAGCAGCAAATTCTCGCGAACCTCCGCCTCAGAAGCTGCAGCCACTAGCTCTTCTGTCGAACAGCAAAACACCGGAACATACTGCGCCTTTGACGTCTCTGGACTGGAATACACTATCACCGAAGCTCATCATCACATCCTCCATCGACACGACATGCACGATCTGGGACATCCCTACTTTGACAGCCAAGACGCAGCTTATCGCGCACGACAAGGAAGTATTTGATGTACGATTTTGTGCAGGGTCCGTGGATGTTTTCGTCTCGTGTGGCGCGGACGGCAGTGTACGCATGTTCGATCTGCGGAGCTTGGAGCATTCGACGATCATTTACGAACCGGCTGAGAAGAGTGACAAAGGTATGATTTTGAATTGAAAGGGATGAATGGTCGTGCGTGGACTGACATGAAATTCTAGCTTCCTCGCCCGCAGCATCGTCGCCCTCGAAATCAGGGCAGACGCTTACGCCGGCTCCGCCACTCCTACGACTCGCTGCTTCGCCTCACGATGCGCATCTGCTGGCGACGTTCGCTGCGGAGAGTAACATTATCCGTATCCTGGACGTGAGACAGCCCGGAACCGCATTGCTCGAGCTTCGCGGCCACGAAGGCAACCTGAACAGCATCGAATGGAACCCAAGCCGGAGAGGCATGCTGGCATCGGGTGCAGACGACAGCCAGGTGCTCATTTGGGATCTCTTGAACTCCCAGAACCAAGCTTCTGTGCCGGCGGTCAATGGCAATGGAAGCGGACAAGCGGAGACGCAAGGGAAGGGGCCTTTCGCGAGCTGGAGATGCGAGTACGAAGTTGCGAATGTGTCTTGGGCGCCGCAGAGCAATTTGACGACTCAGGGGGGAGATTGGCTTGGAGTGTGCGCCGGGCGAGGAGTCTGGGGTGCCAAGCTATAAAGAATGACGATGGTCTTGTATGAGAGAACGTGACGAAAAAGGGACATTCTTGATGCATTTACGAAAGCAAGCGAGGAGTCGGGAGTTGAGAGGCATAACTTGGCAGCGCGCAGGAACCAAAAATCGTCCAGTGCAGAAATGCAGACCTCTTGATGGGATTTTGCAATGCTTGTGTCTCCTTTCGCTAATCGCTACAATGCCGTTCCTTGGCTACTATTGGTACAATGTCCGCCCGCTCGCTCGCTCAAACATCGAGCGGCGCGCCGCCAATCGTGTACAGGCCAGAGTGATGAGGGCCCTGCACCGGGTTGCCCTGCATCCCGTTGTTCCTGCCACTTTTAGCCTTTGGCGCATAGTCCGCCTCCGTCTTAGGTAGCGGAACACCGCCATCATCTCCTGATGTAGACTCCCATCCCTCTGAATCCTCCTGAGACCGCACTTTGGCAACTTCCACCGCCGCTTCCGCTCTCTTCTCAACCTCCGCCTCACGCTTTGTCTCCGCTTCTTTGCTGCCACGCTCCGAAGCAGCTTTGACCGCGATGGCGAGCATGGCTTGCAGGGTGTAGACGGCATCATTGCCCGCGTTGTGCAAGTGCCAGCCTGCGAGGTCGAACTCCGCGAGGACCTGGCCAAGTGAGCGCGCGTTGGGGTCTTGGGAGTAGGCGCGGTGCATGTTGACGGTGTCTAGGGTGTCGAGGATGTTGCCGCGGTTGAGGATGCTGAAGCCGATGGCGTGGCAGTAGTTGATGTCCTGGCTGAGATCATGGCCAACTACGATGATGTTGCGCTTCTCTTCTGATTGCGCCTGTCCTGCCGTTGTGCCGTCTGAGAGCTTCTTGCTGAAGGGCTCTCGGAAGCAGCTGGCGAGCATGGAGCCGATGCTGTCCTGTCCTACGAGCTCGCTGTGTCCGAACTCGAAGGCGTTCGGGCAGCCTTGCACGTACTCGCTGTTGATGCAGTCCCTCCACTCGATGATGCGGAAGTGCCGACCGCGGATGTGTTGGTGCCAGTTCTCCCCGTTTGGTCCTGGAGGCCAGCCCTCCAAATCGCGCGTGTCCAGCGTGGCCACGCCGACCTCAGTGACCGGCCGCGGTGGCTTCTCCCAGGCCTCACAGTCGATAGCAATGAAGATGGGCTCGCTGTCGAATATGTGAGGGCTGGGCGCGCGCACATCGATGGGCTCTACTGCCAGATTGCCGATGTCAGGCAGCGCCGAGTCGTCTTGCTTCTTTGGCAACAGGCCCAGATACCGCTGAGTGCGAAGGATTTCCTTCACCATTCCCTGTCGCGTCACAAGCGCCTGCTGGTGCTTCTTGGCCTTGGCGGCCTTATTCTTGTTCTTGTTGGCTTCGAGGGCTGCCTGCATCTTGGCCTTGAAGGCCTCTAGGCTGCGGTTGTTGGAGTCGGGGAAAACCATGGCGGGCTCTCTCTGCAGCTGAAGTATCCAGGAGTTGTACTGTGGTCGTGATGTGCAGTGTCCAAGCCAATGCGGACGGAATTCCTGATCGCATATCAGAGACGGGATACAATCACATGTCGGTGGCGGATATCACTTACCTTTTCGAGGTCCTCAAAATCCAAAATGATGTCTTCCTCCACCTCGATGCCGGCGTCGGGAAATGCAGAATTGAGTTCGTCGATGAGAGATCGTAGTTGTGGCTCTGTGATGAAGGCAAGAACGCCGCTCAAGTCCGAGTTTATGTAGTAGCTAGGAAAGTGACATGTGAGTCAGCAGCGAGACACGTGGTCAAGAAGCAGTGAATGGCGGCTTACAGGTCCCAATCACGAGTATAGATCTTGTCGGCGTCGAAGAAAGCCGAGGCGAGCGGCTGCATCCATTTGTTGGGGACGAACTTGTAGCAATACTTGGTGACGGCAATGAAGGGCACAAAGTTGATGCCGCGAGGTGCGGGCTCGCCTTTGCGGCTATCGAGAAGGAAGTCATCCTCGCCATCGCTCGAAAGCATGGCAGGTGCGGCCGCGGCGGGCTTCGAGGGTTGGATTTGCGGTTTGAGGAGAGACGGTGGCTTCAGATTCGGGTCTCTCTGTATCGGTGGTGGCACGTCGTCGTCAACCTCGTTTGCCGGGACGTGAGGCTCTTCTGGCGGCGGTGGAGGCTTCTGCGGGAGGTTTTTGAGACCGCCGAGCAAGTCGATGAGTTGATCTACGCGGGACATGGTGAGACGTGTGATGTGTGGTGAGGAGAGACTGCGTGTTGAGGTGGATGAGACGTGTTGGTGAACAGGAAGGCGAGAAGCACAATTACCGATTGAGAAGCACGGAGCAAGTGGTGGAAGACGGGCATGTGCAAGTGGGCGGCGCCTGGCTTGTGACGAGTGCAGCAACAGAGCAAAGAAAACGAGACATACATGCAGCGAGCGAGCGGTCAATCACGAGCAAGCAACTGGAAAAGGCAATGGTGCGTGAAACAGGCTTGAACCTCCGACAATGCAGACCTTTCCCAATGTCGAATGCACGGCTCGCTCTTGTCTAGCTTGTCTTGTCTCCGTATTTTCTGTGTGAGACGCTTTCTCACTTCTCACATTGTCGTGAGGTGTGAAAGAGGACGAAGTCGCCGCCTACGCTAGGACGGAGACAGGCAAGCGCTTGCACAGACGGGACCTGCCCTCTGGAGCCGTCCCGATTCGCCGCTGCCCAGACCCCCTGATCTCGGAGTGAACCACCGACTTCGACACGTCTTCACGTCCATCACGACTTTCTCTACAGGATATCGTGGCATCGCGGCATGACACGATGGAGGTTGCGGGATTGAAAGAGGCGACTGCCTCTGCTCCTCCTACAAGTCTGCCGCCGGAGAAGCCGGCTGCGGTATGGGCGCGCCGCGTGATCATCGCTGCATTCTGGGCCGTCGTCTGCTTTCTCGGCCTTCCGCATTGGACCTGGACTACCTCCATACACCGTTCCTCCTTACCGCTGGAATCGATGAACGCGTGGGCCGACGGACAGGTACGCAGCTTGGATATTCATAGCAGGTCACATGTGACTTACTCTTCAACAGGCATGCCAGCTGCATTACCCTCTAACCATCGCCCTAGACGCCCCAGGTCTCGATGAGGGAGGCTTCACTCGGCTGTCTACCTTGATCGAAGCTTCTTTGAACGGTGATCGATCGGAACGTCCTCATTCGTTTCATGTCACAGCTCGAAGCGCCAATTCATCTGATCTTGCTCTGACTGTGCAGCTTGATACATCGTCAAGCGCGTCCATGCCTTCCGCTGCGCTACGATCTTGGCAGCCGGTCATGGACGTCAAGCACAAGGTGCATTCATCTGCTGATATTGATACTCTGGCCAAATATCTTGTTCTAGAGCTATTGGCAGTCTTCGAAGACGAGAGCGCAGCTCTTTTCCACTTGACCAAGGACACTGCATTTGCAAAAGGTCTCAAATCTCGGGATTGGTC
Organism: Phaeophleospora eucalypticola; assembly: GCA_022814565.1. Lineage (NCBI taxonomy): Eukaryota > Fungi > Ascomycota > Dothideomycetes > Mycosphaerellales > Mycosphaerellaceae > Phaeophleospora > Phaeophleospora eucalypticola. The sequence continues at coordinate 1,526,720 of JAKLNG010000005.1, read as the reverse complement.
GCCTGAAAAGGCAACAAGACTCGATAAAAGAACCACAAGGGCATTCAAGTATGCATCCAATTATCACCTGACCTTCTCGCTGTTTACTCCGGGAGCGACGCCATCTGCATGGGACATCAACCAAGCATTGGAGGAATACATCTCTCCCCTTCTGGCGCCGTTATCAGATATTAGCGATTTCAGCATCGATACGCAGGTTCAGCTATACGCATCTTTCAGCCCATCTATTGCAGGCCCAGTCTTCGACGAAGAAAATGATCGCTGGACGCTTGGATACGGCGACTTGACTGGATTTGTGAACGCCGCAGAATGGCCATTGAGCCCAAGCATCGGCTCTGGCCCAACGATCAATTTCGTGCTGTACGTGCCATATCCAGACAAGCGCCCGCTGTTGATTAAAGAGACCGGAGGTGCAAGTTGGATAATTCCTCAATGGGGTGGTGTCCAGATTCACAATGCTGTTGGCTCGAAGGCAGACACGCTGACCCTGGATGACCTACGTCCCGACATGCTAGTATTCGCCGACCAACTGGCATCTCTCCTGGGAGTACCGCCGTCGCCTGCCTCGTTGTCTCTCCGGATATCGAGCTTGACCCGTGAGCGAGCGACAGGACTGATTCTGTCTGCCTCGTCAACACTCGGCGCGCTTTCGCGACTTACTCTGAAGTTGACATCAATTGCAATACCTGCTTCAGTCGCCAAGTCTGTGGACGAGACGCTCAATCGACTCGAGCAAGCTTGCGCCGACCTCAAGGACGGTCGCTATCAGAGCGCCCTTGAGAACGCCAGAACGGCTGAGACAGAGGTGGAGAAAGCATTCTTTGAACCATCAATGGTTGGCCAGGTCTACTTCCCGGAGGAACACAAGGTTGCCGTGTATGTTCCGCTCCTAGGACCTATGGCTGTACCTCTTGTCATGGCCGCCATTAAAGAAATGAAGAAGCTTCGTGAGAGGAAAGCAAAGGCTGCTTGAGAGCACGAGCTTTGCAAATGCTCAACTGGCTGTATACGGCCGGTCTATGATTTAATGGTTCGTTCACCCAGACGGCAGCCGCGCGAAGGTTGATGCAGCAACTTAAGCCTTCAGCACTGGGCGTGGTGTGGGCGCAGCGCAACGGATTCCGAGCTCCGATCGCAGTTGTGGGGCCGTCGCTCACCGAACCAGAGCTCAGTCAACACCCTCACACTTGAGTTCCTTCTCTCACCCGTGCAACAAGGACATCAACAACGCAAATACAGAGAGAAGATGGGATCGCCGACTCTTGACCAAGCGCCTTTTACCAAACAGAACCTTCCCTATGGAATCATATCCACCAGCAGCGAGCCGTCTCCACGGTGTGCAGTAGCAATTGGAGAGCATGCGATTGATCTGCCAAAATACGCAAATAAAAGCTTGAATGCCTTGCAGACTGGGCAAGATCTTACCTTTGAGCAAATATTCTCTGAGCCAGTTTTAAACACCTATGCGTCTCTCCCATGGTCAGTCAAATTGCGACTGCCGATCCACAAGGTATTTCATTCTGATGAAGAATAGGCCAGCCAGGCGAGCAGTCCGAAAGCAGCTTCAAAGCGACTTGGAAGCTGGTAATGTGCCCAAGGAGGCGCTGGTTTCGTTGAAGGACACCAAGACTCACTTGCCGTTCAGAATCCCAGGGTACACTGACTTCTACACGTCTCTGGACCACTGCAAGAACTGCTCAGGTGAATTGACCACTGCAGCGATCCCAAAGAACTGGTACTACGCCCCTTCTTGCTACAATGGTCGACAGTCGTCAGTCGTCCCCACGGCAACTGACATACGCCGGCCTAAGAACGTCTACTTTTCTGAGGGCATGGATTCAGAGCCAGCTTACGGACCCACCCGAAAGCTGGATTTTGAACTCGAGATGGGATACTCCATCTCCAAACCAGTTCCATATGGAGATGACATGCCCATTTCTGAAGCCAAAGAGCACATTTTTGGTTTTGTCATGTTGAATGACTGGTCAGCTCGTGATCATCAGTTGTTTGAAATGAGACCACTTGGTCCATTTTCTTCGAAATCATTCGGCACCACAGTCAGCAACTGGGTCGTTCCCATGGAGGCGCTTGAACCCTTTAGTACCGCGCCACACCTAAAGCAGGATCCTTCACCCTTTCCTCACCTGACGTGGCCGAGCCCTCATGATGGCGCGCTGGACATCAAACTACGCATCAAGCTTGTGCGTAATGGCAAAGAACACGTACTTGGGCAAAGCAATTTGAAGTACTTGTACTGGACTCCATACCAACAGCTGACGCATCACGCGGCAAGCGGATGTGGAATGCAGACAGGAGACTTGATTGGCACAGGCACAATATCCGGCAGTGAACGAAATCCGAAAGGCGAGATGGCTGAACTCGGCTGTTTGTATGAAGCTGAACGGACGAAGTCTCAGGTTTTGCCCCGAAGTGATGGCCCGTATCAGCCTGGCTATCTGGAAGACGGAGACGAAATAATGCTGGAGGGATATTGTGAAGGTGCGGATGGCCAGATTGCTCTAGGTTTCGGCGAATGTCGCGGACGCATAATTCCTCCTAACGCATGAGAGAATGATGCCAGCAAGATCTATTTGGGCTCGACACGTGCCAAAATCGGCTGGCACCGTTGTAGAGACGTGCTTTCATCAACATAATCGAACTATCTACAAATCCACCTGCCCTCTCCGGAGCCTGGGTAATGTGTCTGGCCGGCGTACGGCAAAGACTTATCCCCGAATGGCCTTCAAGAATTTGCCCACGAAGTTCTCCCTCAGTCCATCCCCAGACTAGTGTCATGGCGAACTGCTACCGAAGCTTGGCTGACTGCAGCTTGCACCTCTAACTAGTTAGGGAGTCAAATGCGACTTCGCTTGGAACATCAAAAGAAATTGTGCGAGCAACTGCATTGTCACGAGTAAGGCAGCTTGAGCATAAGCAAAGCACCAATTCACATCCAGATACCCCACTGTGATGGCTGCACCAAATCGGGGCTGATTGTCTGCAGCGATCTTGATGGAACACTTCGTTAGGACGCGATGTCACCTACGTGTACCTTGCGAAGATCAAAATTGTGCTCGGTCTAATCCTTGTTCAGTTGATGGAGTACATAACTCAACCCAGAGTAGCCGCGGCTGGATTCAGCTTGTTGTGCTTGACTTTGAATGACAGCTGACTCCTTGCGCGCAACGATGTTCTGGACATTGATACTTGCAGGCGCTGCCCTATTGGGGAGCGGCGTTGAAGGGAGCAGAGTAATGTAAGTATTTTCGGCTCATGGAAAATTGGTGATCATTTGCTAAGTGGTCCACAGTGACGGTGCAACAAGTCCAGTCAGTGGCTCATATGAGTACATCGTTGTTGGATCTGGTGCTGGAGGTGGTCCACTGGCATCAAGGCTGGCACTCGCAGGCCACAGCGTCCTCCTCATCGAAGCGGGCGACAACTCGACAGACACCTATCAGTACAACGTCCCAGCACTACACGCATTGTCGAGCGAGTACGCCGAGACCTCGTGGGATTTCTATGTCCGCCATCACGACGACGACGAGGAGCAGCGCAGAGACTCGAAGCTGGTGTACACATTGCTAAACGGTACACGATACTGGGGCCCTGATCCTCTAGAAGGTGCAGAAATTCTGGGTACATTATACCCTCGCGCGGGTACCCTGGGCGGATGTACTGCTCACAATGCTATCGTAACCATCTACCCTAATGAGATCGATTGGACCAACATTCAGCAACTCACAGGGGACGACTCCTGGGCGCCTGACAACATGAGAGGCTACTTCGAAAAGCTTGAGAAGAGTCGTTATTTGCCAAACAGCATTGCCGGCCATGGCTTCGATGGATGGCTTTCTACCGCACTCACTCAGCTCACACTCATTGTTCAGGATCTGAAGATCATTTCGCTCATCCTCGGCGCAGCTACGGCTATGGGACAGTCGGTGGTGACTTCTCTCTTGACGACTGTGACTGGACTTGGCGAAGTGCTACTCCGAGATATTAACAACCCTGACAGCTCAAGAGACAGCAGTGAAGGCTTGTACCAAGTCCCTCTAGCCATGAAGGTGCCTGAGTACAAGCGTGCTGGGCCTGTTGACTTGATCAACTCGGTGGTTGATGCCAAGTTCGACAACGGCACCACCAGGTACCCTCTTACAATCGCTCTGAACACTCTTGCTACCAAGATCGTGCTCGAGACAGCAAGCGATGGATCCCTTCGTGCATCCGGAGTCGAGTTCCTCGCCGGAAAATCCCTCTACGGCGCCGACCCTCGCCGCCAGAACGGCACTGCAACCTCCAGCGGCACCCCTGGATCAGTCACTGCGACTCGTGAAGTCATCATCTCCGGCGGAGCATACAACACTCCCCAGCTGCTCAAGCTATCCGGCATCGGTCCCCGCGAAGAACTTGAAAACTTCAACATCGACGTCAAACTCGACCTACCAGGCGTTGGTAAGAACCTCCAGGATCACCACGAGATCGGCGTCTCCGCTCGCACAGACAGCGAAATCTCCCTCCTCAAAGACTGCAACTTCCTCGCCAACGGCGCCGCCTCCGATCCATGCCTTCAGAACTGGGAAAAGTCCAATCCCCTCGAGAAGGGAGTCTACGCCACAAACGGAGTAGCAATCGCCAGTCTGATCAAGTCCTCCGTCGCAGAGAACGATACCACCGACCTCTTCGTCGCCGGCTGGCCCGCTTTCTTCAAAGGCTACGAACCCTTCTACTTCGAAACCGCAGTAGAGGGCAAGAATGCCTGGACCTGGGTCACGCTGCGCGCACACACACGCAACAACAACGGCAGCGTGACTCTGCGCTCCGCCGACCCCACCGAAGTCCCCAACATCAACTTCCGCCTCTTCACCAAAGGCGGCGAGCAAGACTTGCAAGCAATGGTCGAGGGCCAGAAGTATGGTCGTAAAGGTAAGCCCGCCTCACCGCAAACAGTTCTTTTCCATACCAACTGATGTTCAATCGCAGCCTTCGAATCCCTTCTTCCCCTCGATGGCTCCTTCACCGAAGTCTGGCCCGGCACAGACCGCGTCCAAACCGATGCCGAATGGAAACAATTCATCCGTGACGAAACTTGGGGCCATCACGCCTGCTGTACAGCGCCCATAGGCGCCGACGGTGACGAGAATGCCGTTCTCGACGGCAATTTCCGTGTTCGCGGTGTCCAAGGTTTGCGGGTTGTGGATGCTTCCGTCTTTCCAATCGTGCCCGGGTACTTTCCCGTGCTACCGATTTACATGCTGAGCGAGAAAGCGGCGGATGTAATCATTGCGGATGCTGCGTGAGAGAGGGAGAAGTCATCATCTACCGGTCGGGGCTCATAGCCAAATGTCATGTACGCACAACTTTTCCATAGCACTAATACTTCCTAGTACAAGTAAAACACAATTCTACGCACAGTGGTGATTAGCCATAATCATCACGTGTCGAGGGCATTGACCAAACATTCATTTACTCTTACGAGATGGCTGGCGCAACTTCTCCATTCGGTTACTCCCAGACTCTCCTGACAGGGGTTATGAAGGACTCGAATCTCGATACTAGCAGACCGATGATGTTCCATGCACTACTTGAAAAACTCCAATTGTCCTCCAAACCTGTGTCTTTGCCCTCCATAAACACCATCATTACCATTCATTGCCACGATTGTGTTTGCGTGTCTCATACTTCCTAACACAACAGCCACAGACGCCAAGTTGGACATTGCAAGTCTACTACAGAATTGAGCCCTCGTCGTGGTTCACGCTGGACCTTCGAACCACGCTGGACCTTCCACACGCTGCATTGGTTGAGCTCCCGACTTCGCTCGGCCATTATGTTCGCACTGCTAGCGACTGAAGGATCCGGACGCAGCGCCAGCCATAGCTAAATGGTTGCGCTGATGGAATGCCCCGATCGGTTGGAATCCCCTAAGGCTGGTCAGCACGATCTTATGCCATGGAGTCGGATATCACTTACTTGACTAGGTCAATCCCTTCATCATCTCCATCGTCAGCATGGTAGCCGTTTGAGGCATTAGGAGCAGAGTATCCTCCATTGTAATTGCCGTTGGCGGACTGTCTGGACTCGAAACTATTCGCAACTGCTGTCTGTGGCAACTCGTGGCGAGGAGCTGGCTGAGATGACTGAGAGACAGTGGTTGGTGGAGTGTGCTGCTGTTGGCCTGGCAGGGCAGGAGCTTTGCCGTTGACCGTGGGAGGAGTCCTCTCATTTCCATCGTTCTGCTCCCTTTGCTCCTTTCCAGCGTGAGCAAGTTGACTGAGGGTCTTGGCGACCGCAGTGGCAGGCCTACTGAGCGTGGGACTGGCGTCCAATCCCTGACTAGCGCTATGTGGCCTCGGTGGGCTGCTGGAGCTAATCACTGGACTGCCCCTGGACTTTGGCTCGGCTTCAGTGGCCTTTTCAGTGGCATCGTCAACCGGGGAGCTCTCCGCCTCGTCTTCCTTCTTGGACTCGGTTTCCGCGGACTTCTTAAGCGTGGGGAAGGGGGTCTTGAGCGGGCTCAGGTCGAATGGTTTGAAAGGGGTACTGCCTATGAGACCTTCCATCTTCCAGAACGGCGCTGGACTACTGAACTGGATGAAGTCGCTCGGGCGCCTCAATGTGCTCGGAGGTGCGAGACGTTGAGATGGACGCAACGGGAATGGGGTATCTAATGCCCCAGTGCGACCATCGTCATTGACGTACAGAGCTGGCGGAGAGCCTGCGGCATTGCCGATGGCGCTCAAGCCATTTCGCGGAGTCGAACGCTGCGGATAGTCGTAGTCGACAATGCTGTTGCCATCGATACCCAGGCCCACGCTGCTGTTGAGTTCGCCAGTGGTCGGTCTTCGAGAGCCCCGATCAGGCGTGTAGGCCTCCATTGCCGTCGGATAGGTTGGCTGGTAAGTGTTCAAGGGAGGTGTGTTGTCATCCTCCCTTTTCGCGCCTGACCTCAAGCGATCCATTGGGCTTGTCGGCGATCCCAGCGTGCTCTGCGTGCCTGGAATTGGATTGGGTCTTCTGCATCCTTTCATTCCCTGCTGGACGAAATTGTCGAATTCGGTGGGTTCGATCATCCACTTCATGCCCTTTCCAGGCTCATCCGTTCGACGTGCAATCTTCGTGAACGCCTTGTTCAAGCTCAAGTTGTGGCGAATGCTGTTCTGCCAGCCGCCAGTGTTGAATCGGTAGAAGGCGTAGTTCGCCATGATCCACTTGTAGATGTTGTTCAGTGTCATTTGCTGCTCCTGTGTACTTAGGATGGCCATGCCAATCAGCTGCGCATACGAGTGAGGCGGCTTCAAGTCCTTTGCGTTGTCAGCCGAGTAGTCAATGCTCTCGGTCGACTCCATCATTACACCTCTTGCGTAATTTGCTGCAGGCGACGACTTGCCATACGACGCCTGCGAACGCATCGGTGTTCCTGGAGTTGCCTGCAAGTTTCCGCGCTGAGAATGAGGATGCGTTCGATGCTGCTGTTGGTAGTTCTGGCTCTGATGCTGCTGGCCACCGTGGTGTGACTGATACATGCTCTGATCTTGAAGCTGGCTACGTCCCGAGGGTGCATGGCCTCGGCCAGTGTTCGCACGCGCGTCGTCCTCGCCGTCGTCGTCTTCTTCTGAAGACTTCTGCGCTTGTCGGATGATGGAGGCGTCCCAAACTGGCCCTTCACTGCCTTCGGTAGGAGTGGTAATGAAGGCCATCTGCGTGTTGGCAATCTCAATGACGCTTCCGTTCCGCAGATAGGTCTTGCTACCGCGTCTGAACATGTTGTTGTCAATGCGCACTCCATTACGGCCATTGACGATGAGATACCACTGCGTCGTGTCCGGATCGTACGAGATGACGGCATGCAGTCTTGAGATTTGACGATCGGGTCCCAGATCGATGTCAATGACACTTTTTGAGCTTGGTGTACTGCGAGAGCCATCGCCTTCGGTAGCAAGTCGCTCCTGAGCCTCTGGACGGCCAATGTTCACCTCAATCTTACGGATGATGAACACCCAGTCCCGGCCTGCGATCTTGCCATATCCGGGCACACTCTCCTGTCCCTCGAGGAGCTCGTTGGCAAAGTCTTCAGTGGCATTCACTTGCTTGTCGGCGACTTTCAGGCTGGCAATGATCTCCTGTTCAGTCGGTGTGGACGGCTCGGTGTCATTGTCACTCTGATCGCCCGGCTCAGTGCCCTCGGTATCTTCGCGCTCTATCGGACGGGTGTCCTTGACCTTGCTCCGCTTGTTACGGGGGGCAGCGGCCATGGTATCACCGCCTCTCGCACGCTTTCTTGATCCTCTGGTTGGAGTGGGAATGGCATCGGGCGTATCGATGTCGGATGGCTCATGTGTCTCGGTAGCAGCCGGCGCTCTTCGCGCACGGGTCTTACCCTTGCGACCAGAAGGCGGCATTGTGCTGGATTGTGATATTGTGTGCAGAAAGTTGGTGGGAAGCCTGGATTTTGAAGATCAGGCAGTCGGATAGCGCAGTTGCAAGAGCGGACGCCGGCAATGACAGCAACGAGAGTCTTCTCGAGCAGCGAAACGCTCACTGAACAGTTGCCGGAATGTGTGTGGTGGTTCGTAGTGGTGAACAGAAGTCTAGAAGCGCGCTGCGAAAGTGGTCGAGGACGTGGGCGCGGCTGTCATTTCTGAGCAGCACTGCGCCTGCCGTGGATTGCGTTGTTTGTCGCGTGGGAGCGGAAGTCGCGTGCCGTTGGGCGGCGGCGGGATCGAGGATGCGAGAGGTGGGTGGAGAGGGCGGTTTGGTGGGTGCGGTGGTGGTGCTTGCTGGCAATTGGGAAGTGATGATGGCGATGTTTACTCGACGCGATGTGCGCTGCAAGTGCCAAGCGGGAGTGGCCGGGACGCGCTCCGCTCCTGCTCCTTCGTGATCGTCGGCTTCAGGCTGCTGCAAATCGACCGGGAAAAGTAGCAGCGACGGCAATGCCTCGAGCAAGCATCAAACGAAAGCGTGTGTCTTGGAGCAGAAAATGGTAAGTCTCGAGTCGTGCAGCAAGCAGAAGGCAAGAGCGATGGGACGCGCCACGCTAGCCTTCATTCAATTCAATTCGCCGACGATTGCACGAATGAGGTCATCGCCTCCTCTTCAGGCAATCTACAAACATTCGCTCCCGCACGCAAAAAGAGGAGGAAAGCTGGTCATACTGCTCAGCAAGCAAGGCTGTTGCGGCTAGGGAATGCCTCTCCCGCCGAAATGCTGATGCGACGCGTTCGCTTGGTCCCCTTGCAATTTGAATGCAGTCGATCCGTAAGCATCTCCGCTTAGCTGAAAGAGACGTATCTTCGCGAAGATATCGACGAACTATGTCGTTCGATAAGACTTCTAGAAGAGTTACAACTCTACTACACTCTTTGCGAAATCGGCTTTCCCTCATTCACAACAGATATCGTCGCACCACAAAAAATGCTGCGAGCAGCAGTACACCCATAGCAATGAACATCGACTGACGATGAGCATCGCCTACGCTACATTAGCTCTTCGGCGCTCATGATGAAGCAAATATGGACTTCTCACCTGCTCGTGTCACGCCGAGCGCAAACACGACAAACACATTCAGCGGTACTCTCATCAATCCGTACACCTGCCCTCTGACGGAGTCATCGACCATATCACTCTTCAGTCGGCTCATGGAGGGAAAGTAGAGGCCGACGCACGTCTCAAACACAGCAAAGCTCCAGAACGTGGCCGCCTCTGTCTGAACAGCAACAGGTAGCAGCAAGGCGTTGGCAGCCAGAGCTAGGGTGCTGAGGAGAAGCCTTGCCGTACCCATCTCTCGGCGCAAATCCATCATCGAGAAGATGAGCGATCCTATCATCACGGCTGCCATAAAACAGCTGAAGATGATTCCAAAAGGCGCAGGCTCCGTGGTCCCGGAAAGATGTCGGCCTGCTATCACAGCTGGCGACCAAAAGTAGACGAACAGATACATTGACCCTTCGAATGCCATGGTTGTGAACGAAAGCGTGAGAAGCCGCTTGTCAAGGGCAATCATGCGAAGCGTTGTCGTGCTTGCATCCTTTCCTGTACTCGAGACTTCTGCATAGTTTTCTTCCTGCGAGTCTCATTAGTTGCACGGTCAAGCCGTTGTTCCGCTCACTTACCCAATAGACGCATATGCCAATGAGCGCGACTGCAAGACATCCTACGGCAACCATGAATGGTGCCAATTTTGTTTCAGCGTAGCTCACCACCGTCTCTCCACCTACTCCTGCAACAATTGCAACCAAGCTACTCAAGGTGACACTCAAGCTGAACATATCCGAGAGCCGCAGAGTACCATCCAGGTCTTGAGCGTAGAAGGCTCCGACCATCCACGTCTCAAATGCAGAGTATAGCAGAGTCGTCGAGAAGCCTCCAAGTGCTCTGCCAGCGTACAAAATCCAGAGATCGGCGCTTAACATCGTGAGACAGGAAATGGAATACGCGACGCAGAAAATCAAGCAGGCCAGGCGCCGGCCATACTCATCTGCGAACGATCCGGTGATCAAAGCGGCAATACCAGCAGATGCGAAGCCGGTGGTGAAGAGCGATGCTACCACGGGTTCGGAAAGATTCCTTTCATCCTTGTACACGGTGTACATGTAAGGGCCCTAGACGCGATCCGTTCAGGCACGTAGTCAATGTCCAGTGCGAGGTTTGCTCACCTGAAGCCAATCTGCAGCAACCACCAGCACATAGACTCCAAAATATGTCGTCTTGAAATTCTGTACCTGCTGCTTCGACTTCCTTCCAGGTGATGGTGGTAGCGATTGCTCTGCTGGAGTGTTGTTCTCTGGTCGTGTTCGGCAATACCAAGCCAAAAGGGCGTTCACCAACGCCAGAGCAGCGAAGGATGTGCTGTAGAGCTCCATGTTGGCAATTCAATGTGGCTTCCAAGGGGCCATATGTCCACTTTTGTCAACGCTGAAGACACATTGACCGCATTCCAGGCGTTCCCCCTCGCGGGTGGCATTGCTGGGCGCGTCTCTTGATCAGCGATTGCTTGCAATCCAGTCAGTTCTACGGGACTTTATTTGACTTTGTCAATTCTCTGGCCAGAGACAAGCAAATGAGTGATACCGAGTAAAATCGATGCTAAGCTTGATCCAGATCAGCCTCGAAAGGCGTGTACAGCGTTTTCGCACATCGGAGGGTTATCTCGACAGAACAGGCCGCTCTCATTATGATGTGTGACTGGCCAGAGGCCCTTCCCTCGCTGGGATACTCGGGAACGAAGGATCCTTCCGATGTGCAAGGACGCTGTCACACTGTACTTGATAACGACGTGTGAAGCCATCCCGACACTTTCGTCTGTTACATGCAACTCTCTTTTATGTGTCGGTAATGTTGCGCGAGGAAGCGAGCGACTCGGGTCATCGAGTCTCGGATCCTGTCAAACACGTTCGCGGGAGTCTGGTAAAGCCGTTGGTAGCGGTGTGGGAGGCATTGCCGGATGAAACGGGTGGGGTTCGAGGCATGCGAAACGATTGGCGATGGTGCTGCCAACGTCACATCACAGCATGTGCAGTGCGAGCGAGGAAGGTGGCGTGTCCAAGGTGCATGTCAGGTAGCACTTGAGACTGCGATTCAAGCGAACGCGGCAGTGAATGTATGTTGAGTGGACCGAAAGTTTGTAGTCGAGGGCAAGGAGAATGTGGATGACTGGAGGTTGAAAGGTTCGAGATGGTGCTGGATATCGCGTGGAGACAGGGAGGGCATTGGCGAAAAAAAGGAGCCGGCAGAATTGAGTTACAGGCCGAGTCCGACCTTGGGAACTGACGAATCATCAGCGACGGCGAGAAGCCAACTTGAGCGCTAGGGTCGTGCTCAAATTGACTGTAATTGCGTTTGGACAACGCGCTCAGCAACACGCTCGAATCTAGTTCGGCCTCCTATCTGCCCTGTTCTGCTCCCCCGACGCGGCGGGAGCACCTCTATCATCACCACCCACGCTCTTCCCTGGCGACGGCGACATCGAGCAACGCCGAGCAGTGGTGCTCATGCAGCCCCATTGAGTCTTGACCTGCATCTCCACCTCGATTCCCTGCATTGGCGTCCACCCCGGGTCGCTTTCACCTGCACCACCTCGTCAGCCGCTGCAGCACCTCCGAGGGCTGGAAACTCCATGACTTCCATCGTCCATCCGTAGCAGACCAGCCTCGCAGTGCCACCCACTCGTCGCATGTCTGCTGCGTGAACTCCGACCAACCGCACTTTTCCTCGCGCTCGATCGAAGCTGAGGACGCCGGCTTTTCGCAATCGCTGCTCACCGCGAAGAGGGGATCCGACCCGCAATGGCACACGGCAGTGGCGCCTGGAACTACGCCGTTCCATTGGAAGAGACAGACGGGAATGCGAGGCCGGTTCGAGAGCATGGGGACTACAACGCGACCAAGGATGCCAGAGGTGTTCAGCGTAGATCCAGCGCATGGGACTTGATGTCGGATTCGGAGCAGACCAAGCAGAGGAGGACATCGGTGCGCGCGAGCAATAATACCACTGCTGGACGGAAACGCTCGCGGAACCAATTGAGGGAGAAACGGACGCAGGATGAGCTCAGGCGGCAGGACGAGTCTCACTGGATCCACAGGGACAAGCTGGCAGAGATAGAGATTCGCGAAATGGAAGCTGCTGGAATTTACCTGCGATCATCCTCCCGAAGATCAGAAAGTGCGGGTCCTGGCCGTCTCGAGGGCAGGACAAGTCGTTCTGTGAGCCGCTCGCGACGTCCCGCCAGCAGGACAAGCCACGACCGGCAGCAGGACATTGCCAATGATGAGGACTACGCTGCAGCTTACCCTGGAGCTGAAGAATCGCCTCGAAAGCGGGTATCTACTGTGCCCTCGGCACCGGAAGAGGATTGGAACGGATATGGAGCATCCAAAGAACATGACGAAAGCAGATACGACTCTCACTTCGACCACAGCAAAGATGGTGAATTCCGTTCGCCAGAGGAAGTTGCCGCTGAGCTGTACAGGGAGAGGCAGCAGCAAGCAATCCCACCCAGACCAGGCACCTCGCGAATACCGGTGTCGAGAATCAGTCCAGTCCCTGTACCGCAGCAAGTGGTCGGCCGCGATTCTCCTCTACCTCGCAGCCGTGCTGGAAGTCAGAATTGGGGTGGCAGCTTTGATGAGATGCAGTATGCCAGGAAAGCGCGTAGTGGCAGTGTCAGCAGTCAAGTCTTGCTTGATTCAGATCCTGATGGCATGCGAACGACCCCGCCAGGAAGCTCGAACAAAATGTCCTCGAACGAGGAGAATTCGCCTCCAAAATCACGAGTTCCTAAGAAGGCGGCACCAAGTGGACGGAAAGCTTCAGCTGGCGCAAGCTCCGCTATTCGGCCAGAGTCATCTGGTCAGAAGAGTCGCTCGGCTTCTGCTTCAGCAAAGCGGCCAGGCTCTAGCTCTGGTCATAAATCAAGGCTGTCAACTGGGCACTATCCAGAAGGTGATGCACCTTGGATTTCGTCAATGTATAAGCCGGATCCGCGCCTCCCACCCGATCAGCAGATGCTACCAACGCACAAAAAACGTATGATGCAAGAGCAGTGGGAAAAGGAAGGAAAGACCGGGACCGTCTACGACCGCGACTTCAGACTGCTCAACGATGAAGAATACCCAAAGAAGCCTCCTGTTCTGTCTGTAGACAGCAAGAATTTGGCCCCACCGCCTCGAAGCCCGTCGCCTCAGAAGGACAAGTACTCCCCTAATGGATCAGCAAATAGCGGTCACGGACCGCTCAGCCCCCTTAGTCCGAAGAGCGACGGTAGAAGCGAGAGCGGAAGTGTTCGGCCTGGAACGAGTGGAGGGTACAAGATCACACCCACGATACCTTCTACACCCACATTCCAGCGATCGCCATTACCTTCCCCAGCGCCACAACTGCAACCCCCAATGGCACAGAATACCACAACTCGCATACCGGATCTGGACGAGAAGGACGAACCGCAGCCCTCCAAAAAGAAAGCTTGCTGCTGCATTGTCATGTGATGGACCTTCCACACTTGCGAAGGCATTCGCTTTACTTCTTTTCTTTTTAAATAACATTCGACAGGCCACTCGCGCATTTCATACCCACTGCATTACTGTACTTTGACGGCATTTCGTTCTCGGGGCAGGAGTTACCTAAGAGGTCGACTGGTGTGGCCACGGCCAGCACATGCTGATCTCACAGAAAAGCATCGCATCGTGACGGCGTACGGACAGCCAGGAGAGGGGTTCGATACCGCGAAGAGCACGATGCACTGGCCGCTTGCGTTGGGGCTTCACAACAGAAAATTTCAAGTGTTTTGATAGCGTTTCAGCGAGGTCCCGAAAAAGACCAAATAGCAGCAACACGCCGCTGCTTTTCTTTCATATGCGAGGCGCTTTGAGGCGCCAGGGGAGAGGGCAAATTGATTACATACTTGCAGGAGGGTTCATGCTGTGTTTAGACGGGGCGGGAGATAAGAAGGGAGAGGGGACATGTAAATTGCGTATCTGGAAGTTAGAGTGGCGGAACGGGAAAGATTTGCCTGTTTGAGACCCTGACTGTTGATCGTTTCTTGGCAGGTGAGTGAATGTTCACTCTCCTAAGCCTTTTCAAATTTCCCAAATTATACATCATAGGCTGTGTCGCTGTGGGCGAAGATTAAGTCTAGCAGCGTATTTGCAAGCAAAGAGCCAGTTTGGACCACCCTCTGGTCTGAGAAGAACGGCTGCAGCCCCTGTCTCCCTTCGCCAGCGTAAGCACACCCAGACTCCGAGCATATTATGGGCGAGTCTGCCAGCATGCTTTTGAAGCTGGCGCTAACACCCGCTCTGTCATGATTCATTATTTCGAAGCTGCTCAAAAGCAATTGAGGAACAAACATTGAGCCGTCAGTCCTCGTCTTCTTCAAGCCCCTGGCGTCGAGAATTGAGAATTCACAGCAGCAGCATTATTCAGCTGGACTGCATTCAGATAACCCATAATCGAGCAATCATCGCACCTCACCAGCTTCTGCAGACTCGAGACCTGCTCCTGCAAGGCCTTGTTCGCAGCAAGCAAGCGGGTTCGCTCGTTCTCCATGTCCTTGATGTAAGTTGCTGCTGTGGAGATGATGACGGCTTTGGAAGGCATTCGCGGCGACGACACGTCGTCTAGCTCCCCTGGCTGGGCGTCCTTGAGTGAAGGAAGCGTGAGACGGAGAGATTCGATTTGGTTGTTCAGGTTGTCCCGATACCGTCTTTCCACGAGGTTGTGAGGAACACGTCCACGTGGTACGGAGGAGCGAGAGTCTCCGTTGCTGCTTTCACTGATGGAGAAGTGTCGTGAATGTCTGGTCATGTCCGCGTCAGCTGCTGCTGCTACGTCCCCGTCAGTAGCGTTGCGCTTGATCTTGGCCGGAGGAGGCGGCACGTCTGAGGCCGGTGCACTGCGTCGTCGTGGGTTCGGAAGGTGCGTTCTGGGCGGAGCGTGATGATGATGAGATTCTGGCGGAGTAGCACCGTGCTCTATCTTGCTATAGTCACGATGCTTGGGACAAAGCTCGGAATTCCAGCAATCTGATGGACTCCCCGTGCAAGGGAATGCGAGCTTCTCATCTTCTGACAATGGCCTCAGCGGCCTGAACGGTGAAAGTGGAGTTGGTGGCAAATTGGCCCTGAACGTCTGAGCAGTAGGCACTGTCCAGTCGGAGATGGATGTGCCATGCATGGAGAGACTGGGCCGTTGTTGATTCGCCTGCTGAGAGGCCCCTGTTCGCCCCATTAGCTTGTACTTCTCGCATCAGGGAACACTGCTTCGATCTCAGCGTACAAACAGTCTGATGATGAGTTGTTCTTGGTGGTGCATGACCATAAGTATTTTGCTGATGAGCGCTGTCTCTTCGATTCATTCCCTGATCTAGCACCAGACGCTCAGGTGAGACAAACAAGGGGTCTCCATATTGGTGACCATCTGACGCCATGGTCGTTAGGGAAGAAGCTCCGTGCTGAATGGCCACGGCGTTGTTGGCTTGGGCGTATGATGATAGCGAGAGGAAGGTGAAATCAACGTCAGCGCGCAGAAGAGTATAAAACAACCGCGTCCGCCTACTTAAACTCATCGAAGATCTAGCAGGTCAGAATTGTGTCACGGATGGTCATAGGTAGGGCAGCAGCAGCAGCAGCCTCTCACAGCTGTTGTCTCAAGACCTGCGGTCCATGGCCGTGGGTTCAGCTACGGGTGAGTAGGATAGCTGGGCGTTGCGATTTTGTCCCCGAGAGCTACATGGAACAAGACAGAAGTATCTTACCAAAACAGGGATCGCAAGCATGCATACGTGTTTAGCAAGGGCGGTCTAGATGCGATATAGCGAGTCGAGCCCTTGTAATAAAGCCCGTCCCGCCCGCTCTTGCTGAACAGACTGATCAAGGAAACGGCTGCGATCGGATGTTGTTGCCAGGAGCCGATCTCTAGAAAGTGGTAGTGGACTTCGGGCCGCACCTTCGGTGCAGCGGTGGAGACCTTCACGTCTTTGTGGCATTTTCCAGAAGGGCAATGTGGCACCGTAGTGGGAACCCTTTGCTGTTGTGTCGCTCGGGACGAAGACCGAGCGTTTCGGCCGTACTGCTTGCAGCCTGTGCAGCAAATTTTTGCGGCAACGAGAAGCAGTTGTTTCGAGAGGTGTGAAGTGTCACGAAGTACCTCATACCGAGAAGCACAGGAGCTTCTTGGTTCTGCCGACAACGCCGATAGGCGTCGAATCGTATCCCGGTCGTTGCTCGCGAGTTGCTCCCCTGGTCACTCGCGTTACAAAAACCACGAGCATCCCACAGACGGCTCCTTCTCAAGCATTGAGCACGACGGCTATACTCAGGCTCAGCTTGTACGGAGCTGGCGAAGATGAGCCTTGGTTTTGTTAGCGGCGCAAGCTGAGGAGACGCCAATCGACGACGAATTGATAACAAGTTGGTCGAGAACTGTCTCCAACTTGTCGAATGTGATCCGCACAGGGAACCCTCGAGATCATACAACAACCAGAGTGCAACCACATCGAAGTCGACGTTCGGCCATGATCACAAATCCCATGGAAGTGAGTGCCATTGCGCCCCCACACAACGCAGGAAAAACAGCGATGGCATGAAGACCAATGGGCAGATTTCATTTGCAATAGATTGACACGCACCTCTTGCATCGGAAAGAAATTGGCGTAGAAACCGCCTTCACATCTCGGGGCGAGATGACTTCCATGGAGCATTGATGTTGGCTCTGTAGAGCGTACGCACGGAAGCTCATACTGAACGAAGCTTTGCTGATTTTCGCAGTCCATCGAACCAATGCGAGCGTGGAGTCGGAGGATCATTGCGGTTGGGATGTCCTGGTCGGAACAGACGCGTCTGATGTGCATAAGGCGCGTGGGAAGTTCCGCGAAACCGACGCAGCTGTCCAGAGTCGTACATTCGGACTTCTCTTGACGGTGAAAGGCGACAGCTCATGTGTAGGTCTTGAATGCGGCTGCTCTTAGCGACTGGAGGTAGATGTTCGTGATTGAGGAGAAGATGATGAAGGAGAAGGCGCGAGGGCGAAGATAGGCGGATTCGGCTTCGGCCAGCTTGGCCGTGCCGTCCCGGCCGTCAGCATCACCTCCCTCGCTCTTTCCCATTCAAGACAACATCTTCAGCCGCAGTGAGCTTCAACATCCCCATCATCGCGATGTCGGAAGAAGATTTCGTTATGGTTGAAAGACAGTCGCCTGGCAGTCCATATCTGCAATCCATCTCGGAATATGTCGAAGACATCAGATCCGACTTACGACGAGTCTCGATTGAGATCCACGATAACCCCGAGCTTCAGTACAAAGAGTTCCACGCACATGATATGCTCACGAAGTATCTGGAAACGCAAAAAGGGTGGAAAGTGACCCCTTCAGCGTACGACATCGAGACGGCTTTCGTTGCCGTCTATGTCAGTGGAAAGAAAGGGCCCGTGGTGTCCTTCAATGCCGAGTATGATGCTCTTAAAGGCATAGGACATGCCTGCGGCCATAATCTCATTGCCATTGCTTCAGTAGGGAGTGCTCTAGCCACAGCGCGTGCTATGGAAGAGCACGGTTTGGGTGGCAAAGTCGTGCTCTTTGGGACACCGGCGGAAGGTAAGTTTTGGCACGCAATGACTTCCCTTCCTACGGAGTCTCTTCACTGCTCCTGGCTTCCCAGGGTCCGTGATGGATGAATCAACGGCTAATGGAATGCAGAGGGCGGGGGAGGAAAGATCAAGCTCCTAGACGCTGGTGCGTACAGCGATCATCACGTTGACGTTTCCTTAATTTCCCACCCGGGCATCGACCGCGACAGCGCTCTAATGCGAACCGCTGCCTATAAGAGCTTCAAGGTCGAATACTTCGGCAAGGAAGCGCATGCCGCGGCCAGACCCTGGGATGGAATCAATGCTCTAGACGCGCTGATCACTGCCTACAATGCCATCTCGGTACTTCGACAGCAGACGCAACCGGGCGACATCATACAGGGTCACATCACGAATGGCGGGTTGCGACCCAACATAATTCACGCATACGCGTCAGGTATGTTCGTAGTCCGATCTAGCAATCGAGCAAGGCGCGAAGCTCTGAGAAAGCGAGTGATGGCTTGCTTCGAAGCCGGTGCCACTGCAACTGGCGCTACATTGAAAGTGACGCCAAAGGGATCCTACGATGACCATATGCCGAACATGGCCTTGGCGTCACGATATCGCGATTCCTTCAACCAACTGGGTGGTGACATTCGCGAGCAAGAAATCGACTACCTAACGGGTTCCACGATGGCGAGCACAGATCAGGGTAACATTAGCTATGCTATGCCTTCGATTAGTGTATGTCTACCTCATCTTACGTCTCGGCATGGCCAGCTAACAACTATATCACAGCCAAATTTCTGGATCCGCAGCGAAGGCAAAGACGGGAAGCAATTGGGCGGGCCTCACACCCCTGACTTTGAAAAGGCCGCAAGAACCGAAGAGGCACACGACCTGTCTCTACGTGTCGCCAAAGCCCTAGCGAGTACTGCTGTTGACGTGCTCACTGACTCAAACCTCCTGCAAGATGTCAAGCGGGAGTTCGAGGAGATGAAGAAGCAGGACGCGGAGTTATTACAAGCACAATCCTGATGAACAAGGCCACTCAGCTGAGGAACACCATTTTCGCTAGTTTGAGAAGGGTTCTATCGCCCCCGGAAACTGCTGCTCTTCCCCGGCGGAATAACAACACACTGCCACGACACTTCTAAGGGTGTGAGGCAACCGTCCCATTGAAGACGACGGCGTCCATTCTTCATCGCTCAGGAGAGGTATGACGCTGTCGATCCATATCGTACGTATCCCGAACGACTGGGTAGTAACACCGTCGTACACGGTTCATGCAAAAAACTTTCGAGGAGATCACGGTGGACGTAGGCGAAACCCGGTCTGCCGGGTGCCGATACGACATGTGCACGCCATGCTGCGTGTTGATAGACTGTTTGCGGCCTGCATCTCAGACCTAGCGAATCTGAGCCCGGTTCTCGGGGCATGAGTCCCCATTCCAGCTTCGAACATTCCTCGGGTCCCTTTTTTGCACCACTATCATCACCTTTTCAAGAAGAGATCTTCGATGGCGGCGGCGCATCCGGGTGGGGTGTATCGTTTGCACCACGTTGTGTGAATATTTGTTGATGGGAGAAGTATCGATTGCTTCCCATTTAAGGTAGGTAGATGTCCTGTTTACTTCCATATCAACACGCACGGCCTCTCTCCTCGAGTACCACCGGACAAACTGCCACACGCGAAACAGCCTAAGCAAGATGTATCTCTTATCCGCTGTCCTCCTCTCCGCAGTCGCCCACGCAGCAGTTCCAGGCATCCTCCGGCGAGCGGAACCCGAGGACACCCTCGCAGCGTTCGCTATCAAGATTATACAACCAGCACAAACCGTCGAAGCGGTGGCAGAAAACGCACTGCCCACTTCAACAACGGCAGAAACACTCTTCAGCACTAGCGTCGCCTTTCCAATAAGCATCACAGCTTCGAGTGTTACGCCAACAATCACAATTGCAACCTCAGCGGGCGATGCTCAACGAGGAGCCTGCAAGCCTGCGTCGATCTGTGTGGACATAATGACGTGCGGTCAGCGACGGGGAGGGTGAGTGAAGGCAACATGATACCTCATGGAAACACCGATACAATGTCTGACTCGAACGCAGCTGCTACGATAAGAACTTTTGCAACGGAAGCACGGGACCCCCATTTCCGGTGCCAACATGCTAGATCGAAAGTAAAGATCAAGAAAGATTGTTTTGAGCAGGCGTTAGGGAAAAGGACACGAGCAACAATGCAGACATGAGATACCCGATTGATTTGCGAGCGAGCACATGTGAATGAGTGATTTAAGTTCGGGTCTGTACGCGAGAAGAGTCTCTGGTAGGGAATTTGAGGACAGCAACAACAGACAAAAAAAGGCGAGCCTGAATGTGAGACGTCGATACTGCTGATTTTTGACACAATGCACTGCATTTTATCTTACACCGCTGTCGAGAGGAACTCCGTATCTGCATGCTGGGTATACCGTTCGTTGAGCTATCCATCCGAAGCCGAGACACCCACCGGCGTCTATGCACAAGTAAAATCAAGTCGTTCCCCCGGGTGGCCACTTGTTCAACACCCCTTTTCGCTGGCTCTGCCAGCTGCATTACGCCGTATACGCCCTTTGCCATGCTCTCATAATCGAATCGTGACCCAGCTGTCGTGCGACTGCCAGGAATGCAAGCCAACGTTGAGGAAATCTCTTAGACAGAGAACTTGGCCTTCGCGCGGCTGCTGCCAGAGTGGGCAGAGTCGGCGTGACCGCTGAACTCGACCGCCTCCTGCGGAGGAAGCTGCAGAACATCCTTGAAGCGCTTGCCGATGCGCTCGAGACGCTTGCGGCTCTCGGCAGGGTCGGCTGCCTCGTCCTTGCGGCCCTTGGGCGCCTGCCCAGCGGTTCTAGTCCAGAGGCCAACACGCCAGAAAGCCTTGCGGATGTTGACGACCACTCCCATGACCTCATTGTCGTTCTCGTCCTCCAACATCTCGCCGATCGCGGCAAGCATGATGTTGAGCCAAGTGTCGTCCTGGGCCTTGCTGCCCTTGAAGGTGTAAGCCCAGCGACCGCCGTGCTTGTTCTGAGAGTCCTCCCACTCTGGTCGTACACCGGACTTGAAGAGATGGTAGTCGGACTTCTGGGCGAGCTCGGAGGCAGGGGTGATGTTGTTCTGGCGCAAGAAGAGGATTAGCAGGTGCACAGGTGCGGCGCAAGAAATGGCAAGGACGAGACTTACGTAGATGCCCCAGAACTCCTCAACGCTGTTAAAGCTGATGACCTCCTTGAGTAGCTCGTTCCAGTCCTGCTTGCCGCTTGGTGGCTTGGTGAACCAGAGGGTCCAGGTGTGCTGAAGAGCGTGCTTGACGTTGAAGTTGGCCGGGTCGTCGAACACGGTGACGATCTTGTCGCTGTCGGCGCTCTTCTCGCCGTTCGTGGCGCCGTTGGTAGCGTCAGTCATGGCGCCGTCCGGAGAGATGGGGATCGAGTCCAGCGGGACCTGCTCGTTGGATGCGACTTCGGCCATATCGCTGATGGTTGTCGACGCTGCGGGCGGTGGGCGGGTGTTGATAGGAGTGCGCGAAAAGTGTGGCCTGCTGCAACGAGCGTAAGCACACCGGATGAAGTACGCGCGCGGGCTGGCTAGGTAGCGGAGGAGGTTTGTGTGGTGGAGGTTGTGGAGTGGAAGAAGGAACTCGTAGAAGTTATACAATGGAAATCTACGCCGGGCGGCTTGCTGCCGCTCTTTCTGAAAGTGTCTCGTCGGCAGCCGGCAGGGATCAGCACGCTAGTCCAGAACAGGCAACAGCGATCTCACTTGGTCTTCTGACAATTCTCCCCAATTTTGCCCTCATGCAAATATGCACTGAACAAGACGCTGCTTCTGGTGCGCTCTTTTTGCACGTGCATCCATATGCAAGCAATCATGCTTTTCGTGTTAAGAAATACGGGGAGGTACCAGCACCATGGCCGAGATTGGAGACGAAATGGAGGACGCATTTCCCGGAGCGGAAGCACTCGAAGAAAATGATGTTGGCAATCTAGAGGACCAGAATGCTGGAGAAGACTCCGAAGACCTGGAATTCAATTCAGACCCTCCTCCCTCCGAAGATGAGCGAGAGGGGCGCTTCCACGGACCGGACAGCAGCTGGAGACATTATACGGAGCAGGAGCGCTCTCTGGCCGCGACTCTTGACCAGGCAGAATGCAACGATCTCAGCATTCATCTTTACAACGCACATGCTCTGAAACAAAAGGCCCGTGACCCGCATGTGGCGGTGATCCTGAACACATGGCAAAGTAAACAGCGATGGTTGAAATCGGAGGACAATGGGAAACCGCCATTTGTCCCACACAACGGCTGGACCGCCTGGCCCCTGGAAAGTAGTGACGTTCCAAGGCAACGCGAGCAGTGGGGTGTACCAAATGAGAATCTCGATGAAGACCTTGGAACGTATTCAAATCCCGAGCCGTGGAAACCAGGTCGCGGTCTTCAAGAGAGCGTGAAAGCAATCATGCTTCGTCGAGCCTTTCAAAGATTTCGGCAGCGTCGATGGGATGGCTCCGGAGCTGATGAAACAGAATCACTGAATAGCTCTAGAGCGCGCTCTTCATCTGCTTCATCATTCGAGCCATCTTCGCCAGACAACACGAAGGTAGAAGGCACCGGAGAGGCCAGCGAGCCTGAGAGAACTGAAAACAAGAGTAACACCGTGCAAGGCCCTGCAAGCTCTCCAGAACGGTACACCGCGCTTTTCACGGATGATGATGAAGCAGCAGGAAAGATCCTCCAACCAACCGTCCAACACATCATAGCACTAATGGACGATCTCCTGATTGGACTGCACAAGAGCAGAATGGGACACCGCCGAGACCGCTCTCTGAGTCGAGGCCGAGGCAGCTCAGCTTCGCGTTCCAGATCCGGTTCTCGGTCTCGCACGCAGAGCCGGGGACGCACGTTTACCAAGCGAAAATGGATCGCCTCGGACGCTGAAGCTACAAGCGACGAAGATGAGACCACCAGCCCGGAGTCAGGGGGACGTAAAGCAAGGTCACGCACGCCGAAACGCGGTCAGCACCACCAGCTTGGTCTACGAGACTGGGGAGAAGTACTCGGCATGGCAGCGATGACTGGTTGGGACCCAGCTGTGATCAATCGAGCAGCACAACGATGTGCTAAGCTCTTTGACGAGAAACTACAAATACGAGTGATGCCCGAGGCTCCAGTCTCCGGAATCCGGGATCAAGTGGTCGAATATCGACCAGAGATGGTCCAGACAGCAGACCTCGGACTAGAAACAGAAGACGAGCAATCCGACATGGAGCTCGACGACGATGAAAACGTCCCCGCAGAGACTGTCTCCTCACCAAGCCTCTACTGCCCATACCCAGACTGCAACCGCAGCAACAACCCCTTCGAACATCTCTGGCGCCTACGAGAGCACCTAAAACGTACGCACAAACACACAAACGTCGAGCAGGAGCATCCAGCACTACGAACGAAGAGGCGGAGAAGAAGTAGTACCATGGACGCCCCTGCTCCAGCCAATATCAAAGCTGAAGCCGACGAGGAAGGCGAAGAAGATATGTATAACATTCCAGCAGAGGCCAGTACCGGGCAGCATCGTGCCGTGCGGATGGATGGCTTCATGCAGCCGATTTCTATTCGCGCGGCGAGGTCGACCGACAAGGCGACGAGAAAGGTACCGAATCGCTCGAAGAAGGTAGTTGCGCGCTCGGCAGAGCCTGCCCCTGAAAAGGCATCTGAAGGTCGATAAGATGGAATGAAGATGGCGGGCGGAAGCTGGAAGCAGGCCGCTAGAATATAGTTGCTGCACAATGTACAAACATTCAATCTTAGTGACTACGTTGCAATTGGCTGCGTGACAGTAGTACCTCACGAAAACTGACAGCAATCGAGTCCCGAGCAAGTTTGGAGCCGTATTAGGTGATAGATTGATCCAAGTACCAATTTGGAATGTCTGCATTCCGTTGCATACTGCGAGCTGCAGACAGGTTCTAATTTGAAGGCATGTCGTCGTCCCTCGCGGAACGCCCTCAGTAGCAGCTCCGCCCAAATGTCCGCAGCCTTTCCTGGCTTGACCTGACGACGCCGTTTCAAGCGCTCCATGGCGCCGTTCTAGAACCGCCGCCAGGCTTCCCATCGTTTCTTGACCGGCCCAAGGACTCCTCACAACCCCCAGCAAGACGCATTCGCTTAGAGTGCAGAGAAGACGAAGAGCTACGAGCTCGTCAGCGTGTCTCCTCTGCTTTGACGCAATGAAAGACACTTACATTATTCGTCGCAGCGATGGCAATGCTGTCTTCTTGTGGATGCCAGCTCATGTGCAGGATCTTCTTGTTGAAGTCGATCTGGTCCGCATCGGTCTCCTTACGCATCCTCTGCGCACCACCAGCTGGGCTGCTGGCTCGGCTGCCCTTCTTACCGTCTTTACCGGCACCGGGGCTCGTCGCACTGTTCATGGGTGTTGGAATGCCGACCTTCTTGGCCTTGAAGGCACTCTTGTCAGCTTGTAGGACAACTTCCGTATCCTTACCCTCCTCAGAAGGATAGATCATGAAGTTGTTGTTGTAGGAACCTGTCATGACGTTCTTCGCATCACCCGAGAAGACCACTTCGAACTTGTCAAAGATGCTGTCGTTCTCATAGGTATCGCAGAGACGTGGTCGAAGATGCTCGTGAATGGGAATCGTCTTGACAGGTTGCCTCTCCATGTTGACGTCCCAGATCTTGACGGTCAGATAGTCTCTGGAAAGAATGTATCTGCCATCGTAGGAGAAGCGAACGTCGGAGATGGAAGAGATGATTTCGGAGAAGAAAGAGCGAGAAGATGGGTCCTCCTCTTGCTCGAATTCTAGGTCACGTCAGTGATGCCCCGATAGAATGAGCTGGAAAAGAAGGACACTTACGTTTCGCGTGTTCGTCACAGAGTGCCCTCTGCCTCATGTCTGCAAGCTTGATGGTACCTTTACTCGAAGCATACATGAACCAGTTGCAGCTCTGTGGATGGAACTCTGCGGCAGTGATGACTTCCGTAAGCTCCTCCATGTTAGCCGGCTTGATGTCGACGATGTTGAAGCTCTGATCTTGGATGTTCAAGTTCCACAGGTTTATCCGCAAGTCGTCTGAGCTGATGAAAGTCTCTCCATCGCTGTTGACTGAAATGCTGTTGATGTGGTATGCGTGCGCATTGGCGTACGTTCTGCGAGGCACAGCGGCAACGACAGTGTCATGGTGTGTCATCCGCGGGAACTTGAGGTCCGCAACACTACGGAAGTGATGGTTTGGATACCGAACTGGCCCGCCACCGTTGGCTCCGCCAGTTCCCGCTGGCGTAAGCTCTGACGAGAGGTTGTTCTCGGCCACCACCTTGAGGGACTTCTCGAAGACCTTCCATAGCTTGATGGTCTTGTCGTTGGTCGAAAGCAGGTAGTGTGAAGCGTTCTGTCGTCTACACCACTTGATCTTGTTGATCTTCTCTTCTATCTCGAGTGATTTTAGGTAGTCGAATTCGGGCTCGTGTGATTGAAATTCGGTGTGAAATTTGTACTCGCAGGTTTTCTTGGTCTCATTGCGCTCGAACAGCACTACGCGGCCGCCTTTGTCACCGGTCGCGAGGTAGTTGCCCGTTTGGTCAAATTCGACTGTCGATATTATGTCGGCCTCTGTGATATCCTCAACGTCGCCTTTGTCACCAAAGCATCTGTCACACGTGATGTTAGCGTTATATCTTGACAAGCCATGTTCATGCGTGAATGATAATCAAAGGCACGCTCATGGGGTGGACCAAACTGAGTGAAGCGCCAGATTCTGCCGCTGCCAGGAGAGTCTCGCTCAGAGTCCGAGGAGTCGGAGCCGCGAAGAGTACGTCGCTGCAGCAAGCGACTGCCGTCAGAACCGACACGTTCAGCGGTCCGTGGGGACATGATGGACGGCTGGGCTTGAGACTGCCGGTGGGTTGAATCACGAATAGGCTCGGAATTGCGGTGTTCACCAGCAGTCCGTGACGCCGTAGACCGTTCAGCTGTATGCTTGCCGGTATATTCCACGATGCTCTCATCATCTCTCGCACCGACTTCGTCTTTTGGCGTCTCAACCACAACCAGCTCACTCTCTTCCTCGCTCTGCTGCTCAGGCTCTGGAGCCTCATGCTCGTCCCTTGTGCGGTTGGTGCGGTCCGACAGACGGGACATCCATCCGGACAGCATGATGCGGAAGATGTTCACAAGCGATGCTTTGTTGCAGGAGTAGAGGCCGCGGTTCGTGCTTCTGTGGCTGCCTTATCCCATCGAGGAGGCTCCGATGGCGCTGGGTCACGGCGCTGACGCGCAGGGCAAGAAAGGAAAAGGCAACTTACTGTGTGAATTTCCAGGTCGGCTGGGAAGCGCCTTCCCCAGCATCCACCATCTTCCCAAGCTGCTCTGGCGGCTGGCGTGTCTGGGCCGTCCGAGTGGGATCTTTTTCGCAGGTATCGCCCTCTCCTCTGGCTGCTTTCCCAATGCGGCGGCTCTTCCCAATGTGCACCGCGGGTCACGCTCGTGGAAAGGGCTTGGATGGGCGTGTGGGGGCGCGACTCGGGGTAGATGCGGCAGAAGGTGAGGTCGAGGGCGAGCAAGGTAAGGTCAGGTACGGAGTGTGGTTGTAGCTGCGAGGGTTGGAGCTTCGGATGGGAAAGCGGGTGCGGGTTCCAGTTCGCGGGCGATACGTCAGCGGAGACAATGAGCGGATCAGGAGGAAGTGTCAGCGCGATGCAAAATCAGCACACGCACGACAGCAACGTGGCGGTGCAACTCCAGCAAGAAGGAAAACAATGCGGGTCGGGTGGTCGAAGGGGTGTGCGGGTGGAAAGGTGAAGAAGGTGAAGAGGCAGCTCGCAGAAGTCACGCTCAATTCGAGTGCCTGAATTGGATTGCTAGCCACCAAGTCACGTGCCGTGGTCCTACTGGCGCGAGTGACTGAGACACGGTCGAGAACAAGCTCGGAACTGCACATTCTCACTCGATTGAGCACCAGTCAAAGCGCCTATCTTGACGATATGCAAAGACCTGCAGCATCTCATCTACTGCCTCCGATATGCCAGTGCCGCTGTAAAGACCCGACCTTTCCCGGAAGGAGCAAAGGATGAACGAGGCTCTTTGTTCATGGTATACAACGAGTGCAAGGCAGCGCAGCCGTTCTCACTCCTCAATCCCCATTTCACACGCATTTTACCCAGTCATTGAAAGAACCTAGCAGCATCGCATTAGTCGATCCAACGTCGAGACTGATCAACGGCTTCGAAGGATCGAGCTGAGCATTCCAAGGCACCACGGGCGAAGACGGCTCTTTCAGCTCCGGTATAGACTTCAGCCACCGCGGGCATTGGGGTTAACCAGAGCCCGTGAACAGCATCAATAACACTACAGATCTTCCCACTTCCAACTGAAGGCTCACTCAACAACACCCAGCAGCACCCAACGACAGACCCATACAGACAGTCCACAATTGAACGCAAAAATGTCCACCTCATCCACACTCCGCTTCGCATCCAGCGCCTTTGGCGTTATGTTCATCGCCTTCGGCATCAACGCCATGGTCAACATCGAGAGCGCGCTCTCATTCTTCGAACTGGCCTATCCTGCTGGCGCTAAGGAGAGATTACTCGTTGACGCACTTTCTGTTGTTTACGGAGCTCGAGACGTCTTCAGTGAGTGGTGTCAGAACGAGGATGTGGATTCTCTTGCTAATGACATGTTCAGTGGGCATAGCAATCTGCGCTGCTGCGTACTTTGGCTCATCAAAAACGCTGGGCTTGATTACAGTCTCTGCAGGCGGCGTTGCGGGCGTGGACGGGGCTGTATGCAAGTTCATGGTCGGAGCAGGAGAATGGTCTCATTGGGGTTATGCCCCAATGCTTGTCGTCCTGGGTGCGGTGGTCTTGCTGGGGCAGTGATTGCGGAGAGCAGCGTCGGGCTTGATAACGCGAGTGCGATCATGTCACTTTCGGAGCTTTCAACATGAGCTCATGCCGTGGTAATGGGAGAGAAAGGTCGAATGTCAAACACCAGCATTTGACAATTCTCGTGAAGCAAATTACCGCCCTCCTCCAATCTACCTGTACCTTGTCAGTCCCGTAAAAGGCAATCAACGCTCAAAAGACTCCTCATCAATGCATAATGCCTGCTCCCCATGCGTAAAGTCATTCCCCACGCTCGGTGTGCTCGCTGATGCTCTAGTAAGACTCCGGCAGTCCATCAAACTGTGGTATCGTAGTGTTGCAATGAAAGTCTCGCGCAAACGCCTGCTTTGGCATGATACCGGCTGCCAAAGCGTCTTTGTAACTCCACTGCGGATTCGACTCTGTTATCCAGGTCCAGTAGAACCAGCCCCAGCCTTGCTCGAATGAGTGCATCTGTGCCTCGGCGAACATCATCAGCCATTGCTTGTATTCATCAGAGTACGAGCTTGGATCCGCATTTGCTGGGTCGCAGTCGCAACGTGGATTGTTCTTCGTTGGGCATGTCGGAGTAAGCACGCTGCCAGAGGAGCCGCCCCCTGGTGTCGAAGCCATGTTGAGCGTGCCTTCCCAGCGGGATCCAACACCCACATTATTGAGATACGTGGCACAATCCGTGTCGGCCTGTGACCATTCGCCGCACAACGTGGGACCAAAACCTGTCGCTTTATTCTGAGAGCGAAGTGCTTGCTGCGTCCAGCCACCGCAGGCGAAGTTGATTTTGTCGTGGTGATTCAAGACAATTTGCTCAACGTTGAAGATGACATACTGATGCACATCAAGCAAGAGATTGTCGTTATTTTGAAGCTTGCCTTGCCAGTTGTCCAGACCCATGAAGCCATCTCCAAACACGATTACACCCGTAAAGTTGTTTCCACGGACGGCATCGATGGCTTTCTGCGTCCAGGTGAGTACAGTGTTGGTATCGAGCTCCACCATGCGCGGCTCATTGACAAGGCCGTACATTGTCACGATGTTCTTGTAGCGTGGCTGTGTGAAGAATGTAGAGATCTGTTTGTGGATCGAAATGGTTCTGTCGCCGTTCAACTGTCCATCCGTACCATTCAGCCATCCGATGAGACCTTGTCGACCCGAATGATTCCAGCCGTTCTGAGAGCCTGGAGCTCCGTGCAGGTCGAGATTGATTCGTAGTCCGTACTGTCGTGCCCATTCGATGCCTCTCAGTAGGTATCGCCAGGAAACATTCGCCACATACGGATCGCTATCGTAGGTGATCACGGCCCAGTAAGAGAAAGGTATACGAACATGGTCGAATCCAGCCGCTTGAATGTCCGCGAACGTCTGCTCGTTGACCCAAGAAGAATAATGCTTCTCAAGCGTGGTCTTCGCATTGCTAGCTCCAAGTTTCTGGGACAAAGTATACTCGTCGACCACATTGTCGTGTGAGTTGTATCCGTTGAATAAGGAGGGTGTGATGAAAGGTTCAATGCTCAGCCAGCCGCCCAGGTTGATTCCTCTGACAGGCATGGTGCCATATTTGAATTCTTCGTTGAGCGGAGGGACATTGTCGTTCGCTCGTTTGCTATCATCCCACGTGCTATTCAGCCCCATCATAGACAGTCCACCGACCATCTCAGAGGTGAAAGTGACGTTGAAGTTCTCGGTATCGTACCATGTGAATGGATCCAGATATGTTCCCTGATACTGCTGCGGTATACTGTCCTCCGAAATACCATCGAGGTTACTGTTTGAGGGCTTTGTCGAGTTATTGCCGCCTCCTGAGCTTCCTGAAGAGCCAGACTTTTTTCCCGAAACCACCACCGCAACGGGTATGATGATCGCCAATAGAACTATTACCACTGCGACACCAATGAGTATCTTTTTCCGTCGCTTCTTTTTCCGTTCATTCTCTTCGTAGTAGAGATCGCTGCTGTCTCTATCTCGCCTGCGAATATCTTCACTGTAATCTTCCTTCTCGGAATAATAGCCTGAGCTTCCTCGGCCACCACCCCTCTCAAGTGCCTGGCCGCTTGCAACTCGTCTTCCGTCTCTTTCGCGACGGTCCCTACGTCGCTCATATACCAGGCCGTCTGTTTCTTCAGCCTCCATTCTATGCCTCTCCTCTTCCCTCCTCCGCCTCTTCCTCTCTCTGTGCTCTTGTCGCCGCAATTCTCTTTCCCTCTCGCGATCATCATCATACTCAGCTCGCGTCGCCTGCTCTTCTTCCACAACACCCCTTCTGGCCCCGGGCGCGGCATCATACGCATCCCATCCTAGCTTCTGATTCAGTTTGTCCAATTGAGCCAGTTGACCGGAGGATAGAGTCCCTCCTGTGGCTGTAGTTCGAGAGGACAATTCCGCCCTCCGGTCTCGTCTACGCTGCTCTCTTCTCACATCATTATCCCGGTCATCTCTTCTGACCTCTCTATTCCGATCATCATATCGTTCGTGTCTTTCTCTGCGCGGTCTGCTCTTGGATGGCGAACTGAGATATTCATCGTCTCGGCTCCTGTCCCGGTCGTAGCTTCTCAACAATTCTCCGTTGCTATCAGTCCGATGGTGTGTCCTCCTCCTTCTCTGACGGCGTGCGGGGGAATCGCGGGGAGTATGGCTTGCGGAGGAAGGCATTTCGCGGGCGCAACCTCTATCGCGACGCCGTTCGTGAGGTCATCAGGAATGCAGATAGTGCAGAAGACTGGACGTGTGGCTGTGTATAGCTTGGTATGTTTTGGGAAGGAGCGACTCGTTGCTTGGGTAACAGGCGGGCCGAAAGTCTAAATGTGAAACGCACGTGGGAATGAATGGAAGTCGACGTGAAGCATGATGAGACACAGTCTAGCATTGAAAGAATCGGTATCAGGCGCAAGTGTTAAGATTACACCGAGCAAATAACACCGAATCTATAGTCGCTAATTTTGAAGTCCACGGAGGTCACGCCAATGGTATCTCAATTCGTCACCTTTTCCGTTTTTTCCGTCCCAGCGCCATGCACTTGATGCCCTTCCATGCGCCTGATAATTAAGCAATGCCCAATCCCACTCTAGGGCCATCAATTCCTTCGCGGCCTCTCTCCCGCAGTCTTCTGCCCTCCATCAAGCCTCTCAGGCCTCTCTTCTGAAGGCCGACAACAGAGCTGAGAGCTCCGCTCCATATCTCCTGGTTCCTGTCTTTGCCAGAGAAGCTGCCGAAGCCAAGTTCGTTTTCGCTCATACTGGTGTCCGTAGCAGCGCTCAGCGGCACGTCGTCTTCACTCGTATCTTCCGCGACCGCTTGATCAGGGCGCATGGTGTTGCGAGTGTTTCTTCCATTTGCCATCTCGGTGTCGATGCGTAGTCCAGTCTGTCGGGGAGTCCCGTTTGAGATGAGACTGTCGAGACCGCCCAAGCTATGCGTGCGGATAGGAATGTCTCTCTCAGCGATGCTTCGACTGCTGGTCATGAACTGGACACTGTCTCCTCCACCGGCGCCCATTGCAGATGCGTTGAAGATCGCGGCGGAGTTGCGGCCGTCCAAACACATATGGAGTCGCTGAACTGTTGCTTCGAGAAGTCCATCGATCTTATACGGCCGCGCGAGCTGCAGCAAAGAGCACAATATCTGCGGAGTGGCAAGTGGATGAGGAGGCGCCGGTAAGCTTGATGTATAGAGGTAGTGCAACAACGCGTGCAGGGTCGGCGCAGTGTGCGGGAGGTAGAGCAGCCTTGGGCGATTAGCCGGAGGAGCGTTCCGTGTGTCTGGCAAGTCACTGCTGTTGCTGCTGGTGCTGTTGTTGGTGAGCGTAGTGCCGCCGGACATGACAGAAGCTCCAGTGATCGTGATGCTCGAGTTGCGCGACGGATGGCTGGCGGCAGTCGGTCGGAGTGTGGCGTTATCATTTTCGTTTGCCGACATCAAAGACTCCCGCAAAAGTGATATGAAGTGTGGTCCCCAACGCTTGGAGATCAGTCGCGAATTGACAGGCACTCTCGTTCCATCAATGGCCAGAAAGTCCATGTCAGCGAGCTCGCGAATGTTGAGCGCGAGGGCACCAAGGTCTTCTGCTGCAGAGGTCAGGAGCCTGCCAAATCCATTGTCGTCCTTGTTTGGATGCGACGGTATCGCGCTGGCTGAGATGAAGTTGGATGTGGGCTCCGCCATCTTCGGATTCTCGTACAGGCCAAAAGCTTCGAGCTCCACAATGCAGATGTTGGAGAAATTGATGCGACGGTTGTTATAATCATCCACCAGACTACGCTTGCGATTGCCGAGAATCACAAAAGCGTTGCGCCGATTCCATAATACTCCTCGGTTCCAGCTGCCTTGGCTGAAAATGCTTCCGCCCGCGTCAACGCGGCTCCAAGTGAGCGTCCTCAGGTCCAGCGCCCACAGCGCATACTCCTGTTTAGACGATGTGAGAAAAGTGCCGGACACGACGAAGTAGTTGTCAATTACACCTCCATTGGGGAAGCGCAGCCCAGGCGGCGAGACTACAGTCTGCATGGGCTTTTCGGTGAGCGTGCCGTCTGTAAGCCGTACTTGCAGCTCAAGCTTCACGTCGAGGAAGTTGTAGTTGGAATAGATGAGCATTGGCGAGCCAGAGCCAACAGCACTCGACTCTTCGTCTTCGTCTTCGAGCTCACCCTGGGCGTGGGGACCCGCACCTATCTGGGAGGCACTCATTGTGGTCAATGGAGTAACGACGCTCCGATATGCGCCACAACTGCGTCCCATCCCTGTGGTTCCTGTCCACTTGAGACTTCGGAGGTTGAAGATGCTGACTTGCTCGATGTAATGGTTGGCACTGTCTTGACCACCAACCACCACCATCTCTGCGCCGCCAGCACCGTCGATTGACACTCCGAGAGAGCCTTGATTTGGCTGTGCGCCAGCAGGATTGTGGTGAAGGGCCGACATTGGCGAGTTCGCTGACGAGAAGACAGCTGAAGATGGAAGAATAGCAGCACAGTGTGCATAGCGGCCTTGTGGGGCGTCAGGAGTGTTGATCTTTGTCCAAGTCTGCGAAGAGACGTCGTAGATATGAATATCTGACATTACGACAACTTCTGGCTGTGCTTCAGAGCTCATCTCTACCACAGGTGCAGGTGACATGCCACCGTAGCATACCAACTTTGTGTCTCCAAGTGCGCAGACGCTGTGGAAGTACCGCGGAGGTGGAATATCGCCTTTCGTCTCCAGCTTCGTCCAATGACGTCGAATGAGATCCAGCTCATACAGATTTGCGGTGAGCTGTGGCTTGCTCCTGGAAAGTCTACGGCCGCCAAAGACGTATAGTCTGTCTCCCAAGATTGTGGTGGTGGCGCCCACAAGAGGATGAGGTTCCCTGCCTGTTGTGCGATGAACATTGCACACGAGACCAGATAGATTAGATGCATTGGCTCCTGCTGACTGGATGGGGTCTTGAGGTGTGCTGATTCCGGCTTGAGATGGAGTTTGCGATCCGGCATGTGGCTCTTCCTCTGCAGCTGACTCTGCCTCACTCGCAGACTCATAATCGGAGCGCATTCCAAGAAGGCTCGTCTGGCTGCTGTATGCGCTCAAGTTGGTGTTTGACTGATTCTCTGCGTGGTTCGCGTACAGTCGATCAGGTGAGGGGCGCGAGGTGTGTGAGTCCATGGTGTTGGCCCTGCTCGACTCGGGAGTCGGTTGAGACATGTCGGGTGGTGATAACTTAGGTCGGTCGACGAATGGATCGAATGGTTTTATCCAAGATGGCGACTGAGGAGATTGGTCCTTGAGAGCCGGGTTTGCCCAATCTGGAATCTTTATCTCCACATGCCTCGGCGTAGAGCGCGCACTATCCGGACGCAGTTCGTACGATGCTACGAAGCTGGAAAGAGGGGAGTCAGGGTCGGATGGAGAGTAAGTAAGATATGATCCCGGTGTAGATTCGGATATAGTCTTCGGCACGTAAGAATACTGGTCGGGGATTACGATCGGGACGTGCTTGGGCCGTCCTGACAAGGTGGGCGATGTGTACGGAAGGTCAAATGAGTCGTGTGGTGAGGAACTGAGGCCGCTGCTGTTGGATGAAGATGCTGGCCGAGGCTGGGTAAGCGACTGCTTCGAACCTGCTGCGCCGCTGGTGTTCGGCCTCTCTTTGGTGATCCAGGACCTCGAGGATAGGGCAAGTGGCAGTTTTCGGCCAGACTTGGTCTTCTTCGGTGGCTGGTCTGCCTCAACAGGCGCGGTGGAGGCAGTCGATCGGGCGTCTGCAGAGGGTGCAGATGTCTTGGAAGCTTTCTTAGGCTTGGAGCTGTCGTCAACCGCGGCGACCGCAGGACATGCGATCACCCCTAGAGGGAACGACATCTGTGGTCAGCCGAAGGCCAATATGCTCGATGAAGTATTCGAAGTAAGAATAAGTTGGGTCGCGCGGCAGAAGAGACGCGCACGCAGCGCAGAGTGAGGGCAGAGGGCAGAGGAAGGTTAGGTAGGCACGGGAAAGAAAAGCGAGGTTTGGATGCGAACCGGATCGGAGTCGTTCTTCTCTCTCTGGCGACCACGGCGACGTATGCGTAGGCGCAGGCGCAGGCGCGTGCGAATGGGCCGGGCGAGGGCTCGCGAGCGCCTGCAGCAAGGCCTCAGGCTGGTGGGTTTCGGAGAGCATGGCGTCGCGGCGGGAAGAGGTGTTTGACGTCCGTGTATGCAGGTTGCTCTGCTGTGCCATGCTCCCGGAAGGATGGTGTTTTGCAGTGCGTTTGTCCCTCGCGGCAGGCCACCTCCAGGTTAGGAGCAGCAGCAGCAGCGCGCAGAAGCGACGGGCATGGGCATGGGGCGACGAGGAGAGGCATTACACTGGACAGGGCACGGAGGGCGCTCACCTTATGGATAGAGTAGAATTGTCTGGTCGTGGCGCTCAGCGGGTTGCGGGTGCGAAGCAGCGTGCAGGACTACCGGCGAGGCACCATGACTTCACGGAGGAGACCAGCGCTGTGCTGCGGGCGTTGCGTTTCGACGTGCGGTTGAAAGAGTCCGCCGCATGCGGTTAGGCGCAACAGAAACAAACGCCAAGCCATGCCAGGGTCGCGCCTGCTCCACCGCAGCACATCCCACTTGCTGCTCCGCGCCCCCGGGCCCTTCCCGCGCGCCTTCCCTGGCATCTGGCTCCGACCTGCGCCTACCTGACGCTGTCGTCGTTCTTGCCTGCGATACGTTTGCTCCGATGGATGGACCTCATCAATTGCTGTTTGACGCATCTCGACAGGCTGATTGTCCATCGCATGCTGGCCTCTTGCTCTCAGACATTCCCGTGGCCCCAATGGCGCTCTGCCCCGGTAGCTCTGGAACAGTCCCGCAACGATCGCTCTCTCTCGGCTGCGCGCAGCAGTTCGTCCACGCTGGATAGCTGCATCTGGCCGCCGCCTCTCCAACCACGAACTTGTTCTTTCGGCCGTTTGCGACGACTTTACGCTGCGGCGCGGATGCAATGTCCGTCTCGTGTATGTATGTCGCTGCCCGCGGGGAGGAGGCTGTTTTGCTTCCGCCATCGCCTACATCAATCCTCCCGGATCTCTCACACCTGCAGCCGGGCGCTCACTAGCCTAATGTCCCTGCAGCCCTGCTCGCAAACACCTAATGTGTGATAAGCTACGGTACGGACCTTTCGCTGCGAACGAAAGTGGAGAATGGACAAACAGGTTCCCGCTCCAACGTCTCCCCCGTGGAATCGTAAGATTGCGATCACATTGCGCCAATCGTGTGCTTGGAGGATATTTTCACGTCCAACGCTAGCGATTGCGGAGCGCGACAAGACCTGCCCTATGAAGGCCTCCACTGTGTTCGGCAACAAGCAGGACCTTATTACGACCGTGCTATGGCCTTGCTGAAACACGTCACGCACGCGCATCTGCTTAACAGTAGCACCCGTCTGATGAACCCGTGGAGACTGCCTCGTTCAAACGGCATTGTATCATTTCGAATCGCTAATTCAGTGCTCATTCTCGTTGCATGCTCGCTCACATGTCTTTCAACATGACCCCCACTTGAATTGCTTCTAGTATCCGGTATCAGTGACTTTTCTTCCCCACTCGGCTTCCCAGGCTTCTCGGAAGACCATCTCGGTTCAGACAGCGGCAGAGGTCTCCTCCTTCGGCAGAGGAGTGAATCGCAGGTACGGCTTGACGACCTGCATCTTGGGGAAGAGCTTCTCGGCCTCGGGGCTCTTGATGGATGGGTCTGGTTTGGAGTCATCAGCACCATGCATTCACAGAGTTGTTGCTGGCAATACTCACGAACGATGACATCGTCACCTGGGACCCAGTTGATCGGGGTGGTGACCTTGTGCTTGTCGCCGGTCTGGAGCGAGTCCACCACGCGGAGGACCTCAGCGGTGTTGCGGCCGGTCGAGGCTGGGTAGGACATAATCAGGCGGATGGTCTTCTTGGGGTCGATGATGAAGACGCTGCGGATGGTGAAGGCGATGCCCTTGGAGTCGACGTTGGTGGCGTCCTGGTGGTCGATCCTACATGCGTCCTCTTGTCAGCCCACGCTCCCGGCGCAACCTCGTTGATCACTCTCTTCTTACATGTCGTAGGCGAGGGCGACCTTGCGCTCCTTGTCGCCGATGATCGGGAAGCGCAGCTTGCTGCCGGAGATCTCGTCGATGTCCTTGATCCAGCCGCCATGGCTCTCGATGGTGTTGGCGCTCAGTCCGATGAGCTTGACGCCGCGCTTGGTGAACTCGGGCTCGAGCTGTGGAAGTCAGCATGCTGCCAGTCTGTCCGGCAATCTTGCGGCGATCTCACCTTCGCGAAAGCTCCGAGCTCACTGCAAGCAAAGTCAGCAAATGTTCCAACCTCAACCCAGGCTTTCCCCCTCATCTCGGGCGCACTCTGGACTCATCTCATGCTCGTTTCGGGGCAGAAAGGGAGGCGAACGTTGTACAGACGGGCGTGTAGTCTTCCGGGTGCGAGAAGAGCACGACCCAGTTGTCGCCGATGAATTCGTGGAAGTTGATGGGGCCGGCGGTGGTCTCGGCGTCGAAGTTGGGGGCGACGGTGCCGAGGCGGAGAGGCTCAGGACGACCGGTAGAACCCATTTTTGCGGAGTATGTGTAAGTGTTGAGAGGTGTTGGAGAGATCGAGAAGTGTGTGGGTGTTGATGTTCAAGTGGAAGAGTGTGGAGAGTGTTTGCTATTGAGAACGCGATCTTGATGAAAGAAAACAGCGTGGCGTGCCCCTCCAACGGCCCCTCCAAAAATCTTTCCACGAAACGCGAATATTAAGCTCGGATGACACCATCTGTGCATGACAAGGCTGACTTTGACTGGACAAACTGCCACGTGTGACTTGTGATTCTTCGCCCATTGCACGGCTGGATTGCAAATCCGCAATCCTACGCTGCTTTTCATTACAAAAATGGTCGACTTCGAGGCTGGTGGAAGCCGCTTTCAGCCAACTTCCAGCACACAGGCGCCGAAACAGCTAATAAAGGACCCGGCGGGGCTCAATGCTGTGCCTGCATTATTCAGCCGCTCAAGTGCCTCTGCTGTGGTGCCTCAGGACGCACACAGAACGAAGCGCTTCGTCTGACACCTTGCACATGCACGAGTCCTTACAGCTCGGTGGTACCACTGCTAGCAACATCTTCAACATGTGCAACCGGCGAGCGACAAGAGAATATCAATCGCCATGGGTCTATGAAGGGTAAAGTATACTCGAAGGACCAATCGTTTTCCGAACCTTGCGCCATTGGATTTCGTCCACGAAGCAAGGGTCTCTCTGCTCATGAGATATCTGCAGTCTTTTCAGCACATCGTTCATCCTCCAGAGAAAGATGTTGAATCCAGCTTGGGATTATTGTTCACCTTTCATCGGGTAGGCACGGATAAAACTCGGCCGACCTAGCTCCTTGCGGCCAATCACAGACAACCTGGAATCATTGCATCGACTTCTCCGCATGGACCACCACGATGGCTGCCGCCGTCTTCGGCTCGCTCTTGCGGAGGAGAAACGTCCTCCTCAAAGCTTGTACTTCGCCTTTGACGCAATGAGAGCATGCCACGAGGCAGACAACAAAGGGAATTCCCAGCCTGGGAGATGTCAAGGAGCAGCTTCACTCATCCAATCTAACGCCTGCCAGAAGGAAGCCGATCATGTGCGAAAAATGAGTCGAAAGAATACATGTGGAGCTGCAGGGCGTGAAAATGATAGCCGGAGTGAATGTCCGTCACTTCGTCGGAAACGCGGCGCGTCTGCATCCACATGTTAATCAAGAGGCGTTTATGATCGACGCTTTCAGCTTTTACTTTTAGAGTGACTACTCTTCTTCACTTCCAGGTAGGTCTTCACTCTGTTCCCTTTACTCTCAAAGTCCGACTTGGTCTTCTTTCTTTCGCCAACTGGTGCTGGCCACCAATGGCAGAACCAGAGGTCAAGTTACCACCAGACCCCGTCGACGAAATGAATTCGCAAACGAATCCCGAGGTTGAAAGAGAAGAGCTCGAGAAACACCCCAAGAACGATTCCTCGAGCAGCTTCGTGCAAGAAGGCAACATTGGAAAGGACGACGAGATTGTGTGGCATTACCTGACCTTCGAGACCGAGCTGCCTTCACCCGCCTACCTTTCACAACGACAGGATGACAATCGAAGTCAGCCGCCGGAATGCCCGAATCTAAAGAAATACACTTCGCCCTTCCTATGGTCAGAAAAGAGGAAAAGCTTCATGACATATCTCTCGTGCGCCGTCACGGTCTTCACAGCGTATAACGCAGGCGCGTACACCTCGGGTCTCGATCAAATCACACAGGAATGGCATATATCTCGGGTGGCAGGTCTGACAGGTGTGACAACTTTCACATGTGGCTTTGGAATCGCGCCTATGTTCCTCGCTCCCTTCAGTGAGATCAATGGGAGACGACCGGTCTTTGTGGTGACGGGTCTGCTGTGGGTGGTCTTTCAGATCATTTGCGGAGTCTCCCCGACGTTCGCTGGTGAGCTTGTGGCAAGATTTCTGGCGGGATGTGCAAGTAGCACATTCAGCACGATGGTGGGAGGAGTGGTCAGTGACATCTATCACGCCAAAGACCGGAATACGGCCATGACGCTCTTCTCCGCCGCTGCCTTATTTGGAACGGGACTCGGGCCTCTGATCAGCGGATTTCTTGCAATGCATACAACCTGGAGATGGATCTTCTACCTCCAAGTGATCATCGATGGAATTCTCATGGTATTCGTCGTTTTCTTCTTCAAAGAGACCCGTGGCTCCGTGCTCCTCTCGCGCAAGGCGAAAGCTCTCAACAAGTACTACGACAGCCTCGAAGCAGCAGGCTACTATGGGCACATGATGCCCACCAATCACAACACAAACATTGCAGAAAAGTCGACGACAGCACCTCAACGCATTCGCTGGAAGTGCAAATCCGACGAAGAGCGCAGCACCCTCCTAACCATGATCCGTATCTCCCTCTACCGCCCCTTCCACATGCTCTTCACCGAGCCCGTGGTCTTCTTCTTCTCCCTCTGGATCTCCTTCTCCTGGGCCGTACTCTACATGACCTTCTCCGCCATTCCACTTATCTACCAAACAACCTACGGCTTCAATCTCGAACAAACCGGCTCAATCTTCACCGCCATCAGCGTCGCGAGCGCAATCTTCACCTTTGTATCGATCTACCAAGAGAAGTGGGGTCTGCGGTACCTCCCTCCGAAGCAACGGCACGTCCTGACGACACCAGAAGGAAGACTGTATTTCGCATGTCAAGAGTCCGCTCTTCTCCCCATCGGATGCCTCTGGTTCAGCATCACAGGCGCATACCCCAGCATCCCCTGGATCGTGCCCACCCTTGGCGTAGCATGCGCAACCATGGGCATCTTCAGCATCTACCTCGCCGTTTTCAACTACCTCGCCGACACGTACCACCGCTACGCGAGCAGCGCGTTGGCCGCGCAGAGCTTTTGCCGGAACTTGCTGGGCGGAGCTTTCCCACTCTTCACAACACAGATGTTCAATACCATGACATTCCAAGGCGCAGGCGGATTTCTGGGCGGAACGGGATTCTTACTCACGACAGTTCCCTGGGTCCTGCTGCTATTTGGGCCAAAGATCAGAGCAAAGAGCAAGCTCGCCAGTGAGATTATGGAGAAAGATTAGTCATGATGATGATGAGTGAATGAAATGAGATTAGAAGCCTCTTGCGATGTATAGATATCATAAAAAAGGGAAAGCATCATTCGATCCAGAAATCGGGAAAAAGCCAACATGTGGTAAGGTGATGGTGGCAAGCAAGGAGCTCGACTCCGCATCCAATCCCTTTGTTCCTCAAACCCGAGTTCTCAACCTCTTGTTCGAGATTGTTGGAGCAGATCCCTTGCGTTTCCCGCCACGAACAGCGCTCTCTTCCTCCAGCGACGGCAACTCCCACATATCGAAGCGCTTTGGTGGCTTCGAGAACCCAGACGCGGAGCTTGGACGGGTCTTGCTCGGACTGAGCATGCTCGTCACCCTGCCGGCCAAGTTCTTTGCGCCGTCGACAACCATTTCCGTGTAGCTGTTGTTACGCTTGGCGGCCTGTTGTTCGGCGAGCATTTCTTTGTGGCCTGCGTTGACAGTCAGCAATCTTGATCTCCCTTGGAATGCTTGAAGTGTGATTGACTTACTACGATTTAAGTCCTCATTGATCTGATCACTGTAGATCTCCTCCATGCGTTTCGTCTCTCCAAAAGGGAAGATAGGTGGCATGCGACGGTGCCAGATCTCAGGCGCAGGCATCGTCTCAAAAAACGGATTCTTGCGGTCCGTCGGATTTCCATTCGCATCAGGGATGTACTCAGGATTCGTGACCGACCTGATAGGACCGCGCCCTGGAGCTGAAGGCTTGCCCGGCTCGAGTGGTTTATCTGCAGCGGTTTGTTGTGGCTTGCGCGCAGACGGTCCAGCGAGGGCTTCGGCCTCCGCATTATACGCAGGCTTAGTCTGCTTGGGCGGGCGGGCATGTCTCTTGGCCGTAGGACTGGCGCGCGTGGATGCAGCGGCCGCGGTGCCAGATCTCGGCGTCACTTGGGAAGGATGCGAGGGGAAGTCGTGTCCGAGAGGCTCGACGATGTTGCGATTGTTTGTACGAGGGATCTCTTCCTCCAGTCCACTGTTGCCATACGTGTGGAGCTCATATTCCATCACTCCATCCTCATCGTGCATTTGGACCTTTCTGCTTGCAGGGGCCTTTGGGGAGGTTGGGATGGCGCTCGACTTCCGCTTAGGTGACAGGACAGGAGTCTTGCCCAGCTTCTTTGAGGACTGAGAAGGGC
Source organism: Phaeophleospora eucalypticola (assembly GCA_022814565.1). Taxonomy (NCBI): domain Eukaryota; kingdom Fungi; phylum Ascomycota; class Dothideomycetes; order Mycosphaerellales; family Mycosphaerellaceae; genus Phaeophleospora; species Phaeophleospora eucalypticola. Next base: position 1,485,451 of record JAKLNG010000005.1, on the reverse strand, counting down.
TTCTTGGTGGAACCACCGACCTCGCTGGACTCTGCGACTTGCCGCGTGCAGTGCGTTTCCCTGGGCTCTTGTTGCGGCTTGGCGACCTCTCGGTTGTTTGGATGACGTCTCCTAAGTCCTCGTCGTCCATCTGATGTTCAGGCTGCGTTTTGCGTGGACGGCCTCTGCCACGTTTTGGACTAGTTTCAGCCACTGGGCTGGTCGTCTTCTTGGGACTCTTCGCTCCCTTCGCAGGCGACTTGCCACGAGTAGTCGGCATGGCTGGGCTGGTCGCTGTCTTTTTGGACGGAGTCTTTGCGCGAGCAGTACTTTCGGTTGCTGCTGCTGCTGCTGCTTCCAAACTCTTCGTAGAGGGCGTGGGCTGGCGCTTGGATGCTCTCGCTTGTGCTGGCGGGGTGGACTGTTTCGAAGTCTTCTTAGCCGGCGAAGCGGCTCTCTTGGGAGGCATTGTTGAGCTGCGGGTGATTATGACAACAACGAACAAACTTGGTAGAAAGATGTGCTGGCAATGCGATAGGCGTTTGCGGCTCGTAAACAAAGGAGTTGCGGCGTAATTTCACAATGGAATGCTGGTATGTCTTACCGTTCGCGTCTCAACCCGACTGCAGACCTCACCTGGTGCATCCTGCCTCACGCGTTCCTATGCGCGCACATCAGACAGTAGCATACTTCGCGATGTAGAGAGTTGCGCTCAGCAGACAATCATACCTAGCATCTATGACTCCAGGAGCCTGCATGGAGTTTATCTGTGAGCTCTGGCTTGCCAAGCTCGGTCGCTGAGCAGCGACCGGCATCCAGCATCAGGCATATAGAAAGCCAGCATGCAGAGTACCCATTACGCATGTACGAGTCTCTCGTCATCGTTGCCTACATTGGGTATTCTCACGCGTGAGAGTATCTGAACGGAGAAGTTGTATTGTCCTGCGTCTTTCTCCAGCTGCTTCATGCATGCGCTCCGTTTGCCATCTCTTGAAGTCCCAAGCCATTTCAGCTACTATGCCTCCCAAAATCATTTTGTCGTGCTGGGTGCAGATGCAGAACGGAACAATTTGCGAATCGTCCAGTGAAGTTACAAAGCGTTGTTTGCTGGCGGTATGTGCGGGAGGAAGACGGGAGCGGCAGGACTGGCGTTGACACACATGAAAGCATAAAGGTTGACGTGAGATGGTCATGCGAACTGGTCGTGCTGTACAGCTGCAGGAGGGAAGCGTGATGGAGGTGTCGTGGAGGTGTGAAGGCGGGAAGGCCAGGTCGAGTGCGGCTGATCGACAAGCTTCTCCTCCTCCTCCTGCAAAGCTTCGGCGTCGTCGAATCCTGAATCCCTGGAGCGGTTCACAACCGTCAACCACACTGCATCCCTCTCCATCTCCATCTCCTTCTCCATACTATTCTCCTTTTCTGACCACCGCTTCCACGACGCGAACCAACCCGACCAGATCACGCTCCGGCCGAGTAGCCGGCTCCGACTGAGTACAAGCGAAGAGATGTCGACACCAGCCTCGAGGACGACTGCAAGCTCCAGGATGTGAAACTGCTCAAGAGTGTCAGGGTGCCTGGACACGCGACACGCTGTTTCAATACTCCAAAATGAAGGTGTCAATATCACCCTGTCTGCTATAGCTCAACTGTCCGCGGGTCTCGTGAGAAGAATAGCGAGTATCGATCGGATCTCACAGCCGGTCGTCGTCGTCACCCGGATTCCTCGCGTGTCGGGATGGGTGCTTCCACCTCTCCCGACCTCATCATATGCCTTCCATCAACCACTTGCACCAACCGTACACCGGGACCCAGGAGCGCCGTTGTCCTGTCTGATTCTGACCATCGAATCCTCGCCCAATATGTTGCAGCATATGCACCTCGACCGCCTTTTGCTCCCGCGACCCAGCAGTCCAAAGGCTAGAAAACGCACTGTGGTTCCCCTTCCATCCTTGGCGATTGCATTTTCACCCAATCTCCATATGCGCCCATATGCCGGGATGTCTGGTCCTCTTGCCGTCTTCCGTCGTCATGACCTCTACCAAACTCAATAACCGCCCCTGTTCCCACCCCCAGCTTCTCGACGGCCGATCGACATGCCTCACCACATCACGCACGCGTTCCTGACATCCAAAATTGCACCCCATGCGCTACACAGCGTTTCGTGCACCGCACGCGAACCTTGTGACCCCAAGGACACGATGCTGTGGGTGCCAGCGTGCCCATTCCACTGCGGCTCGTGCTCCGTTGACTGCCCGTGCTTCCTTCAATTGGTCCGTCCCAGGCTTCATGCCTGGTCTTCAAACAGGACCATGGTGGAGATCCCCTGCCAACTCGCTCACGCACACGACTACGGCATCATCGCTGTTCGCAGGCTCTGTTGCCGCTGTGGGCGAAGCTTGGGAGTCCTTATAGTTGATCTGCAGTATTTAAAGAAAAGCTGCTGCTGCTCCCACAAATGACAGATTTCGAGGTTGGTCTGCACTTCATTGTTCAATATGCTCTTCTCGTCTCTCCTTGTAGCGGGCGCGGCCGGTCTGGCTGCTGCTCAATCGTCTTCATTTTCTCCTCTTCGACCTCCTGCGATTCCTCTCGCTGTTAAGAGTCCATACATGAGCACATGGCAACAGGCCGGCAGTGATGGTGGGAACGGAGGATACCTGCCAGGCGAATGGCCAACGTTTTGGCAAGGCCAAGTCACTGGCTGGTGTGGTAAGAAACATGAGGAAGCAATACTGTGCAAAATGCTGAATCTGATTTCCAGGATTGATTCGAGTTGACAATGCCACTTATACCTGGATGGGTAGCTCGAGCCCTAACTGCTATCAAAGACATGATCTGATTTGAAATTTGAACAGGCAACCCGAGTGTCAGTCAAACACTCGCGAACCAAACAGACTTCTCGTATACAGCGACCAAGTCCATCTTCACCATGTCTGCTGGGCCTGTTGAGATGGTGGTCACCTTTCTCTCTGGTGTTACCCCGGACGACCTCATGCGATCTTCTTTGCCTTACACATACATGAACGTGGACATCAAGTCTACAGACGGCGAGCAGCACAGCGTTCAACTGTACTCAGACATTTCCGCAGAATGGGTCTCTGGCGATCACGGCGCGACTGCCCAGTGGGACTATGGGATAATCAATGGAACATCGACCTCCGTTGCTCCATCTGCAAGTCAGCCAACAGGAGCATCATTCACCGGGACAGCGGCTCCTGCCTATGGAACTCAGACCGCCTTCGATGTCCCTGCGGCGGTTACTCACACGAGTTTGCCGAGCAGCAATGGTGGACAAGAGAAAACGCCGAACAGCTACAAAAAGTGGGCCAGGCAGGCTGCGGCGACTGGTCTTGCGTATCATAAAGTCTACAGACAGCAACAGCTCGAGTTCTCTGAGACAAATCAGCAGGCAGACTGGGGCAACTGGTACTATTCGACGAGTTCTTCGAGTCAGCTCACTCACCAGAGCGGCGCTGATGCAACAGTTCGCGGAAATTTCTTGTCGTCAGGACAACTTCCCGACACGGCCGACACGGACTATCGGGCTATCAACGATGCCTACCCTGTCTTTGGATTCGCATCCGATCTAGGAGATGTGGGCTCAAGCACTCAAAGTGTTCTCTACCAACTCACTCTCGCTCAGGAGAACTGCATCCAATTTGAGGGTGAGCTGAACACCACCACGCCGCTCCCATGCATGTGGACAAATTACTTCTCATCTGAAGATGACGCTGTCGAGTACTTCTACAACGACTACAGCACCGCCACTTCCCTAGCCAACGATCTGGACTCGAAGATTTCAAGCGACTCCAACGCCGATGGTGGTGAAAGTTACGGTTCTATTACTGCATTGGCAACTCGTCAGGCGTTCGGCGCACTGGAGTTCACGAACACCCCAGAGCAGCCACTTGTTTTCATGAAAGAAATCAGCTCCGATGGAAACGTCAACACTGTGGACGTCATCTTCCCTTTCCACCCAATCGCAATTTACATGAACTCGACCCTGCTCAAATACCTGCTTGACCCGCTCTTTATCAACCAAGAAAATGGAAACTGGCCATTCGCATACAGCATCCACGACATTGGCAGCAGCTATCCGAACGCAACAGGTCACAACGATGGAAACGACGAAATGCAACCACTAGAGGAATGCGGTAATATGCTAATCATGACCCTGGCTTACGCCCAACGAGCGAACGACAACGCCTATCTCACCGAACATTACGATATCCTCAAGCAATGGACCGGTTACCTCGTCGAAGAAGCCCTCATCCCCGCAAACCAGATCTCCACCGACGACTTTGCAGGCTCCGCTGCAAACCAGACCAATCTCGCCATCAAGGGCATCATCGGCATCGAAGCCATGGCTCAGATCGCCAACAGGACAGGACACGTCGAGGACGGACAGAACTACACGCAGATCGCACACGACTACATCACGCAATGGCAAGGCTACGCCATCAACAACGACGCTAATCCACCACACACCACTTTCAACTACAACAATGCCTCTTCATTCTCTTTGCTATACAACCTTTTCGGAGACGCAGAGCTGGGCTTGGAGCTTGTGCCTCAGAGTATCTACGAGATGCAGAGCACGTTTTACAATACTCAATTCAATACGTACGGAGTGCCGCTAGACACGAGGCATACCTACACTAAGAGTGAGTACCACCCGACGACGGATATGGGTGCTTTGCTAACTTTCTCCAGCCGACTGGGAAATCTGGTGCGCATCCATCGCTTCCACAGACGTCAAGGACAAGTTTATCTCTACCATTGCGAACTGGTTGAATGTCACCCCTACGAACTATGCCTTCACTGATTGGTATGACACGATCAGTGGAAAGTGAGTGATCTCCATCAAACCCAGACATCAAGGAATGTCTTTGCTGACGTTGATAAGCTACCCATCTGGTCCTTTCATCGCTCGTCCCGTCGTTGGAGGTGTCTTTGCTCCGCTGGCGTTGAACAGCAAGCCCAGCAGCGGATTTGTCGATCCTTCGTAATGTTTAGATGGATATAGATCTTTGTGAATGCTTGATTGTAAGGTTGAATATAGTAGACAGAAATGTGTACATGAATTGAACTTCACGAGCCACCATCTAGAGCGTTGGACGACCAATTTTCTCGTCGAACACATTGTTCCAGGCATCTCTCTGAGCTAAATGCAAATGTTGCATGGTGATCTCGTCTGTCACATGCCGCTCTTTTCAGTGCGTTGCGTTTCGCGGGTGCCTTGAGTCTTTCACCTTGGTCTGCAAGTTCGACCATGCAATCTTCAACGAACAATTAGCGCGCATGTGACAGACACAGGCACAGAGCAACCGAGCAAAGAGAGCTCTCCATTCGCGAAATAGTTCGTAGGTAGAATGCGTCGTCCTGCAATGACGAAATCACTTTGCACAGAAATTCATGTTATATCACAAAATCTCTATCCTATCGCTTGACCCAAAAATTAAGAAAAAAAATTAAAAAGATCATGGAATTGATGGAATTGAACCACTTTAACTCCCACGGGGAGGCTCGCTGCACCTTACATTAGTTTAAGGCTTAACGGACCGTGTAGAGGAAGACATACAACTCCCAACCTTGAGATTTCTGCCATGAAAGGCTTAAAAGTCTCACGCGCTGACCCTGGAGGGACTGTTAGCATGAGACCTCGACCGTCTAGAGGCAACAGTCACGTACAATTGTGCCACGTGGGAAACCTGAGAACTTTTCGGAGCTCTCGTGGCGATGATTGGTCAGTAGCTGAGGTCAAATAATTTATATAGCTTGCAATCTATGACTCAATCACTCCAGAAGCCATGCGAGAGCTGAGTTGATGCATACAGAACCAAGGAAGGACGGGAGAAAGAGAGAACACCAAGCGAAAGCGTTGAAAAATGCCACTTACGATCCACTCTCATTTCTACACCGTTCACACGCACATGGAAAACCCCAAGCACCCTCAAGCCTCTTCCGTCGCTCCAGCACATCCAGTCCCTTCTCATCACCACCCAGATAAGTGATACAGCACTCCTCGCCAGGCGCAATCTCTCTCATAGCACTGAAAACCCACGACCTACACTCCCTACGCTTGCCAATATTCGGTGCACACGAGTGATTGAAATAGCTCGCGCACGGGTAGACGCCGTAGCCCATGTACTCCTCACTGTCCTCTCCTCCGCCGCGGATGCCAAAAGCGTTGTGATTGTCTGCTTGTAGCATGGTGCGACAGATTTCCGGGCTGATGACCAGGCCGTCTTCTTCTGCGAGAGGAGAGGAGGGAGGGATGATGGTGCTGAGCTGCAGATAACTCGTGCAGGCGACTTCGAGGTCTTTGCGAGTCTTGTACGGCTGCGGATCCATCGCCAGCGCGAGGACCTCTTCTTTCCATAACGCTGGTCGCGAGCGATGCGAGAGGATGCCGCAGAGGAAGTAGCAGAGCATATCCGAGTCGATCGACTCGCTCATTTCCCTCACAATCCCCTGCAACAACTTCCTCTCCGCTTTGCTCGTCGTCCTGGCATCCGCCCTATGCGCCTGCAGTATCCGCGCCTGCTTCTCTGCCTCTTTCCACGCACCTTCAATCTCTTCTGGCACAGGCCTCGCGCCATCGCCCATGATCTCATCCTCTCTTGCACCCTTTCCCTTCGCGCGAACAAATAGCGTCAAGCACCTCCACGCCTCCAACCCCACCGCGCCGTGCTCTTCCCGCCATCGCTCCTGACACGCTTCCGAGCAAAAGACTTTACCCACATCCGAATCGCGCACGCGCAGCGTCCGTCCGCGATCCCAGAGGAAGCAGTACGCGCAGGTTTCTTTACTGTACGTCTTGAAGAGGACGTGGAAAGCGGGCGGTCCACTCTCGAGCACGACGGTCCCGGCGGGGATGGGGGCGGTGGCTATGACGCCTCGGCCGGCATTGGGGATGTCTCGCACTTCGAAGAGATGGGAAACGGGAGCTGTTCCATTCATCGCTTCAACGAGCATCATCCATGTCTCGTGCGCTTGGATGGAGAGAGGGCTGCAGAGGGTAAGCGCACGGACGTAGTTCCGCGCTGGGTGAGGAGGATACAACACAATAATCACGTACCGAGGAATGTAGAAGAAACCGACAACGCAGAGTGTGATTCTCAAAAGAACGCTTTCCATACTAGCAACTCCGTTCTGTCTTCCCGATAAGAGGACTTGCTCTGCTTTTTGGGATTCTAGGAATACAGATTTCAAACATAGGGTATTGCAGATGCAGTAGTCGTCAGAGGCAGTCCACGCCGAAGCCCAAAGAGATGGCAGAGATCAAGATCAAAGCAAAAACAAAGAAAAGCAGTCCGCCGAATGAACGCCAGCGGCCGTGAGACTCAAGCATCACGCCGCTTTTCCTCCCAGTCCCATTCCTTTCTTTCCCATTAAAACAGTAGGCAGCGATCAGAGTCGCAGGCTTGCCATCATCATGGCCTCTTGCCCGTCGTATTCAGAGATTCTCTATCTCGGAACACTTGCCTGCCGCCTTGTGACAGTAATCGCCTTGAGATGTGTCGGCACGGCGAGGGTAGGTAAACTCCAAGCACGTTGCTGTGGATGCTGGTGCTGCTATCGAAAGGCAGGGGTCTGTTCCTAGTTGGCCTCCACTTCCAGCGCTCTCTTCTCGTCAAGTGGCTTGGAGCTCTTAGGGGTGAAGACGGCGTCTTGACCGACCATTCTCCGTGACAGAGCACGCTCGACTTTGGCGCCCAGGGCGATCTTGCTGACCTCCTCAGTCTTGTTGCTGCTCATGACGAATCGCTGCTTGTCGGCTCGCGCGTCGCTCATGCGGTCGTAGACTTTGGCAAAGGCTTTCAGGTCGGCGGTCTTGGGGTCTGTGGAGGAGAGAGTTGTGGTGCTGCCAGCAGCGGCGGGGTCGGAGGCGCCGTAGATGGAGCGGCCATTCTCGGGGATGGTCTTGGGAGCGAGGAAGTTCTGTTCAGAGAAGCGGGAGCTGTAGCGCTGTGTTGAGGAGCGGTTGGAGGTGGTGTCGAGCGTGGGAGCGATGGAGGGCTGGAGAGAGGGAGCACCGGAGTAGGTGCTGAAGCGGGCGTCGTTGCGAGACTGCTCAAACAGGCCGAACATGGTCAGTAGATGCATTGCGATGTGAGGGATGTGATGCCTGGCAGTGTGATTGCCGGTCGGGTGAGGTAGACAGCAGGACGGGAACACATACCATAGCTGCAGCTTGGGAGTATTATTAGGATGGCGAGTGGATGGGGCGCGAGTGGTGCTCGTGGGTTCGCGTGGTGTTTCCTGCAATGCTGCACGCGGGAGGTTGTCAGCGACCCAAGCTTTGTTGCAGTGGAGCGCCATGTGGCAGCCATGGCCGCAAACGTGGCTCGCCCGACGCACCTCAGGAGTCCAGAACGCGCAATGGCAGTGTCGATGCCGATGCAGTCCAGGCGGCAATACAGCGAGTGTCGAGTGGGTTTTAAGCAGTCGAGTCGGGAGACAGGGTCGGGGAGAGAAGAAGAAGAAGGCAGCAGTTGCAGCGGCGGCAGCGCGAGTTATCCCTCCGTCGAGGCCTGTCTCACTTGCCGTCTGAAACGAGGCACGGGTGCAGTGATCAGTTACACAGCTCTTCCACAGAGTCACCCAGACGACCAGAATGGCGGATGGCGTGGACAAGAGCAGTGACAAAGCCGGCGTGGTCGAGAGAGAGAGCAGAATGTTGAGTGCCGGGAGGGAGGTGTTGGTTGTAATGTCGGTGGTCAGTCGCAGTAGGAGCACCTCTTCTAGTAAGGCAGTTGTGCTTCTAGCAGTACGTAGTATCCCGCACGTCGATCGCTGCGCTGTTTTAGTCACACGAGCCAGCAATTCACCAACTCCTCCGCCGAGGCGAGTAATGGTCACCGACGGATTGTATTGACAATATCAACTCGAATAGTGTTATGATATTGGGGAATCCAGCGTGAGGTGCTCGGTGCCTGGAGCGCTGCCAACTCATCCCTCCCAGGCCTCCCTCTCCCTCTCGCCGTCGTTGCCCAACCCAATCGACCGGTTTCACGCGCGCACAAGCAAGCACACATCGGACCAGGTGAGACCATGTGCACGCAAGGATCACCATCTTGACTTCCGCACTACGTGAAGATTAAATCGCCCTCGCCGAATCACGCCGCTGCCAGAGCATCTCCGCGCCACTAGGGGGACGCTTTGCCACGTGGACGCCGACGGGGCCATCAATCGCACGCGGTTCAATGTTCTCTTCCGGACACACTTCTGCACCTCGACTTCCACACGCTCTTTCCTTCTTCTGCTCCCCTCACAGGTGGCGGCAGCGATTTTGCCGTAGAACACCTGTTCCTAGCGGTCTCAATACACTCAGCCTCGGTCCAGCTCCAAAGGATCAAATCTGAGAGCCCAACTTGCTACCCTACCGATGATGATGCACCGTATTTGCTGTCTTGACGCATCCGTCATCGTGTCCGGGATCACCACGCCTCCATCCTGGTAAACAGCGATATGTACAGAATTCTCCGGTTGTGCGTCCGACACGATCATGACAGCACAAAGCGACCTGGCTCATGGGACAGCTGTGATGAATCTAGCGTTGTGCAGATGTACGGCAAACCACATGCGGTAAACACGCTTGGACAGACATGATATTGTGCTGAGGCTAAGGCTCCATTCCCATGACACTGCATACCGTTGTGCGAGATGGTTACGGTCCGTTCAGACGATTCGGGCTCTTTTATTGCTTCAAACCTTATCATGACATGTCTGGCGGCACCAAAGGACAGTCGTCGCTTAATCGCAGCTGACCTCTGTCGCTGTGAAAGAATCAAGGGATCGACGAGTCTGCAACTCACGTCATGCCAGCGTGAAGCCGAGGAACAACTAGTGAAAATATGCTCGTTTGAATTTTGCTCCTACCACGCACAGTGGTATTGCCAACAGAGCGAGTACCGATCCGGCCACCTCGAGCTGCCAACTCACCCGCCGCGAAGCCCACATGGATCATTGCAGCTAGGAGTCCAAGCAGCTTGAGGAAGATCTCCGGAGACTCAGCTGAATCTCAGCACCACTGCCATCAAAGAGAGCGATCGAACAGTACCCAATACCACGCCAAGTGAAAGACCGACAACTCCACGCCATGACAGTGCTCGCAACAAAACATCCTCATCCTTCGCATGCCCCATCATCCTACTTCATGTGCGCAAAGTCCCGCACATTCGCCTCGCTCTCCACATCGCTGAGTCCCTCCCACGGCAACTCGCTCTCGTCACTGACGTCCTCGATGCCATCCAGTCCCTCCGGCGCCCTCCTACCAACACGTCCAGATAGCTCGGCCGGATCGATACCAATGCTGTTGAGCGTCTCCTCAACCTCCTGGTCATCCATCTCCTTCACCTCTTCGCCTCTCTCCTTGGCCGTCTGGGCTGCTTGCTTCTGCCCTTCGAGCACATCGTACAGAGCGTACACCTGGTCGCTGCGCTTCTCGACCTCGGCGGTGAGCTTGTCAATGTTAGCCTTGACTCGCTCTCGCTTGCGCTTGGACAGCGCTGGATCGTGCTGGTTGTAGAGACGGTTCTGGCCTTCGCGCTGAATCTTGAGATGCTTTATTTCGTCCTCGAGGTTCTTGATGACCGTGGCAAGTGCAAGTGCCGGCGACTGAGATGGTCGAATGGTAGCGTCTGTCGCGTCGACCACCTCCGCGCGGTCCGTTACGGGCACAGGCGTTGGGATCTGCACAGACTTGCCAGTCTGTGGACAAGCGGTGCAACTCTCGACGTTGTGTGAAATGCATGCCTTCGCGAGGTGGTTCAGCGTTGGTGAAGCTGCATTCATGGTGATGTCTGGGATAATGAAGGCGGACGTCATGCCCTCAGCGCTTGCTGCTCGACTTCGACGGCGGCTGGTGTTGCTCAAGATTGAGACATCTTGCCCATCGTCCTGCTGCACCTCGGGCTCGATCATGTCATGGGACGAGTGCGGTGACTGGACTCGCACCGTCTTTTGTCCCTTGATGAGATCGTCGATTGTGGTGCCATGAAGACTGATTCGGCCAGTCCCCTCGTGTGTACGCGATGTCAGGTCCTTCAGTGAAGACTTGCGAGGAACGCTTTGGCGTGTAGCTGAGCGCGTGGTCTCATCAGCTTCATCAACACCCTTCTGCTTACGAAGACGAGCCGCCCGCCGCTCTTCCTCTATCTTTCTACGCAAGTTCGCAACTGCATCATCGTCCATGTCACTGAGTTCGGTCTTATCAGAATCGTTGTCTTCGAGGACCTGGCTTCTGGCATGAGAGCGTCGAGATTTTCGTGTCAGATCAAGGTCGGTAATTGCATCCCACTCCTCGACTTCTCCTGGCGCAGAGGCAGGCCTCTTAGGGATGAAAAGTCCTCCCTTGGCTGTCGCCTGGCGTGAGCGTGACTTTGATCGTTGTCGAGTGCTCGTAGATGCACCGTCGGCTTTCGTCCCTCGCGCTCTTGGAGCGGCCTCGTCCCGGTATTTCTGGACTTCGTGCTCGATTCGGGATGCAAGGTCGCGGACCAGAGCGGAGTCTAGTTGGTTGCGTCGTCGCGAATGACCCTCCTCGCCAAAAGCAGAGAGTGGCCAGCCATCCTTAGTATGACTGCCAAGTCCTGACTTCTTGCGGCCTTGACTACGACCAGTATCTTCACCACTTGCACGAGCTGAGCGTGAAGCCGCGACGCCATCTGTTTCTGAGGTAGATCGCTGTCTTCCAGAATGCATCGGCTCGACCTCTTGTGGTGCCTTTTCAAGCGACAACTTTGCGTGCAACCTTGCATTCTGGCGTTTGAGACCTTGCAATTCGTTCTTGAGGTTTTCGTTCTCCGTCTGAAGGATGTCTTGCTCCTCTCGTATGCTTTCATTCTCCTTCACAAGTTCCTCATTCTGGTAGTAGGCATTGCCGATCTGAGAGAGCATGGCGTCACGCTCCCTCGTCACTCGAGTGACAGCGATCTCTGAAATGCTGACTTTACGCTCGGATCGGTCCAGTCGCTCTTGCAAAGCCTTCACCTTCGCTTGCAGTCTTGCTCTCTCTTCCTTCGCGCTTCTCGGTTCCTCTGCATCCTCGTCCGAGCCGAGTGCACTGTCTGGACGCCTAGAGGCTACCTCAAGCTGACTTCGTAGATCGATGATCACTACTTCGTATTCCTCAATGCGCTTCTGAGCCTCGCTCTTGTCCATCTCTAGCTGCGCGACTCTATCATGCAGCATGTTCAAGGACGCCACGATTGCCTTTTCATCCTCCGGAATCGGCACGCCATTGACAGGCAGGTGTCTCTGTGTCAACGATCTGTTGTTGCTGGGCGCAAAGCGTGACCGCGAAGCAGGCCCTCGCTTAAGCACTGGTGTGCCATCTGGACGGGCGCCAGAAACAAGCTCGGTGATGTTAGGGAGCTCAGGCAGCAAAAACGACTGGCCGGCAGAGTGAGTTGTTGACTGGCCGTTAGCACTCGCTGCCGCATGCCGACCGTGGGCTTGCTGTGAGAATTGAAGACCGCCGTCTGCAGTGTATTTGGTAGGCATACCGCCGTAGCTGGCCGACACATGCTGCGCACTGGAGAAGCGCGAGCTCTTCACCTTGAAGGTAGCTGTTGGCTGCATGAAGTTTTCTGTATCGTCATCGACGCGAGCTCTTGGCGAGTTGTCGGATACAGCTCGTTGCTTTGCTTGATTTGCGTTTCTCTTGAGCGCGTCGCTCGTCTTGGCTGACTCGGTTGCTCGTCGGACGGAAGCCTCTTTGCGCAGTTGGCTCTCAGGCTTGCGTTGTTGATTTGGGCGGGCTCGAACTGGAGGGGTGCCTGTGATCTCGTACTGACTGTTGTCATTGCCGAAGCTGAAGATGGCATCGGATGACATGTCTTCTTGATTTTGGTGTGCTCCTCTCTTGACGCCTCTTCCAATTTCTATCGACATATCTGCGCTACCTTCGCTTCCGTAGTCGGAGGGTTCGGGGTACTGGTCGTAGTGGAGCGGAAGTCCTTCCTGGGTAACGGAGTGATCCATATTGCGCTGCGGCGTGGAGTGTATGATGTCGTGAAAGCTTGTTGCTGTAGTAAAGACGTTGTCGTCGACGGGCGAAGTGTTTCTGCTTCTTGAGAGCTCGCTGACCATACGCGATCGGGACGCGGCGGCCATGTCGTGCGCTGCTATGTATGATATGCGGCTTTAAAGCAGCCCAATACTGCTTCGTAGTATTACGATCGCGGCAGGCTGTTCAGGCGAAAGGGCAGCACATGGTGGAAAGTACGAATCGAGGTCGGTGGGATGAAGTCGCGGGTTCGTGAAGTCGAGAAAGCGCGTCAGTGTTGACAAGTCAAAACAAGCCACAAATGGCAGGTGTAGCGAAGATCCGACGCTCGGATCATCTCACACGAAAATGCCCGACCCTCTGTTCACCGGCAACTAGAGGTATCTTCCTATATGGGACCTTTCGATTCCAATATCTCGCGAACACGAAGAAGCAGTACCATCGTGCCGGTGTTGCCAGAACAGAGACTTGGATCACGCGTGCCGCCATCCATAGCCAGCATGGCCGCCTCTACAGGAATCAAGATACTCCTTTCTCACCACACCAGCAGATCTCCAAACCTGTGACTGCGAAGCAAGATCGGAGCCGAGAGTCTTGAACGACTTGCATTCGAAGGGACTCTGACTCGAAGCTGGAAGATGTCCACACATGCATCGAAACCATGATAATTCCCGTGATCCTGGAGCGACCAAGGAACAGCGTCCACTTCACGCCAGCGGCGATGTACTTCAATAACCGTATGTTGCAGACAATGTTCAACTGATCACGGTCGTAGGCTACGGAGCTTCCCAAGACGCAACGCGTTCGACGCGACTCTCATCCCTGCATGCTTGCTCAATCGAGGTGGTGAGACCTCGCTTGCCACTTCTTTTGCGTCTGACGGTAGCCTGACGAGACTTCACGACCAGCTCTTACGTTTGCACTGCACTTCACACCAAAAGTTGACGATCGACCGTAAAGCGATGTGGACGCCAGTCTTCACGGATATGGACGTGTGTTCCATCTTTCTGCACAAATGCCGCACAGCCGCTATTAGCTCATCTACCTAGACTCGACGCTCCTTCACGTCGCCCCTGGCTATTAGGGCCGCGTTCTCACCTCTTCTCATCACGGTCTTGGCGTCGAACGTTGTGGCCGTCGTCCTAGATACGAAAAGTGAAGCGTTAAATCGATTGTGTGCTAGTATGGAATTTCACGTCTCTCAAGTCGGTAAGCATTCAATATCCTGGATCACCACAGCATAAAAGAGCTGCTTCTCGTTCTTTCTACCCTTCACTCCTGTTCTCTATACTCCACTGACCTTATGAGTCTGTCGCTGCACCTTGGACATCATTCCCATTCACTGGTAAAGGATTTTGTTGAGTCCAGCTATTTCGCGCGTCGTCGTCGTTTGTTGGAAGCCTGGGGGTGAGTTGCTCCTTCCTCACCTCACTTGTCGCTTTTCACATGCAAAGCACCGTTTGTATTAGTCGGCGTGAAGTACTAGCGCGTCTCGGTTTCGAAAGCTCACTTCGCCGTTTGTATAGCTCTTCGACTGCGACCACTTGCTGTCTTTCCACTTCAACCTCACAACCTCAACGATCAAACGCTCACATCCACCTACACAACGAGCGTCGGAAACCCTCCATGCCGCGTGTCAAGCAAGAGCGTCGTCCTCCTGGAGACGCAGCTGACGACCCAACTCAGTTGAAGGAGAACACACCCGCCACTTCAATGCCGATCCGTGCGCCGAGCGAGGTTATCAGCATCAATTCGACTACTGCGACCGAGATGGACGGTTCTACACAGACAGCCCCCACGACAAACTCCGACGTGGAGATGGCGTATGATGACAAGACCCCATCGGCCATGCAAACAATGGGTCAGCCGGCTCGTGAGCTCATCAAGGCCATTCAGAAACTTGAGGCTCTGAGCATCGAACCGACTCTTCCATCCCTGCCGAAATTCGTTGTCATTGGTGACCAAAGCGCCGGAAAATCGAGCCTGATCGAAGCAGCATGTGCCATCACACTTCCTCGCAGCGCTGGAACCTGCACCCGATGCCCCTTTCAAATCACAACTACTGCCGCTAAGGAAGGACAGCCCGACTGGAGTTGCCAGGTTGTGTTGCAGATGAAGTACGAACCCAACGACGAGGCGAGGGCTGGAACAGATGATCAGGATTTCGATGGATGGGCCAAGATGGATACGCACGAGTATCATTTCGCAAGGGTCGATTCGAAGGAAGACCTCGAAGTTGTGCTCCGCAAAGCACAGCTCGCTATATTAAACCCAACGACCAATCCAGTCATCTTCGCGGATCTGAGCGCTCACGATGCAGAAGCTCGGCAGCAAAAGGCGCAGCAATTCGGTTTCTCGCCCAACATTATCAGCCTCAAAATCACTGGAACTGAGCTGCCGGAGCTTTCGCTGTTCGACCTTCCTGGTGCTATCAATGCTACCGCCACCGACGACGATCAGTACTTGGTCGAGTTTATCGAAGCGCTGTTGACGGCCTACATCCGCGATGAGAAGGCCATGATCCTTTTGGCCTGTGCAGCCAACCAAGACATCGAGACCAGCACAGCGTTCCGCTACTTACGCAAATATCGTGCGTTGAAGCGATGTATGGGTGTTCTCACCAAGCCTGATTTGTTTGAGGGCGGCGCAGCAAAGATGAGGCAGCTTGAAAAGATGTTGCAGGGTGATGCAAGCACGTTCAAGCTCGGTTTAGGATGGTTCGCGACGAAGCAGCTTTCGCAGACCCAGATGGAGACTGGCGTTACCTACAACGAAGCGAGACAGCGTGAGGCAAACTTCTTCGCCAGCTCCCCCTGGAGTGATCAGCTTGCCGCCTACACAGGCCGCTTCGGCATTCCAAATCTGCAGAAGGCTCTCTCGCAGTTGCTCACCGCAGACATTATCCAGAGCCTTCCTGAGATTCTGGACCGCGTCAAATCAAGACTTGCTCTTGTCACTGGCGAGCTCGCCTCCTTCCCAGACCAGGCTGCAGCTCCAACCCTGACCGTCATTACCGACATCGATGTTTTGAAGTCTGCCATTGTTAAGGAGATCAATCCTAACAGTGCCGAGAGCTCTTTGCGGTCGGAGTACCAGCAGGCATTCCGCAGCTTGAGCGACGTCTTGCTAGCCAACAAGCCAACAGTCGAATTCAAGACACCCGGATACACGAAGAGTAGCATCACTTTGGACGACAGCCAGGAGGATGAAGACATGGACGACACGCCATCGAAGAAAGTCAAGACCAATGGCGGACGGGCTGTCGATATCACGCCTAGTCGGGCCACCCCGAGCCGCCCGACTCCAAGCTCTGCTCGCGTGCTGAACACCAACGGACGTCGTCGCGCCGTTCCTCCCCAGGCACCCAACCCGGCTCGTCACCGAATCGAGTTTCAGCTTGAAGAGATCAAGGCACGCTACGACAACGCCCCCGGCGCAGACATGCCAGGTACCACGTCGGAGCATGTTGATCGGAAGCTCAAGCTGGAACCCCTCGATTCTTGGAATTCGATTGTGGATGACACTCTCTCCCGAATCAAGGCTCTCTTCACAAAAGTCCTCAAGAAGACGGTTGAACGCGCTCTCACCGCCCGCAAGGGCACCGAGTTGTACGCTCAGGCCATCACGCTCACTCGTGAGCTCTTCGAAGAGCTTCACGATAAGCAAACTGGATTTGCCTATCAGTTGGTAGCGGCACATACTCATCGGCCCATTACGTATTCCAAGACTATCTGGAGAGCTAAGGTATCGGCAGTCGAGAACGCCTTACGCACCAAGCGGCTCGAGCAGCGCGTGGACGAACATTTCGATACGCTGGAGTCTCAAGGCTATAAGGTCCCCTCCAAGCCCGATCAGAAGAGAAAGGCGGCCGATCCAGCTTGGGTCACCTCCACTTTGGGCGTGGACGAGTATGAGCGCGAGATCAAGGCGCTTGCGCAACCAATTGCGTACTACGAGCACGCCGCTGCACAGCTGGTCGATGTGTTGGCCAGAATGTGCGAGCAGGGCCTGATGGGACAGTACGAGAGCCGCATCCATCGTCACCTGTTCGAAGGCTTGGGTGCCACGGATCAGGACCATTGTGCGCGCTTGTTGGCGGAGGATCCAGCGCGCGAGGAGCAGCGACACAAGCTCAAAGCAGAGAAGGCAAAGTTGGAGCAGGCGTTGGCAGACCTCGAGGAGTTGCCAGTAATTCACGGCTGAAGAACCATTGGTGGAGTCAAGAGTCGGGCAGACCAAATGCAGATTAAGTTGGGTGGTGTTGAAGAGTCTCACAAGGTGGTCGCGCAAGGTGACTTCGATTGCTGTTGATGTTGTGGGGGTCGGCATCGGTCGATCAGAAGTTGAAGTCCTCGAACACGAGTTCTTTGCCCGGTAGCCATTGCATCAATTGCTTTCGCATCGGCAACGCAGTACATAGGTAGTACCTCGAGAATGTCATGTCCAGTTGTCTGAGATCCTGCTCCTCAATTCTTCTGCATTTCACGTCCACATCTCTTTTTCTCAACTTCAGAACATCTTCGTCATCCTCATGAGCGTTTGATATGAAGGTCTGCAGGCTGTGATTCAAATTCGGATGCTGGTCCAGAGTGTCCAAGACGAGCGCAATGTCCTCTCTGCGAACAGACCAAAGAAGTCTCAAGCGATTCAAGTCTAAGCTCCACAGAGAAGGCAAGATAGGAGTTATACCCACTCCCGCCGCAATGAAGCATATTTGATCTTTCTCATCTTGCTGCTGGACCTCAAACTCGCCCCCAAATCCCTTGACTCCAATTTCCAATTTCATGCGATCGTTCGCACCTTGATTTTTAAACAGAAAATCTGTTGCAACACCAACTTTGCGTATGGTGACCTCGAATTCATCGTCCTTCAAATTCCTGACCGGATGGGACCCTGGAGGACTGCTTACAGTGAAGGTTCGCACAAAGTCATCGTTGATGCTCCTCGGATCGTCATCTCGCATGTGTGAATAGCCAATGTCCATGTGGTCTGAGAAGTCCAAAGTCACATACTGTCCTGGCCTGAATGAGTGTGAGTTCTCCAGACTGAATTTGAAACGGGAGATAGTGGATGTCAGCTTCGCTTGGCTGAGAAGAGTGGCTTGCTGGATCTCTTTGGCCTCAGATCGCGGAGGCGGCTTCTCGGAAGCCAGATATCGAACCGTCGGGTTATATGGTGACCTCTCCCCCAGAATACCTCGGAACGGGAGAGCGTCAGATACAAATCGCGCAGCGATCACAGTCAGCCTGACGCAGAGATTGGACCGCGGAAGCTCAGCAGACGCATCCTTACCAACGAGGATCTCTGTTCGGCCAGTCAAGTAGAGCATGCTGCCAGTGTCAAAGTCAGGAAAGCAGAGTCCTGCTACTGAATTCACGGCCAAGTTTCCCAAGGTTTGATAAAGTCGATTACCGCTATACTCCGGCCAGAGAAGTACAGCTCCAGACTCCCCATTCGAAGCCACGCGAACGAATCCTGGAGGGCCACCTCTGTGGTTCGCATCCATGTCTTGCTCATGCTGTGCACTTGAGACGAAGAATAGGTCAGCCTTCTCGATCAACTCCAGAGCTCCCTGCGGTAGTTGCAGCGACTCGGAGACCAGCTGCGGCCTGGAAAGTGCAGGCTCTATCCTCTTCTTGTTCAGGTACTTCGGACAATTGCCAAGACTCTGTTCGATCTTCAGGACGAGTTGCATCTCTGCGATACGTTCTGCCCGCCCAGTTGCTTCGTCTTCCCGCTCGCTCAGAGCTCCAGCAATCATGCGGCCGTACATCTTGACGCGTTTCCTCGTCTCGAGGTCAATCGTCAGACCACTGACCATTCGGCCTTTGCCCTCCTCTCGCCTGATGTCTCCAGATGGCTCACTGCCGACAAGAAGCTCGATGACCGGGTCATGCTTCTCCGCGACTGCTGTCTTGATGCCAATGATACCGCTTCCAAGAGGCTGTGACATTCCTTTCTGCCCGCCCAGCAAAGTGACCCAAGGTCGCTGCTCCGAGTCCACAGTACCAATTGCGATGAGAGGCGCTATCTGTAAGTGATTCGCCAGTTGGGGTGAGAGAGTGGGTACTGTCGGATTGTCCAGATAGGGCGTGTTCATGCTCTTCGCCATCTGCTGTTCGCCATCATGCCACGGCATATCCTGATAGAACGCCATACTGAAGGCGATTGTCTACGATGCTCAAAGCAGAGTTCGGGATGGCCGCGTTGAAGACTGTCTGTAGTTTCCCTGCTTCCACTTGGTCTGTAAGATAGTTAGCTAGTTACTAGCTAGTATAGATATACTTAACCTTAATTCTCCTTCTCTAATACTACTCTCTATAGAAATGATTTCTAAGAGAAACATACCTAGATCTCTTAGAGTTAGTATAGTTCTTAACTAAAGTAATTACAGACTAGTTATCTATATAAATTGTTGTCCTTAGAAGTTTAAATCTAGTAAAGGGCTTTAATTTAGTAAGTAAGTTTATAAGCTATTTAAGTTCTCTATAGGTCTTAGTAAGTATAAGATACTTAGCTTTAGTACTTAAAAGAACTATTTCTTTCTATAATTTAGATCTCTAAAGCACTAGGGCTCTAGCTATTTTAATAAGAGTTCTAGATATAGATTTCCTATTTTCTAGATCCCTTATAAAGCCTAAGTCTAAGAACACTTTAACTTCTAATTTACTCTTCTTCCTAAATGTTAAACTATCTCTAATAGTACTAGAGACATATCTCTAAATATACTTTACTACCTTAATATGTTTAGATAAAGGGTTCTAAAGATACTTAGTAAGGTAATTAACACTAAAGGAGATATTAGGTCTAGTATTATTTACTAGGAATTAGAGCTCCCTAATGATTTAATTAAATAGATAATATTCTTAAGATAAGCATTGTTTAGTTAATAGCTCGTATAGATAGTTAATAGGATATATAACTATTCTAGAATCTTAAAGATAGTAGCCCTAGAGCTTTTCTTTTAAGTAGTACTCCTAGGAAAGTTTTATACTACTATCCTTATGTTAATAAATATAGATTCTAAGAAAGAGGTTTATATCTACTACTTTAATAGAGTAGGCCTTCTTTATTTTAGAGATAAAGGAATTAATCCTTTTAATAGATAGACTAAGGATCTAGAAGTTATCTATATATATAAGTATAATTACTTTCTAACTAGTAAAAAGGCATATATTAGAAAGAGACTAGGTAAGCCTAATGTTTTTAAGAGTTATAGATATATCTTTATTCTATAGATTAGCTACTTACTTTAAACTATATAGGCCCTTCTTAATCTTTATTACCTTTCTTCTCTTAACCTTTATAAGATCTAGGATATCTTAAGTAAGCTTAATAAAGATCTATTTATTAAGTTTAGGATTAAGAAATGCCTACTCTATATTAATTTGCTTCCTTTTCTAGCTATACTAAGTTGTAAGAGCTATAATAATTTTAGCTATAGCTAGAACTAGGGTTAGAGTAAAGGTGCAATAGTAATCTACTCCTTAAACTTAAGTAAATCCTCTAGTAGTATACCTAGCTTTATATTTGTCTATACTTCTATTAGGAAGATACTTAATCTTAAAAACCTATTTACTAGTTAATAGTTTTCTTCTATTAGGAATGTCTTTTATATTAATCTATTTAATTATACCTAAGGTCTCTAGCTCTATAATCTCCTTAATTATAGCTATATACTATAGGTTTCTATCTAGCCTCTTATAAATTTCTTTAACTATAAGAGAGTTAGAGAGCTTTAGACCTTTTATAAAAGATAAGCTAGGCTTAGAGAGCTTAGGAAGGTAAGGTTTAATAGGTTTAGTAGCTATAGTAGTAGGCCTTCTCCTATTTAGATTGTCTATAGTTCTATAATTATATCTAGTTATAGTCCTCCTACTTCTTAAAGATCTCTTTTCTATTACTTACTTAGGATAAGGAAGTAAGGTTTCTCTTTTCCTCTTTCCTATCTAGGGAGTAATAGTTTACCTAGTTATAGGTATATTATCCTTAGGTAAGGTAGCCTAAGAGGATTATTAATTCTCTAGCTAAATCTTATACTCCCCTTAAATAGCTAGAGATAGAGGATATAGAGCATTATTATTAGGGAAAGAATAATTAATCTCTAGATTAGCTAGGGGCTAATTTTAATTTCTATAGCTAGCTAGGATAGAATTCTACTTAGATTAAGCTAGTAGGATCTTATTTTACTAAGTTAAGGCAACTAGGATTCTATTTTACTTAGTTTAGGTAGATAGGAGCTTACTTCTAATAGCCTAGGATTAGTTTTAGCTAGTAGAAAGCTAGTAGGATTAAGGTTCTAAGTAAGAATCTTAGTTAGGATTTATATACTCCTCTTAAAGAGGTATAGTATCCTTAGGATTTTAAGGATAAAGAGAGGTTAGATATGTTCTAGCCTCTTAAGTAGTATTAAAGTAAGATTAGTAACCTCTAGTATTTTAAGAAGGTTATTAAGGTTCTAAAGGCAAATCTATATAAGGTTAGTAAATTATCCCCCCCTAAACCTTACTACCTTAGGATAGTAGAGTTTATAAGGGCTATATAGCTAGTAGCCTCCTCTAAATAGAATTACTACCTTAGTCTATAGTAGTAGTATCTATTATTAATAGCTTAGATAAGATATTAAAACCTGTTTCTAGTCCTAGAAATAGTAATAAGTAAAGCTTACTCCTTTAAAGTTCTAGGCTATAGGTAGTATCTTTATTAAACTAAACATAAGGTAAGGCTTTAGTTACTCTAAAGATGTTGCCCTTACTATCTACCCTTATATATAGAATATAGAAGTTTATAGTAGAATAGATATTAAAAAATCTAATAAACTAACTAATAATAGTATTCTATATAAATTTATAAGACTTACCTCTCCCTATAGTTAGATCTATATATAGATAGGATTTATAACTAAACCTTCTAAATCTAGTAAGATTAACTTTCCTAGGGGTGCTAATATAAGAGTATAAAATAGTCTATAGTATAAGCTACCTATAGGTACGACTTAAATTGCTAAGGAAGGAAGAGAGGAAGGAGGATTCGAGTTAAGAAAACTCTATTATATACTAAGGTAGTACTACCTAGGGCGTCCTAGGCTAGGATAGTATAGCCTAAGGTATTAGGCTACTATTATAGAGCAAGATCGTAATATTACTCTCTCCCTTTTAAGTACTTAGCCCGAGTACGCGTAGGATAGGCTATTTTATATAAAGATAGGCTATTATAACCTAGGATAGAGTATTTACCTCTAACTAAATTATAACGTTACTAATTTCGCGAGAATAACCTCGAATTTTTCTTAGAGGTTCTCCTTCCTCTCTATATCCTCCCTAGTAAGGTAAGATTTTTCCTACTAGTACTCCCTAGCTAAACTAGGGCATACCTAGGTATACCTAGGCCTACTACCTATAACCTACTCCTACCTAGTTAATATTAGGTATTCCTAGCTATACCTAGGTATCTCTAGGAGAGGTAGGAAGTACTAGCCTATTCTAGCCTATTATAGGTAGTTAAGGTAAGTTAATACTAATAAGGTATAGTATCTCTCTATTCCCTTTTTCTTTAGGTTACTTTTCTCTATTCTCGATATTTCTAGTAAGATTTCCTTTATCTTAGGAGTGCTCTAGCGCATTCTACCTACTTATTAGTAGTCCTGTAGTAACATAGGCGATATTTAGCTATCTTAGCCTATTTCGGGCAGAGATAACATAGCTATTAATATCTCGGACGATTAATTATAGACCTCTACCTACCTCTCTAACTAGGGCTACTAGCTAGACTAGAATAGTAAACTCGAGGCTATCCTATAGTATAGTACTCTACTCTATACGCCTAACTAGGTTCGTAAGAGATTTGGCCTACTAGACCCTAAGACAGCTTAGGATAGACTAGGATAGGCTAGAGATAAGTATTCCGAGATAGCCTTAGAAGCTCTTAAGTATTAGCTAGCTAAGGATAATAACCTAGCCTAGAACACCCTAGAATAGTCTATTTCGCCTTAGGACGCTATATTCCGCGCTAAAATCGGCTTTACTACTCCTATCCTAACTAAGAACCTAAATAAGTAGCGTAAGATCGACTACCCTATACTAATTTAGTCTACGCTAGCTCGAAATAGTCTATCCCTATTCTATACTATACCTCCTACCCTAAGCTACTACGTTATAACTATATACACGCCTTATATAGGCAATCCTTACTAGTACTACGTCGATATTATAGCTATCTTAGCTAATTACGAGATAGAAGCTATCGTTATAGGCGAGTAGTACGAGTTCGTAGAGAAGAAGAAGAATAATAATAACGACCTATTTAAGTTCGACACCGATAGTCTAGTAGGCCCTAATATACGTATTCGTAAGTACGCCTACTATACTCTATATACTAGTTACTACTTCTAGGTAAGAATACCCTAGTTTGCCCTATTATAGAGCGTCTTAGCCTAACGTATCGTAGCTCCCTAGCTTCTATAAGGACGTAGTCGCTAAGATCGAGTAGTTACGTAATTAGGGTAAGGATCTAGCTCTAGGCGACCCGAAGCGCGCTAATCTAGCCTATTATATTAAATCCCTCTACGTTAAGACTATAGGCTACGTTAAGGAGTAAGTTCTTCGCCTATCTTAGCCTATTTTGCTCTATTAATGTCTATTAGGAAGTACCCTACTATATAGAAGGTTAGAAACCTCTATACCTACTAGGGTCGTAAGGAGTTTAACAAGACTAGCCTATTCTACGACCTAGCGCTAGCTAAGCGTATCTAGATAAAGAAGCTTAGTAAGAAGGGTATAAGTTATTACTATTCCTAGGCCGTTTCTACCTAAGACTAACTATTCTACTTTATAATAGGGAACTATACCTAAGAAGACTATAACTAATTAGGTCCTAGCTAATAGGTTTAGCACTACAAACTAGTAGGCTTACTCTAAGGCTCTCTCGAAGCGTCTTAAGAAGGTTATAGAGTAGTATAACAGCCTCCTAGCTAATATACGTAGCATTACTACGAAGAAGCCTAATAGTAGCCTAGCCTACTATCTTATAGCCTATCCTAACCCGACTTAGGCCAACTTATAGAGGGACGTCGAGAGAGAGAGTACTATAGGTGCCCTTAGCGTAGACTTAGACGCCTTAGAGTCTAAGGACAACGAGGACTAGGTCTTAGTTAGATAAGGGCTACTTTTCTCTATCTCTACTACTTCTAGCCTCTTATAGGCTAGAATAGCCTCTCTTTAGTATTATATAGGGGCTACTACTATAGCCTAGCCCTATAGGAGGCTACCTTAGTATCTATTAGGAATTAATATATCTTATCTACTCGTAATAGGTAGTAAATCTTATCGAGTGCTACGTCTTACTTATTCCTAATTAGTATTTCGCGAGTTTAGTTATAGGGAGAGAAGAGTTTACTTTCTAGTCTATCTTTATATATCTCTATTCTCCCTTACCTAGGATAGCCTATAACTAGCTATCCTAGCCTAGGATAGCTAGAGATGCCTACTTCCGTACTATAGTATAGCGTCCTTTTATTCTATACTAAATCCCTCTCGATTCCTTCTTCTATAGGTACGCCTTCTATACTATCTAGCTAATATAGCCTACTAGCTCCTAGGAGTCTTTACTATTATCGTACCCCTTCTACGACATAAGGTAAGACTATTGTCCCTAGTTGTTCTAGCGCTTATCCTTAATCTCCTCGACCTTATATATATTAGGGTCTAATAATCTAACCTCTAGTAGGGGACCCTAGTCTTTCTTAGCTAGTTCTAGCTTGTAATAGTCTTCTAGTAAGGAGATATAGAAGGTTAGATATATATCGAGTCCTTCTAGAAGGTTAAGCGTATATACTACGTTATTAACGACCTTAGTAATATAGTATAGGCTAACGTACTAGTAGTCTAGCTTCTTTAAGTACCTTACTAAGTCTAGCTAGTACATTAAGAGGTATACCTAGTTACTTACTATATACTTCTTAGGCTTCCTACTCTTATCGTAGTACCTTACCTATGTGATCTTACTCTATTAGAGCCTTTGCCTTAAGGATTTCTAGAGGCTAATTACCTTTACTACGAGCTTCTCCGCCCTAGAGGATAATCCTTCGATAAGAGGCGTATTAGGCTATCTTGACTACCTAGGGTCGCGTACTATATAGACCTAAAACGGTGTCGTACCTATCTTAGCGTATTTACTATTATTATAGGTAAACTCTACTACGTATAGGTAGCGCGCCTAGTCGTTCTACTCGAAGTTATAGTAAACCCGAAGATACTACTCTAGAGTCTAGTTCTAGCGCTTCGTTTAGCTATCTGTCTATAGGTAATAGGCTATACTAAGGGCCCTTCGTACGCCTAGGTAGTAATATAGGGAGCTCTAAAACCTTAAGGTTAGGATAGAGCCGCGATTAGATGTAATTAAGCGTAGTATACTATAAAGGTACTATACCTCCCTTAGTAGAGTCTCTACTAGCCCTTCTATAGTAATTATCTTCTATACTAGTACGTAATAGGCTATCTTAGAGTATTAGTCTACGACTACGAGAATAGAGTTATATATCTAGCCTATAAACGTACTTAGTATAAGGTTAGTAATAAAGTCTAGGGTAAGATCCTCCTAAGGTGTAGTAGACGCCTTCTCTATGTAGAGGTTACTATATAGTACGTACCTTCTTAGCTTAGCTCGGGCGTATACCTAGTAGCTATTAGTATAGTCCTTAACGTATTGCTACACCTCTAGCTAATACTATACCTAGTATACTAGTTCGCGAGTCCTTTTAAAGCCGAAGTATCTAGCTAATAGGTTATCATAGCATTATTAGAGGATCTCGAGCTATAATAGGCCTTCTAGTACGTAAATATAGCCTACTAGCCTATCGTAGTATAATAGTAGAGAACTATTATCCCTCTACTAGTAGGACTATTCTAGCAACGTATCTTACTAGTCTTCTAGCGTTCTTAGGATCTCTCGGATCTTTAGTGCTACTAGGTCCTTTACTATAGCGCGATAGAGGTTATCTAGAAATTAGTCCTTACTATCCTAGGCCTTCTTAGCCCTTTTCTAGCCTATGTAGGCCTGTTTTAGCCTATTACTCTTACCTTCCTAGCTAACGCTAGTGGACAACTATACTTATAGGCCCGAGAGTATTAATAAGCTATCTTCCTCGTTAAGCTAGTAGCTAGAGTAGTCCGTAGGTTTGTAGTCTAGGCGACAACTAGTAGTATCTACTATACTATTCTACCTCTCTAGCTAGTAGGTTACGTAGAAGTCGAAGGTAGCTAACTATTTAGCCTAGCGTACCTACTATCTAGATAAGGTCTTAGTTATTATAAACTATTAGAGGTTATTATAGTCTAAGAGTAGCTCGATCTAGTATCTCGTACTCTCGAGGTAGTACCTCTAGTACTTAAAATACTCTACGATAGCTAGTAACTCCCTGTTATAGGTATTATAGTTATGTTTAGCTAGGCTTATCTTCTTAGAGAAGTATACTATAGGGAACTACTAATCCTTTCTACGATATTCGTAGTATTAGCTAAGTATACTAGATACTACGTATCTAGAGGCATTAGTTTTAATATAGATAGCCTATTCTAGGTCGAAGTAATAGAGAATTAGAGCGGAATAGAACGCTTCCTTTAAGTTCTAAAACGCTTATTTAGCGTCCTAGGGTAGGCTAATTAAGACTAACTCTTCTGCCCTTTGTTTCTAACTACCTATAGCTACGCTATCCTTTCTCTTAGTAAGCTTATTTAGTAGGGCTATAATGTAGGAGAAACTCTTAATAAATTGGTAGTAGTAGTTAGTAAAGCTAATAAAGATACGGATGTCCCTAATAGACGTAGGTTCTAGCTAGTCCTATACTATCTAGGTATAGTCTTTTTCTATCTCGACCCCTTCTAGCATAACTATAAAGCCTAAGAACCTAACCTAGTCCTTATAGAAGTTATATTTTAATAGCTTAGCGTATAACTTAAAGCGCTATAGCTACTCTAGTACTTCTACTATATAGTATATATACTCTTCCTTATTCTATAAGAAGATAAGGATATTATTAAGGTATACTACGTAGGACACGTCGATAAGGTCTAATAGTACGCTATTAATATAGCTTTAGAACGTTACTAGGGCGTTAGTAAGCCTAAATAGTATAATAGTATACTTAAATAGGCTATAATAGGTCCTAAAGGCTGTTTTCTACTTATTCCTCTCCTTAATTCGGATACGATAGTAGGCGTCTTATATATTAAGCTTCGTAAAGATCTATAATCCTATAAGATAGTCTAGGGACTCTTATATAAGAGGTAGAGAGTACCTATTCTTAATAGTAATAGCATTTAGCGCCCTATAGTCGACATATAACCTTAGGCTACTATCCTTCTTTTTCGCGAAGAGTATTCTAGCGCCTACTAGCAAGTAAGATAGGCGGATCTAGCTCTTAGCTAGGTACTCGTCTAGATAGGTATATAGTACTATAAGCTTAGCCTCTAAGAGGTTATAAAGAGAGCTAAAAGAGGGCGTCTTACTCTCTTCTAGGTCGATTACTAGCTTATACGGCCTATAATCGGGTAGTAGCGAGGTATTACTCTCTAAGAACACTAACCTATACTTAGAGTAGTGTTAGTTTATAATCTTATCGGCGCTATCGTCCCTAATTACTAAGACTAATATAGTAAATAGGGAGTCTTATACGTCCCTTATTTCTTCTTAGAAGCAACTAGCTCTAATAGTAGTAATCTTATACTATCTATGGCCTGACCTTACTCTCTAAACTATGCTCTTATAGTAGAAGTCGACACGTAGGTTCTACCTAGCTAACTAGAGCATACCTAGTATAATGTCGTAACTATAGATTCTACCTACTTCGAACTACTTAATTCTAGTACTAGCGTTACTATTCGTATCCTAGATAGTAATTAGCGTATGCGTTACCCCTATAATAGCTAGTTTCTAGCCGTTTAGAGCCTTATAGCGTCTAGCCTAGGCTATATTAGCATCTATACTAAGTTCCTTAGCGAGGAAGCTATCTATAAAGACGCCCTAATAGCCGTAGTTAATTAATCCCTTAACCTTCTACGTATAGTATAGCCTCTTAATCTCTATCTTAAGCTTAATAAGGTCGTAGGCTCGAGTAGTAATCCCCTTCTACTCTAGCTTAGCACTACGTCTCTACTTCTTGCTATAAGTAATATAGCCTACTACGACTAGGAGGAGGTTAGGGCAGGCGTAGCTTTTACTTACTTAGTGTCCTTATTCTTTAGGTAGTTACGCCTCTAGTAGTCTAGGCTGCTATAGGTCTAGTATTCCTTAGTCCGTTCTAGCCTATCCTAGCTCGTCTTAGGTTTCTTACTCTTCCCCTAGCCTAGCTTAGAGTTCTTATGCCTCTTAGATAGGTTATATAGCCTCTTAGGGCTACTACTATTATCCTCTACTCTAGCGTTACTTCTCTTTCGCTTCCTCTAGTTATCGCGCTTATTCTTAGTAGTAACTAGGATATAGTAGTAATAGTTAGCTACTTCTTTAGCCTCTACGATAGTAGCGTAAGTAACTTAGGTAATGTCTATATAGTTCCGGACGTTAGGGTTAAGTATAGACTAAAAGTCGAGAATTATGTCCTTCTCCTAGGGGTATCTAAGCTTATCCTACTATAGCTTTATATAGTTTAATAGCTTAGTAGGTATAAAGCGCCCTTAGTAGGCCCCCTTTAGGTAATCGTAGGCCTTCTACTCTCTCTCTATAGAGAACCCTATAGAGTCTAGTATAGCCTACTTTATAATAGCCTATATTAGTTCGGTTCTAGCCTATTCTAGTACATTTAGCTTCTTTAACTAGTATAACTACTACAGCCTCTCTATCTACTTCTCCGCGTAGTCTATCTTAGTCGTCTTAGTAGAGAAGTATATAGCTATACGATAGAAGTACTGTTCTAGGTCGCCTATTTACTAGTCCTATAATACTCTTCTCTTACTATTAAAGGTATATAGGTTTCGTATCTTCGGGAGCATCTTTAATATAGATAGGGCGTCTAGTACTAGGTCTATCTAGCTAGTAGTAGTACTAGCTATCCTAGCGCTAAGTACTATATTTTACTAAGCTAACTCGTAGATATAGGCCTTTAAGGCTAGTCTCTCGGCCTTCTTCTCTTCCTTCCTTACTTATTCCTAGAGTTACTCTATCGTTAGCTCTTTATTAGATAAGTTATCGTCGTAAGGCTTATCCTAGCCTTAATCTAGATCGTTAGACCTCTTCTCGGTACCCTTCTCTTACGGCGTGTTGTTAGGAGAGTTTCCGCCCCTAAACTAGTTATTAGAGTTCTTCTCGCTCTAAGATAGGCTACCTATAGGGTTCTAAGTTTGGCTCGACCTATTAGATACTAATTAGGGTTCGAGAGGTCTAGTATTATTACTGCGGTAAGGTTAATTCCTTCGTGTTCCTACTATAGTAGCTTGTCGTACGTAAGTAGAAGCGATTCGTATATAAGAGTATAAAATAGTCCGTAGTATAAGCTACCTATAGGTACAACTCGAATCGCTAAGGAAGAAAGAGAGGAAAAAGGATTCGAGTTAAGAAAACTCTATTATATACTAAGGTAGTACTACCTAGGGCGTCTTAGGCTAGGATAGTATAGCCTAAGGCATTAGGCTACTATTATAGGGCGAGATCGTAATAGCTAAGTTCTACTTTAAACTATTCTAATAGAATCTATTTAGTACGAAAGTTACTAGTTATGTTCTAAATTAATAGAGTATAGTTAACTATATAGCTCTATATATCTTTAGGAAAACTAGAGTTAATTATAAGAGACCTAGCTTTTTAAATAGTAACTTTATTAGTAGACTCTACTACCCTATTCTATTTAGGTATATATAGTATAGAAACTTCCTATAGGATTCCTTCCCTTATAAATAAATCTTTTAGTATCTAGTTAATAAGTTTAGTTCCTCTATTTTAGAAGAGAATCTTTAGAGTCTTATTATATAAGGTCCTAGTTCTGTTTATCTATCTCTAGATAGCTATTTAACTATTTACTTTAGTATAAATTAGTAGCATCTATCTTATCCTAGTTCTTATATAGGTTAGAAAGATAATCTATTTATGTCTAAAGATATCTAGTAGGTTAATCTCTTCTAAGTTAAGGTAAACTTTATTAAGTAGTACTAAGGGGGTCCTCCTAGGAGTCCTAGATATAATCCTATATAATTTAGAGAATTTATATGTCTTATAGTAGTATAGTTCCTCTATTTGTATATTCTCTAACCCTATTATTAGGGATTTTGTTAAATTAAGAACTTAGTTTCCTATATAGCTAAGTCTTTAGTACTATCTTTAGGCATTAGTATATAGTAGTACTACTACTAGAGTAGAGAAGATTTATACTTAACTATAGGGAACTTTAACTACCTTAGTATTAATAAGCCTTAGTATATAGTTTAAAGTCTTAGTTTTAGTAATAAGCCTATTCTTCCTATCTCTTAATTTATTATACTTAGATCTAAACTTAAGCTTACTAAACTTCTTAAGCCTTCTAGTAGAGATTAGGTTTTATAGAGAGTAAGGATAGTAATAATAATCCTTTAATTCTAATACCTTAAACTTCCTATCTAGTAGCTTAAACTATAGTTAAACTATTCCCTTCTATCTAATATAGGTAGTTCCTACTATAAGAGAGAACTTTAGATTAGTAGAGTATAAGTTTAGGAAGTATAACCTTCTATTAAAGAAGTAGTATAAAGTTCTAGAATCTAGTAGAATTAATTTTAAGTTAAAATAATCTAAAGTAGTAGCTAATAGATTTTAAATAAGAATAGCTCTAGCTCTCTAATTAGGGGTACTAGATTTATCTAAGTTAGAGTCTAGTATAACCTCTTCTTTATTAGTTCCTTATTTATTTTTATCTACTATAGTAGTAGCTCTTCTATACTTTTAGAATCTCTTATCCTTTTAGTAGTTCTTAGAGAATAGTCTATTAGACCTTCTACTCTTAACTTCTAGGTAGTTTTCCCTCTATTTAGCTATTACTTTCTTAGGGTGTTTAAACTAGTAGTTTGCTTTAGTATAAGGCCCCTTATTATAATATAAGCAAATTTCCTTAGTAGTAGTACTAAGGTTTCTTTATTAAAATAAGTTTAGAGGCTTCTTATCCCTTAGGCTTATAACTAATTGCTTAATAGTTACTTTTTTGTCTTTTAGGTTAATCTTATGCCTCTATACCCTTAGCTATTTATAACCTAAAGTTCCTAATATAAATAGGGACTTAAGGTATCTACCTAGAAGCATATACTTAGTTAAATCTAATAAATAAGTATTAGTATACTATTCTATAGTAAGCTTATACTTCTAATATCTCTATTAGAAGAGTTAGTAATAGGACTAAGTATTATTACCTATTATCCTTATAGTAGGGAGACTTCTTAAGTATTTAAGGATATTAATAGTTATAGTAAGTAAGAAAGTACTCTCTATATAGTTAAATAGCTTCTTAGTAGTTATTTTGGCTTTACTAAAGTCTAACTTATATAAATCTTTAATTCTTAAAAGAATAATCCTAAGTATAATTATATTCTTCTTTGTCTATGTCCTAGCTTTTTTAAGACTAGCTTTAGTATCTCTCTTTTTTAGCTTTTCTTAGAAGAGAAACTACTTCTATAGGTCTTTAAAGATATAGCTATATAGATCCTTATTAAGAAGTTTACCCTTAAGCTAGGTTTTCTATTATCTAAAGAGCACGCCTTCCTTAAGGATAGTATATTTATTATCTACTAATTTACTAGAAGAGTTGCTAGAACCTATAGTTCTTAATAAAGCTTAACTTAATTAGGTTAGTATGTCTTAGACTTTAGGATACTAATTAGTAATAGTAAGGTAGCTCCTATAAGGTACTAAACCTTTATAGGTTAGAGGTTAGTTTTAAAAGATATAGTAATAAATTAACTAGTTTGCGAGCACTTTAAGAATGCTCTAGGCTTATAACCTATTATAAGAACGCTTACGTAAGTAGCGGTTCATAAGGTATAAAATTGATTAATTAACTAGTCTATCTTATAGCCTGTGAAACCTGCTATATACTGTGTGTGTGCCAAGCTCACCATTCCTGATTTGTACTGGCGCCCTAGCCATCACAACACAGAGTAGGCTCAGAGCTAGTCGAAAGCTAATCCGCATACACCCTCGGTTTCAACATCGAACAAGGCAGCCCGTCATCATCAGCGACTCTGCATCAAGAATGCCATTGCTGACACCGCAGCTGCTCGGTGGTCTTGGCACGATTGCTGATGACATTGCTGGTCCCGGAAGCGGCAAGGTCGAATGACTATTCGGGTAGCAAGCAGCGAGCGGCCTCGACATGCTCACCTCCAAGCCGGTCATCGATGTCTACATCTCTGAGCACTTCACAGCCAGCATGTACGCGACAAAGACACACACGGAATGCCTCCGGGAACGACGGGTACGAGGAGGAAGTTGAAGTCCTTCCCAGTTCGGATACTCGGGTCCCAAGCGAACAGCATTCCCAGATCGCCTCCAGGATTTCACCAGCCCCTTTCTGCCACTCAGAGGCCATTGCAAGGCGTAGACACAGATATCCGGTCGGCCGATCGAGTCTCAGTTGCTGTATATTGGCCAGTAGTGCTTTTCCGACGCGGCGATGCAAGAAGATGCTAGTCCAATGGTCCGATCGTGCAGGCGCAATTTATCCAATCAGGAAACCATCAACCTGGACGGTCGATGAGACCATGCCACATCACCGCATCAACGACTCCTGTCACCAGCATGAGGTACTCATCAGTGCGACCAGTCGAATACTCGATACTGCTGTCATTGCTCTCGCTGAGAGGCCTCTCTCATCAAGACTTTCGGATCTCGCGTCCGAGGCCAGACATCGGCTGTGAAGAGTAGCCCTCGAGCAGCAACTACGATCAAGGATCTCCTCCAATGACCGTGAAAACACCGACCTCTCAAGCGCTCCACACTCTGCCTCACCGCACACCCCGGCAACAACCACCATCTCCGCAAGGCGATGCACTCCCGATCTGCGCATCGCGAGCTCATAACGTCGTCAGAAAGTCCCCACGAAGGCAGCACCACAGGCACTAAAATTCAACTGGCGCGTGTGCCTGTGCTAATTTGCATCAGATAGGACGGCCGTTCCCATATTACAGATAGATCCATTGCCGGCAATGCCACCGCGGGTTTCACATAACTAAAACAAAAGGACGAGGCCTGCTAAGAACAGTCCGCCTCCACGCGTTCTCGGCACAAGTGCTGCGCAGCGCAAATGTTCTTTTGCTAATCTTTCGAAACCCTACTTCGCTCTTGGCTTTCTTTAACCAACTTCTATTGCTGCTGCT
The DNA here is from genome assembly GCA_022814565.1 of Phaeophleospora eucalypticola. NCBI lineage: Eukaryota > Fungi > Ascomycota > Dothideomycetes > Mycosphaerellales > Mycosphaerellaceae > Phaeophleospora > Phaeophleospora eucalypticola. The sequence continues at coordinate 1,452,133 of JAKLNG010000005.1, read as the reverse complement.
GCTGCTCGAATGCACTCCCTCTGGCGGACTTTCATCCGGCACGGCCACGATCTCCTTGATGGACGTGCAAGGCCTTCTCAAGCTCTGGCAAGAACTTCGATCGGCTCCGAATGACAACAGAGGACCCCTTCTCCTGCGCGTGGTCTGGGCCTTGCTGGGCCTGTCGATGATCATCCTCGGTCTACGGTTATGGGCTAAGTTTGAGAAAACTCGACGACTTTACTACGACGATGCCTTGATGCTCATTGCTGTGCTACTGGGAATCGGCCATGCAGTGGATATCACATTCGCGGTGAGCCATGGCTTTGGCCGACATATCGGACATCTCTCGATTCCGCAGATCGAAGAAACAATGAAGTACGGCGCCTGGTCACTCCTCCCAGGCTTTTTGAGCGTCATGTTTGGCAGGATCTCGTTCTGCTGCACGGTGCTCTTCCTCACCCGCACCGATCCTCGAATGCCGACCTGGCCAATTCATACCTCCATCGCGCTGCAAGTGCTCGTCAACTGCTTGGGCATAATTCTCTTTTACGTGCAATGCGGTCGCAACCTGGATACCTTCTGGACGATTACGAAGCAGATCAACTACGAAGAGTACTGCTGGGATCCAGTCGTTCAGACGAAGTATCAGTATGTGATGGGAAGCTTCAACACCGTCACAGATTTCTTCCTTGCAGTCTTACCAGCCATCTTGATCGAGCACACGCGACTATCGCGGAAGAGCAAAATCGGCCTTGCGTTCCTGCTATGCCTCAGCATCCTGGCCATGGCCGCGAGCATCGTCAAGACCTACGAAGCCAAGGTACTGAGCCAGGTTACGGACTATAGTTACAATCTGGTCTTGTTCGTCATCTGGATCTCAATCGAGCTGAACATTGTCATTATCACGGCCTCAGTGCCCTTCATTCGACCATTGTTCCGAAGACGACCACGAATAAGACATCGTCAAGAGACCGAGATGGCTTGTGAGCCTCCGGGCTGGTGGAGATCGCACATACCACTCGGGTCAGCGATGTCTTCGCCGACGCTGTCAAAGCATGGCTCACGCATCAACATGCGTTCTCTCAATCGTGCTTCTCAGCAGAGCTTGTCAAGCTTGGAGGCAATATTTCCAGACGGAGAGAGCCCTGGCGGAATCACGGTCACGACTTCGGTAGAAGTTTCCTACGAGTCAAGAAACGTTCCTTATGTTCATGCGGCGTTGGTCGGGCTGGTTCAGGGCGAGATTGAGAACCCAAAACTTGTAAGGGTTTGAGCTGTGGTAGATAGACTAGCCACAAGATACTGTAAAGATATTAGTATGACGACACAAGGCGGTATGCCAGACACGACGCAAGGAGTCTTGCTACTGCCGCAGGCGACGCGACGTGATGATCTGACGAAGGTGAGGCACGAACTCCACGTGGGTATCATTGGTTGCCGGCCGAGCCGGTCTGGATACTATCAAGTACCTTAGCTGGTTACCATTTCATATGGGAGAGGTATACTTCTCGAGGGCCAGTCGACCCAAAGACGGCCCTTGCAAAGCCAGCTCCATGCATGTTGTAGGCCTTGCAAAAAACGTCCGATCTCGTTCGCCATCAACGCCGCGCTAAAACCGATTTTCTCTTCTCCACTGATTGCTCCGCCTCGATTTGCTCATGCCCACTGCTGCTGCTGCTGCTGCTGCTGTTCCTGCCCGACTCAACAGACTTACCGAGATCAAGAGCGCGGAGCGCATGAATGGTTTGAAGGTGTCGATAGCCAGGCTCACTCTGCATCGAGCTCCTCGCGGCCATAGTTCCACTTGGCGCGAACCTGGTCTTTCGACATTGGCTTTCCAGAGCCGGTGAACCCGACTGTGGCACGTGTCAGCAATAGTTGCAAGCGTCAAGACAGCAAGAAACTCACCCTTGGCGTTCGGAAGATCTGGAGTGCGGAATTGGCTGTCCTTGCCTAGCTTCTTGCCCGCCGCTCCCAAGACAGGCTTCTTTGGGCCAGACTTCTGCCAGTCGTTCCAGCTGCTCTTTGCCTTCTCAAGCGTCCTATTGCCCTTCAACTTCTTGGGCGCTGGCGCCATGCGCGTCGGTCCATCGCTCACCTTGCTCGGCTCGCGCTTCTGCACGAGAGATGTGTCGACAGAGGGTGCAGCGGAGATGACGGTTCCGCTCTGCTGCGCAGGTGGCGGTGGAGGTGGGACTGATACAGCGGCAGCTGGTGGTCCGTCCGCCTTGCGCTTCTTGCTGTTGTCCACCGCGGCGCGCACCTCATGCTTCCGCTTCGTCTCCTTGTCCGGATAGCCGGTGAATTTGACAGTGTACACTGGGTCAGTGGAGCTTCCCGTCTTCGCGATTATGGTCGCTGCATACCACTGCTTATCGCCCGAGTACTTGGCCATGACGGAGTCGTGAGTGTTGAATACGGTAGCCTTGGATTCCTCCGGTGGTGGTGGAGGCGCATACTGGGACTTGGGCGGCGGAGGTGGTGGATCGTCGGCGGGCGCCGGAGGAGGAGCGGCGCTGGAAGAGGCTTTCTGTGCGTTGAGCTGGGTTCTCAGTTCGGCAATCTGATCCTCGAGGACCAACTTCATCTCGCTGGCCTCCTCGTCACCAGCATCGGCGGCTTGCTGGAGGAACTCGAGGTCATTTTGAAGGCTGGCGATTTGCTCTTGAAGACCGGCCATGGTGAGTCTCGTGTGGGCGTGTCTGGAGATTCAGCGGCAGTACGTTACTAGGCAGAGAGGCTCTGCGACTGGTAGAAGGAGAGCGATGTTGTTTGTTGTAGTTATCGCGGGTCGTCGCTACACGGCGCTGAATGACAAGTTGTGTGGTGGAGTGTCGCAGAATGATGCGGGTCGCAGATCAGAAGGCGGCATCATAGTCACGTGATTGATAACGGAGCTGCTTCCGCTCCACGACTTCTCTCGCACGTAACGCTCGCAACCTCACGAAACAAAGGTCAAAGGGCATTATTGAGACGCAGTGCACCGCGAACAGAGAACATTGAGCAAAGTCAGCTCGATTGACTCATTATTCGCATTCCCCACCGCACCGTGCCTCGGAATACCAAACCACTTCGCGATCGCCGTCGGTTTGGCCAGAGTGAGAGGGAGAGGTGGTGTCTGGACTGTCCGGAGGTGGGCGTCGGCGTTAGCCTGCGGGTTGATTATCAATCCACGCACGAGAAGGCCCTTCGATACCTGCCATTGTCTTCTGACTGCTTCGACCGCAATTCCAACTTGGCCTCCTCCAACCCCCTGCCGCCGCATCGCTGCTCTCTTGCCGTGTGTTCCTCCAATCGCAGCCACGACATCACCCGCCCATCGCGCTCGTCATCTGCGTCCTCGCTGCACTGGACCCTGAAGCAGTACCAGACGCCAGTCAGCACGATACGACGCCTCACCACCTCCAAGGCCTGGGACCGTCGTCGGTGAGACGTCTGTCTGTCCACGTCCGCAAGCTGCCCGTCTGCCTAGCCCACTGCAGCCAGCCCTGCCCTGCTCCTCCGGGCCCTGCCGCTCGACCCAATTCTTACGCCGTCATTCTCGTCTTTCGTCTTCCCCGGCCTCTGCTTTCTTACAATCCACTCGCACACTGAGCGCTGCCGCCACCGCACCAGGCACCACAGCGTCTACCAAAACAGCGTCGGCCTGGAACTGGAGCACGACCAGGTGAGCGAGACTCGCGCTTTCCCCAGCCTTGCCCTGCCCTGCACGCGACCCCGCTATTCCACCTGATCGCCCGCCCTACGTCCGCAACGCAGCGCATCGCCGCAGCAGATCATCCCGCAACACTCCCGTAGCTCCAGACAACTTTCCTCTGCTGTTGCTGTCTCGTCTCACTCTGCCATTTCCCCAAGCTAACCACCTCGCGCCTCAGCGATTGCAGTACGCCAGCCGGCAATCGATGGACGGTCAGCTGGAGAGACAAAATCAGAGCGCAAACCCATATCTGTCCCCGAACCAGCAGGACCTTCTGCTCGCAGCATTGACCTCGCAGGCCGAAGGCCACCGAACCAAAGATCGATCACACTCAGACACTCCCAACGAGCGTAAGCCCAACATGAGCGCGAGCAATGCCGGCGCGCTCTTCATGAGCCCACAGAACGCGGACCTCGACGGATTCGACTACACACCCGAGTTGGATTACCTAGATAACGAGAACTTTGATTTCGAGAACGCCGATCTGGGAGGAGATATGATTGGCGCTATGCCAGGTGGTGGTGCGGACACGAGCGAGGGATCAATACCAAATGGCGAGGGACACGAAAAGCGCAAGAGCCCCGATGAGAATGAAGACAGTGAATTCGGAGATGCGAAGAGACAGGAGACCCAAGAAGGTGAAAGGGCAGCCAAGAAGCCTGGAAGAAAACCGCTTACCAGTGAACCTACCACAGTAAGCAGCATCCTCCTTTGCTCGAATGATCACCACTAACAAATTCCGCAGAAGCGAAAGGCCCAAAACCGAGCTGCCCAGCGCGCCTTCCGCGAGCGCAAAGAGAAGCATCTGAAAGATCTCGAGACGAAGGTCTCCGAGCTGACCAAATCTTCCGAAGCCGACAAGCACGAGAATGGGATGCTGAGAGCTCAAGTCGAGCGTTTGCAGACTGAACTTCGTGAATACCGGAAGCGGCTGTCGCTGAACAGCTCATCCGTCAACCGCTCGCCGCCACTCGGTGCCACTAACAACCCACAGCGCAGCAGCAGTGGATCGAGTTACAACGGAAACTACCAATTCAACTTTCCCAAATTTGGCGGTCTGCCCGGAAGCCAGATCTTCGGCAATGAAGGCTTCAACAACAACAACAACAGCGGCATTCTCAAGCGAGATAGCACAACGCCGCCCGTCACACAATCACCCACCGCGTTGGGAAACCCGACGCAACAGTCTCAATCCCAGAACTCCCGCCAGAACAGCCTGGGACGCAGTTTGAGCCCTACGAGCAACATCGGCAATGGCAATGGCTCTCACACGAACAGTCCGGCCAACATGGCAAATTTCATGCAATCATTCGCTCCTTACAGTACCGCCAACAATATGCATGGTTTTGCAAGCACGCTCCCTCAAATGAACGGCGGAACCGACGCTTTTAGTGACCTCTTCAGTCCAAGCATTTTGAAGAGCGCTAATGCGAGTGGATACTTCGAGAACTCGCAGGGCAGCAGCAACACTGCAAATGGAACGCAGACCTATAATGCCGACAACGGCAACGACAGCACTTCCGGTCTCAACCGTGTATTCCAATTCAATGGAGGGAGCAATGCTAGCGACAGCACCTCCCCAAGCGCCAGTTCCACCAGCCAATGGAATGCAAATGGCACGGGCAACAGCTCTTGCGGCACATCTCCAGAGCCCTCTCATGACAGTCCGGCCAACAAGGACAAGCATGCCGACTCATTGGATTCGCAGAGGTCGAATGGCGGATCTCAACATTCCAGCAATGTCGCCAATACTCAGACAGGGCTTGATGCAACGTTTGGACTTGGAAGTGCGGACTTGAGCGCGCCGTCCACCGCCAATTTCGATCCAGTCTTGTTTGGAGATTATCGAGAGAGTAATGATGCCATCGTGGGTGGAGGCGACTTCACTGGCGGCTTCTTTGATGATGCTCTGAATTCGGCACCTTTCGACTTCGGCTCACCGAGCAACCTCTTCGGCATACTGCAATCTCCGCAACAGACCAACTCGACTCTCAACGCTATCAAATCGCCAGCGCCTGCACCGAGCTCGAATCTGATGGCCGAGGTCGAGAAGACGTGTGGCGGAGGAGACGATGACTATGGGTTGCCGAACGTTCCAATAAAGCAGACACAAAACCCTGCCAACTTGATCAGCTGCAATTCAATCTGGAACCAGCTCCAGTCCAACCCAGACTTCCAGGAGGGCAAGTTCGATTTGGATGGACTTTGCTCTGAGTTGAGAGCGAAGGCCCGCTGCTCCGAGTCGGGCGTCATGGTCGACCAGAATCATGTCGATGCCGCCCTTCGCAAGCTGGGCAAGAAGGACGACCAGGGCAAGCAACAGGATATCCCGCCACTTATGTTCGAGCAGGAAAGCTGGTGAGTGAACGGAAAATCACGAGACCAGAGGGAAGCTTGGACAAAGGGCTGACTGGGAGGTAGGGACAACGTGCTAAAGAAACTGCGCGAAGGTAAATCTGCGTAGGGATGCGAGGACCACTGTTTCTGTGACGATACCTCGAAATCGAATGATCAATGGATACGAGTGCAAAGCGCACTTGATGAACGGAGTTTGGGAAACAGTTTGGCCCCCGCTAGAACGGCTGAAAAGGAAAGCGCTCGATTGAGGCTTGCTATATTATGATGTTGATGGAAAATCACGGGCTATAGCCTCCCTGGCGTTTGCCACGGCGTTGACGAGCGCGAGAAATGGTTCAGAACCCCGAACGAAACTTTATGTGAGCTGAAGGAAAGCTGTATGTTAAAGATGAATATCAAACCTCTTCTCTGAGTGTAAAAACCTATGTATCAATGTAATGCAAGCGTTCATGTGAGGGAGTGCGATGCAATCTAGGTGCACGTGTTTTCCCGTGTCGAAGGCGTTCCGTGACATCACAGGTAGCATCTCACTCACTCATCATTCCAGTTCCCACAGCCCTTTGTCGTTTCCATCTCCTACAAATCTACAATGATACTGCATCTGGCTGTCAGTTATGGGTGTTACGGGCCTTTGGCAAGTCCTGCAGCCGTGCGCGCGTCCCATCAAAATCGAAACCCTGAACCGTAAACGCCTCGCCGTCGATGCTAGCATCTGGATTTACCAGTTCCTCAAAGCCGTTCGCGACAAGGAGGGCAACGCGCTTCGAAATAGCCATGTCGTCGGCTTCTTTCGGCGTATCTGCAAGCTTCTCTTCTTTGGCATCAAGCCGGTCTTCGTCTTCGATGGCGGAGCCCCAGCGCTGAAGAGGCAGACTATCAGGAACAGGAAGGCGAGAAGAGAAGGCCGCCGTGATGATGCTGTCCGCACGGCAGGAAAACTGCTGGCAGTTCAGATGCAGAGAAGAGCCGAGGAAGAAGAAGCGCAAAGGCGCGCGGATAGAGATCGATCACGAGAGCATCCGGAACAAGAGGAGGCAGTCCCGGAAGAGGGCCTGGTGTATGTGGATGAGTTGCAAATGACACAGCAAGAGCGGCAGCAGAATCGAAAGTTCCGCAAGAAGGACCAGTACCATCTGCCCGAACTCGATGTCTCGCTCAGTGAGATGGGCGGCCCCAATGACCCCAGAGTCATGAGTTTGGAAGAGCTGCAGACGTACGCGAAACAATTCGAAACAGGCGAGGATATCAATGTATACGACTTCTCCAAAATCGACTACGATGGTCTTTTCTTCAAGTCTCTCCCGGCTTCTGACAGGTACAACATCCTGAATGCTGCCAGACTGCGAAGCCGACTGAGAATGGGTCCCTCGAAAGAGCAACTGGACAGCATGTTTCCAGATCGCATGGCCTTCTCCAAGTTCCAAATCGAGCGAGTGCGAGAGAGAAATGAGCTCACACAAAGACTTATGCACCTCAACGGCTTCGAAAACACCGAATTCAGCGGCAGGGTCGCGGGAGAGAAAGGCCGAGAGTATGTGCTCGTCAGAAATGATGGAGTTGAAGGTGGCTGGGCGCTTGGTGTCATCAGCGAAGAAGGGCAAGAGGAGCGGCCAATCGATATCGACAGGCCTGCGCCAGCTGTCAAGGACGAAGACGACGAGGATGCGGAAGAAGATGAGTTCGAAGATGTCCCGATCGAAGGCTTGAACCGGCTTCCAAAGCAGAAGACGCGCAACGAACAGATGGCCGACGACTTGCTGAGGCAGAGGAGAGCGATCTACGATTCGAGACGGAGAACTGCTCGGCCAAAGCCCAAGCGCAAAGAAGCCCAGGAATCGAACTCCCTTTTTGTGCAAGACAGTGATGAAGAGGAAGAAGAATGGGAGGAGGTAGACAACGAGCGGGAGCTTTTCGGCGAAGGAGGCGGCAATGACTCTGAGGAAGAGGAGCTAAGAAAAGCAATTGCCATGTCTATGCAAAGAGACGGAGACGAGAAGAATGATGGTGAGGCTTCCAACGCAGAGGATAACGACATGCTTGAGGTATTTGAACAGAAGGCGGCGGAACAACAGAAGCCGTTACCCAAAGGCAGCGGAAGAGCAATAGCCAACATTGTCAACAAACGTGCCTTCAACGCGGCACCCGAAAGCCATGAGATCACGTCGTTCGGAGTACCAAGCCAGAGACCCGAAGAGAGCGAATCTGACGAAGATACAATAGATTTCCAGGCAGCTCTGGCAGAGAGTCGAAAGAACAAACGCAAGACTTCTCCGCCACGACGTCAACAACCACCTAAGCCAGCTGACACTGCAGAGGACATTGCCAAGAGAGCTGGTTTCAAGGGACCTCTTCCATTCGAGAAGTTGGACCTTGGATCATCTCTCCTGGGCAAGAAGAAGATGCAAGAGCGGACTGAGGAGGCCGCTGGTGGTTTCGAGAATCCGGAACTTGCCAAGAAAGACCGCGAGAAGAGAGCAGGCCAACCGCTACCTCCTTGGTTCTCATCTAATCTGGAGGAAGACTACCAAGCTCAAAGAGCAAGTGAGATCGAGGACCGTCAAAAGACCAGAGAATACAACGAGCGATTCCAGTTCCAAGACAAGGACGAAGGCACTCTAAGGCGTGCAGACACGAACGATGTCATCGAGCTCGACGCTGATGATTTCGACAAAGCCTCTAAAGGTGATGAAGTAATCATCCTCGAAGACGGCGACGACGTAGAAGAGACAGCTGGATCACCAAGTAGAAGCACAGAGGTCAAAATGGGCGATATGGCTGATGAAGTCCGAGCCGAGCCAGCTATGGCTCAACCTTCCCCAGAACTTGAGATACCGCCATCGAACGTTGACGCAACTCAGAATCAGTCGATTGTGGCTAATGTGCTTCCTGACAACCCACAAGCTGAAAATGCAGGTGAAGACGACGAAATGATCGAATGGAGCGATAGCGACCAAGAAGGTGAAAAATCCGCGCAGAGTCCCGTCACCGAGCCAGCCGTTGCCGCCGCACCTGAGGCTCCGACTATTCCGGCAACGGCTGATCCTGTGTCTGGAGACGGTGACGAGTTACAAGCGGAGCGTTCTCCATCGCCTGAAGACTTTGAAGATGTTCAGTTCGAGGATGTGGGCATTCCGGATGCACCCGCCGCACAAGACGCGCCTCCAGTGGAAGAGGATCCTGGCTTTGCACCATCGGCTGGAGGTGAGGCACCAGAAGGTCTCATGGGAGGAGATGATGAAGAGGATTTCGATGATTTCTCGGACCCTGAGGAAGAAGAAATGCTTCGGGCGTTGACTCTCGAGGCCGAAGAGCACGCTCGCTTCGCAAGCAGCTTCAACAACAAGTCAACGGCTCAAAACATCCAGGAGTATGAGAGGGAGCTGAAGCAATTGCGAAACCAGCAAAAGAAAGACCGCAGAGACGCTGACGAGGTCACACAAATCATGGTCCAAGAATGTCAAGCGCTTCTCCGTCTCTTCGGCCTTCCATATGTCACTGCGCCAATGGAAGCTGAGGCCCAATGTGCAGAACTCGTGAAGCTCGGTCTTGTGGACGGGATCGTTACGGATGACTCTGATTGCTTTCTGTTCGGCGGGACACGCATCTACAAGAATATGTTCAACCAGGCCAAGTTCGTTGAGTGCTACCTGAGTTCAGATCTTGAAAAAGAAGGTTTGGCTAGAGACAAGCTCATCGCCATCGCCCACCTCCTCGGCTCGGACTACACAGAAGGCTTGCCAGGCATTGGACCCGTCACCGCAGTGGAAATCATCTCTGAGTTTGGCTCCTTGGACAACTTCAGAGAATGGTGGTCTGCAGTGCAGATGAACCAGATTCCCAAAAGCGAAGACGCCAAGAACGCTTTTCGCAAGAAGTTCCGCAAAAACGCGACGAAACTCTTCCTCCCTTCCACATTCCCAGACAAGCGTGTAGATATCGCATACCTGGAACCTGACGTTGACGCCAACTCAGAGGCTTTCCAATGGGGTGTGCCGAATCTGGAAGCGTTGCGAAGCTTTCTGATGTCGACGATTGGATGGAGTCAGGAGCGGACTGATGAAGTGCTGGTGCCTGTGATCAAGGATATGAATCGTAGGCTGGATGAGGGCACGCAGGCGAACATTACGGCATTCTTCGATGGGACGGTTGGGATCGGCGCTCCTGGTCCTTCGAACACGGATAATGCTGCTGCCAGAGGAGAGGGTTTTGCTGCGAGGAGGAAAGTGGAGGGGAGCAAGCGAATGGGTACTGCTTTGAGTCGGATGGCGGCGAAGGCAAAGCGGAGCAACGCTGGATCCGATGATGTTGATGACGCCAGAGGAGTCCGGCAAGGTGACGGAGAATCGACTGCTTCTCCTGCGAAGAAAGTAGGACGCAAGCGCAAACAGGCTCCTGTTGCGAGTGAAGTTGCGTCCGAGGCGGACGAAGGTAGCGACTTCAATGACAACGCCAAGAAGAAGCCAAAGCGAAAGGCGGGTGGGCCGAAGAAAGCGGGAAGGAAGAAGAAAGCTGCAAATGGTGATGCTGATGATTGATGACATGGATTACACAGCAGGTGAGCAAATAGGCATTAAAGGCTACAATCCAGACTTCTTTTCGCGCGCATGAACTGCGCTCATTGGATTAAGCATATCGTCTTCAGGGTTTTGCCCTTCGGAGTGCGTCGTCTTGCGCAGCGACGTCCTGAGCCTGAGTGAGGCCTCATCCTCGTAGAGAGCTGGCCATGAACGATTGTGTCCCATTCCTCCTTCTTCCTTCGACCCCTAGGGCCATCGGGGACCGACCTTGTAGGCTGCAGATGAAGTTTCCTTCGTCCATAGTTCTCCTTCGCGAAGACTTCCTAAACACAAAGCATAGTTGTTGGACAACGTGGTCCCTTCGAGCGTTCTTATTTGCCGGCCACAGTCCTAGGGAGCATTGAGGCAAGTCTGAGAAAGACCTTTTGGTTGTGGAGATGTGACGGTCGCTCCGACAGCCTCATCCCGCTGCCGGCCAAAGGTCAAAGAAGTCCGTGTTCACCTTAGCCCGTCGTTGCGGCCGCCGCTCTTGCTCCTGCTGCTGAGGCATGATCGATGCCGTTTCGGATTCCAACGATGCAGTCTGTTGGTGCAGCTCGTTGATTGGCATATGTAGATTGGCATGCGCTTGGGCAAAGTCGAGCGTTGCAATGTCCCACCAGGTGGAGAAGTCGGTCATATAGGGCGTCATGCCGCTTCCTGGAGTGCGGTTCGTGCTGAGAAGGAGAGCTAGGTCATCGAAGACGCCGGGCTCTGTGGCATCGTTAGCAGAGGCAGATGAACGGAGGTCACAGCAGGCTACGTACGGTTTTGCAGGTAGTCAAACTGTGGAGCTGCTGCGCCAGGCGATTCCAGTGGAAACGCAATGGTTTGTCGTCTGGTGACATCGTGTGTTGGCATAGTTGCAGGCATGTTCTGTACGTGTTGTCCCAGGGTACCTGCATCTCGCGTGGGCATCGTGCAATTCTGTGGCCGTTCACCCGTTCGCCTTGTCCACAGATTGTCATCTTGGAAGTGAGACCAATTAATCGGCGGTGACTTGGTAGTGTCCGCAGATAGGACAGTCGCAGGATTTTGCATTTCAGGGACAATTTGTGGGCTGGAGACCCGGAGAGGCTCAGATGGTTCAGGAACAAGGGGAGCGTCGTTAAGATGCCATGTATGAATCTGTAGGCCTCCTTCATGTATTGCTTTGGATGCAGTCTTTGGAACGTTACTGCCAGATGCCTCCGAAATCGAGTCGTTCGGAGGAGCTAGAGACTCTGGTGAAAGGGTCGACTCGTTACCATCTGGCTGGGTACTCGCATAGCCAGAGTCGTTGCTTTCGAAAACATCCAGAGAGGGCAGGTTAGACGTCGTCCGTGCATGAGGACTGGACTTCCTTGGAGAAGCAGTCCGCTTCTTGCGCTCGATTCGACTTGGAAGGGCAGGACTGAGGATGTGGGAAGGCCCAGACTCCTTAGAAGGCCGCTTACGCTCAGGCAAACCCTCACATACGAGGCCCTTTTCTCGACAGGTAGCACAGTTGAGCTCTCCGGAACACTTAATCTTCTTTCGTCTGCACGTTAAGCACGCAGCACGCACTCGACCTGACAGATTCTCCTTGTGGCCTGAAACAAGAGGCTGAAGGTCAGCAGAAGCCTTCAATGTAAATATTCGTCTGTTTGTATTTGAGGCAGCTCACCTGGGTCGGATATGAACTGGTAGGTCCTTTCACCGGGGGCCGTGGGCGAGTTTGGCTCCGACATGATGTCCGTATACAGGTACCTCACCAGGCCGCAACTGGCTTTTCAAACTGTCAGCTCAGCGACATAAATTGTCCAAAGCTGAGCATGCGTTGCAAACCAGAGGCCTGAGTCAGGCTTTGTTCAGGTGGATTGTCCAATCAGGTCCACGTGATTATTTCAGGCCAGACGTTCAGCATGGAGTGTATATGGCAAGGTGATGGCGCTTCTGACCTGTTTTTATCCAGTATAAAGTGAACCATTGCGGTTGTGGGCCCCGCTCTCCAGCAGCACCAACGGCGTTCTTCATATTACTGCGGCCAGAAGCCCGCACGCAACGCCGGGACTGGACCATTATTCCCGCTCGCAGACGTGTGGTAGTAGAGCAAAGCAAGCGACGAGACCGCCGAAGATGCATGTCTTAGCGCACGGCGATTAGGCGAGAGCATAAGACCCTTAGCGCGAGTGCCTTCTTTACCGTTACTCGTCAACGCAAACATCCGTGAGCGTCGATCGGCTGCAGGATTTTGCTCGCCCTCATTCTCGGCACAACAATAGACGCGGAGCAGCACAGGAACTGACATGACCTCTCTGACAGATGCTGACTGGCGGTGCCAACATGGCGCCGATATGGCAAGTGATCTGGCACACTACACCAGTTCTGCTGCTCTCGGAAAGGTGGTCCCGTGCCAATCAATACTGGTCGTCTTTTGAGTCGCAGCAGAGCTCTCAGCAGCTGCAAGGCCCATATTTGATGGATGATCACGCTCACAACGCGACTGCGAGAGCAGACCAGAAGCGCGGAGGTGTTGAAGGCTGATCATTGCCAGAGTTCCATGTCGTTGTTTGACGGATGCACTTGATCACAGCATATCGCTGCAATCAGCGGCGATTGCATTTGCCCCGCGGCTGTTTGCGCAGACAATAATGGTATAAGACAAAGATACAACATGGAATCCATGGGTCGCGTGGTTGGGTGATGGTGGAGGACAAGACTCGGAGAAGATGAGAAGCAGAGGGACATGAAGGGCCAGCTCGCTTGACGGGCCAATCATATCGCGCGACAGGGCAAACGCCGCTTTAGCCGAAAGTCTATTCCGACGTCGACCGCGGAGGATTAGACTTCATGGGGTTGCAGGCGGGGAATCTGGAGAAGACATCGACGAGAGTCCAGTCGCAGGGAGCCCTCATGTGCACGGAAACGCGAGAAAGCACGCATGAATCCATCAGCGCCTGGGTCTGACGGAACCAAGGCAAAAGAGAGCTGTCTCAAATTGCCATGCGTCGGGAAGGCCCATTCGGCTGCCGTCGGCGGTCGGCCATCGCACCGTCCGGATCTTGTTGCAGACCTACTTCGCGCACTCACACGGCGTCGGGAATAACGAATTGATCGATCTGCCTCCGGAAGATGGGCTCTAGATGGCTGCCTTTCCCCTTCCACCATAAGCTGTAGTCTGGACAGGCACATGGATGAACATGGAGCAGGCGGCGTCTGCTCGTGTACCTGCCTCACCATCTTCCTCCAGCAACACCCAAGTCTGCGATCGATGCAGGTGGAAGAAGATCAAGTGTGATGTTCAAAATGGATTACCAGTAATCTCACCGTATTGCTGTCCGCTCTCCAGTTGCTGCTGACCATACCTAGTGCTCGAGCTGCCGCAGCGCCAATTTTCCTTGCGAATCTCGTGTCAGGCTCAACAAACAGTCCACTCCTCGTTCGTATGTCCAGTATCTGGAAGCTCGCGTAAGGCAGCTGGAGAATGGACAAGACAATGACTGGTCACCCAAGCCTGCGCCCGCATACCAGTCCCCGTACAGCGACGCTACATCTCATGTTGTATCCGCCTCTCCAGCTTCGAGCAGCAACTTTGTCAATGATCCACTCGACTGGACTGTGCTGAAGGAGCTCGGGATCCATGTCCTCGATGAAGATGGATTTACGAGGTACATGGGGCCTTCCTCAGGGGTTGGCTTCTCTGCAATGGCGCTTCGGGAAATCTTAGGAGGCGTCCAACCTGCAGAGCCCTACTTCAATGGCCTCTTCACCGTCGACGACTTCAATCGTGCCAGAGCTCTGGAGCAGGCCGATCATGTGTTGTTCGATCTCGTTCCGACAGAGTTGCCAGACCGACAGGAAGCAGACAGGATTCTCAATTATTACTTCATCTTCACGGAGAGGGTATTTCCCATTCTTCATCGCCCATCCTTTCAGGCGGCAGTCGAAGAGCTTTATTCGCGCCAGCCAATGAACGTTGGTTCCTTTGAGCATCTCGCTCAGTTCTACTTTTGCCTCTCAGTGGGATATTGCTTCGACCTCAGTCGAGCACGGGATGAAAGGATTAGGGATCAGATCCGCACTCTGGAAACAGGACGTAGATGCCATTTCACGACACTACACACGAGAAGAGAGGGCCTCACTCGCCTTCAAACCATAGGTTTGCAGGCCTATGCCTTGATCATGCTTCGTCAACGCAGCGAGGCATTGCGAATCAGTGCCATCGCCAACACCAAAGCGTTGGAGATCGGGTTGCACCATGATGGTAACAGATTCGCTGGCAATCCCTTGGATACGGAGATGAGGCGACGTGTGTTCTGGTGTGTCTTTATGCTTCACCTTTTCACTTCTGCCTTTCTTGGTCTCCCTCGAACGCTGCATGAGGCCGACATCACTATTGCAGAACCTAGTGACATCGACGACGAATGTTTGCGCACGACCCGAGTACTCAACGCCGTTCCTGGTAGAACCAAGATACATCGATTCGTCACAGTTTGTCGCCTGATACGCATCCTCTCGCGTACGTTAGACGTACTTTACTCTCACAACAAGCGCAAGCATGCGTCGACTCGAATTGAACAGATGGTATGTGCTTGCGTGAGTGTCTCATGTTTGTTCGCTGACTTGAGTTAGAATCGCCTCTGCTGTGACCACCTCCTTGACCAGCTGGACTTCGGTTTCGATGAAGTACCAAACGATCTACCCTCCGCGGACACTCAAGATCCACTGGAAATGGCCATCGTTATTTCTCACGCAAACGAACAGCTACTGTACCACTATATCCGATGGCTGATCCACCGTCCCGGACTAGCCCTGCCGCGCGCAGAGCCTCAATTCGCCTCCTGTCTTCAAAACTCAACAGAGGCAGCTTCTGCCATGCTGCAACTGTTAGATGTACGAACATCAATCTATCAGCAGAGAGATTATTGGCGCTGACTTGAGGCACAGAAATACGCCCATCTTCTACCTTTCATCAAGTCATCACCAGTCGCGCACCCCATGGCCATCTTCATCGCAGCGCTCACTCCACTCTTTCGAACACATCTGCTGAGGATGCAGCCGATGACCATCCCTGCCCCTTCATCATTCATGGGCGATGATTTGGAAGCGACGCAACATGGCATCGGAGCAATCAGAAACGAGCCCTACGACGAACATGATCTATTCCGAGTGAGTCTGCTAGAAAGCATGGTTTCAAAAATGTTCGGTGACGACGTACAGCAAGGTGAGTTCATAACAAACACGAGCACGCACTCTGCTCGCATGCTCATCGCAACAAGTGAAGGTACGGCAAGCCAGCAACAAAGAGCAGGTCATCGTCAACCAAGCTTCTATCTCCCTGACACCTCGCCGCGGCCACAACTCGGGCTGGTCGGAACACCGTATCGCTCACCTTACGGCCCAGGAGGACTTGCGTGATCTCGTGCATGATGTCTTTTCGCCTGCCATGCAGCCTTGGTCGTCTGGAATGGATCCCGGTCAGCACCTTTGATTTCATTCGATCCTGTCAGTACGAAATGAGCAATTAGCAAGACAGATAGCAGGCATCTAGAATTGCAAAGCATGGCTTCATATCCACATCCGGGCCGTTGCATTGCTCCTAAACCACACCGGATGATTGAATCGCCGTTCTTGTCGAGTCGAGTCTACGATAAGCAGGACAGTTTAGTGGTTGAATCACACCTCGGGAAGTTCGTGGGCAATTGCAACTCACAGGGCCGCAAGCTAATATGAGAGCGAAATTGATCACAAGAAATCAACGAGAAGGCACAATTCCATTTTTTGTTACGCAACCTATTTTACTCAAGTCCACCTTATGGTCGCTCACGCGGATGATGTCGTGAAATACTCAATCGTCCGCGCGCTTTTAAGGCTTGTGCCGCGCTGCGATTCTTTTCGAGCCCGTCGTAGCCCCTTTCCAAGTGTATGTTTCGCAATGCTGCTGCCACGCGGGACAACGAGGTACAGACTTACCACACATTGTGGTATCCAGATGCAGCATCCACAGCCGCTTACGCTGGGGGTGGAGGTGGAGGAATGTCTCCTGGTGGTGGTGGCGGCGGAATCGAGTCGTTCGCCGGAGGAGGCGGTGGTGGCGGGGCGTCGTATCCGCCGTTGTTCTGCCATGGCTGCTGAGCTCCGTATCCACCGTAGCTTTGCTGAGGTTGCTGCCACGGTGCTTGACTGGCACCACCACGAGCCCACGGAGGTGGGCCACCAGATGGTACGCTTGCACTGTAGCCTCCTCCGTAGCCACCGTCGTCGTGAGAGCGCTGCTGCCATGGGGCGGGAGCACCAGTTTTCTGGCGCTGCCAAGGTGCAGGAGCGCCAGTTGGACCCCGCTGCCATGGAGCCATTCTGGGAGCGCCGCCCCCGTTGGCATCTCCAGGAGCAACTCCTTCCTCCCAACCGATTTGCCGATTTGGATTGGCCGTCTCTCCTCCGCCGAGCTCGTTCATGAGCTTCTCGTAGTCGTTGTCGATGGCGTTCTCAGGTCCACGGCGAGGAGGCATGTTGCGCCAATCTGATCCAGGACGACGCTCGGGGCAGTCGCGAGCCATGTGGCCGGCGTTACCGCAGACACGACAGATGATATTGGCGGTGTAGTTGCGCTGTTGCGGGCAGTCGTACTTGCGATGGCCGATCTCTCCGCAATTCTGACAAGCTTGGTTCTCGTCGTCACGAAGAGTGCCGTTAAGCGCGGCGAGCTCACGAAGCTGGTTGCGCTTGAGCTCGTTCTGACCCTCTGGAATCGAAGCAGCCTGGGATATGTCAGCACAAGTTGACCTTGGAGATGGGGAAATACACACCGTCTCAATCACATTGTGAATGAGTTCCTTTGCCTTGTTGACCTTCTCTTCGGTGTCTGCCATGATCAAGCAATGCAAGTCTTCGTCCTGGTTGCTGGCGTGGGCTGCATCAGATTTGCCTTTGCCCTCTTTGACCGAGCCTTTGCCTCGAATGGCGATCTTGGCTTGGGACTGGGTCTCCATCTTCTTGAGTGTGTTACCGCGAGGGCCGATGAGGAGGCCGACTGTTAGTAGAAAGAAGCTAAGTGTTAGTTATTGTTTGATTGAAAGTGCAGTCGGCGAAGTTAGCAGAAGGGTTAGCACGACTTTTGATCGTCGTAGACAAAAGGTGCGGAAGTACAATTTGCGCGAGTGCAGAAGGAAGGATTAGTGGGTTAGAAGGCATACTGAAGTTAATTTCGGGGTAGTCGTTGACCGGCACGTAGACCTTCTCTTGGGTCTTGGTCGGACGACGGTAGTCAGAGGGTGGATGATAGGAAGGGATGATCTTCATCGCCTTCTCGATCAACTTGTGTCGCTCGTCTTCAAGCTTCTTGCGGTAGCGGTACTCGCGCGTGTTGACACGGCGACCGAAGTTGTCGTACTGGGGCGGAGGTGAGGGCGATCTGGAACGGTCATCAATATCTGTGTTTGCAAAGTCTGAACCATATGGAGGCTAACTCACCGGTCACCGTCAGCTGGCACAACATCGTTGATGCGCAGCTTCTGGCTGATCTCCTCAATGCGCAGATGGGTCACGTAGGCATCCAACTGCTCTGCGGTCATAGGCGCAGTGATGGCAGTGGGCAGATTCATCAGACCCGCTGCCTTGTTCTCCGATGCATCTCCCCAGCGGTTTCGCTTGCGACGCTTCTTGACGCCATCCTCGACAGGAGTCTCCGACTTGATGGTTGGGCGACCGCGTGTGTCAGGTAGCTCGGCGGAGGGCGAGTCTTCGTCGCCGCCGAAGCGACGCTTGCCCAGCGGGATCGTGTTGGCGCCAGTCTGGCCGAGATTCTGTCTCCACGACATTGCGCCGGCGTCGTGCGGGTGCGTGCGGTGGGCGTGTTGGTGATGATGAGAAGAGAGTTGGTCGAGGAGAGCGAGAAGTGAGAAGTCGTGGAAGCTTTCAGGGACGCGCTAGTGGTTGAAGCTCGGCAAATTAAACCACGTGATAGCGCGAACTGGCGGACATGATTGTTAGTCATATTTGCATTGGACAATGTTTGCTGCAAATTTTGTGCGCATCAAGGGAAAGTCTCATTCGGTAGTAGCTACACGATCTCCCACTGGCCCAGCCTTGCTACGCCATTCCCAGCATTCCTTATGATACAAAGTCTCCCAGTCTGAGGATCAGCACGGACGCCCCCTCTAACTCGACTTAGCAGAATGCTACCGATTCCCGTGCCCTGTCCCTCTTCGAGATTGTAGTTTCCTGTTGTCACAAAGCCGATCAGGTCGTCTTCATCGGGGCAAGGCGGGTAATCTTCATCGTCTGCTCTCTTCGGATCGATCAAGGACTGTGCCAATCGCTGTCGTCGGATGTGGTCTGGTGCATCTTTCGGCACGTGTGGAATCGCATTCTTGGATTTTCTTAGTCTTTGTCTCTGATTCCTTGGATGGAGATCAAGCCACTGTTTTCGACCATTGGCAGATGACGGGAGGCGGTAGACACGAGCGCAGGTCTGAGGAACTCCGCGATTGAGGAGGTCGATGCGCACAGTGGCCAAAGAGCGATTGCAAGATGCGTCTGAGTCTGACATGCTCCGCAATAATGTTCCAGCTTGTTCAGCAGTGACATGCACGAGCCCAGAGAATTCGTGGACAGCGGATGGCACAAACCGAGATGATTCACTGGCATCGTTCTTGTTCTTGTCGCTGCTCGACTCATCGCCTTGGTTTGTCTGGACCGTGTCCGTGGACGGCCCTTTGAGCAGCCTCTCCCAGTCACAAGCCCACCCACGCCCGACTTCACCCTTTTTTCCGTTGCCCAAATTCACCTGGCTCCAGTTGACTCTTTTGGACTTTGGACGCCTTTTCCAGTCCTCTTCGCGCTTGCTCCTTGCGATCAGCTCATGCGCCCATCCAGATTGCGTGCCGGGGAGATCTCTTGGGAAAGAAGGTTGCCCACACTCGAACGCCAACTGCATCTTCTCGTCGATTCCTCCAAAGCGCGGCTGACCTCCCGTTGACAACGGATAGTACATGATGCTGTACCAGCATGGTTGCACGCACTTCCAAGGAGTAAGAATTGTGAAGGTTGTCTGTCGGCCGTTCAAGCGTTTCTCAAAGTATACCACGAGTGGTATCCTAGGATCCTTATCCGTTGCCTCAGGATGTTGTCCCGGCGTAGTCAGCGCTCTCCTGCGATTGATGGCTTTCTGACTGGGGAGGGCAGAGCATGCCACGCGTCGTGAGCGGCGGTCGAACAAATTGTAAGGCGCTTGCCCTGCATCAAGCGGCCATTTTGTGAGAATCTCCAGAACCTTGTTGTGATCGGCAGCTGCGTTGCGCGCCTTAAATGTCCGCGGCGGATGGTAGAGTCTAGGATCCTGAACATCGAATCCGAAGACGACATTCTGGGGAAGCATGGCAGAATTTTCCATTCCACCCAGAGACTCCCAGACGGACCAGGCTGATGCATCTGCCTTCTCTTGGCTTTCAGCGCCTTGAGAAGGCCACAAGACTCCCTGCATTGTCTCGAAAGCACCCGGTCCAGTAATTTCGATGCTGCCGACTTCGAAACGAAGATCCTCGATGCTGACCTGCGGCTTAGCGGTCTTTGAAGCTCGGGTCAACTCTTCCCAAAGAGTCCAAAATGCCGAAGGATGGACACGCACCATAACTTGGCGTTTCATCTTGCAGGTGTCGTTGTCCGGACGCTCATTCATGGGCGGTGGACACCACAAGATGGTCACTGGTGCAATGGGAAGGTAGGGCGCCTCACGCTGAGATGCAAATCCAGTCCATGCCCTCTTGCCATTTCGCCATTTGTCTCCTTGACTGCCAAAGACACCCTCTCCTGATCGAGATCCTATGCCAATAGCGCCGAGGACCCCTTCTAGGCTCCTTTGCTGTCCCTCCAAGCTAATGGTGGAGATATAGCTCATGTCCCATGCAATGGCGCCACGCTCGTTTGCAGCTCGATGTGTTGGCCTGTAACACTTCGCTGTAGGGGTCAGAGGAATTGCGAATCTCCAAAGCGGTTCTTTCGGGGGAGTCATTCGAGCTCTTTTTGCATGGAACAAGTGCGTTGGCAACCAGGTCTTGTTCTTTTGTCGTTTGCGGAACTTGGCTTTTGGGAGTGGAGGCGTCGCTGGAGATGCCTTCTTCACTTTGGGCGATCGCGTCTCAATCCCATTGGTCTTCTCTGCTAGGACCTTTTGATCACCTGTCACTAGCTGTGTTACGCCTTCTCCAGCCCTATCCTTTTTGGCTCTCCCCTGCGCGCCTAGCCCTCTCAGCTTCTTCGCAGTTTCTAGACGTAGCCTCATATGCCGTGTGGGCTTTCTTCTCCGTGCGGTGACAGTAGGTGTGTTATCCTCGATCATCTGCAGGAAGATTAGTCTATGTTATGTGTAAGCCACATCCACACACCTTTGTCTTTTGCCTACCTCCTTCTTTGCCCTCGATTGTAGCCTTTTAGGCACCCTCTTGGCATTGTGACTTGCAGTCCTCCTTCTCAGCTCCTTGGGGACTTGTTGAAAAGCTCGTTTTGTGAGAGCTTTCTTACTTCTCGACGTTCCCTCCTCCAGTGCACGTATCTCATACTCGCGAGCCTTGACAAACTTTTCGACGTCCAGTTCGCCATTTTTGAGTGCTTTCGAGGAGCTCTGAGTCGCAAGAGCTCGGGCATCGCGTTGTTTCGCTCGGTGATCGGGCTTGGGTCGCTTGTTGTCAGGCCTTGAATTCGACGTCGGGTGGTCTTTTCGTTTGCGACTCTCGTGAGCCTTGCTAGGTGCCGGCTGCGCCGGCCGCGAGCCATTAGATTGAGCCATATATGCTGAGTTCGGTCATTTGGAATAGTGGTCCTGCAGTCTGGCAGAACGGTAACCGCACAAGACTGTGCAAGCTCGTGAAAACGATGCGTCCTTGAAGAGCTCCTGCAAGTCAGAGGTACCGAAGGTAGAGGTGGAGCTCGAGGTGAATTTGGCGGAGAAAAGTTTCGCCGCGCTCGCGACGCGCCTGACGCGTTTTGGAGGACCACTGCAAGCAATTCCGACTTCACAACCTCATGTTGACAACCACACACGACAAGCATTCTCAATCATGTCTTCGCCATCGATCACGCCGCGAACTCGTCGGCGGGATGATGACGATAACACGGATCATACGGACGCCGAAGATAGCGGTAGCGACCAGAAGAACAAGAGACGCAGACTGAATGGCAGCGGGAATGGCAGCGAGGATGAGGATGTATGACAGCCTGAAGCGTGCGATATTCTGCAGAACTAATGTACCTCTAGTTTCCTGTTCTACCAGACAGCTTCCGTCGCTCGCCAAAAGGCAAAGGCCGCGCCCGCGACGCGCTCGTTACAGACACTCGCCATGGCCAGCAAGACCACCATCCTGGCTCTATCGTCAGAGTCAGGCTCATCGACTTTGTCACATACACAAAAGCTGAATTTCGCCCGGGCCCAAATCTCAATATGGTTATTGGACCAAATGGCACAGGCAAGAGCACGTTAGTATGTGCCATTTGTATCGGGCTCGGCTGGAGCACAGCTCATCTCGGTCGAGCCAAGGACATCGCCGAGTTTGTAAAGCATGGCAGGAAGTCGGCCACCATCGAAATCGAGCTCAAAGCAGATCCAAATCGCCATTCACAAAACCCTGTGATCACACACAAGATCAACCGAGAGGGCAGCTCGAAGGCTGGTACGAGCAAGTCTGTCTATCTGATAGATGGGAAGAAGAGCAACAACAAGGCTGTCCAAGAGCTCGCCCGGAGCTTTTCTATCCAGGTTGACAACCTGTGCCAGTTCTTGCCCCAAGACCGTGTTGTCGAGTTCGCGGCTTTGTCGCCTGTGGATCTACTCAAAGAGACGCAGAGAGCAGCTGCACCTCAGCATATGGCGGAGTGGCATGATCAGCTGAAGGTCATGGGCAAGGAGCAGAGAAAAGGCCTCGAAGAACAGCAAGCTCTTATCGACGATCTGAAGAGCAAGGAGGATCGGCAAAGATCACAAGAGGATCTGGTAAGTCGTCTAAGAGAACGGAATGTTCTTCAGCACCAGGCCCAGTCTCTCGAGAGGTTGAGGCCGTTTGCGGAGTATGCGGCCTTGAAGAACCGACATAAGGCGATGAAAAAAGAGAGAAAAGAAGCCGACAAAGCAGTCAAACGCCTCGAAAGGAAGATGCAACCCAACACTGAGAAGATTCAAGCCAAGAGAAGCTATGTGAACAGTGTAGATACAATGGCTAAAACACGGCAGAGGCTTCTGGCGAGGACCGAGGCCGACGCCGAAGAGAAACAGAAGAAGTGCGAGAAGACTGGCCGAGAGATGGAAGCCTGTGTTCAAGAACTCGATGCAGACAGAAAGAGTGGAAAGGCGGCAAAAGACAACATGAGGAAATTTCAAAACTCGATTCGAGACTATCAGCGTGCTCTGGCCAATCCACCAGAGGCTTTCGATGCCGCCACATTGAACGAGGAAATCAGGGCGAAGTCCCGGCTCATCCGCGAGAACGAGAATTCAACGAACACAGCTCAGGGCGAGGCCGACACCCTCAAGGAGCAGATCCGTCAGCGCAACACCATCATCGGGGAACTGCAGAGGCAAAAGGCAGAGCTCCAGTCTCAAGCCGGCAGACAGAAGAACAAACTCGCCAGCCTGTCTTCGGATACTGGGACTGCATGGCAGTGGATTCAGGCCAATTTACATCGTTTTACTGGCACAGTGTATGGGCCCCCTATCATCACTTGCTCAGTCAAAGACCCCTCTCACGCAAACGCTGTCGAATCTGCTCTGGGTCGATCGGAATTGCTTTCCTTCACGGTCACTTCAAAAGAAGACTTCGAGCTACTTTCGAAGGAGCTTTACAAAACCCAGAGTCTGTCGAACATCAACATCAGAGCCACGTACAGGAAGCTGGAGGAGTGGCAGCCTCCATGCGACGAGACGGAGCTCAAGCGGCTGGGCGGAGAGTGCTGGCTGCTTGATCTGATCGAAGGTCCAGATGACGTTCTTGCCATGCTGTGCGACAACAGAAGCATCCATGCCACAGGTTTTGCCCGCCGCGACCTTAACAGCAACCAATGGGACCAGCTACAGGAGAGCGGCATCTCGAACTTTTTGAGTTTGAACAACGCTTACCAGGTGATTCGCCGTCGCGAATACGGTGCAGCAGGCACAAGCACTCGTGTCTCCCCAGTCAAGAATGCCACGATGATGACCGATGCACCTGTGGATACACAACAGGAGCAAGAACGCAACCATCGCATTACGGTTGCGAAAGGCGAGATTGGAGAAATTCAACAAGAACTCAGTGGCGTGCTAGAACGCTGCATGGCACTTGACAGGCAAAGGCAACAGCTAGCCGGAGAAAAGGCCAAGATTGAAGAAGACAAGGCTGCCAAGCAGAGACAGCATGCAGAGTTCAATGGACTGGCCACAAAGCTCGAGAACCTTCAAAGCAAGCTTGAGACCGTCCAGGCGTCTGTCAGAGATTCAAGCGCACGGCGTATGGCAATCGTCGAGAAGCAGGACAAGCTTTGCCTCGAGAAAGGCCAGCAGGCTC
This sequence comes from Phaeophleospora eucalypticola, assembly GCA_022814565.1. NCBI lineage: Eukaryota > Fungi > Ascomycota > Dothideomycetes > Mycosphaerellales > Mycosphaerellaceae > Phaeophleospora > Phaeophleospora eucalypticola. The sequence goes on along the minus strand of JAKLNG010000005.1, from coordinate 1,428,050 downwards.
TTGATTTCGCAAGGACCGTAGATCAACTTCGAGCACTGCATCTCCAGGCCTTCGAGGCCGAGATCATGCGGATAGAGGCGCAATCCGACCTGGAGCAATTGGAAGCCAGCAATGCGCAGGAGAGACATGAACTTGATGAGATGAAGAGGCGAGCTGCCGAACTGAAAGCCACCGAAGACGAGCTTGTCAGGAATGGCAACCGGATGGGCCCTAGGCTGCAAGAGGCTGAAGACTCATTGGAAGATGATGTGAGAGAGCTCTATCAAAAGCTTGTAGACGAAGATTGGAGCCCGGAGAGGCTGGAGACCGAAATCCAGTCGGTACGTGCTAACCTCGACATGCTCCATGGAGGTAATGAGAATGTCATCCGAGAGTATGAGCAACGTGCCAAGAGGATTGAAGAGCTGCAAGAGAAACGAGCTTCACTCGAGCAGAAACTCGATGGCCTCAGTAGGACGATCACGGAGCTTCGAGACCGCTGGGAGCCTGAGCTAGATCGAGTCGTTGGTCAGATCTCAGACGCATTCTCTGAGAATTTCTCTCGAATCCATTGTGCGGGAGAGGTCGCCGTCCACAAGGACGATGACTTTGAGCAATGGGCAATCCAGATCAAGGTCAAATTCAGGTAAAGCCGAGCCTCTGTTCTATACACATCCACAAGATCCTGCTGACACCTCTCACAGGGAGAAGGAGCAACTTAGCATCCTGGACTCGCATCGACAGTCTGGCGGAGAGCGCGCTGTGTCCACCATTTTCTATCTCATGGCTTTGCAGAGCCTGGCAAGAGCGCCGTTCCGCGTCGTCGATGAGATCAATCAGGGTATGGACCCACGCAATGAGAGGTACGTTTTGATTGCAGCAGCTGGAATACCTCGCAGCGCTAACAAAAGCTACAGACTGGTGCATTCCCGCATGGTCGAAATCGCGTGCGCTGAGCACACGAGCCAATACTTCCTGATCACGCCCAAGCTGCTGAACAACCTGACTTATCACGAAAACATGAAGGTGCACTGCATTGCTTCGGGTGAATATATGCCAGACGACCCCGAACAACTGAACTTCGAAAAGCTCGCACACAAGGCGCTTGCGCTTCGGGCAGCCTAGGGTTGGAGTAAAGAGAGGGAAATCCGTGGCCAACTTCAAGACTGGTCAGCAAAATTGCCGCTGCAGGCTTGTTACTGTGACATGCCCGCTTTGCAAATTCAAGCCGACAAAGTATCGTCGTTCAACTTTGGCATTAACTCCTTTCACCCGCATTTTCCTGTACGTTTTTACGTTTCAAGGTCCCACGCGCTCTAATGTCTGCGACATGTGACACTTGAACACATGTGATTGCGCACTAGTCGTGCTATTGAGCAAATTTGATGCAACGCGCCCTTGTCAGACACGTACGACGCAATCGCAAGGTGCACAGCAAGCTACTGCCATATCGACCCAAAGTTCTCAACATGCAATTGATCCTTGTGTAATTCATCCAAAACGATAAAGCATAAGTGCTTACTGAGATTCTTACGAGAGGTCATCTTCTCAGCAAGACGTGCTGTTCCTTAGCTATCTCGGAAGACAGATCGATCCTCGATTCATCGCTCTTACACCCACTTGTCATATAGGAGGCCGTTATGATATTGGATCATGTCATGATGTTCGCCTCCTCAAAGCGCTTCATGTTGTTTTCTCAACAACACAAACTATTTCTCACTTGCCAGTGCGTCGGAACTACGAGAATAGGATGAGTGAGATATTCACATGACTATCGAAGCATTGGTGAAGGATGCCACGGAGACACTGCTGCTGCATAAAGTTTTCGGCAAGCTGCATAAGCATTACGGGTGTCTGGTTACTATGATAGATGTATGATCTTCAGTACGATTTGCGGTCAGCTACTTGACAGCAATGTTGTGTTCGGGCGCCGGGCCGTCTTTCCACTTTGGTGTGATATTCCTTTTCTCACCTCTTAGCCAAGGCGCAAAGAGCCTCGGAAGATGAAGAGCAGTTGCTATAAGCAGTCGTGGCAGTAGTGAAGGATGTTCGATGTTCGACACGTCTTCAGACCGGTAGGCTCCACATGCACTAGACGCAGTCATCACATGTTGACTTGAGGCCTGCGCAACCCAACTGGCTAAATCCTCTAGAAACATTGTTTACAAAAGCTCTTCACGTTTGGATGCTCTGCCTCGCGCATACAATGCTGCACAGTTGTTACTACCTCTGCTCCTCTGCTCATCAGCGTAGAGAAGCTTTGGCGAAGGACAAGAGAGAAGTGATGCTATTGGAATGCCCCAAAACGGTTAGTGACTTCTTGTTAAGGAGCGAATCTCTACGACGCAATGCAATGGTGTCATCACGGCATCTCTTTCTCCATACAGTGGTACCTTATAACGGAGCTTTGCAAGCTTGGAAGATCAACCATACCAAGTCGATGACCTACCGGGTTGGAACGGGACGCGCGACTGTTGAGCAGCAGATATGCGGCGTAGTTAGCTCAATCGTGTCTTCGTGCCTCGCTTTGTCGCGTTTTTCGGGCCCGACTCCTTCGCATACGGGCACAAAGCGTGTGGAGAGATGGTGAAGCATTGGCAGTCCGCGGGGTTTGTTGGATAGATCTTCATCAGACTTGCTGCGTTGAGGGGAGTGCGGTCGCGCATTGCTTTCGGCGAAACATGAAGGAAGTGGAGAGTTGACTCTGGGAAAGCCATCCGGACTTCCTCCACCACCGCATTATCGTGCTTCATCAGCAGATAAGGCCTTGCTATGCGCCATGCTTTCGATCTGCGCCCACGTTGCGCAGATTACTACCCTTGATTTCATTGTTGACGAGACTGGAACAGGCAGGTCCTACTGCGCAAAAAGTAGGCTCCGTTCTTCTCTAGCCTATGGAAGCGTCCCCAGGTCGAGTGATAGGCCCTATCGCTGCTCGCTTGAGCACCAGTCTGGTGATATTCACGCATGGCAGTCGCCATCTTCAGGTATACATTTGAGGATAGGGACGTTCGTCAGAGATACGAGTAGCTCAATGTGTGAATAATCCGGTGACCCCTAAGAATGATGGACCGTGAGACAGAAATGCCAATAATGAGCTGACTTTTGCAAAGGCCGAAATAGTCAAAGAGGTAAAATGAAGTAACCACAACACGCCGTATACGAGTGCGGATTCCAAACAGGTCGGAGGAGGAGGCCGAAGTGTCGTTGAGCACAGCACATGATAATTTTCATCACTATGAGAGTGTCCGCATGTAGCAAGGATCGTTCCGTCGCCGGAGATGTCGCATTTCCAGTCCAATGCCGCACGCAACTCCGACGCCGGTGAGTAGAGATGGAGATGTCGAGTAAGACGCCACAGCTCCTGCTGCGATGAAAATCACTCGGTGTCGTCGGCTACTGCCGTCCGTGTCGCAAGGATGCTCGCTCTTGGCCAAGAAGTCATTCGCAATTTCTCTCAACACAAACGATCATTGGACCTCCGACACCTCCACCGAGCATCCATCCGCATCCACACGACATTTGAATTTCTTTGGTAATGCAACAATGTCCAGGAGGCGTGCAGCTTGTCTCCCACTCTGCGTCTATCTGCGAGTGTGACGATGATGATTACGAGAGCGAACTCAGCGCGCAGCGACGTGTTGAGTTTCAGCCACCGACGCAATGGCCGACGCCCGTCACCTTCAGATGCCACTTCGCACACATCTGCACGCCAGAAGAAAGGCTCTGTGCTCCTCACAGGCTGATCGCTTCTTTGGGGCCAGCGCCGGCAGTAACCTTCTGGCAACGTGGCTTGGGGAAATCGCCCGGAGTGGAATGGCGGACCAAGATCTCACGATGCCCTCGATCTTAAACTCTGCCTAGGCACAGGATAGCACCACTCGGCCAACGGTGCGCGATCGACAAACCACACCGGCAAGCAAACACTCGAGTTTCGACTTCCTCACAGGGCGTAGTGTGCAGCGGACGATACGGCGGAAGACATCCGCCCCTCGAAACTCGTTCTGCCGACAGCGTAGCGCAGAGGCGCCTATACTATACTAAACGACAACAAGAGGCACCGCAGACTACGTCCAGAGATCATCCCAGAGCAAGCATTGATGGTCGCTCCTTGCACGTGCCGACCATGTAATCATCGTCACCGCATCTACTCTTGCTTCTGCAATAATAACGCTCTGCTCTGCGACAGCCGCCGGTGTGGCCGCGCGTGCAACCTCGAGATCCGCCATGCATAGCTTCCGATGCGCCGTGGCGCCTCTGGCGTCAAGGCGTACGCCATCTCACGAATACATCCATCCCAACTTCCCCAACCCCGCTGAATGCCAAATAGCAACACAGGAACAGCAGATCATCCGCCGCCGCCGCCTACTTCTCTACCGTAACAGCATGAAAGCCTCAGTGGCTGCTGTACGCTCGTATGCGCCACCCACTCATTCACACAATCCTCCCCATGCCACCGTCCAGCTTGCAGGCCGGAGTTCGCCATACCACAGACCCAGCAAGCCAGACTCTGCAAACATGGATTGGCCCCTTGCAGCAGCATGCACGCGCAGAGTTTGAAACCACCGCATCAACAGAAATCTTGACTTCAGGACTTCCCAAACAGGCAGGTGGAATTGAAGCCTACTCTGTTGATCGATCCCGAATTCGTCACAGTCGCATCTTCGAAACTTCCCTTGCGTTTGCGTTCACAAGATAGCGAATTATTATCATTGAGTTGCTCTCCCTCGGTCCCAACTTCGCGTGAGATTGAGCGGAGAGGAGCACACATAGCCACTTTAGAGTAGGTATAGGGATGTCTGCTTCATTGACTAATGGTGGGATCTCAAAGTAACGCGTGCATTAGCGGGTGTGCAGAACATATCATCATCATCATCTATATTCTCAAGGAGGAGTGCTCGTCTGGCGCAAGATGCAGCCAGTTGTCTACACTAATGCTAATAATGGAGAGGGGATGCTTGTGCGCAGAGTTTGGGTAGAGTTCATGGCATCCTTCTCACTCCGTGTAGGGCAGACGCCCTCTTCACCAGCTAATCGTTCTCGCAGGATCGAGGCAAATTGTTTAGGGGGCTTCGTCGGCGCGATGCTATCGGCACTAGTGAAGCCACATGTTTGGCATGGTTCGTCGACGCCACGGGGTCACCAGCCCAATCCACCCTAACCTTCTACACACTGCAACGTCAAGCTTGGCCGCACCACGCCTACAACTTGGTCACCCTATAGCCATGTTCGCCACAGCAATCTCGGTTTCGATGCCGAGTGCCTTGACGGCAGAAGACTCTGCCCTGCAGCGCGTTGGCAGGCGCCTCGGGCCCTTGGCCATTGTCGGCCTAGTCAGTCGCAGGAAATGGGCCTGCATTTCACGTATTCTGACACCCAGAGAATCAACATCTTTCGCCGACAGACGTCTCTCTCATCAGGCGCAGCCATTTTCGTGTCATTGGTCGGCGACGCCGTCGATCCAGCAGTGCTCCCTCACCATTCCTGTACCGGCGCGTGTGTGCCTTCTCTAGCGCAACCAGCACATTGGGAAACGCCACGCCCACAAGTGCGAGCAGAGTAGACGGAGCAGCAGCAGCAACTCGAAAGCTTCAATTGCGGCGTGTGGCCTGACGGAAGAATTATTATTATCGTTAACTCGTCCCCCGGGCCCTCCCACTGGCCGACGCTGCTTCCTTCTACAAGGCTGCCACCCTCTGCGCGGAGAATATTTCGTCATTTTTTGCGGCGACGCCCTCAATCCGGTACTCATTCTCTGCAATGCTTCAGTCATCTTGCATCCCAGACAACCGTGCTCGATTGGACCACCGGACGGCCGCCACCCTTAAGTCTAAGCTGCAGCAACGCTGATGCATCCCTCTTCCTTACTACTGCAGCATCACGCGCCGGTCTCGACTACGACTATTAGGAGGACGAGTAATGCTGTCGCGGTTCCCTCACTGTTCCTAACATCGGCTCCCGCCTACCCACCCACAGCATCCTCTGTGCCGGGCCCGGGAGCCCCACTGCCAGGACCAGCCCCAGGATCGAATAGGAAGAAACCTAGCAGGCCGTCCAAAACAAAGCCTGGTAAACATCTTTTCAAGTCTCTCTCAACTCCGCAACTGCGTGGTCCCATTATGTCAGATCCAGATGACAAGAAGCGCAACAAGCTTGGGTACGTCCGCCTTCCCATGCGACGCGCATCAGAAGAACTCGCGCTGACCATCTGACTTTCACAGCTATCAACGGATCTCTATAGCTTGTGGTAAGTGCGCGGCTCAACAGGCCTTATCCCGAGATTCTGACGCCTTCTCTACACGAGCGAGCCGTGCCATCGCAAGCCTGTCGCGTAACCGTTACTAACATCATCTCTAGCGCACTGTCGACGACGCAAGATCAGATGCCTTGTTTCAGACGACGAACGCGAAGGGAGATGCCAGAACTGCATTCGTCTGAAGAAAGAATGTGTCTTCTACCCTGTTGACCAGCAGGCCGCCATTGACGCGAGATCGGACTCAGGGAAGGCAGGCGGCCCTTCTGCACCCTCTTCGACCGTGTCGTCATCACCGAATCACACGGGAGCCAGGTCGTTTGAAACTCCCAGCCATCAGCTGGGCGGTGGTGGCTTCACGAGTCTTCCTCCAGACAGCACTGGCTCGTATCACAGTATACCAATAGCGCCGAACCTTACAATCCCACCTCAAGGTGCGTATCCTCACCTGAAAGAGCACAGAATGTGCAGTCACTTACTAAATTGGACGCAGGGCAATACAGTGGCCCGGACAGTGGTTATAGCGCACAGTCAGACACATGGAGCCCACGAGACCTCAACAGCCCGAACCAAGCTCTCCCAGTAGGACCACCAGGTCGCATGCATCCGTCGTCGAGATATGGGCAGCACGGTCTAGCAGCAGACACCGCGCCATTCCCATCACCCGTGAACCCACCGCAGCAACCTTATCAGCAGATGGAAGGCTACAACTACAACCCCGATCAGATGTGGCAGCCGCAGCAGCAGCACCAGCCTGTGCGACCTATGCCGTTCCCCGAGGCGTACCAGAATCAAGGCTATAACCCGTCGTTCCCCATGAACCAAGGACCTCCCGGCTCTTACTCTCGTCCACCTCCTATTCATTCTCCGCAGCCCATGCAGCCACCACAAGGTCTTCCGCCGGGACAACACCATCCCTACATGCTCTCAAACGACCAACGCCCGCCAAGCATGGGAATGCCGCCTTTTCAACAGCACACAATTCATTCGAACTGGTATTCTAACGCGCCTTCCTACGGCGCAGGAGGAGGCACGCCGCGAACGCTACCGAGCAATGATCCTCACAACGGGTTTCCAGGACGCCCGGGTTGAAAGACGAGCCAAAGCCATCGAGCATAAGGTTTCGAAGCATACACGTCGACTTAGGCATCTGACAACACACTTAGACCCCCTTCGAGCATATGATGGGCTTGGGACCAGATTTCCGACTGTGTTGGACGCAGAGGATGGCACGGCTTGGCAGAAGGGGCGGTGAGCCATCTGCCGGAGGGAAGAGCGATTGGAGGAGGTAGGCGCGAGGCTCGTTGTTCCCGTGGAAGCGTCATGACGAGATGAATACATTCAAGGAAGATTTTGGGACACAGTACACACCATCACCAGCAACGGCAACAGCAGGAAAGATGGGGCATGCAAGAGGGTTTCGGCCCTGTTTCTCGGATATGTATTTGGCAGCAAGGCGCAGATTCAGCATTCGGCGTACGCGATGAACGGATGCTCGTGGGGAGTATTGGAAGCATGAGCGCAAGGTGCGCGTCCTGTCCGCAGCGCACTCCTGGTCGGAATCGCCGTATTGAGTCCGTAGCGAAATCAAGCCAAAGAGCTCGCCAAAGAAGTACGGCAGTTTCTGTCGCCAATCGAAGTCAGCAGGCTCGGTCCCGACTTGCAAAATGCTCAGCGAAGCAGTGTGGCAGGACCTTTGCCCTCTTCCATGCAGTGGGGATCTCTCGCGTAGAGACTGCCAGCAAAGCACGCATCTCGGCACCAGTGGCACTTGGTGAAGATGGATGCACGGCTGCCTGGAGAACCGGAATCCTTGCGTATTAGAGCGCAACGGATCTTGAGACAGTTGACACTCACGCTATGCGGAAGCGCTGGTCTGATGTCGTGGGTGCGGCTTCTGCAGCCTTTGCATAAGCTTGACAGCGACCACCCTGGTTCACCATTCGTTGTATTGCCCACCAAGACCGAGTCAACGGCTACAACCCACCGCGCTCTTCATCTCCTCATGCGATACATACGGGCCCAGGAATTCCCTCGATATAGTCGAAACGCTCGCGAGAACGGATGACGAAGGCTTGGCATACATTGTCGACACTCGTATGACGACGGGTCCTCTTCGGAATTTTGCTATCCTCGCGGAGTGGGCTTGGCTCCATCTCATCTCTGCACGCGACGCGACGCGAGATCTCAGCTAGCAAGACGCACAATCGAGATTACACCATGATCCACAACTCTCCAACCTTGCACCCTCCAAGAAGAGGGACTTCCTGCCGACACGATTGTTGCAGGTCATCGGTGCCTTCCTATTCCAGAAATTGCACGTGCTGGCTTCCACCAAGTGCTTGCAAGGGAGTTCGGTCGCAGAAGCACCGAGGCACCGATACACCGAAGCAGACACCACATCTTGGAGACTTGCACGCTGGTGATGCCGGAGCATAAGGAAAGCAACAACTGCGCGCCTGGTCGAGGGCGATTTAGCACAATACGAGATTTTGCATGTGATGGGGGATTAGGGTTCGGCTGGCTGAGCCGAACCTACTGACCTAGTCCGAGTGGCAGCTATAAAAGTACAGGAGTTGAAAATACATAAACTCACACGATCAACTCTCCATCTGTCACACTCGTCTTCAGTCTGCTCTGCGAGGTTGTACAACACTGTCACCGTGCCGCTTATACGGAGTACGGAGTACACAGTCTCCATACGACCAGGCGTGTCCAATGAAGGACCGTCACCGAGCAAATCCGAAAATTGACGACTTGTGAGACGGACCGAGAACAAAAGACGTGTCTTCACTGATCACGTTGCACTCTGACTTTGTCAAGCCAGCTTGGCGGGTCAGATGCTGCATTGAACGATACAGCTTGACGAGGCACCTGCTGAAGGAGGAACAGCACGACTTTGATGATTTCCGTGATGAGGAATGGCTATGATAGAGCAAACACTACGAGGACAGAAAGTGGGACGGTTTTTGTCACCTTGCTTGCACAGCTATATGCACAACTGGGTTTCTTAATGCTATGGCCTGGAGCCTGTCCACAGCAATCGAAACGGAGCTCTCGGCCTTTTCCTTCTTGCCAGCAAAGAGTCCTGAAACATCAAGGCTCAACTCGAGGCATGTTCGTGCCGTTCGACCCTCCTTGCTCTGCGGTGCAGCTTTCCTCACAGTTACGACACGTGCTTTCTTCTGGCTGAGCAGACTTCACCAGTCACCGCCTCTCCAGAGAAAACTCTCCCTTTAGAGCGAGGACATGCACGGCCACCTGGACTCAATCAAGCCTGTCGACATGGACGACCTCGTGACTCGGATAGACGCACGTTCATCGGGAAAGGGGTCATACCGCAATTTTGCTGAAGCAGAGAGAACCACATTCCCACTCCGCTCCACTCCATTGGAAATCAACCACACCGTCCGTTACTATTATTGACCCCGAGAACAAGCTGCAGGGTCCATCGCGGTGGAGGAGCGGAGATTTTCCCTTGATGACGGACTCTCCCGCCGTGGATGGCTCCGTGGTCTCAAGATTATCCTGCGGTGAAGGCGCGCACGGCATGCCGACTGTGATGCAAGGCATGAGTTCGCTTCTATGAGCATCTCCTTGATGTCGGAACTCGCACAGCCCCTGGATCAACAGCTCAGGCGACGACAATCAAAACTTTCGGCCACTCATCGATATGCTGTTGGTCGCTCTCTTCGGGACTGGAATGCATGCCTTTCCACTGAGAGCCGCAGGGGCTCGTGAAGCTGGGTTGAACTTGTTGGCAGAAGGCATCAGAAAATTAGATGACAGCAGAGGTCGAGGTGAGGCGTAATCTTTGAAGCACTGGTGTCGAGTTGAATCCCGTAATGGCTGAAAGTACTCGATCAAGTTCATCAGGTCGACAGTGAGAGGACACTTGGTGGTCTTTTCCTTCAATCATCAGGCCGTCTAATGGCGACACAGCTTACCGCACCTCCATAGCCCCGGTGGTCGTCCCTGGGACGAGCTCAAGTTAACTCCACGTGAGGACTCACACCAAGCTCAGTAGACCACCAATAATGCAGCAATCGTGGCGGATGGAAGCTCAAACACCAAGACATCTCGCCGATCAAGTCTTTGGACCTGCTGAACGAAGCTGTACGCAGCATGAAGGGCGACAGGTCCAAGATACTTGAAGCAGCTAGCTGTCCTCATTAGTATGCTTACCCCTGAAAGCGACTACAAGTCCTCAAGGTTTGTTGTCATTCCTCAAGCTTCGAAGCAAGTGAGGACATTTTTTTCTGTATATCCTATAAATTTATGACCTACCACTTACGACATACCTGTTGAAAGAGGGCCACCATCATGATTTCGTCAGAAAATGCCCAGAGATTCTCCGGCGCCCAGATCACGAAGCCGAAGCCCATCAGAGAACTTCGTGTTCAGATGCATCATTTGCTTAGAAGAGCAGACCGAGGCGCCCATCGACGTCGTCGGAGACGACATCTGCAATGCATGCTTCGTCGACGGACTCCTTCCGGATTTCGAAAGAGCACTCCTCAACGAAAGCGGCTATCCGCCTCTATGGGGGAGCACGCCAATTTCGATCTGGCCTTTTATCGATCAAGGCCTAATCTCAGGCCCCTTTCAGGAACTCTACGAGGCCAAGGAAGAGGAGTACGCCACTTTGGCGAAAGACCGCCTCTACTGCGCGTGCGGACAGTTCCTTGGTACGAAGGGCATCAAATCTGCGTTCAGACAGTGCGAGTGTTGCGGAAGGAAGACGTGCACAGATTGCGGTGCCACAATCCGGGGACGTCCACTGGATCACGTCTGCGACAAGAAAGAGGACGAGACCTATCAGGCATTCAAGGGATTAATAAAGGGCCGCGATTATCAAGTTTGTACTTGCGGCTGCATCGTCCAGCTCAGAGATGGTTGCAATCATGTCAAGTGCCGCATGCCAGCATGTGGTCGCAGCTTCTGCTACATTTGCGGCGAGGACGCTGTCGAATATTCGAACCATTGGGCAGTAGGATCCACTTGTCCAAAGTACAATCAGCCAGACGCACCCAACGCCCGCTTTGAGGCTGGCCAAGAAGAGGAGCAGCTGGCCAGGATACGCGCGCGAATCGAGATTCGGAATCGGATTATGGCACTAGGACGACAGCTGACTGGCCCGCCTTCGGCTGTCGACGAAGGCGATCCAGAGAATGAAGTGCTGCACGAGGTGTATGCCAGTCCAGAAAACCAGCTCAGAAATGCACATTTGGTCGGGCTGCGCGGCATAATGGGGTCATCACCAGCAGAAGGCCCCCGTTGGATGCGGAAAGTTGCGCACGAGAGCTCCCTCCTCCAGCTTACCACTCACGGGCTCATGATTTATGTTGCAGCACTTCTCGGAGAGACAGGAGCTCGATTCGGAGAAGACGACCAAATACGGCGAATCGTTATGCCGCTCGTGAATGAGATGCGGAGCAATGTCGAAGCTGTTGAGCATTTCCCAGAACTGCGAAGCATCCTGACAGCGACTGAGCACGGGATGGAGGGTCGTGTCGAGGCTCTCAACGAGCTGGCTCGCGCTTTTGTCGCACGTCGTGACACCACGGTCGATCAGAGAAGCTCTGAGGGGGGACCAGAACATGTCCAGGAAGAAAATTCGTAGTCGAGTTGGTACAGTGTGCTGGGGAGGGTCTTGTCCAAAAAAAACGTAGAGCGGCGGCATCCGAAAGATCTGTAGACGTGCCAGAAAGACGGATTGTAGCATTGGTCAGTAGCCTGCATATGCAATACATTGTAGAAATGAAGAGTTCCAAGAGCTTCGTCGGGTATCTCGGCTACGCAATACAATTAGCATCGACTCAATCGAGGGTGGTCCTCAGTCAAGACCAGCAAAACTGAACCCGCTCGCGGCGGCAGGCCCCTTTCCTCGCTTCCTCTTCTTGCGGCGCTTGCGGGACTTCTCTCCTTCGTCACTACTATCGGAATCGTTCTCATCGTCCTCGTCACTGTCGTCACTGTTGGGACGCTTCACCGTTGCGCCTTCGTCGTCGTCTTCATCGGCTTCAGGTTCGATGCTTTCCTGCCAGACTTTGATAGTTTGTCCTCCACCTGAGATCATTCTGCCGCCCACGTCGAAATCCAGGGCAACAACTCCTTCCACTTCGTCATGTTGGAACTCGCCAATAATCTTGTTCATTCCCAACCGCACGACTCGCACTCTGCCATCGCCCATTCCCACTGCGATTTTCTTGCCCAGCCCGCCAATTCCGTCAGGAATTTGCGCCATGCAATCGAGTGTCTCTTTTTCTCTGCTGACGGTGATGCGCTCGTCCTGGTCGTCCCATTGGCCCTTCTCCCATAGAGTAATGACGCCGTCTCCTCCACCGACGACAGCCTTCTCTCCTGTACTTCCAGAGCTTTTCTTGGCAGCCAAACCTGTCACGTACAGACACGAAAGCAGCAGCTCTTCTTGGTCCTCGCTCTTTGCCAGTACTCCTCGCCTCAGATCCGTCAAGGCCAGCGTCGTGCTGCCAGTCGTGAGCCATTGTTTGCTGTAGCCGGAGGTTGAAGAAGCAGAAGGCGGAATCGGGCAGAGCGATGAGATGTAGTCGGCGTGAGGGTGATAGGTCTGAGAAGGCCTGTCGCTGATGAAGGCGGTCTTCGACTCGTTCACAGGCAGGCTCGGCGCCGGGTCGCGCAAATCGTAAAGATGCAATGCGCCGGAGTCGGCAGCGAGAAGCAGTGTCTGCGGACTCAGCGCGTGGACGACGGTGGGAGCATCAATGGTCTCCTTGGCAGCAGATGGGTCATACGGAATGGCAACCTTGCCAGTGACCTTTCCCGTTTCGCTGTCAGCGGCCTTGACAATGCCATCGGTTCCCGCGGAATAGAGCTGTTTCCCATCGACGCTGTAGGCCAGACACCTGCAGCTACCCTTGTGCCTCTTCGTGCGCCAAGCGGTGTCTATGACATCTGTTCCATTGCTACCACGCCGTCCTGGCTGCTTCTGTTCCGTCGAGTCTTCGTCGTCTACCGGCGGCAGTTTGAGGGTCGCGACATGGCCGGTGCTGAGGCCGACGGTGATGAGCGGCTCGGTGGGGTGGAGGACCTGGGTGAAGAGCTCCGAGGACAGCGGGAGGGTGCAGACGGTGTCGAACATCAGCTGCCGAAGAGGTGTCGCAAATGTGTTGTGTATGTGGTATAGAAGAACATTAGTTTGAAGTTGGTGCGATTGAGATTGAAAGTTCTGCCGGAGGCCGGAGCTTGTTCGAGCTCACCTTGTCCTCACGGTGCTCACATGTTGGATGACGTGCAGCAGTCTGCCCATCCCGTCTCCACCTCGTCTTCAGAGGCAAATCAGCAGCGTTGTTGAGGCATTGGAATACTATTGCCATTCACTTTGTAGGTGACAACTTCTTTGGTGCCATTACCTGTTCTTATTACCGGCAATCGCTTCCTCATCCCAACTTGTCCCTTCCTTGCTGCAATGGTGCTGAAGAGGGCGAAACAAAAGCAGATCTCCTTTGGCTGTAAGCATCTCCCGTAGAGACGCAATCGACAGGGAAAACATTCGTCTCATATCGCTCAGACTGCGACACGAGGACAGGACAACGAGTCTATCCTCCTCTTCCCGTCTCGCAAATGTCCGATCTCCTGCCCGAGCAGCTGCCACCGGAGCGGAAACCGGCATTCTACCCCAAGGACGGGGACGTCGACGACGACATGTATCTCAAAGTCACCACGTGGCCGCCTTTGGGCCAAGCTTCGACAGTTGCTCGTCACCGGGATAGCGTCCGATTCACTGTTCTGCTAGAGACTACCGCTCCGAGCATTGTCAGTCAAGAGGACCAAGAGCCTCAAGTATGTCTCTGGCACAACCATGGAGGCCATTACGACTGGGCCGAGCTACCTCTGAAGCCCACATCCAACTACGATGATGTTATGCTGCTCAACCGACCACCGGGAAGAGGCCTCTCGAGGAGGTGGTTTACTGCGGAGCTCCCAGGACTGCCGAAGCATGGCCAGGTTCTTTCCTTCACTGTCAAGTTCTTGATCGACACCGAACACGGCTGGAGATGGGTCAAGGACACGACCGGTATCCAGGACGGCGAGCTCCATTACCAGGGCACAGACTACGAAAAGCATTCGGCCTACGATCTCAAGCATTGGTTCAGTGGCCTCAGCCCGGACGTTAAAGTTCAGAGCGAAAGGCCAGACACAGACAACACTTTCCTATACTCTCTCAAAGCTCCGGTGACTGCAGCTCAAGGTCAAAACTCTGGCTATTCACATCACCAGCTCGGAACACCCAACCACAGCTCCAGATGGTTCGGCCTTGTTCGTCTGTGGTCTCCATGGCTAGCACCTCGACAAGGCTCCAAAAAGTTCGAGCTTGACAAAGACGGCATGTTGCTGTCTTTTCTCCGAACGGACGGGCTTCATGTGGTTGTGCTTGGCATCAGCGGCATCGATGACATGGTAACCACTTTCTTGAATGATGAACATGGCAACGTCATAATCAAGGGCCGGAACGATCGTACGGGTACTGGAGCGGCAACAGTGTTGGTCGCCGTTGCCGACAGCTACGAGGTCGCCAATGCCGCGGTCTTCTACCATGCCCGCAAGGTCGTGGGCTCATACGCCACTCCTGAAGTGGACAGCCAAGTGCAACCTATGATGGATGCGATCAAGCCGCAATGGCTCGAAGAATGGTATGACGGCCTTACGTATTGTACTTGGAATGGCCTCGGGCAGGACTTGACGGCCGAGAAGATCTATACTGCACTGGATTCATTGTCAAAGAACAAGATCAACGTCACAAATCTGATCATCGACGATAATTGGCAGTCGCTGTCGAAAGGCGAGACTCAGTTTGTCCGTGGCTGGTCAGATTTCGAAGCCAACAAAGAAGGTTTCCCCGACGGAATGAAGGCCACAACCACGGAGATCCGTAAACGTTTCCCTAACATCAACCATATCGCTGTTTGGCACGCGATATTGGGCTATTGGGGCGGCATTGATCCCAATGGCTGGATTGCGAAAAACTACAAGACGACCGAAGTTGAGAAAGAGGCTGGTGTCGCTGGCGGTACCTTCACAGTAGTCGCCGCCGAAGATGCTGGCCGCATGTATAATGACTTCTACGCATTCCTTTCCTCTGCTGGAGTTGACTCCGTCAAGACGGATGCACAGTTTTTCCTTGACCTGCTCCTGCACGCGCCGGACCGCCGGGCGCTGATTCAAGAATACCAAGACGCCTGGACAATCGCTCATCTCAGACATCTGGGCAGCAGAGCCATCAGCTGCATGTCCCAATCCCCACAACTCCTCTTCCATAGCCAACTGCCCCGAAACAAACCACGCCTCCTAGTCCGCAACTCAGACGACTTTTTCCCGGAGGTGGAGGCTTCGCACCCTTGGCATATCTTTTGCAATGCTCATAACAGCCTCTTCACCCAGCATCTGAACGTCCTGCCAGACTGGGACATGTTCCAAACTTCGCATCCCTGGGCGAGTTTTCACGCTGCTGCGCGCTGCGTCAGCGGTGGACCCATCTACTTCACTGACAAGCCTGGCGAACACGACATCAAGCTTCTGAATCAGATGACGGCACAGACCGCGCGTGGAAAGACGGTGATTCTCAGACCACATATCGTCGGCAAAGCGACGAATCCATACAACGCATATGATGCGCTGGCCCTGCTCAAGATCGGAACATACGTCGGCTTCGCTCGCACAGGAACGGGCATCCTGGGTGTTTTCAATGTCTGCGGCCAGCATCTGAGCGAATTCATCAGTCTCGAAGACTTCCCTGGCACTGAGGAAGGGGAGTACGTCGTAGGATCTTTCAACTCCGGCGCTGTCTCAAGCCCCATGAAGAGAGGAGAACAAAAAGCCATGGTCGGCTTGGAACTCGAGACTGCAGGCTGGGAAGTTCTATCCGCTCACGCTCTCCGCAAGTTCACTGTCAAAGGGAAGGAGGTCGGTGTGGCGATGATGGGACTATTAGGCAAGATGACTGGATCCGCTGCCGTGGCAGGTCTGGACATGTACGTCGAAGAGAATGGAAGGCTAAGGATCTGGACGAGTCTGAAGGCTCTGGGCACTCTAGGACTGTACGTCTCAGATCTTCCGGGCAGGTCACTGGAGGACGACTTTATGATTATGATCTTTGGGAAGCCGATCCCAGTGGGCTGCGTGAGGAAGAACAAGCATGTTCTGGAGATTGATGTGCAGCGTGCTTGGGAGGAGAGTGGCGAGGACGCCGGGTGGAGTAATGAGGTTAGTTTGGAGGTTTTTATTCATTAAGCTAGGCTACGCACAAAAAGACGGAATCAAAAGAGAAATTGCTCGTTACGCGTCGCGATGGGTGTACTGTGTTGTGAGGTCGAGGGAAAATTCGGTTCGAGGTTGTGGTATCTTGCATTTCAAGGGGGCGCCGATTTCAGTCAAAGAGCTTTTCGCTTGTGCTCGTAACGGATACCTTGACCTTCTTCTCCGGCTTCATCTTCTGCTTGCTATCCTTCTGTTCCGTCTCTCCCGAGTCTTCGGCGAGATGGTGATATTCAAGCGATGTTGGACTCGAAGCCGGAGGAGAGATGCTCGACGATACTGCGCTGGGAAGGACCTTGCCAAGCGGAGCTACGCTGGCCGTGTGGGTGCCTTCTAGGCATGCTCGCGCTTGAGCTCGGTCTGCCTCACGCTTTGCGGGGTCGAGAGCAGTGGCAGTGGAGATTGCCCTCGAGCGGCGGTCTTGTGGTGCGGAAACTGGTGGCACGATGGTGGTCGAGGAGTACCTGCCTGGAGCGTGGGCGAAAACGGGCACGGAGCCAGAGTGACGGAGCGCTCCCGAGGCGTAGGGAACGACAGGCATTGATCCAGAGTGGCGGAGTTGTCTCGATTGTCTCGCAGACGGCGGGTTTGAGTCCCTCACTGCGACGGCGCTGCTCTGCTCTGGGATGGGCGCGAATTGCAGAGTCGTGTGGCTGAAGTCGGAGTCGCGGAGGCCGTTCTTTTGCTGCCCGTGATAGCGAGCAGGCAGAGAGGAGCGAGAAGTCCTTTGACGTGTTTCGACAGGCGCCGCGGGCATCGAGGGCTGTTGTGCAATCGCCATTCCGTGAGCCGGCAGGCCTAGGTAGCTGGCTCGCATCGCCTGCTGTTTGCTCCATTCCGCCGGTGAAGGTGACAGTGCCATCAAATTGGGAGCACGACGTGTTGCACCGGCATACGAGTTCTTGAGCGCAGGCATGGAGGCATGCTTCTTCATATTAGGTGGACGGGAGCCGTGGCGGGTTGCGTCCACATTGCCGGGTTTAACGTCGATATTCCGCGCAGTCCTCTGGAGCACAGCCTCCAGTTGGCTTTCGATCTCAATCATCAGGCAGATGAATGCCTGGCGATGGTTGTCTGCTAGCTTCTGACTGACAATAGACTGGATGACGCTCCCATTGAACATGACAGCCAGAATCGCGCGACATAGCCTCTGACCTGCTGCTGTAGGGAAGAAAAGCTCGATGCGACACGCGGAGATGGTTCGAAGGCCATTGTCAGAGAGGACGAGCAGAGTCGATCCTGGTAAGAGAAGTGTGTCAGCGCCGTCCCTTTTGTATGTACTCAAGGGGAATACTCACTTATGAACTTGTCGCGGTCCGCGGTATTTGCGAAAACCGCCCATTTCGTCGCAGCCCGGCCAGCTCCAGTGTGCGCGTCGTCTGCAGGAGGCAGGCACTCATAGAGGCTCTGCTCTGCAAGACATCGCTGAGCCGCGAGCGCGGTCGCCTGGTTCGCTGGCGGAGCCAGCCTCGCTGCTGCGTCTTTCTTCTCCAGAGAGCTGAAGGCGCAACCCATCCTTGCCGCGCAAATGGATGCGCGAGAAACGATGAACAGAATTGAAATTCTGCGACCCCAAGACATTCATTTTGCTGTGAGAGTAGAGAGCCACAAGACTGCTTACCGTGTCAATGGATCTATAAAGTAAAAAAAGCAAAGAGAGGAGGTTGCTTCGTTGAGGGCGAACGACATGCCCAGCTTGTATGCTTACACCTCAGCGTGACCCACCCAACGCGAAAGCACGAGCTATTCTCTCAGTCACGAACCGAAAAGCTCTTAGAGGATTCGGTGCACCCTGACCCTTTTGCCATTTCCACACGAGAATTGCGGCCCAGCCGACCACGGGCAACAAAGCCGTTCCGAAAATGCCTCTGAGCAGAATCTGCTTCTGCCTAGCCACCGCCTTCGCGACCTCAGAGTATCGCTGATTGCTGAAGCTGACTCTACTGTACTGAGTTGCGAACCCGGTGCTTGGTAGCTTGTCGGAGAGGAACTCTTCAATCTTCTTGCGCAGCAGAATGATGGGGGAGCGCACTCCCTCGCGCATGTCCCAAAAGTTGCTCAACGAGAAGTCGTTGATGGCGTGCGCATCTGGAGTGCGCTCAGCGTTGTAAGAGGCCAAAGCCTTGGCACGTCCTTCTGCGGTGACAGGCTGCGAGTCTAGGTGCTCGAAAAGGACGCGCACGTCCTCGAGCCCAGCGTTCATGCCCTGCCCGTAGAAAGGCACCATCGCATGGGCGGCATCGCCCAGGATAACTCCACTTGATTCGAAAATGTGGGGCGAGCACTTGACACTGACGAGTGGCAAGTGTGGATTCTCCTCAAATTGCTTCTGGACAGCTCCTGGCCCAACGAGGTCGACAGCACCCGGGAAATGCTTGTTGAAGTACAGCTCGACCTGATCCGGATCCTTCTCGAGGGCCACGAAGTCGGCTGGGGGCGCAAACAGCGTCGAGGTGAAGGACCGGTCGACGCTCGGGATGGCAATGAACATCTTGTCACTTCCGGGCCAGATGTGAAGTTGATTTGGGCTCGTGGCAAAGCCGTCTTTGGCCGACGGCGTCTTGCTCATGCCTTCCTTGGCAGGTGGGATGTTGAACTCGCACCACAGAGTGTCGATGTAGCTCTGTTCGTAGTCCAGGCGCACAAACTTCATCATGTGAAAGCGGACACTGCTGTGCGCGCCGTCGCAACCAATGATAAGGTCGAAGTCGATTTCGATCTCCTCTGGTCTTCCTGGTCGTCCGCTTCGCCGCATGCCTTCGTCGGAACTTCCGCTCTGTCTCCTAGACATTCCCTTCTGCTCCAGCCAAGCCAAGCGACGGCGGAAGTCGACACCAGTGACCTTGTGGTTGAATCGGAGTTTGACATTGGGAAGGCTCTCGAGCTCGTCCAGCAAGCGAGCGTTGAGGTCTCCTCGATCTACCGCCTGGATGGCGCGGCCGTGGACGTCGTATTGCTGCGATGTTTCGGTCAAGCCGCCATGCGAGTCCTGTCCGTGGATCATGCGGCCATACATGGGAATCGTCTCGCCCAGAATGGCCTCGATGAGCTTCGGCGAATCGGACTTGCGCAAGGCATTGATTCCTCGCTCTGAGAGGGCTAGATTGATTGATTTGGTAAAGTTGAGTGGCGTCGTCGACGGCTCGCGCAGGTCTGCTCCACTTTAGTGAATGCTCCAAACACACGATGATCGGCGCTGCTGCTCACCTGCTCTGAGATCGTACACCTCGACATCCCAGCCGCGCCGAGCAGCATACAGAGCTGCCAGAGCGCCAACCGGCCCAGCGCCGATAACGACACACTTGAGGGTCATGTTCAACCGCGTCCGAGGATTGCAGAAGGCAGAGTGAAGCAATGCGTGTAACTCATTGGCCTTCGCTGGGCTGGCTGTTCGGTATGAAGGTCAGCGATTGAGATGGAGAAGACCAAACCAGCTTCTCACGAGGCAGATGTAGTTGTTATTAAAGAGTTGATAATCCGCAAGCGATGTCGCGGATGGCGAAGATGAGTCGGATCGCGTCTCGACCGATCGATGCTGTCATCCAGAAATTTGTGATGGCGTCGCCGCGCCTGCCTGAGAACCAGGACTAGAACTTTAGGCGGCCTTACGACCGCCTTCGGAGCACCGGCGCAACATGAGCACGCGAGCTGGGGCCACAACCTAACACGTGATGGATGGTCTATTTCCAAGCATCATTCTTGTCATGTCCTTCACCATCACGAACAACGTGCTGTACATGTTCCGACTGCTGACCGATCTGCACGCCTCGAAATCATCCTTTACCCGGACAGGAGATGTCCATGATGCTTCATCGCCACGGTCTTGGCAGGACCCGACATTGAAACGCGCCTTCTCCCATTGCAATCCAAAGAACATCCCAAAACAACTTGAAGGTTTCACTCCTCGCGTCAAGACGTCTGCCACCTCCAAAGTCCGACAGCAGCATTTTTGGCCGAGTCAACGTGCTTCCAGCAAAGTATTCGGATCATGGCGGGGACGGCAGGTCAGGTCGGCTCCGAATCTCACTCTGCGACCTCTCCTCCACTTCATTCTCCAGAGAGCTTGTGCTACACCGCAGATATTCATGATCTTGAGTCTGCGAGGCATACTCGTAGGTATTGATCTTTCTTGCAGTACTCTCTTCTTTTAAGTGCTCGCTCCTGCCTTGCGCAGAACAGCATCTTCGTTTCATTAACATGCAGTTTCACCTCAACGGCTTCAAAGGCTCCGGAGACCCATTGGTCTTGCAATTCGATGGCGAAGAGCCAGACTTCCAGGCAGCCCTGCCTGAAGAAGTCGACGTCTTGATCGTAGGAGCCGGTCCTGCGGGACAGCTACTCGGAGCCCAGCTTGCCCGATTTCCAGATATCACAACACGAATCGTCGAATCGAAGCACGGCCGACTCGAACAAGGACAGGCAGACGGCCTGCAATGCCGAACGATAGAGGTCTTCGAAGCGTTCGGCTTCAGCGAGAAAGTGCTGAAAGAGGCATACTGGGTGAACGAGACAACCTTCTGGTCGCCGACAGAGGACGGAGACGGCCTGCGACGAAGTGGGAGGATACGGGATACAGAGGAAGGGTTGAGTGAGTTTCCTCATGTCATTCTCAATCAAGCCAGGCTGCATGACCTTTGGCTGGACTGCATGAAATGGTCGCCTACGCGACTGGAGCCCTCGTACAGTCGCAGGATGACGGAGATGAATATACCTGCTGGGGATGGCCCAGTCAATGTCACTATTGAGAGATTGGATGAGAGGAACCAAGGAAAGCAAGAGTCCTTACGGGCAAAGTATGTTGTCGGTTGCGATGGAGCTAGGAGCGGTGTTCGAAGCAAACTTGGCCTCGAGATGAAGGGAGACTTTACAAATCAGGCATGGGGAGTCATGGACGCATTGATCGTGACAAACTTTCCCGACGCCAGGCTGAAAACCGTAATACATTCAGCAAACGAAGGAAGTATCCTGATCATACCCAGAGAAGGCGGCTACCTTTCAAGATTCTACATCGAACTGGACAAGCTGAAGCAGGACAAGCGGATAGATAAGAAAAATGTCACAGCAGATGTTCTGGTTGATCGAGCAAAACGAATCTTCGCTCCCTATACGTTCGACGTTCGAGAGATCGCATACTGGTCGGTCTACGAAGTCGGTCAAAGACTTACAGACCACTTTGACGACGTGCCCAAGGCTGAGCGCAACACTCGAGATCCGAGAGTTTTCATCACGGGCGACGCTTGCCACACACATTCCGCGAAGGCTGGTAGGTCCTCCATGACTGAAACCTCCGTTATGGAACATATCGAAGGCAGCTTGCTAACTCTACTCATGGTCGTTTAGGGCAGGGGATGAACGTCTCCATGGCAGATAGCTTCAATCTCGGTTGGAAACTTGCAGCTGTACTGCGCGGTATCGCGCCACCGAGTCTCTTACACACATACTCAGAAGAACGGCAAGACATTGCCCAGAAACTGATCGATTTCGATCGCGTTATGTCACGAATGTTCGCAGCCAAGCCGAAAGAGAACGCAGCACAGGACGACGAGAACTTCGTGGATCCAGCGGTCTTCCAGGAGAACTTCCAGCGTCAAGGTAGATTCATGGCTGGCGTTGAGATCAAGTACAAGCCTGGACCTTTAATCTCTTCAGAAACAAGCTACCAGCATCTGGCGGAGGGCTACGAGATCGGAACAAGATTCCAGTCGACGCAAGTCCTGCGAGTTGCAGACGCCAAACCCATCCATCTCGGCCACGAAATGAAAGCAGACGGACGATGGAGGATCGTAATTTTCGGCGACAAGTCTGATCCCACCTCTCCTTCATCTCCAGTATGGAAGATCTGCAACTCCCTCGCCAGCAAGCTCATAACCAAGCACACGCCCCAGAACGCGGATATCGACTCCATCTTCGACGTGCGCGCCGTCTTCCAGCAATCGCGACAGACATTCAACATCACGGACCTCCCGCCTTTGCTGCTGCCTCATAAAGGTCGTCTGGGGATCCAAGATTATGAGAAAGCTTTTACGGACGAGGAGAGCTATGGCTTCGGGTTTGGAGAGATTTATAAGACGAGAGGAATCGATCGAGACAAGGGATGTGTGGTTGTTGTCCGGCCGGATCAGTATATCAGCGCCGTGTTCCCGCTAGGCGATGAGGCGGAGAAAATGTTGGAGGGCTTCTTTGGGGGATTTATGAATTCCGTAGGAGGAGTGGCGAATGGTAATGGACATGTGTAGATGATAAGTGATTTCAAGATGATGTAGTTATGCTAAAATGATGAGATCTCGTAGAAGTAGAAATGTCCGTGTAACAAGCTCCGCTTGACCTCGCCGTCGCCATGCTAAGTAGTATTGAAGCCCCTTCTAATGCCTTGAAAACTGATTCTGTCGTTGTTAGGATCTGGTGTATCCAGTCGCTCTGGGATTCGTATGGCCTGCATAGCCCCAAACAACATCGCTGGTCTTCGCTCAGCCTTCACACATATGTCACCCACCGTGTAGTGCCGCTTTCTAGGCCGTCCTGAGCACTCAATCATCGGCCGTCCAATTGGCCATATCACACTTCCAAGTGCATCGACAGACAGGCCAGTCTCTTTCGATAATCCTCACCCTTGGCCACTTGCTCTCCTTTTCCAAACCCGGAGCACCGTCAATCTTCGCGCCCCCGTCTTCCTGATACTCATACTCATCCCACTCCATCGGCGCCACACACTCATACCCACCCCAAAGACACCAAGTCAAGAAGTCCTTGCGCGCATCATCGAGCTTCCTCTGGAAAGCTTCTCTCTGATCGGTCTTGATCCAGCCAATGACCTGCACGGGATGACCCTTCAGCCAGTCGTGTGCGGCTTCGAAAATCCAGTCGCACATGACTCGTTGGCAAGCGTCGTCTGTGAGATTGCTGCAGGTGACGCGCTGAGGACAGTTGATGAAGAACTTGAACTCTTTCAGTCTCATCTCTCGAAGTGCGCCGACGGCAGACCAGGAGGTGTCCCATTTGTATTCTTCGTCAACGTAGAACCCGAACAGGGAGAAGTAGCCAATATGGCTAAGGCTTAGTTCGAGGCGGGTGACGCGATTGTAGACCGTCGTGCACTCTGCAAACTTCCTGAGAAGTCTGCGGTGTTCGAAGTAGAAGTGTCGATCTCGGAAGAGCTCTTGACGATATTCTTCCAGGACTTGTTTGGAAATAGGCATCATGAAGCCGGCCTTGTCAGGGTTTCGAGCTATGTATAGGCGCGAAAGTGCGGGTCCAATGCGACGACAAGAGGCATACGGATACGGCTGAACTTTGTCCCGTCCTGCGGCGAAGCTGTAGATGATGTCGCGGATCTCGCGCGGCAAGTCGAGAAGGCGGAACCTCTTGCCGTTGTTCCGCCACCAGGCCCACTGCTCATCCCATTGGATGTCTTTCTCCGCCGGGATCAGAGCCTTGCCGGACTCGAAGACTGATGGTGGAGGCGGTAGGCTCGATATGAGCTTGGGGACCTTGACCCACCGTCTGTGAAGAAGAACACGGAGTTGGCCAGGCCGTAGGACTCGAACTTTCACGTCTTTCTTGAAATCACTCCCCGCAATCTCGACAGAATATCGATCACACCCGAGCAAAACTCCCTCCGGCCCATATATCGGCTCGGCCTGTTCTGCGGGATGGATGAAAAGCTTCCGGTACAGCTGAAAGTCGTCGTATGTGCTCGACAGAAGATCTTTCGCTTGACGTGTGAGCCATCCTGCGATAGCATCAGGGAAGTCGCGACATGGTTTCGCTTGCGCTGGCTCGATTGGAAAGTCGGCCAATGCCATCTGTGTAGCTCGAGCCGTAAATCTGTTATCCGAATGATGTCGTCTGATTGAAGGATTGTTGATGTTGTGTGTTCAGTATTGAATAGGTTGTAAGTTGTAAACGACTGATGCCTGGCTAGGCGCTCAATTTCGCTCGAGGTTTCTCCAAGGCCACAGCTTCCTGGATGGCATGTGAGGATGAGAAAGTGGAGTCGAAGCAGCCGAGTGGTCGTCTATTGATTGTCAGAAGCTTGAACTATCACACTGTAAGTGTTGCAATGGTCGTTGTTGAGTGCAAAGATATTTGTAGGCATGGATCCGCCTTTAGATAAGGCGGAAAGTAAAGAGTGCGTGTTGTGACAGTAAGGGTCAATGCGTCGGGCTGACATGTGCCAGTGATGAAAAGGAAAGCCAAGGAAAGCGAAAGGAAGAATGCAAGAAACGACATGGCGCGAGAACGACCGCGGCAGAAGTGAGATCCGGCCTGTTCGAAAGTTCCTTCCAATTGCAATTGCTACCGATTTAGCCCAGGCGCGTTCAACTCTCCAGTGGCCGTAAACCGCAGCAAGTTTTCCAGAGGTTCAGGCGCCTTCGTGGGATCAGCTCCTGGCACAATTGTGGTTTTGAGAGGCTGATCCTCGTCCATCTTGTCTTCATCATCATCTTCCCCTTCGTCGATACGCTTCACGCCGGTCACAATGTTCTCTACGCCCTTGACTCGCTCTTCGATTGTGTAGTCGTCGTCAAAGACTTCTTCCTCCAGCATCGGAGCCATGATCTCGCGGCTCACAGGCTTTGCAGATTCCCATATCTTCTCCATTTCGTCGGCTGATAGTAGATTTACAACTTCATCTTCGCTCATCGCCTTCTTCGACTTCAAAGCCTCGTCAATCCATGCTTCGGCTCTCGGATCGAGCTTCTTGCGGAGCATTCCTTGCAGTCTTAGCTCTTCGGTGAGCCCGGGATAGTTCGGCATTGGATGGGCATGCAGGGCGGAGAAGAGCTGCCGTTGAGAGTTGAGGACGTCGGCAAGCTCAGCCAAGTTGACGCCCACACTGGTGGCATCTGCCTGGAGAGAAGGCCTGTATCGCACCTACCTTAGCCCGGACTACTCCAAATGAATTGGCACAAGCTGCAGAAAGTGCTGAATCAGTACAAGAAGACAGCCTACCATGCTGGGGGAGCTCTCTGGCTCTCGAGATGGTGCAGCAGCAAGTTGAGCGACGTGGATAGCTGCGACAGTCGCGTGCGAAGCTGATCGATCGCTTTGATGTGATCTTGAGGAAGATCCATGTCCTCTTCTCGAGGCGATATGCGAATGAAAGCTCCGTCGAAATATGTGTGTTGTGTGTTGGACGTGTGTGGTTGCGGAGTTGAAGTTGTCGCGAGATGGACGTCGTCGGCAGAGTCGCGTGGTCTCAGAGGTCGATCGCGCTAGGCTGCTTTGAGGAACGGTTGCGCTCAGGCCTCCCATTCACCACAAAAGTGCACCCACTCCATCCTCTCCGTCACTCGCTCAATCAACCCATTCATCGATCGATTGCACTCCTGCTTGCATTCTCCGAATCAGGCTCGCTCAAGTGCTGCATTGAGGCTTGCTACCTCGATGTTGTGAGTAGGCCGACATCAAGGGCGCCGGCGCAACTTTCCAGCCTCAAGAATCCCTCTTCTACCTCGCTACCAGACCCAGACTTTCAGTACTTCTCTCAAACACTTCCCTCACGTTTCTTTCTATTCTTTTCCCCCTTCTAATCAATCAGAATGTCTCGTCAATCTGGCCGTCGTGGTCCAATAGGCGGCCTTGTCGGCTTGGTCGGGCAAGGCGTTGGCATGGCCGCAGAGTACCGCGAGCACCGCAGGCAGCAGAGAGATCTGCGAGGCAATTCGCAGCAGGAGGATGGACAGCCTCATCATGATCATTCAGACGAGCCTCAAGATCCCTCGCGGTCGGCAGATGCCCCTCCTGCCTACGAGGACGTCGCAAACACAACGGGGCAGCCGCTGGAGTCTGGTCTGCCTCTCACCACGGAAAAAGAAGGACAAGCCGAAACGGAAGGCCAGGACCTCACAGATAGCGACAGTGGCTCCTCTCTTGGCAGTTCATCAATCGAGGACGACGAAGAGGACTGGGAGCTTGATGACCTCGAAGAACTCGAAGGTTACCTGGAGCTCGATAGTACGGGCCTTCCAAGCTACGAAGAATCCGAAGCCATGCAAGAGAATGAGACCGTCGAAGACCTCGTTCGAGAGGTCATTTCTTCCAACCAGCCCACTCGCCTTTCGGGACCAAGCGATGTTCCTCAAAATCCTTTGCCCGGCCCCGTCATCCTTCCCCAACGAAGACCCCGGAAGAAATCCAGAGGTTTCGTTCGTGCTTACTCCCCTGTGTTGAAAAACTGTGGTATTGGACAAGCCACCTTCCTCAAATTTCTCAAGAACTTTCACAAATCGTCGCAGGCCTCACCGATATTCCCAGCTGTCGCGATTGCTGCTAGAATTGCTGGGCTAGCGCCAAGTGTCATCGCAATGGCCGTGTGTACCACTGTTGAAGTTGGTGCTCGCGTTGGAAGTGAGTTGCAAGCTCGTAGCCGCACAAACAACTTCTTGGACCTCATGAACGAGCAACTCTTCCGACCGGCTGGAGTCTACGCTATGATCGTCAAATACAAGCCTGACGCCGAAATGGAGCAGACCGCGCCTGGTCGAGGAGGTCTATTATCCAGTCTCATCCAGACCGAGCATGTGGACGTGACAGCAAATCAATCTATCGCAAAATACGCCAAGCCGCTCTCAACCGAGTCAGCCCAGGCCTCAAGCAGTGACGTGAGCGAACGCATCAGAAACTTGCGTCTCTCCAGCGGGACCACCAGAGGCTCGGCACAGCTTCCATTGGCAGCACCGTTGATTTATCCTGATGTTGACTACAAGCTGGACCACGGAGGTCCTGAGACCTTTAAGGACAAAGCCGCAGACGCCAAGGAATTTCTCGCGGACTACATGGATCGCAGAGCTCAAATGCAATATGTACGAAGCCCCAAGGCTCGGCACTATAGTAGTTGGACTGACCTAGTGAACAGGCATCTCAAAATCCTGACTCTGCTCTGGCGGTACCCGAATCGCAGCGTACGTTCAAGTCGCCATTAGCAGATCCTGATCATTCGATGCACTCTGGCGGGCTGGTAGCCCTCGCTTCCGGCGGCAAATTGACACCGCGAATGGATAGGCGAGAACGCCGGAGGGAACGCCATCTCGAAAGAGACGCACGTCGGATCGAGCGCGGCAGAGCGCCCCGGCATGAACGAAGGCGTGCACGACGTTACGGTGATGAATATCATGAGGAGCTGAGCGCGAGAACCGGTCTTGAACGAGCAAGACGTGGTCCAATCGGAGGCTTGTTGAGCGCTGCTTCCGCTACCCACAGTGAAAGACATAATGCTCGCAATACCTCGAAAGCTCAGGTCGACCAAACCACGGATGCGTCTCAATCGGGCCAAAGCAGTACCGGCGCAGGCTCTGGCAAAGACGCTAGTCAGAATGGTGAAGGTTCGTCGAAGCAAGCAAAACACAGACCTGGACGTGGTGAAGCTCGTCGAGATCGTCAAAAAAGGAGAGGCGGCCCTGGTGGTCTGGTTCGTAGGGTCTTGAGAGAAGATGTGCTGTACTTGACAATAGTCAACATGCCCTCGGAGGCTGAGTTGGCCGAAGCGAGGGAAGAGTTGGCGGGTGCCAAAGCAGGCGATTGAACTGTGTACTATAGATGGAAACATTGTGTCAATATAAGATGCGTGCTCCTGCTTTCCAACGGCCGTACATACAAGTAGCCAAATGGATAGAATGGTAGTGCACGGACCTCCGTACCCCTGCACCCTGCTTCCAAAAGGGGAATCGAGTGTCAACAGTCGTCTCGTCTCGCACTTCACACTACTTTCTATACAGCACGAAACAACGCGGACGCGCAACTCCGAAGGTCGCATACAGCCATTCAATATGGCCTCGCCGAGTCGACTTCCCTCCGTTCGCAAGCCGGCCGGCTCCGGTAAAGCGCGACCGATTTCCATGTTTGAGGCTCCCACCGAGCACCTCAAGTCGTTGCAACAACTCGAAGGCGGCGGCGGCAACCCTGATACTTCTTCCAATGGCGGCGGCTCAACTTCGAAACAAGCGAAGCGACGTAGTCTGTTGCCGACATTCTCCACTTCTAGAAAGACGTCAAGCGAAGAGAAGGAGTCCATGATTCGGGAGGACACATCAGACAGTGAAGTTAGTTCCAGAGCACGAGAGAGCGAGGACACTCGAAGCATGCCACCGCCGCCTAAACCCTCCAGAACAAGCTCATTGCGTCCCCCGGGCGGAGCTGCTGCCAGGTCGGCGGCTACGCATGTCAAGACAACATCCAAAGAGTCGAATGTTATGTCTGCCAAACCTTCTCTACCTCCCGGTGGTCCAACGATACCTCAGAGGACCGATTCTCTGCATAAACGGACGGGCTCTACGAGACTGCCTCAGACACATCGCTCTAGTGCAAGCTCAGGTGGATCTGCTCAGCAATCGATCCCAGCTCGAGGAAGTAGCGCCAGAGCAA
Source organism: Phaeophleospora eucalypticola (assembly GCA_022814565.1). NCBI lineage: Eukaryota > Fungi > Ascomycota > Dothideomycetes > Mycosphaerellales > Mycosphaerellaceae > Phaeophleospora > Phaeophleospora eucalypticola. The sequence continues at coordinate 1,399,162 of JAKLNG010000005.1, read as the reverse complement.
CAACATCAACTACGGCACAAAAGCGTTCTTCGGTCGTCATGGGTAGACCGCCTGCGTTGGATACTTCTGTGACGAGACGACCTCAGAGCCGGCAATCTCCTACTTCGCCTACCAACTCAAGTTTCAAGCCCGCCACCAAATCACAAGTACCTCCTCCATCCTCGCGACCTGCTTTCTCCACGTATCAGCAACACTATAGCCCCGCGAAGACTGGCCTCCCTAAGCCACCGCTGCCAACTACTAAACAGACCAAGACAGCGGCTTCTGTCAATCCAGAGGCGGACACACCTGTTTCTCTGGAAACTGCGATGGAGCAAATTGAATTGCTTCAACTCTCACTCCTACATCAAAACTCAGCCCGAGTCCTGGAAGAATACGAAGCCAGCGCAAGAGAAAAGCTTGAAAAGACACACGCCAAGCTCCGCAAAGACTACCAATCTATACGTAGCCATGAACGCGAACAACGGAAAGCTCTCAACCTCAACGCGATCGAAAGCTGGTGTCCCGACCAGGCCCTGCTCACCGAACACCTCCAAACACTTAGCCGGGTAGTCTCAGATCTCCGCGTACACACGGAGCCCGGAAGCCGATATTCTGACCTTACCGACACGTTCGACAAATGGGTCGGTAGGGCAGAATCGATCCTCTTGGACGACAAGACTAATGCCAGCTTCATCGAGGCTCTGCCAGAGACATGGAGAGCAGCACACACCTCAGTAGCTCTGAAGCTTCGTTCTATCCAGCGTGATATGGAAGTCCTACCGCCATCGCCTCCATCAAACGGGGAAGATCCATCGAGCTTGGAGATAATATTAGACAGCTGCTCAGCTCTCGTCGACAGCATGCTTAAGGAGCTTGAAGTCATGACGAAGCTCCAGAAAGAGGTCTTGCAACAAGGCAAAGCACGAATCGACGAGCAGATCAACGCACTGATATGTGCGAACGAACAAGCACAAAGCTCGGACAAGGAGAATTGGGCCCCGGCATGGCAGAGCGTGAGATGAAGTCATTAGCCATTCCCACTGCCTATGTACAACTGTCGCCGGTGGGCTTTGGTCAACCTGGACTCAGAGGCCAGCTCGATGGAGACACTCCCCAGAGAGTGAATAAGCTCTGCACCCGATACTCGCAGGCCCAGCCCATATCTCTCTCTATTCCACGCAATTGAGCAACGATGGTCCGGCGCCAAAGCTCTGTCTCGGGACTTATGAGATCGTCTTCATTCTGGCGATCATCGTTGCCAAGGACTAGCCCCGCAGTCCAAAGCGGTTGCAAACCATGAATACGTGTTCCTTCATCAGACCGTCCTCGTGCGATGGCCACAATCTCCTTCGCATGGCCTCTGGACTGCTGAAGAATGGAGGCGTAGCTTGCATACCGAGACGCTAGAGAGGTCCCTGGAGCGCCGGGGCCAGCGATGGAGGGCATCGGCGTTGCTGTGGAGAGGTGCGGCTTGTTGTGCAACAGCTGTATCTTTGCGAAATGATACCTGGACAGAAAGTCAGCAAGTGTGCCAAGCGAGAGATGTCTCGTCCTCTGTACCATTGCATCGTGCTTGCACACATGGGGCGTGGAAACCACCTTTCGGTCTCACTCTCGGTCTCGCCGTGGTAGGCCTGGAAGCAGAGGTAAGTGGACGTCCAGGCAGCCTTCGCGGGTTCTATATGCTCACAGTGGTAGGGTTGAAGCCATCGGGTAGGCCCTCATACCAGACGCGAAGCTGCTCATAAAGACTATCCCAGTATTCGAGCAACTCTTGCTGTCTCACGCCCAAGCCCAAAGGCGACATGCTGCTCGGTAGATCGTCGCCGGCAGCAATGAAATTCACGAGCTTCATCAGCCACCACACTAGAGCGTTGCCGATCATCTGAGGCTTGTCAGTCAATCATGCTACATTATTTTCGACCGACGATACCTCAAACTCACATCATCACCCATGGCATTGTCTGCGACATAATCCCGACTCTGTGGATTTGACGTCGAAACGTATCCATCTGGTGTCAACTTCAAGCCAGCGCTTCTCCACATGTGCAAGTCCCCTGTGTCCAGTCTCGTCGAAGTATTATTGATAAAAGCCGAGAGCATATCCTGTCGAGCAAAATTCCAGAAAACCGCTGATCGTCCTTGACTGAGGCCACGAATAGGTCTCTGTTGCTGTTGATCCTCTCCTGAACCTGATTGGCTCGCTAATCTTTGTGTAACCTGCTGTGCGATGGACACAGGGGAAGGCGGTAGCGTGAGCGGCACGATCATCTTATCTTTGGTAATCTCGAACAGGGTCTTGGCGCCGTCCAAATGCCTCGACCATTCCGGGCCGGACGCGTCTAAAAATTCATATACACAGAGGATTGCAGTGGCTGCCACGAGCTCATCAGAGTCCGTGGTTGGGAGAGGAGTTGATCTCACGATGTGCAGGGTTGTGGGAGATGCATCCTCGGGTAAGCAGGATGTTGGAGGTCTTGAGGAGCCTGTGAGAGCTTGTCGTAGTAGGGATACTGCGATATCATAGTACTCCCTTCCCCTTCGGATCCAGCTTTCTTGGTCGAGCGGTGGGCCTGGCCATCGTTCCAGTTTGCTTTGCCGTGACATGGAGACTTGACCACCCTACAGAAGGAAATGAGCACGCGAATTTGAGCCTTTGGTCTGCGAAGTGATTGACTACATACCATGATGGGTTTTCTCCCGGCAACTCTTCCTAGGCTCTTTGCCGAGAGAGACGCGCACGAGTAGAGCAGTAGTGGGCATGTCACGGCAATGACTGGCACTCTATGACTGAAGAAGAGATCGAGGTCGTAGAGATCCATCCAGAACCCAGGTCTTACTTTGCCGTTAGGTCGATTTTTAAGAAGCAGATCTACCAAGCTCACCTCTCTGCATAATCTCTCAGGTGAAATGCAAGTTGAGGATCCTCAATCGCACTTCGCCGATTCAGTCCTTTCGACCGTGGGTTTGTCCGTCCGCCATGTGAGGCGAGCGAGGCAGTGCGTCCGTGTGAAGAACTGTGGCGGGAGGTAGGGCGAGCGGTGGTAGGCGTCTGCGGATGCAGTTGGGGGTCGATGTTGCTTTCGGCCGGCGACAGTCCCGAAGAGGTAGGGTTGAGGATGAAGTCCAAATGCTGGCTCGGGGTGTTTTGGGTTCGTTGAGGAGAGGTCGTCGAAGGTGAGGCCTGCGATGTCGACGTCGGTCCCTCGTGTTGACCCAGTGATGCTGACGGAGCAGCAGGCGTGTACTTGTAGTCTCGGCTTGCAACTGCGCTCAGCGCTTCCAGGCCATGTGTCGCGTACGCGGGATATGAAGTCTGATTCAGACCCAACGTGCTGAAGGCCTCATCTTGCCGTTCATCCTCTCCACCCGTGCCCGTCGTCGCCGTCAAAAGCGTGATGTCCTCTCCCTCCTCATCTTCGTACGGATTGCTCGTGTGGACAAAGGTCAAGTCTTTGGGAACCTCAACCCATTTCGTGCTCTTGCCAAAGGTCTCCTTGTAGCCATAAAAGCTCTTGAGGCTCTCCTGGTCCTCGCCGTTCAGAGACGGATTCTGTTGATGGCGGAAGGTGATGCCGGATGAAGGAACGCATTCACGGTTCGCTTTGACGCATTGCGCGCATATCGGTTTCTCCTCGCTGCATTTGAGCTGTGGGCGGCGCGATCAGCATACCGGCTCGTTCTGTCTCGTCTCACGTGCGAGTCGCGTGAGAGGTCTTGCGACTCGAATCTAATTGCGTGCGAGGGAGGGCCATACCTTGCGTTGACGGCAGGTGAGACTGGATCGATGGCAGGTTTAGCGAGTCGTTCACCAGCAGCAGCGGTAATGTTTATCCTTCCCTGTACGTACCAACCAGTCCTTGACCGAGGCGCCATCGCGCGCAGTCTCCAGTGGATTGTCCCCAATCGCCGTTGTTGCCGTCTGTGTCGTGCGTTGGTGTCGCTGCTCTCGCATGTTCCAGTCGTCAATGTGACCTGCAGGCCGCCCGCCGCCGCTGGGGGGATGGAGAACCTGGAACGTTGGAAGTGTGGGGTTCAATGTGGAGGAGCGAGGCGAGCAGTCTGACAGAACTGGAGCCGGCGCCTTGACTTAGTGATTTTCGAATTCACGTGTGACGCAGCGGATTAGAGAAAACAACCAAATTCAAATTCAATCATTCTGTAGGCAGTGAAAGACAACGCTGTAATGAAACCCTGCCATTCTGCCTCGCTTCTTCCTCCATGCAGCACACTCTCTACCTCCCACCAACGCCTCTCCTCTCCATCCTTCTTCACCTCCGCTTCTCTGAAGATTTCCTTCCCTCACCAGTTTGACTTGGCCGCAGCCTGACGAAGGTTAGATGTCTCCTCTTCGGTCTTCGCAAGGGCCAAGTAAGCCTTTCATTGCGTGGCTTTGCAGAATTCCACCTGGGTGTACCCATGTTCGGCAAGACTTGTGTCCTCACATTTGAGGAAGATAGGTGTGATGTGACCCATTGTGTTGGATCGCTATTGTAGTGAGTAGATGATGAGCCATTCCTCCTGCCTGATCAAGTTGGAACCCACAGCTTCCTGCTCCCGCGGCCGCCGCTGAACCCACCACGAGGATCAGGTCTGGCGAAGCTATCCGGGTCGATTTGACCTGCTTGCGCCGTCTTATCTGCAGATCCATTCGAGAACCCACCGCGTGTGGGTCCAGTGTTGCCTCGGCCGCGAGGACTGCCGCGGGCTGCTCCACGTGCATTCCCACGCATCGCACCCCGTGGCGTGAATGGTACGGCGTGGTTGCCGCGTGGGGAGTCTCGTTTCGGCGCCGGATTGTGCGTGCGAGGTGATTTGGGTGCCACGTTCTGATCTTTGTTGCTGGTGGGCATTGGCTGAGGGCGGCGACTGAAAGCATTCGGGTCCATAACATTTGATTGCTGCTTATGCAGCATTGCAGCGGGAGCTCGCGGCGGCGAAGGCTTGAAGACGACCCTCTCCTCGTCATCACTGTCTTCCTGCTCGCTTTCATCCTTCTCCAGCTCTTGCTCCGCGGCTTGGTTAGTCGCGGCCGGATTGAGGTTCTGATTCTCTCGGTTCAGGAGAGCCATGCGGTTCTTGAAGTCGCGATCCTCTCTGCCGACCGCTTCCCTCAGCTGTTCTAGGCGCTTCGTCTTAATGTCGAAACCCTTGGCGCAATGGACTTTGCTGTGGTCGTTGCACAGGAAGATGAAAGATTCGAGTGCCGCGATAGGGTCTGTCTCCTGGTGGATGCGCCAGAGGATGTAGTTGAACAGTGGCTGCAATTTTGGTGGTACTGAGGAGCCGGTGGATTGTGGACGGCTGCCACTAGCTGCAGTGGAAGTCATGTTTTGCTGAGGGGTAGGAACAGTCTTCGCTGGGCTCGTTGGCGGCGAGACGGGGCTCAGACTAGATCGCACGCTCTTCAATGAGGAAGGGGACATTGAGCCGGTGGAGTTCGACGCGACGGAGCTGAGGGAATCTTTAGGCGCAACTTCCACATCAAGAGGCTTGCTAGTGCTCTCGCGGGAGAGGGTATTAGACTCGGTGTCCTGCTCCAGCTCATGGTCGTACTCGGAGAACAGAGTGCGCGGTACGACAAATCTCTCGACTTCGGCCCATCGTTCGTACGTCTCGTCTGCGCCTTGAAGAGCGACCACATCCGGATGCTTGGTGGTGGCCTCGTCGAGCCAGCTGAGCGTCTCACGTACATCATCTGCGTGCTTGTTTTTACCAGACTTCTGGCGGCTCAGCTCCTCGAGCGCTTCACGAAATCAGCTCCCCTTGTCTAATACATTGCATCAAAGTCACCCACCATGAAGCGGTACAAATAGGCGTATCTGTCCATTCTTGACCCATTGCCGAATGCCGTTGCGCGTGCTTTTCTTCACCCCAGCCACAAGTGCCGAGTCGTCGACGATGCAGTTGAATATCTTACGTGTAGGGTGACTAGCCATGGGAGGCACCTGGGACACGGCCCCATGCCGTGAGGAGGGTCGTTGTCGAGTGCGGGTAGGCATCGTCGGGTTCGCAGCGGGCGGTGTTGTTGGTAGTGGAGGAGTAATTTGCTGCGAAGCGCCCGAATGAGATGTTGTTGCAAGCAAAGCGACAGCGACAGTAATAACAGTGGTCGGAGTGTGAGGACATAGAAATGCGGTCGCACGTGAATGAGAGACGCACCGTTGTGACCAGCTCGTTCATATTCACTCGGTCTGCTTGCGGTCGAGGGAAGTGCATGCGGGTCAGCTCAGGTGCGATATGAGCATAACTTCCTTCCTCCTATGGGCCAGCGACGCTGCCGGCGACGAGAGCGCACATGCTCGGGCTGTCAGGTGTTATGGTGGCAGCCGTGGGCATTTGCAGCATACTCGCGGGTCGATTCGAATTCGGCCTTGGTTAGAGGACTCGAGGGTAAGGTGAAGGTGAAGATCGGTGGAGTGAGCGGGCTCGGTAGTGTCGCTGCCCTCTTGCCGGCATTACCCGCCGCTAGTAGTCGCTAGCGGCACAACGTCATGTCACGAGGCCGCTGGGATCATCCACGAGTCTCAAACACAATATCGATGCCTTCGAATCCATACCGATGCCATCTGCCTCAAAAACTGCCCAACCGATCTGCCTCGTTGGCATGAATTCTGAAAATGCCTAGTTGTATGCGCCGATGATCTTCTAGAGCTTCAAAGCAACGATGCGGGACAGCGAGGCCCACTTTGGCCGCTTCCGCTTCCGCCCTTCATCACGAACATGAAATCAAGCACTGTGGCTGGTTTGCAACTCTGTTCTCATTGACTTTCGTCTCACCAGGCGAGTACGGTCTCTCACTCTCACTCATCAAGCATGCCGACGGTCTTGATATCCGGCGCCGCGAATGGGCTCGGAGCAGCATTCCTTGAGGCATACGGAAAAGACGAGAAAAATAGCATCATAGCGATCGACCGCGAAACGCTCAACCCTCCACCTACCGTAGCTAGCCACAAGCTACAGACTTTCAAAGTGGACATCAGCTCTCAAGACTCAATCAACGCCTTTGCAAGCAGCATCAAAGACCAGCAAATCGATCTCTTCATCCACAGCGCTGGAATTCGCGGTCTGGTTCCAGCAGTAGAACAAGCCAGACCAGACCACGTGGCCGCCTGCGAAACCATGGACGTGATGGACTTCGATACCCTCACTCGGACGTTCCAGATCAACTCCGCGGGTACTTTCATGTTGGTCCGCTCCATCTTACCAAATCTTCGTAAAGCTCAGGGCAAAGTCGTCGTGCTGTCTTCACGCATGGGAAGCGTAGGGAACAATCAACGTCCGAATAAAGATGCGGGGTCTGCGTATGCGTATCGAGCGAGCAAAGCGGCTCTGAATACGATTGTACGGTCTTTTGCTGCCGATGTTACGGATGTGAGCTTCATCTTGTGCCATCCGGGCAGGGTAGAGACTAAGCTGGTGAAGTGCAAAGAGGAGGGTGCGATTACAGCAGAGGCTGCAGTGGCGTCTTTACTGCCGTTGATTGCTCTATGGGGGCTCAATGATAGCGGGAAGTTCTACGACAGATTTGGAGACGCCATAGAATGGTAAGCCAAGTGATGGCAATCAGGTACTCATGCAATCTATCTCTAGTCAAGAGGCCCAACGCTCCTATGTTTCCGCAACTCCGTGGCCCCTCCAGCTAAGCTATCACATTACTTCTGTTTCTGAGCAGCCTGATTCAGGGCAAGCTTCTCCATCTTGTCGAAACCCTTGACAGCTTCGCCGTATTTTTCAAAAACGCCCTCGGCATATCCATCCGCGATCTTCTTGACAAAAGCGTCCTCATCCCACCGGCTTTGAATCAAGCTCTCGAAGGTTTGTCCAGACTGTCGCTCGCATCCCCAGACGGCCTTGTACGCTCCGCCAAGAGCGCAGGCATTGCCACCGATATCGAGCTTGTATACTCCTTCTACCGAGCCCAATACCTCTCCGCAAATCTTTGCGATTGCTGGGTTTGCGGAACCACCACCGACGAGGTAGACTCGCCTAGGCTGCGGGGGTAGATGCTTGCCGGTCTTAGGGTCTTGTTCTGGCTTGACTAGACTCTGCGAGCGAAGGCGTAGAGAGAGCATCTGCGACTCAATGATGTTCCGAGCATCGTCAGGGACGAAATCATGAGAGATCTTTTCCAAGTCAGCGTTCGGGCTGTAGGAGTATCGCCACTGGCCAGCAGGAAGATTGGGCACGATCTCCGGCCTCGGGAAGTAGAGACCCATCCTCATTTCTCCAGAGTCTGACTTTTGAGACAGCGGTGGCGTCGAAACAGCCTTGTCGTTGAACTTGTCCCAGCTTGAGCTCTTATCGCCATTGAGGGTATCACGGATTTGCTCCCGAGCCAAGCCGCCGTTCTTGTAGCAGAGCATGAACATATAGAGTCCTGGGGTTGTTGGGTGATTCATGAAGTGGTAAGCAGGGTCCGGCTTATACTCTGGAGTGCTCATCAAGAATGTGGTGCTGGTGCCCAGCGATACCATGGCATCTGAGGCTCGAAGGGGTAGAGCCAGAATTGTCGAAGGGTTGTCGCCGGTAAAAGGGATGATTTGGCAGTCATTGGCAAAGCCATATCGACCGATAAAGTACTTGCTGATCGTGCCAAAAGCGCCTCCGCCATCTTCTCGCACGTGTCCCAGCTTCCTCTTGAGCTCCGGGATCGCATGGTTGTTGCCCGCAGTGAGCTCGAGGAGATCTTCGTGCCAGGCGCCATTGTTGACGTCCCATAGGTTCATTCCCGTAACATCGCTGATATCGATAGGAGCAATATGACCGAGAAATACGGAAGCCAGAAACGAAGAAACCAGGGAGATTCTGCCCGTCTCGTCGTAATGAGACGGGTACTTGGTGCGGTACCGCAAGATCTGTGGTCCACTGAAGCGATGGTGCGCCTTGCTTCCAGTGATTCTGGCGAGCGTCTCCGGGTTACCAAGCCGAGCATCGAACAGATCGCATTGCTTTTGTGTGCTTGCATCTTGCCAGTTCGGGCTCATCGGATGTGCGAAAGCGCCTTTTCTCTCGCCCTTGCTTCCAGGCTCCAACTGATCTACCAAGCGCTTGCTCGAGTCGAGGCCAGCGAGGAGATGCTCAGCGTCTTTCGACCAGAAGACCGTTCCGTGTTGCATGCCAGCTCCAGAGATGCCCTTCACTCGACTAAAGTCCAACCCATCATTCTTTAGCTGGTCGAGGACGAGGTCGACGGCCTCAAGCCACATTGCCGGAGGTGCAAACACTTCGCCTTCTGCCGGATTGGTGAGGACACCTTTCTCGATGCCATACTTCTTCAAATCCCGGTCGAAATCAACTTTAGCCTCGTAGAACAGCTTGAGTTTTGAGTCGACAACGATGCCTAATGGCCGTCAGCGATGGCTCTGGCTTGGAGTGAAGGCCGAGCTATTCACCCTTAAGCTGCTGTGTTGAGAGATCAAACCCCTTATCTCGATCGTCAGCGAATGTGCTTTCTAAACAATTTGGGTGACGCTTACCATGTACAGTGGGCCGCCGTTAGCCGCCATCTTCGTTTGCTGTGACATTCGTCGGAAGCGACGTGAATTCAATGTCCGCTCGGAATGTACTTCGAAGTTGCAACAGAGAAAGAAGAGAGCAGCTGTTCGTGTGTCTTCAAAGCTATGAAGTGATCAGCATGTGTCGGTGTTCTGACGGAACTTTTGGGTGAAGTTTGAGTGGGTCCGCTGATGCCAAAGCTGCTCAGCCCGCCGATTCGGGTTTCAGCCTAAATACGCCTCGCCCTTATGTCGTGCAGGAACGGCGTCGAATGGAAACCTCAAATGTCGGTTCGGAGAAAATAAAATCCAAAGGCTGAAAAGCATGTGAAGCATCAATGCAGGTGAAAACTCAAAAGGTCAAGAATTGAATTTGTCCTTGCACGAGCACATACGTCCGTGCGGAATCCTGCAGCGTGCCCGCATGTGAAATGTCAGTGCGGTATCTCGCCACCAAAGTACCTCAAAGAATACAGCAAGCAGCTTAACTTCCACCCCCAGCATCGCATCGTTGTATTTAGACAGCTTGGTATTTGCGCAGCTGGTGAGTATGTCAGCATCATGTCACAACGACCTCGGCCGAGACTTCCACTTACATCGAGTGTCAAAGCCCTGGAGCTGTTGACGGCTTGGTCTCTCATGATACCAACCAAGGTCTCACTGTTTTGGAAGAGACCCGTCTTGAGCGAGATGACGACAAATTGCATGCCTGGTCCAGCATGTTCCCTCACGTACTGCGCAAGCTGAGTCGTATTGGCGTGGTCCAGCGCGGCGTCAACCTCGTCAAGGACAAAGAAAGGACTAGGAGCGTAAGTGTGCACGGCGAAAAGCAGTGCTAACGCAGCCATCGTCTTCTCACCACCGGACAAGTGCTCCATGTCGCGGAAACGTTTGAGCGGCGGCATGGCGTGGTACTTGACGCCACTCAGATAAGGCTCGTCTTCGTCTTCCACATCAAGAGAAGCAGAGCCGCCAAGTGGGAAGGACTGCGTCTTGGTGAGCTCGCGGTAGACCGGGCCAATCTGTTCCGAGATATGGGTGAACGCCTTGTTGAAGAGATCCATGCGCCTCTGTCGCACATCCTCGAAGGCTTTATTCGCGGCTCTGGCAGCCGAGCGCGAATCGTTGAACTCCTTATCGGTGGCTGCGAGCCTAGCAGAAGTGGCCTCTAATCGCTCAGCGGAGCGCATGTTGGGTGTCATCTTGTCAAGCGCGCTTTGAAGGTTGCTGATCTTCTCCACGAGAGGACCTTCGTCTTCTTCGCCGCCGCCCTCCTTGAGATCGTCGTCTAGCTCGTCGAAGTCGATGTGGATACCGTAGTCATTGTACTTCAGCGCCGAGGCTCCTTCGTTGCCGTCAATGTCCATGGCGTTCTCATCGTCCTCCAGACCTGAATCATCCATTGGCAAAGAATCGATCTTGCGGCTGCCTTGCTCTAATGGCAGCTCTATGTTCTCGACCTTGCAGCTTCTCAGGGTGACGAAGCGGCCGTTGGCGGCTTTGGACACTTCAGCTTCCAGGTCATTGATCTCTTTCACAGTCTTCTCCTCGCCTTTGCTGCGCTTTGACAGTTCTCGTCTGGCCTCTTGAACCTTTTCGCCGTGCTCCTCAAAGTTCTTTTTGAGTTCGTCGAGGCTGCCATTCAGGTCTTCAACCTCTCCGTTGAGCTCTTCCAGTGCGCTGGCGATCTCGTCTTTCTGCGCCTCCAATGCGGCAACCGTATCTTCGTCGCGCTTGCTTGATGCCTCGATCGCCTTCAGGCGATTTTGCGTAGACTGAATCTTTTGCTTCTCGAATTCGAGCTGGTTGGACAGCCGGGAGATTTGACGCGCGAACTCGTCCTTTTTCTTGTCGGCCTCCTCTTGTAAAGCACCCTGCTGTTGCTCGTATTCGCGAATGTTCTCGTAGCCCAGCCGTTGGCAGAAAGCTCCGAAAACTTCGTCCTCGACATCTGCAACAGTGTCCGTATGCTCCTCGAGGGAAGCGCGGAGGGTCTCTACACCTTGAGATTGCTCTTGGTGGCGCGGCCTGATTTCTGCGAGCTGCGATTCCACATGCTTGAGCTCCCGTGACTTGCTCTCAATATTCTGTGCCAGGGACTTGTGCTCATCCTCTGCGTGCTTCCGCTTCGCCTCCAGACCAGAGAGTTCATAACGCAGTTGCTCTTCCTCGACCTGGCGCTTGTGCCCTCTTGGTAGCTGTTCAATCTCGTCACGTAGCTTGGACACGAGTTTGCGGAGATTGTCGACATCGGCATCCTCGAATCGGCGCTTCTTCTCAAAACCCTCACCACCGGTCATATTGCCGCCTTTGTGGATGACAGTGCCGTCCAGAGTGACGGCTTTCGCATCCACTTTACGATTGAAAACGAGAGTCTTTGCAATGGCCAAAGTATCTGTGACAATCGCGTTGCCGCAGGCGAAGCTCATTGCACGTTCGTAATTTGTGTCGTAGTCGATTGTGTCAATTGCAAGTCTAGTTCCTGGGTGCACCCCTCTGAGATTCGCATTTGGGGGCTTGTGAATGATGGTGTCGAGGGGAATGAAAGTCGCCTGGTACGTCTTTTGGTCCTTGAGGTACTGTATGCAGTCTCTTGCCGTCTTTTCTGTGTCGACGATGATGGCATCAAAATCGCGACCCAGCACTGTGGACACCGCGGTCTCGTATTTCTTTTGCTTTGGCTTGCAGAGGTGGCCTAGCATGCCACGCACTCCAGGGTAGATACGCTTGAGCTGGCTGACCATCTCTCGCATTTCAGCCTCTTTTCTGGTCTCACGCTGGTATCCATCAGCCTCAGCAAGCTTCATCAGCGCATGTTGAAGCTTCTCGTCCAACTCTCGTCGCTTCTGCTCTGTGCGGTCTCGATCACTGATGAGTGCGTTAATAGCGACCTTTTTCGCATCCATCTCCTTGCCAGTGGACTTGATAGTTCGCTGGAGCTCATCTCGGCTGGCTTTCAAATCTTTGACTTCTCCGCGCAGTGTCGCGTCCATAGCCTCCATGCGTTCAAGGCTGGACTTCAGGGATGCCACCGTCTCTTCATCGGTCCTGAGTTGGCGCGTGATGTTGTCGATCGTGTTTTGATTGTTGCCGGTTCGCTTGTAGACCTCCTTTCGGAGGCGCTCGAGCTCTTGACGGTCCTGATCGGTCAGAGCCCGTCCTGACTTTTGCTGCTGTGCTCGCCACTCTTTCTCCCAACGCTGCTGTGCCGTCTGCACTTTCTCGAGGTCTTTCTGGAGCTTGTCTGCCATTTGCCGCTGCTCATCTCTTTCTTTGCTAATGCCTTGGATGCGCGACTTATATTTCTCCAGGTTCGCTGACGAAATTGACAGCTTCTCGTCGATGGGCACCAGCTCGTTCTCCTTGTCTTCCGCCTCCTTGCCTTTGCGCTTGATCTCTCTCTCGCACTTGCTGACGTCGCGGCCAACTTTCGCTTGTTCCGCCTTCACAGCTTCCAGGCGATCAGAATATTTCTGCACATTGCGTCTGAACTCTTTCAATTCTGCCTGGTGCTTCTGGATTTCCGCCGTGCTGTCTTCAATCGTGCGCTGGAAATGAAAGAGCTTCCAGAGAATGTGAGTGACCACAGCCTGGTCCTTCTGATCTCGCGTCTGCTCGTACTTGTCCAACTCATCCTTTTGCTCTTTGTATTGCTTGATTTCTCCGTTGATTCCGCGCCTCTGGGTAAGCTTGTAAGCCTGCTCCTCATCGGCCTTCTCTTTCTCAATCTTGAGTCGCTCGTAGTCCTTCTTGTATTCCAGAGAGCCACTGATCTGCTCGATCAAGTTTGTGAGGTCCTTAGGCGACTGTGCAGCGATAGCCTCCACATCTCCCTGAAACACCAAAAAGTTGCGAGCTTTGATGAGGATGTTCTCCGCCTCTAGTGACTCGTTGTAGACTTTCGCAGACACGAGCCGGTTGTTGATGCGATACTCAGATTGACCACTAGAAGTGATGCTTCGCTTCCATCGCTGTTCCTCGCCGGCATCGTCCTCGTACACGGCCATGACCCATGCGGTCTGCGGATCATTGCGCTGGCTGCTCGTTTGCGTTTCCTCCTCGACATCTTCATCGTCGTCTCCGAGCTCGGCGTCGCCGTTTGTGTAGCCATTGGGGCCGTCTTCAGTCGCTGTGCCGTCCGCATTGATCTTGGAATGCTTCAATACGCGTCCACGGTAGACCAAGTCCTTCAGGTGCTGCGATCGCAAATGCGAGGACTTGATACCCAGCACGAAAGAGATCGCGTCCATTGAATTTGATTTGCCTGATCCATTGGGTCCGATAATCGAGGTGAAGTAGCTGTCTCCAAACTGCAGGACATGATGACCTTTGTAGGATTTGAAGTTGTACAGCTCAAGCGCGAGCAGCTTGCCCATCGTGTCGCGCGTGTTCGCCGTTCGCGGCGAGGCGGTACCTGCACGGAGCCGATGGTATTCAAAAAACCGTTTTGTATGAGGTAGGTGAGGTCGACGGCCTCAAGGGCGCGCAGATGTTGTCGAGTGAGTGCCTGGTGTTTGGTTGTGGTGTGGGGAGGGGAGTGAAAGCGTGTGAGGGCGCGTCGCAACGCGACCTCCGCGTTTGCTTAGGTAATTAGGTAATATTTGATTACATCCTGCGCATTTGATGGCGGCACGACACCCCTACCGGCGATCTGGGAGCTGCAGCTGTTTCGTGTGACGTTCGTCTTGGTTCGTGCCATGTGGGAAGATGTAGCAGCTTGACTGGCTCCCATCAACACCACCAGAACACGGGTCTGCGTGAACCTGACCGAGCATTGCTGCAGTTCCTCCCGTGGCGACAAACACACCCGAACAACCAGCGGCGTCTTTGCGTAGAGTGCACGGGAGAGCGGCGGAAGATCTGCGGCGACGTCAAGGCGGTGGACGTGTCCGCAACGTCTACCTTAGGCACCTGAGTCTCCGTCTGTTGCACGGGCTCGAAAAAGGGCTCTCTCTTCACAACGTGCAGCAGCACCGCGCCAGGCAGTGAGAGCGAGAGGAAGTGTAAGCGCCTGGAATGCCCATGCGCGTGATCAAAAGCCGGCCGTTGACCGTGGTGATGACACTATGCCAGTCACCGTAAACACCCCAACCCGTCGTCCATACTTTGCTGGCCATCGCTCCTCCTACCTCGAGCTCATTCCCGAAGAAGAGCTGGAAGCTTTTACTCGTCTCGGCGACATCGACGACGCGCCCACCAAACCTACGCCTACCGTGCCTAACCTTTCCTCATCCCATCCCATGACGGCAGAACTCGACCAGATGGCGGCAGCCAAAGAGGAAGACTTGAAGCCGCCGCCTGATGGTGTCAAGGGCAACAGCGGACATCTTCGAACTCCCAGCGACACGCTCAAGCCTGGCACCGACTACTTCGCGTCTCATGGCTCTGCCAGTGGACTCAGCACGCCAGGTACGCCTGGACTCTCGCGGACCAACAGCTCGTCGGATGTTCATAGCAACTTCGAGTCCTTTGGAAACGAGAACTTTCCTCCTGTTGACCGCCTGACCATGTTCGATATCCTGGAGAATCTTGCGCTACCACAGCGCCTGGAGCGGATGCAAGATGCGATTCATAACAACGCAGAGAAGCTGAGACGTCAGCGACAGAAGTTGGCCACGCGCGCCATGTCAAGCAAGAACAACCTGGTTGAAGAATGGAGAAAGCGAGTCAACGTCGCTCCTGAAGAACGGCTGGACAAATACCGCAGACGTGTCAAGCTATCCGTTGATCGTCTCAGCAGGAGATGGAACGACGCGAAGACTGTCACGATGATGGAGAAGGTGTCTTTCGTCACTGCGACGCTGAACATCTTCATATCTGCATACCTCATCGGTGCATTCCCGCAGTATTTCCACTACTGGTATACTGTGCAGCTCGTGTACGTGTGGCGTTCTACGGGGCCACGGGCAACACTGACAGCTTGACAGATACTTCATGCCCATCCGCTGGTACAAGTACCACAAGATCGGCTTCCACTACTTCCTGGCTGATCTCTGCTATTTCGTGAACATGCTTCTGGTCCTGTCGATTTGGTTCTTCCCGCAATCCAAACGATTGCTGATCAGTACATACTGCCTTGCATTCGGCAATAATGCGATAGCTATTGCAATGTGGAGGAATAGTATGGTGTTTCATAGTTTGGACAAAGTACGCTCTGTTGCTATTGTATTGTACTGCAGGATTCCGCTGACATGCTCTAGACTACCACGTACGTATTTCAGGCCGCCCTGTTGCGCTCTGCTCTTGACGATGTTATTGGCGCTGTGGCACTGTGTTTGAAGCAGAATGCCGCATTCGCACTGACATGTGCTCCATGCTGACTGGGAAATAGATTGTTCATCCACATCATGCCTTGTGCAACCCTTCACGTCTTGGTGCACTTGATTCCTGAGGAGTTACAGAAGGCTAAATTCCCCGCCATCCACACGATCAAGTACTCAGCGCCAGGCGCTCCGGAACACTACAGCTTGTGGGACATGATCATCTGGGCGACACTGCCGTATGCCATCTGGCAGCTCTCATATCACTGCATGATCACCATTCGCAAGCGAGCGAAAATTGCCGCGGGCCGACCGACCTCGTTCACCTGGCTGCGGAAGAGCTATCGCGGCAATGTTCTGGGCAAATTCGTGCTTGGGTTTCCCGAGCAGTATCAAGAGGCGGTCTTCATGTGCATTCAGTATTGCTACGCCTTGCTCACGATGCTTCCGTGTCCTCTTTGGTTCTGGTACCGATGGGCATCGGCTGTGTTCATGCTGATGATGTTTTCGTGGGCTAGCTGGAACGGCGCTACGTACTACATCGATGTGTTTGGAAGGAGGATGGAGAAGGAGCTGGACCAGCTGAGAAAGGAGCTTGCGAGGATGGCAAAGAGCCCAGAGATGTCTGGGCAGGACGGATTCTCGATGGCAAGTCCACTCTCAAGCCCTGCCGGACCGACGGGCGAGACCTCTGGCGTTGGTCTTTCCACGGCTTTGGACCTAGGGCCTCCCGCTGAGGTTACTACGCCCACCATCGAACCCATGGAAAACTTGCAAAAGCGTGCGAAGTCCAATGAGACTGCGCCAGTTTTGGACGCTTCAAATGCTTCTACGAATTCGTTAGATCTGGAATCAGAGACGCCCGGCTTTGAGGCGGAGCGGACCTTGGATGGTGTAAGTCGCCCATAACTAGGAATACCTCATGAGACATAATCCAAGACAACATGCTGATTCTAGTCATCGCTGGTCAGGGCGTGGCCTCACCCAGTGACATGGGAGGGAGAACAACGGGCGCCAGCGCTTCGAAAGCCGAAGACAAGAAGAACGAATGATGATAGAAATCGACTGACATAATGGCGACTCGCGCTCGGGGATCATCTTTGGAATGAGACATCAGCTTAGATGCCTCCAGCATTTGCGGCGGCCGCACCCTCGTGCCGGATGGCCCCTTTATACCCTGTTTAAACGATGTGATATGCAACACGAATGAACGATTGAGTAACGGCGTTAACTACAGCGGTCCAGCTTGAAATCTTCAGATGGATTAAAACATGTACGAGTGCTTTCTGAGTGAATTGTAGCAACGCCGTAGCGCGACTGTAATTTAAGACCACCTAGGTCTCATCCTGAAACACATCCTGCCTGTTTGGGTATCTTCACTTTTCCAATTAATTGCCATAAACGCCGACTCCTTTGCGATCCATCGTCGATAGCGAACGGTAACCCAGTTCATGGAGTCAATCCAAGCTCTTGTCGTCAGGTGTACGCGCCAGCCTTTGTTTTTCGTGCAGTCACTGATATATCTCACATCTGCGTTGATGTATCATCTCATGGCTTCGTCAACCTCGCGGTTCTCATCTCTTCGTCAACCTCGCGGTTCTCATCCCTCAGTGCTTCAATCTCCTGCGGTTGCAGGGCCTCAACGCTCCCATTCAAGTCCTTGACCACATTATCCAGGCCATCAATCAAGCTCTTAATATCATTCCGCTGCTGCATGATTCTGTTCATGATCTCTTGATTCTCGGTCGCCAGCATATCATGCCTTTCCTTCATCTGCTTGTCGTACTCCCCTAGAGTCGGCGCCAGGTGAGAGATGTACAGCTGCTTCGCGGGCAAAGTATGCGGCGGAACGGGAGCCTGCCCATTGTTTTCCTCTAGTGCTCGCGCTTTCCGCCTCTTCGCGTCCTCGATGAGCCTGTCCAGCTCGTTCAGGGAAGGAATGACGTTTCGTTCTGCGAGAATGGCTTCGAATTCCTTTCGCATGCTCTCGCCGAGCTTTTCGGTAAACTGCTCGTGCAGAATCTTGATGCTCCCGGGGACGGCATTTGACGGGGTAGGAAAGCAGGATGAGAAGTTGGAGTAGGATATTGTCTTGACAACATGGTTGATTGCGTCGTTGTACAGTTTCTGGAGGGCTGAGGCGCGTGGTCCGGGGGCTGCTGGGGTCGGGGGAGGTTGTGCTGGAGAAGGTGATCGCGAATTGCGATCTTGGTCGACGTCCATCTCGCTGGCCATGTTCAAAGGCTAGGGTGTATGTAGCACGTGTGTCATTGAAGAGGACATGTGAAGTAGTGGAGGGCGTGGAGGGGTCAATCGATCGCGAAAGACGTGTTTCTTCCCGTTGGCGTTAGTGGTAAACAGCGGAACTCTGAGCCGAAAGCCAAAAATCGCAACTCCGTTTCCCACCAGTTTCGGCGGCCACACTCAGCCTGAGTGCCGACTTCACTTGGAGGCATCGGAATCTTTCCAAAGCCACTCGCGTTCGTTTGCTACATTAATGTATAATCTGCTTGGGTCTGCGTTCCTGTTGCTATTTCTCAGCAGGCGCTGCGCGAGCTAAGATGTGGCAGCTTCACACGACAGACCTCCTGCAAGCAATCGCATCCGCCTCTCATCGCCACGGCCACGACCACGACCACCACTGCTCGCCCGGCAGGCTCACTCCTTCCGCCTCCATCGACACAGAAAATCAAAACGCCAGCTCATCAACGCTCCATCTCGGATGCGGCAACGCCCCCTCATAACATCTACCTCTTCTACCATTAGCTGTGCCTGCCTACTGCACATGCCTTTCGTCAAGCATGGCTCATTCGATCGAGTTGTCACGTTCCACGGTCATTTCGTTGGCAACGCTGACCGCGGCATGCGGCCTTTACGCACTATACAGCTCATATTCGGCACGGCCGACGACGGCATTACGCAGAAGCAATGCCGTCCATCGGCCGAGACGAGATCGTCAAGCTCCCGTGATCGAATCTAGAAACTCGACACCTGACGCTTGCTTGGGGACACTGATCATCCGGCAAGGTGACGAAGCACTTCACGTCAATCTGGCGAATCTTTGTCGTCTATCATCTCCAGACGAGCTTCGACAATTTGTCGAGACACGCCAGTACATCCTCCAGCAGTCTCAAGGTATCCAAAAAGCGTTTGCCGATACCACCATGGATTGCATACTCTCCGCTTGCCATATCGCCATCCACAATGCCGACACCTGGTCTCAAGTCGAGAGTCTTGGTTTTGGAAATCTTCTCAGGGCGATGGCTTCCCGTGACGAAGAACAAATCAGGCTTCACAGCTACGAAGTGCGAGATCATCTCAGTGTGGTATGTGAGTTCCTTGTTCACGTTTCGCCCGAGCAAATGTTTGACATTTTAAAGGAAGGAGTCACGGACGACCAGATCGACCGTGCAGTAGACAAATTCCTGGAATCGGACAAATGGACCGGCGCCTCGTCAGACAGCGATGCAGCAGATTTTGCAGAGACAGAGGGCATGGATATGCTTGATGCAGCAAATAAAGAGCCCAGCCAGGGCTTGCGCGGCTTACTGTACTACATTGCAGAGGAAGATGCCAAGCGCAAGGCCTACGAGCATCGAGGAATCTGCTGCGAAGAATGCGGAGAGCAGCCGATTCGTGGGATTCGCTATCACTGTCTGAATTGCCCTGACTACGACCTCTGTGCTATGTGTGAGGCGCACACCATGCATCAGAAAACACACGTGTTCGCCAAAATCAAGATTCCGGTACCTGTCTTGTCTCAGCCAGCCCAGGAATACAAATTGTGGTATCCAGGGGATCCAAGAAAGATCCACGGGCCTTTGGATCCTTCTCTGAAGAAACGGCTATGTCAGGGTCACGGTTACGAGGAGCCGCAGATGGATGCGCTGTATGATCAATTTACATGCTTGGCCAATGTCCCTTGGGAGTCTGATGCATCAGGAGTCAAGGCGGCCATCGATCGGAGGGCTTTTGACAAAGCATTGACTTCTACCAAGTGGCCGCAAAGGTTCTCCGCAAATGCCATGTACGATCGAATGTTTGGATTTTACGATACGGACGGCAACGGTATCATCGACTTTCCGGAGTTCGTTGGCGGGATGGCTTATCTGAGAGGCCCACACAGGTTTTCGTCTCTCCATAGAGCGATTCGAGGGTATGATTTGGATGGCGATGGATATGTCAGCCGTGGAGACTTTCTCCGTCTATTGCGAGCCAAGTTCGAAATACAGAAACAGCTGGTCAGCGACATGGTCAACGGCCAGGCGCCGGAAACCACTCACGCGGCGGTTGACATTCTGAGATCGAGTCAGCCCATCAGCTCCATATTCACACTCGAAGACATCCCACCAGGAGAGATCAGATGGCCGCGCGGTAAGGAAGAGGACGCCTTTGGGGATCTCCAGCCTCTTGCAGGTACGGAGACCGTTCTC
This sequence comes from Phaeophleospora eucalypticola, assembly GCA_022814565.1. Taxonomy (NCBI): domain Eukaryota; kingdom Fungi; phylum Ascomycota; class Dothideomycetes; order Mycosphaerellales; family Mycosphaerellaceae; genus Phaeophleospora; species Phaeophleospora eucalypticola. Next base: position 1,378,990 of record JAKLNG010000005.1, on the reverse strand, counting down.
AATGACGACGACGACTGGACTCGAGGTAGCAACGGTCGGCTCAAGAGGCAACCCGCCCACGAACGGCTTCGGAATCACCTATCACGTTTTGAGGAGCTTCTCTACAGCCCATCAGACCCCGACTCTCGCTTAAACGCTATGGATCAGCTAGACGGACTTGTCGAGACGCCTGATGAGGCCAATAATGATTCGCCAAACCACTTCACCTCCTTTATCGACATTGGTGCATTCGAACGGAATGAAGCATCTGAGGACTTTTATGCCGATGAGCCATACGTGCGGAATCTGTTGTGGCAACTCACCGAGGCTGGACTCAACGAACTGCTAGATACCATATTCATGTCGAGAGAGCGGCAAGATTCTGAAGCCAGTATGACTCGGACAGAGCGCGAGAAATGGCGCAAGGAGATTGATGAAGAAGTCGAAAGCCAGCGGAAGGCTGGAGAGTCTCGTCTTGCAGCGATTGAGCAGCAGTCTTTTGAGCCAAAAGACGATGCCATGCTGTCTCTAAATGATGGGATTGTACCAACTGACTGGGAGAGTCTTGAGAGGCGAGAGAGAGAAATACCTGAGGCTCCTCTGGAGCAGCTCCTGGATGCTAGTGGCTACGGAGTCCGTGAGGCCGGCGATGATGCAGAATCCAGCCCAACCGCGCGGACACAGCCCTTGTCTGCGTCAATTGACGAGCGCATTCCATCCACAAGCTTCAGTATCAGAGCGACGCCATGCTCTCCTCTAAGCACGGTCGTGTCGCAGGACGACATCGTGGAAACACCGGACCCGACGTTACCACATAACAGGCCCAATGCGGAACCAGCTGCTGAACCGTCGGTTTTCAAGCAAGCGCCGAATCACGACTCGAATCAGTCGAACTTGCATCATCAATCGTTTGTAGAGATTCCGGAAGCACCGCCACACAAGCAACGACTGGAGTTTCTTGCATCGATGGACGAAGTTCAGCGGGAGATCGATGAGCGTGGCGGACCGGGAAGACTGAGTTACGACGAAGTTGAGGCCATTACGATTGCCGAAACCAGAGGCGAAATTCGAGGTCTCATCAAGTCCTGGCTGGAATTTGCAGCATTCTGAAGTGTACAAGAAGTGTATTCGTTCTGGCATTCACTGATGTTGGCTAGCGTAAGATACCCCGATAGGAAGCATTTTTGTATCAGAGACTCACGCGATGTGTGTGAAATTGATCCACTGTGATCGCGATTCATCCGAGGAGAGAGCGCATCGAATCAGAAGACCGCAAAACGGCATCACATAGCGTGCCAACTGCCGCAGACCTACCTCGCTTATACGAGCACGCATCCATGCATCTCCTCATGCTTCCCCACGGGGAACCGCGTGCTGCGACTCGTGGCACAACCAGCATGCCAAAGCTTACCTGCTACGATTCATCCGGCGAGCTTGCCCGAGGAGCTACCTCTTACCAGTACGACGTCTCCACTCCCTCCGATTCGTGTTGTGGAAGTGATTCAAGAGGATGCAGAGAGATCTGCCGTCTCACGGCTTTTGAGTCGTTCCACAAGCCGATGTGACCCACCTCGACGCTGCTAGGATTTGATGTAAGTATAGGTATTGCGCTCATCCTTTGGGGTTATGGTTTTGTTTTCTTTGGAACGGCTATTGGTTTCGTTGCCTTTATTCGTGCAAGTTTGGAAAGACTTCGAGAGTTGAGAATGGCGTCTCACGAGGTGCACTTGGTGCAGAGGTGGGCTCTCGCCGACCCTCTCGTCTGGAGGTCGCTGATGTTCTTTTACTAGCCACGCTCAAGAGGGCGAAGTGCCTGGCACTGTCCATCTTCGCGCAAAAGAGGGCGACGATACTGCCTTTGGCCAAGCACTCTTCCCAGTTCCAGCAGAAGACCCCAATGACCCGCAAGTTCACACAATCTTCCTTCTCTTGCCCTCCGCTGACAATATGCGGCCGAAAGACTCCAATGGCCCAAATGGAAAAAGATGACAATCCTCGTCATCGTCTCGCTCTACTCCTTCCTCTCCAACACCGCCCTTCTCGGCCCGTCCGTCTACATCGCCATCTTCGCAGAGCAATTTGGCATCTCGCCCACCAAAGCTTCTGGTCTAGTCTCTTACCCGAACATCCTGTACGGCTGCGGAACTCTCATCACCGTACCGATGTATTTGAAGTTCGGCCGCAGACCCGTCATGCTGCTGAGCTTGGTCGTCTACCTTGCGGCGTTGATCGGGTGTAGCCAGGCGACGTCGTATGGTGGCTTGATGGCTGCGAGGCTCATTCAGACGGTGTCGTCGGGGGTGTGTGAGGCGTTGCCGGTGCAGTTGGTGAATGACATCTTCTTCTGTGAGTACACTCTTTTACGCTTGCTCCTGGAATGGCAGAGCTAACGATATGGAAGTGCACGAACGCGGCACGAAACTCGGCATCTACACCGTGTGTCTCTGCTGGGGCAGCACCGGACCCCTGTACGCTGGATACATGCTTGCCGGCGGCCACAGCTGGAGACTGTACTTCTACGTCGAAATCGCATTCGCAGGAGCACTGCTGCTTTTGGCATTCTTCTTCGTCGAAGAGACCATGTACCTGCGCGACTCGTCCAGCAGTATCGCCAACCTTTCCCAGAAGCGATTCGAAGTAAAGGACAATCCTGTGGAGCACCTTGAAGTCTCTCGTCCTGCTATGCCCGTTCGACGGAGCTTCCTGCAAAGCTTGAAGCCTTGGAGCTGGATCAATCGTCGCGAGGCCTTCTTCCTCACGGCAGCGAGGTCGTTTACGTATTTCCTGGTTCCGTCGGTGTTGTGGGTTGTGGCGACGTATGGGATCTACATTGGGTTAGGAGCGTTGGTGTTTAACTATACGTTTCCGATCAAGATTGGTACGTTGACGAAGATGTTGGTAGGAAGTGTGATGGCTGCTGACTTTGCTTGCTAACAGTTGCTCCGCCGTATAACTGGAGTCAGGTCAGTTGCATTACTGTTGTCCAAAAGAGGTAGTATTCTGACTCTTCCTCAGGAGAACTCCGGCCTCATCGCGCTAGGCAACATCATCGGCTACGGTCTCGCTGTTCCATTTACCTATACCTCTGATCGACTTGCCGCCTACTTGACAAGAAGGAATGGAGACATACGAGAAGCAGTCTGTCCTCATCCTACAACCTCTCAATATCGACAGGCTGACACCAAGCTCAGGAAATGCGCCTTGGCGTCCTCCTGCCAGCAATGCTCATCGGTCCCGCCGGCCTCATCGTCTATGGCTTCACAGCAGAACGAGATCTGCACTGGATGGGCTACTTCGCTGGCGTGGCGATGACAGACTGGGCGTCTTGTAAGCTTCCTCACCTTCCTATACTCCTCACCGCATACTGATCTCTCTGTGCTGCAGACTTCTACTTCACCTTCACCCTCGCGTACAGCGTCGACAGCTACAACAGCAACATGTCCGAATCGTTGATCGCCATGTGCGTCGGCAAACAGCTCATCAGCTTCGGCTTTGGCGAGCGGCTGCTCGATTGGGTTGAGGAGTCTGGGTACGCTGTTATCGTCGCTGGTGTCTTTTGCGGCGTGCTGCTTGCGAACAATTTGTGCGTTTTGGTGTTCATGTTCTTTGGGAAGAGGATTCGGACTTTCTATGCAAAGACGTGGTTGGCAGAGATGCATAGCAAGACGATGAGCGAGTTCATGTCGCATTGATCGGACTGAAGAGGCTGGATTTGGGCGCATTCGTCGGAAAGCAGCTGCTCGAGACGTTCGTACAGCAATTGAAATACGATCGATAATTTTGGGTGATGACTACAATCCAGTCAATGCTTTTCGTCAATGTTTAGCCACTCCAAAACCTCCATTGCAATCAAACAAATGCTTTCGAGGTTCTGGCGTTGCGAACCGTGCAGCAACCCCAAGCTACCTCTCTCGACGTCACACAATCGAAATGCTCAGATATCCATCCACAATTCAACGCATTATGCATCGCTGATAACCGAAAAGACCTCCCATGCAAGCCGCACTGATATCAGCTCGCTTGTTTATAGTTGTGGTAGGACCGCTCCTGTTCCTTGCTCCGCATCTTCCCACGACCGCACCTCTTGTCTTTGCCCTCGGGAGTCCAGAGCACCTCGCACCATGACGGTCTGTCTCTCGACCTTGAAACCGTAAATGCCGTAATCCAATGGATTGAAGCGCAGTTCGTTGATTTCGACAAAGCCGTGTCTCTCGTAGAGCGGCTTGGCCGTGTCGGTGGCTTCAAGATAGCATTCAACGCCAGCATCGTCTGCCTCTGCCAAAATCGATTCAAGGAGCATGGTGCCAGCACCATGATGCTGATAGCAGGGCTGAGTCGCAACCATGCCAATATCTGTAAACGTCAGTGCCTCTATTTAAACCTCCAAACAGTAAAGGCAGACCTACAGCAATGCGGCTTGGTGCCCATGTAGGCCCGCCGCAGCTTTTCGTTCAACGCAAACCAGTCGCGATTCATTTGAGCCTCGCCTTCATGGCCACTGTCCGCGGGACTGGCAAGCTCATCGTCCGTGTACGCCTTCATCTCGGTCTTGGCCCAAGAAATTATAAGGCCTGAAACCGAATCTACCACCTTGCGGAACTTCACAGCGTCCTGATGACCGGGTCGCTGCACAGGACGTCGGACCGCGTTCGACTTGCCGCGACGCCGCACGGCATCTGGCTTGCCCATGGCCGCTTGGTAAGACCTTACAGCTCGCTGGAAGTGGCTCGGTTGGTTGTGATCTCTATAGGACAAGATCTGGTTGGTCTTCTCCTCCTCGAAAGCATGGAACTCGATATCGACCAGCCTTCGGATGTCATCGTGCTTCGCTGCAGAGATGCTGAAGGACTGGGATCGTGCCTTGCGTGTGGGCGAGCCAGTCGGGCTATACTGATCGATGATGAGAGGGGACATGATGGATCGTAGATGTAGTTTACTTCGCAGCGAAAGAAAGTGGATTGAAAGGTGGGATGTTTTCGACCTTTGCGTGGCTGGGGGTTATTGCAGGTCCAGAGTGTATCGAGAGCAGTCCAGATCAGAGGCGGAGGAATGAGCGAGACGTGAAACGCAGATGCTGAGCATGTTACTGCGTTGAAACCAACCTTTGGAGTCAGGGAATTATGAACAGCCGCGCGGACCTGAGGCGCGCGGCGGAAGTATTTAACAGGGAGAGGCAGTCACGCGTGCGGCCAGAAGCGGGCTGAGGGTGAGGAGAAACGTCAGATGGAAGGACGTGATGAGGCGAGCAAAATGCCATCTTGGGAGGCATCCCACGTTGTCGAGGCATGGAGAGGCGAATGGGTGGAGTCGTCTGGCTGCAAATAGAAGGCAGCACGCGATGGATGACACACGGCATGGCGGAGAGCAGCGGCAGCGGCACCGGGAGAGCAGCAGTTCGGAGAGGGCGAAGCGTGGGTGCAGCCGGTGCAGCCATTCAGTCATTCGCCGTGCATTATTGTTCGTGAGAACTGCCCGCCCACCAGGTTGTTCGTCGTTCGGTCGCTGCCAGTAGTCAGCTCAGCCGCGACAGGGACACAGCTCCATGTCCGCTGGGCAGCGTGACCATCTCGTCATCACCGCCTCCGCAGCCGGTTTCTCCTGCGACACATCTGATGAATCGCGGTCGTCTTCCAAGTCGTGTGTATCACATTCGGAGAGCGGCGGGCTCGGCGAGATTTGCAGATTCGGCCGCGCGATCGAGGACCCGGGCAGGCGTCGCAGTGCAGTGCTGTGCAGCGCATGCAGATGCACGCTGCAGGTGTTTCTCGTCCCAGGCGGAGGCGGCCTCGTGGTGCTGGCCTCGCGCGATGATGATGGCGCTGACTACACGTCCAGTCTAGAGGAGGTGATTGGTTGTGGTATCGAGGCTGAAGACGTTCAGCCCACGAGCGGCCCGTCCAGCTGGAGAACTCCCCCACGCGAGCGGCTGTGGCCCCTGCACACCTGCAGCACTAGCCCCATCTTCTTCCACGGCCGACTTCCTCTCCCGTGCAATACACGAATCGACGACTTCCAATGTCTACACGCCGACAACGTGTGCTGCGTTTTGCTGTCAGGCTGTCTGCCATGCGGTACCGGTACCAACGAGACGGTTCTCGGCCGCGTCGAGCAGGTGCTCGCGTGCTCACGCCCATTCGCACTGCCGTCAGCCCGGCTGGCAGAGCTGGCGGAGCCCTAGTCGTTCCTGGAATATGACTGCAACCACCCCTACCTCTGGAAGCACTCCCTTGTATTGTCTCCACGCCCCGCAGCATTCCCCTCAGCGACGACATGCTGTGTAGCCTGTGTTATGTCCGCGAACAGGGTGCGCCGTGCGGTTATACAGCAGGAGAAGCGGAGTCGCAGAGCCCGCAATCACGGCGAATGACGCTTCATAGAGAGCGTATGTCCATCAACGGCCCATCTGGAGCATCACAACTGCTTTAGTGTTGCAGCAACGCCCAGTTGAGCACCACACGGCCCGCTCGAGAACCATGAACTGCGCTCCGTCCGCCATCCAGAACCAGCTCTCCCTCGGAGCTGTGCCGAACCATGTCTCCAACGTCTGTCCTCCGGGTACCAAGTTTTGGCTGCTAGAGGTGGGATGGTTGGAGGCGGACGAAGGATTTGTCGTACGAGGCGGCAACACCTCGTTGAACAGCACCAAGGATGTCGCATTTGTGAACAAGAGGCGCCAACTGCCCATGTAATGCGTGTTGATCGAGCACCCAATAGAAGGCTGTATTCTGTGGGAGACTGGCTGTGGGAAAGACTGTACGTCTTCGACGACAAGTCGCCTGCCAAAAGACTGACGTTGTGACACTCGTGCAGATCCAACAATCTGGGGGCCTCAAGTATCTGACATCTTTACGCGGGTCAAGTACGAGCCTCATCATGAACTCGATGCCGCGATCGAAAGGACTGGTCACAGCTTGAGCGACATCAAAAAGATCATCATCGGTCATCTCCATCTCGATCATGCTGGTAAACCATAGCGAACCTCTTCATTGTGCAGCGTCTACTTACACAGCGCTTGCACTAGGTGGTTTGGATCTTTTCTTGGATAGAAAGGACATCGAGATCTGGGTCCATGTGAGTAGTCCGGCTAATTCGCAGTAGACCATAGCTGATGCGTGTTTGGGTCAGGATTTGGAATTGAAGGCCGCGTTCTGGAGCGTGGCTACTGGGGCCGATGTTGGAGTGTACTTGAAGCACTACCTGAGGCTGGACCTGTAGGTTCTATGGACTGCTAATGGCGAGCACAACAACTCAGCTCATGCCCTTGCAGCAATTGGAAGACTTTCGACGAGCGAAGCCTTGATTTCTGTAAGTAGCGACACAGTGGTGAAGAGCGCTTCAAAGTACTCGAGATCGGCTAACGTTCTATGCGACAGGTCAAGGCCTGACTTTACATCATCTGCCTGGACACACAGACGGCCTCGTCGGACTGCAAATCAACATGCCTCACAGCGGTAAGCAGCATCAAAGTAATCAAGTAAGATATTTTAAGCTCATTTTTGCAGGCACTTTCCTCTTCATATCTGATCATTGCCATGTCATCGAGAACGTGCGCATCGCCGAGACCAGTGGACTTCAGAGTGCTAATGATATCGACGACAGTGGCGAGACGGCATCCCACAGGGCTGGCTAGCTCGGGACCATCCAGCTTGGTATACACATAGCCACGCGCTCTCTGTTAAAGGGCATCGCTGATCACACGGACTTCGACACAGGTTCCGATCCACACAGCGTCTCAAGCACTTGGAACGTCTGACTCGCGGCCGCGTTATACCAGGCCACGACGAAACGACTTTCTTGGAACTGCAGTCAGAGCAGAAGAAGAATGGCGGATGCTTCATGTGAGCCATCGAGACGGATTTTCGGCATAGTTGTGTGTAATGTTTGGCTACTAATATCCCATGCTTACCATCCGAAGGTGTTTGCCCTCTGGAATGCGGTCATTTCCTTCCTGCTTGTCTAACGACAGAAAGTGAGAGCAGACCTTGGAACCATTCAAGTCATCCACGTGTACGTGATCCAAATGCAGGTACTGAAGCTTGCCACAGGCCATCAAGGTCAGCGATTTCTCCCAGTCGTCTGGCTCCCTCGCTAGGCTGCGCGGAGTGCAGCTGCATCTGGTCAGCTGCCAGCATCCTTCTCACAGCTTCTTGCTTCGTCTGTGCCCATGCTCTTCAGCTCGCTTGCTTCGCCGATGCAGGTGACCACGGGAAGTGACGAAGCACGTTGATGATCCAGGCCGGATGCCATGCCGTTGACGTGCGTCTCCACTCGGGACCGGTGTGACTTCCAACGACACTCGAAGGATCTGAGAAAATGGCAAGCGATGCGAAAGGATTGAGCGAGAAAGACAACAACGACATCAAGTACTGCTTCCTTTTCTGTCGGTATCGTTGCACTGAAGAATAGAAATATACAAGGAAGAGTTCAGAAATAAATCATTAGCATCATGATCAACTCCTCCTCCACTCCGCATACGGCGCCGAAGTCCTCTGCTTCTTCAAATTCTCCAACGCAAAACTCTCAAAATCAGCCGGCGTCTTCACCAGCTGCTCACTCCCACTCCCTATCGACGTCGACGGTGAAGTAGGGGTCTCCCGCTCATCGACCCGATGCCCCTCCTTGATGAAGCTCTCCTGCGAGATGTGCACTTTCCGCGTGATCCCCATCTCCTCGCAATCGCCGAGTTCTTGCACGGAGTTGCGACGCCCGAAGCTGACGATGGCGAGGGTGTCTGTTTGTTTGGATTCGCGGTTCGTGCTTTTGCCGGAGGCGTTTTTGGAGCTTTGGATGGCGCGGGTGATGGGGTCGCTGAGGTAGCGGCGGAAGAAGACGCGGAGGGCTGGCGCGCTGGCGCAGATGATGGCGAGTTGGCATTCGAGTTGGGACCAGACGAAGACGTCGAAGCCGATCTGAAAGGACGTTGTTAGTGAAAGAGTCAGGATGATTAGGGAAATGGATTGTACGCACCCATGGGATATCCACGGCCTTCCCAAGGCGTTCGAGGTAGTATGTCCTTACGATTCCGGCTGCCACAACGAGGAGACCGAGACTGAAGACTGCGTTCAGAGCCATCTTTTGCCGCTTGGTTGCTTCGAGGCGCCAGAGCATCATCATTGGTAAGAAGACGGAGTAGATGTCACTGAGAATGCTCAGAGCGCCTGAGAGTGGATTAAGGACCGTAGTGTCGGTGCAGTGATAGTCTGCAGTGTAGTTGAGGCTGTATGATTTCCAGTAGGCCTCCGTGGGTCTGCAATCGAAAATGAGGGCAAGAACTATGGCCAGACAATAACTGATTGTGAAAGCGATGGCGCCCAGTGTGGCCCACTATGAACAGTCAGACCGACTTCGACGGTAAAAGCTTGATGATCGATGCTTCTCACCTTCCAGACCTTGGCGATGGACCCCTCGGTCAGCCGTCGAAAGAACAGGAGAACGGACACCTTGGTGCAGCCGGTGCTAACGATGAAGGAAATCTCAGCCAACCAGCCGACCAAAGCGATGTATTCGAACTTGGTTGGAAACACATCCCAGATATGTCTGTCCATTCCATACTTCTCCGTGCCGAGGATGATCAATACCGTAAACATAGTTGACGTGAGGAAAGCCGGAACGAGTAGCGCCTGGAACAACCAACGTCAGATATCACATGAAGAGGTCTAGGAGAATCGTGAGCAGCTCACATCGTCAAGCCCAAGAGGTCCAGCTTTCCTTTGCGCTCTTAGTACCAATCTCGTTCCCACCATTACGGTCGTGATGGCCTGTAGCACTCCAGCATAGGCAGGCATCCAAGTCCGCCGGACAGGATCGACATAGTTTGGCGTGGGCCATTGTGCTATCACGGCCGGATCCACAGACTGTAAGTTGCCAGGCATGTTAGCAGCAGTCCGCGGAAGTGCACACGAGGCTCCATCAATCGGCTGGGGAATCGTATCCAGAAGACGACCTGGGCATGATAATAATATACGACAGAAAAAAAGAGGGAGGGAGAGGGACAGAGATCAGCACTGCCTTTCCAACCAGAGCACACGAGTCACGGACGAGTTACTAGATCCACGTATGAGCGCCGCTCCTCCCACATTTTCCTCTGCAAGCGCATGTGCGCAAGCAGCATATGCAACCCGGTTATTACGGACGCTGGCATCCCGCAGCACCAGGGAGTCATGCCGAACACATGTGGGACGAGGATCTTCTGAAACGACCCCAGTGCAGGTACGGTGCAGAGACCAGAGAGCGCGAGGTTCCTCCCGAAGACCCTACTGGCTGTGCTGGTGCTACTCGTGGCTTCTGAAGACCGGCTCCTCTGGCTTCACATCGGGTTCTCTGAGAGATCGACGTTGGGATACGTGGACCATAGACCCATAGCGCATGAATAGTGTTATGAGCATGAGCATTGCGCACTTCATCCAGGAATCATCCAGCTTTGTGGCCTCGAAATTCGACTTTGTGCGCGCACTCCTCCAGTTTCAAAGGATCGGAAGGCGAGTGCTGCATCGCGTATTTGCCTGCGACAGGCATCTGCCCGAGATGACACGGGCGGGCTTTTCCCCATCCAAGAAGGTCGCTTAACAAAGCATGGCCACTCGGCAAGTGTGATGTGGATCGAAGTGCTGCAGGAAGGGAGAGATGGCAGTAGTCAGTCTCCGGATCCTCCCGTTGCCGTCGTCAAGGTTTTCGTTGCACATTTACCAGTCTCGTCGTCCAAAGTTGTTCCGAGTCGATGAAGACAATATTGCGTCCTCTTCACATTCCGCGTGGACCAGTCGACCCAGTGTGCCATGACACCGTACGAATGTCGTCCGAAGCAATACCTTGATGTCGTCCCATTTTCGAGTCAGCCTCGGTGGGGAGGATGGAATAAGGTTTCACGCTATCCCGAGCGAGGAAGCTGCGGCTACTGACGGCGTGCCCAAGAGAAGGAGCAATTGAGAATGTTGTTGAGTCGCTGAGCGAGTGCGAGGCCCTTTCATGTGAAAGACAACTGTTGCTCTTTCGCATTTATTGGTCAGCGAGGCCACGGCTTGGTGCTTTGCCGGTATGTCGGGCACCAGGTTCACTTGAGTTCCAAAGTGACATCCTTGTCGATTGGACCTGATGAACAACATTGCATCCTTGCGAGATTCTAGACATGACTGTTTATTACTCGTCAAGGTCGGAATAGAGCTGCCCTTCAGGCTTTGTTCGAAGAAGCAGCGGACGCCTCACTCAAGACTGAAAATAAGATCGCCATGAAATCTTTCTCCGTGCTAAGCCAGCTTGAGTTCAATCTGTCAGCCAATTTGCAATGCTTGATGGACTAAGGGGAAGCTTACGGCGAGTGATCGGTCTCTAGCTTGTGCACAGTCAAACTCTTCACGCCAGCATCTTCGAGACGATTCAAGAACATGAGGATGTCTGTGTCGTATTCCAGGGCTTTGTCCAATGTGCAAGCAATGTAGGTCACAGGAATCTCATAGTCAGCCCATCCACAGTGCCTTGTCTCTGTCGCAAAGGACTCAGCAATCTGGGGCAAGACCTTGCCCATCGCGTTCCTCGCATCCTTCGTAGAACATTGCTGATAGAATCGATGGTAGGGCTCAAGGTGGTGGAGAAGCCCATTGTCAAAGTCTAGGGCGTGAGGCGTAAGGCGACTCCCGAGAAGCGACATTCCCTTCGGTAGAACCACTGCTGCGACCAACACGAGGTGTTTTATACAGCCGATGCCCTGTTTGCCCTTCGTCTCTTCGATGAATTCAGCAACAGCTTCGCTACCGATAATGCCGCCATAGCTGTGGCAGATCATCACGACATCTTTTCCTGTATCTGCAATCCTGTGGATAGACTCTTTGACGATCACGACGTCCTTGGTCAGTACATCTTTCACCGCCGTGTTTGATGCTGATGGAGACGCTGGGGCCTCGACTTGATACCCGGCCGCTGTGAGTTGGCAATGAACGTTCTCCCAATGCGACGGTTGGTGCCAGGCACCATGTACGATAAGGACACCAGGTTTTTCCATGGGGATTGATTGCAACAAGCAGGTACAACTGGATAGACAGCGGAATCTTCGCAAGCGTGTTGAGCGATTTCTGCTGCCACTTTTGACCATGGGCGAAGGATTTCAGCTGACCGCTGTAGCTCAAACCTTGGGTCCAAATGTGCGAGTGCCATACACAAGGAGGAAAGCGTGTACAAACGATGTTATAGTCTTCCTCACCTGGCAAGCCTGGCCTCGTAGCCCTCAGCGAGAAGGGCTCGATCCTGCTTGAACGAAGCAAGATAGGAGAGGGCTTGTGCTTGCTTCAAATGCCTCAATTGACAATAATGCACAGCATTCAGCCTCAATGTCGCTCGGCGCTGCTGTGGAATCGAAGGCTTCACGTCACCCAGCTGATCATCCAACCGCACCTCTTCCACTTGTTCGGCCTTCGATGTTGACATCCTGTGTCTTCACGCCATCTCTTGATCGCATCCAGGCTTCCATTGACGATCGGTTCATTGTATCGGCGGATCGTACTCGGAGCAAGATCATGGTGGGAACGGGATTGACCTCCGACGATGAGATATGCATCGCATCGAATCTGCGCTCACATGAAGTCGCGCATTGGCGTGAGGATGGAGTCTCCAGACGCGTTGTTGTTGTGTTCGCGAAAAGGCTCTTGCGCACTTCCGGGCGCGACTGCCGATGCTGGGGAAGAACCTTGCTCACTGCCGTTGCCGATGAAGCCGAAGATTGGCGAGGCCCGTGACATCTACCGCCAGGCACATCACCGCACATGTCTGGGGATGATAATCCTGGTAGACGCCCATGGGCACCCTCGTCGTGCGTTGGACCTCAACTCGAGGTAGGAAACAACATTCTTGAACTTGTGACACCATCTCCTCTCCTTGATTGCAAGTGCTGCTCATCTAGGTAGGCTTGGAAAGCCAACATCGTCGACAGACTGAACAGCTATCATGGCTCTTGGTATGACCCATCTCTTCCTGTTGGGGAGCCACATTGACATACAATAGCAACAGCGGCAGCGACAGGAGTTGCTGGTGCAGGTGCAGCTGCCGCGTATCTCGATGCCAAATACCATCTATCAAAAGACATCGGCGACATTCGGCACATGAACTCTCTCGTCAAGCGATCACAGATACGCGCCCAGCAGAACAAACGCTCGCCCTGGTACGACTTCGAGCAGCAAGCCCTAAAATTGCAGGACAAGCAGTGCATTTGGTATCGCACCAATCCAACAGAGACTCACATCACGTACACCTGGACAGCCGCCTACGAGAATGTCAACCGATACGCACGTTTTCTCCTCGACAATGGTGTCAGACCCGGCGAATTTGTCGGTAACTACTTGCAAAACTCGCCAGAGCACATGTTCACTCTGCTAGGCAGCTGGGCGATTGGCAGCGCGCCGGCATGGTTGAACTACAACCTTGGAGGGGAGGGGTTGCTGCACTGCTTGAAAGTCGCAGACTGCAAGGTGCTGCTTGTAGATGAAGATGAGGGCTGTCAAGCGCATATTCGAGAAGTCAAGGACAAGATTGAAGAGCTAGGAATGCGTATCATTGTGCTGAACAAGGAAACCAAGGCCAAGATTATGACCTACAGCCCTCAACGCCTGAGCAATGACTACAGGAATGGAGTTGCAGCCGACTCTCCAATATTTCTGTTCTACACGTCTGGCACGACTGGATACCCAAAGGCGTGTCCATTTCCAGTTGGAAAGGCATTCGTTCTCGGCGAGCCTCGTCTGAAGTCAACAGGATTGAAACCAGGAGACGTTTGGTACGACTGTATGCCCCTGTATCATGGAACTGGTGGAACGACTGCACTGTGCTGTATGGTCACTGGAGTGACTCTGGCCATAGGCAGGAAGTTCAGTGTCCGCAACTTCTGGAAAGACATCCATGACTCCAACGCGAACGCATTTGTCTACGTAGGCGAGACCGCACGATATCTACTGGCCGCACCTCACTCTCCCCTGGACAAGGATCACAAACTCAAAGCAATGTACGGCAATGGAATGCGACCAGACATATGGGTTAAGTTCCAGGAACGCTTCAATATACCTACTGTAAACGAGTTCTTCAACTCTACGGAAGGCATGCTCGCATTGTTGAATGTATGCCGCGGCCCCTTTCACGCTGCACACGTCGGGCACCACGGCGCTATTATGCGATGGCGACTGCGCAACGTCCTCGTGCCAGTAGCAATAGATCACGAGAAGGGCGACGCCATCTGGCGAGATCCCAAGACTGGCTTCGCGAAACGAAACAGCTACGAGGAAGGCGGAGAGATCCTCGTCGCCTGCCAGAGCGAAAAAGACTTCCCCGGATATTGGAAGAACCCCGACGCGACTGCAAAGCGCTTCGAGCGCGACGTCTTGCGGAAAGGAGACCTTTTCTACCGAACAGGAGACGCCCTTCGTCGCGATAAAGACGGCCGCTGGTTCTTCCTCGACCGACTTGGCGACACCTTCCGCTGGAAATCAGAAAACGTGAGCACGGCTCAAGTAGCGGAAGTACTAGGCCGTTTCCCCGGCATCGTGGAAGCAAACGTCTACGGCGTGGAAGTGCCCGGCCATGATGGAAAAGCCGGCTGTGCAGCGATATACATCAAACCAGAAGATCGAGCAGGTTTCGACTACGCTGGCCTCCTTCGACACGCGCGAAAAGGACTGCCACGCTACGCTGTGCCGGTCTTCTTGCGCGTGATCCGCAATCCCACGCCGATGCATAATAACAAGCAGAATAAGACGCCGCTGCGGAAGGAAGGTGTTGATCTGAAGAAGATTGCAGAGGGAGATGCTGGGAAAGAGGATGTGGTGTACTGGACCACACCGAGCGCGGAGACGTATCTGCCTTTCTCGGAGAAGGACTGGAATGCTCTTATCGGCGGGAAAGTCCGGTTGTAGTCTGGTCGAGAAGGCCTGAAGCACAACGCAAAGAATGTTTGATGTACAATGGTACCTCAACAAGACCTTCTTCAATGCAGCGATAGGGCTTACCAAGCCAGACGCCGGTATATTCTTATTGCTCCCGCGGAGTGAGTGAACAGAACTCTCTCGGAATCTCTTCCACGTGCACGGCATGGAAGACCAGGATGGACCACTCAAGGATTCTCGAAGCTTTCCGTAGACAGGTGCTTGTCACACCAAAGCGTGCAAACTTCCAAGGCCAACAAACCTTGGAAATCTCGACATGGCACTGCTGCAGGCCCTATCACTCACTCGCGCTATCTACGTGATCGGCAATGTCTAGACCCCTGCGCAGCACGTGTGCGATCACTCACGATGTGCAATGTTTGCGAGCGACAAGTCAGGATAACGATGTTGATGAAATCGCGAGAATGAAAGTCTCGGGATGTCTTGTGTGGGATATTGAATTATGTTTTTGAGAATTGGGTAAGAATGTCTATATCGAAGTGCGCACGCTCCATTCTGGCTCGCGGGGGCACTTCTCTCTCATGTCTTCATCGTAAGTAGTACAAGTGAAACTAGTAAAGTAGTTGTCCAGGTATCATCATGACCTCTCAAGTCCGCCGCTGTGATTTTCCAAAAACGCCATTCCCAATGTCTTCCCAAACGCCTATCAAGCAGCAACAATCGAATGCATTTAGCATCCATTGTAGCCCTGCTGCTGCCACATCTTGACGCTCCTGACCTTCATCTCGCCATTCTCCGCCCAGGTCGGGTACCACTGGTCACGCGCGTTCCAGAAGTCGTGCTTCGCAGTCTTGGAAGCATCGACCCAAGGCTTGCCTGCAACGCCGTCCTCGAACCAGCCGTTGGTGCCTCCGACAGCGACGTTGAGGATGAGGTAGAAGTTCTCGTCGAAAGGAGTGCTGTCGCGGCCAGTCTGGCTCCAGGGGTCGACGAGGCGGGTGCCGTTGCTGCTCGAGACGGGGAAGTCGCCCTTTTGCCAGAATGGCTTGTCGAAGTTGGTGTACAGGACCTGGAGGAGGCGGGTGTCGATGTAGGTGAAGATGTACTTCTCGTTCCACTCCATACCGTAAGTGTGGAAACCGGAGCTGTAGGTGGTGTGCAGGGCCTTGCGCTTAATGTTGTTCTTGTACCAGGCGTCGTCGTCTGGGTCGGGGCCCCAGTGCAGAGTAGAGGAGACGATGTCGTTGCCGCCCATAGGGTAGGTGTAGTTGTTTCCGCGCGACTCCATGATGTCGATCTCTCCCGAAGCGGGCCAAGGTCCGTAGGTGTTGTTAACTGGCAACATCCAAATCGCAGGCCAGAGCCAGTCACCTGCTGGGATCTGAGCCTCAACCTCGACACGACCGAACTTGATGGCGGGGCCCTTGACGGTGCTGATACGTGCAGACTTGGCAGGGTTGACGATGGTTCCGTTGGTGGTGTTGGTGACGGCGACGCAGTTGGACCAAATGTCGGAAGTGCAAGATCCGTCCTTAAGCAGATTGATCACGTTGTTCGATTCGACGAGCTTCTCGTCCTGGAGGGTTGGCTTGATGATGAGCATGCCATCTCGGATGAAAGCATTCTCGTCGGTGTTGGTAGTCTGGTCGAATTGGCCGTTTCTGCAAGGAGATCATCGGTTAGCGTTTTGTGGCTTGCATTTGAGCTTCAAAACGCAGCTGAACTTACCCGAATCCGCCGACTTCAACTTCCTTTGTCCACACCTTGGAGTCGAGCCCGTTGGCGAAATTTTCGTCGAGCACTGGACAGTAGACGTGATCGGTGACGGTCTGCAGACCCTCGTAGATCATGAAACCGGCCAGACCAAGACCGATGATCATGCCAATGATGGGAATGATGGTGTTCCACTTCTCACGTGGATCCTTCTTCTCCAGCCATGGCTTCTCCAATTCCTCCTTGTTCACTCGGCGAGAGTGGAAGTATCTCGGGGTTGGCGCCGATTGCTGGTGGACACCGGTTGATGAGCCCATGGTGGAGGCAGGCATAGAGCCATATGGAGATGCGAAAGGGTTGCTGCGCGGCGTAGGCTCGATGGGGTCGCTGTCTGGAGTGCCGGGTCTGGTGTTGGTGGCCGTGGTGGTGGCCGTGCCGTGGTAGTCCATCGCGGACAGAGAGCGCCTTCACAGGGCGCAGAGAGGATTGAGTGTTGTTGTTGTTGCTGCTGCTATGGGTATGAGGTGAAGATGGTAGGCAACGGTAGACGGATGTGCGCTGGTATGGTAGGAAGGTGAGGTTGATGAAGGTGGTCAGTGAGGAACAGAAAACAGCACGATGGGACGATGGAGCAGGATGGGTACTAATACGATGAGCAGGGCCGTTGACAAGGCGAACTCTAAGAGCAACAATGCAATGGTGGTGGGTGAATCAATGGGCGGGTGGATCACACGGCGGGCGGCGCTCTGGGCTCCTGGGAGCTTGGGCGGAACAGGGCTCGACGAGGCGCCAGCAGCCATCCGCTCCAACTCAGACACACTCAGACTGCAACTCAGACGCGGGTGCGACGAGGGCAAAGTTGGCGTGCATGGCGGACGGGCTGCTCTGGACGTCAGGGCCTCACGATACGAGCGCGTGGGACAGGATTGCATCGGGCGACGGGCGACGGGCGACGGCAGGATGCGTGGTGCTAGCGGGACATCATCCGTTGTTGAGAGGACGATATCACCACCAGCAGAATCAAGTCAGCCAGGAAACTTCCTAGTGGGCGCGGTGATAGAATTGGGTGAGGGAGTGCTAGCAGCAGCGAGTCGCGCAGAGGCTGAAAGGCAATCTGGACGCATGTGCCCGCTGGCCCTCTAGCTCGTTGCCAAACACAGATTATAGGCGTCTCGATTCGGTCGATTGGTCCTGATGGAGACTCGCCGTGGAGGTGCCGTCCAACATTAAGCTCATTGACTTTGTGCCTCCGAACCAGACGCGGAAGACGACCACCGTCTGAATCTTGCCTTCCACGCCTCCCGCCTCGACTCGCCCTCGACTCTTCGACTCTCAGCCATGTCCCGGATACCTGCAGCGTCTCGCACACGCCCTCCATCCAGCTGCGACAGTCGTAACCGGAATAGCTCGCGAGTTGCATTGAGTGGCCTGATGAGGAGAGAGCGCGAACAATGCACCTATCCGCGCCCCAAATTGTAATTCTTCACCTGAATTCTGAACTAGCTCTCGGCAGGCAGCGCCTTCCAGTCGGTTGGGGCGGCGATGGGGAAATTCATCATGTTCGGGAAAGCCGCAAGAATTAGGTGGCTCTTTCCCATCAACTCTGTCCAGCATTCGCCGCTGCCGCCTGCGTGCTCGAGCGACTGCCAGGTCTTGGTCTGCGAGGGCGAGAGTTGGGGAAGGCGCCGAGAGGAAGGCACCACCGCCTCGGTAGTCTCAACTCAAATCCCGACACGGCCCGTAGGATGGCGACTCGTCCCGTTTGGGTCGACGCTAGTCTACTTTCGCACGCGGCTCCTGTTTTACACTTCTGCCTCGCCGGCAACCGAGCCATTCTTTCACTCCCACCTGCATCATGCTTCTTCTTGACCATCTTGACCATCTCGCAGAGACTTCGCACCACCCACCACCGCCCATCACCACCTTCCTTATGCTCTCCCGCGCGACCGACGATACCGTCAATCTGTCTCAGCGATACCAGACTGCCCCTTTGTTGGAGATCGCAGCATTCTCGACCGACGGGGTGACCACCTATCTCTCAAACGCTAGTCTGCCGCAGTGAGCTGTCAGTGCATGCTCTCGACTGCATGCACGACTAACGAGGTCTCAAAATAATCAGGAGCATCTTCCGCTTCCTGCCAACCTACCCGCGATAGGCAGAATGCAGCTCTGCTATACAGTATGTAACCGGGTTCCTGGCCTCTCCTACATGCACCCGCGTGGGGCAGTTTCAATGAGCACGCTACTGTGCGGGTGGATGCGCCGCTTTTTTTCATTCTTGCTGCAGGTGTGAGCTCGCCACTGCCAGAGCAAGATCTCATTCGCAAGCTGTGCCATGTTTTGCCAGGATTGTCCTACTACACACTGACAGCTCAAGATACAATCACCACTTGCGGACCGCAGGTATTGCAGCAAGCGCGTTGGGGCCTCTGTGGCTTTCCCAGCCTTCTGGCCTCTCACCCTTCCGTGGACTGGCATTGGCGAATTCCCCTCCACGCCCGATCAGCCCTGGTTCGTGACACAGAGGCGTTATGCCTTGTCCCTGGCGTCTGGTGCTCGAGCATACTGCCTCCTTATCATTGTGCCAGACGACTATGTGTGACACAAATCCCACGAGGGCTCGAGGCTCTGGATCCAATGCATTTCCGGGTGGGCTCGATGGCTTGGCGGCACATGCAGCCTGCCGGCAATTGAGCGATCTCGATCGGCGTGTTGCCAGTTGACCGTCAGCCAGCTATCGGTGTATCCTTCCTGTCCGAGTGCTATTATGGTCGTTTTGATTATCACACTGACTTCTTAGATATACTACTCGAAGCATACTATTGCAAAACACACATTCAAGATCAACAATAGGCAACAACTTCCCTTTTCAGGAACAAATCTTCGCTCCAATCAAAGCGCACCTGGGCGCTGCCATGTCTCGGATCGAGTCTTTTTGATCCATGGAAATGGTATCCCCTGAACCACGATATCTTGCCGGAGCCCGTCAGGCTGGTTTCTATGCCCCGACATCCGTCTGGAACGTTACAAATACCGAAACCATGCGATCCGGCCACCGTGCGGCGGTGACAAACACGAGGATACGAGCGCCTTCTCAAATCTTTGACTTGGCATACAAAATGTCTTACACCTCCCATGAGCGCGCCGTGAGGCATTTGCTATTTCTTTCGACAACGCCGCGAAAAGAATGTCACTGCCTGGAGATGTCTGATGCCCAGGCTCGTCGCTTGCGAAGTAATGACTATGAGGCGTCTGTCATGATCTGAGACATGTGACGCAGGCGAAAAATTTTGCTATACTTGCTATTTCCAGACTTCGAGCCCAACACTTGCCTCACATGGTATCGTTCTCGTTACGTCGGTGGTGGAGGCAGTGCTTGCCTCGAATAGCTTGCACAATCACAGCTGTTTCGACAACGCCTGAGGTCCGACAACGCCTAAGAGCCGACGTCTGGCCAGCCATCAGCAACTGTCCGCTCCAGCACCAGCAGCATATTGATGAAGTCGCTCACAACACTAGGGTATGTGCCTCCCCAGGCCGTTGAATGCCGTAGAGAAGTTTGAGGTATGCACACAGGATCTACTACCTATGCAAGATATGGACAGGGGCGGAACCAGCGATCGCCTGAAGCTGAAATGTCGGAGCGCCTCCGATAAACTACACATAATCTACAACACCTGCAGGAAAAGAGCTTGTATCTCTGACCAGCTTCTATGACCAGATATCGAGACATCTCCATTCAGACCTTTAGGTGCTTAATCTCAGCTCGGAGACTCTCAATAATCACAGCATCCTTCTCTCGCTCACGTCTCACAGCCTCATCCACGCTTCCCTGCCATGCTCGACTCACCGCCTCGCTTGCCCGCCTCATGGCTTCAGCCTTCCATCTCTCGGCCTCCCAGTTTGCTCGCTCCAGCTGCTGCGCCAGAATGGCGTACTCATCCGGCATCAACGAGCGTTCTGAAGCCGCAGGCGAATACATGCGCATGTCTGTAATTTGCGCCTCCAACCTCATGACTTCATTTCTGAGTTCGGGTGCACTCTGCCGCAGTTGCACTGTCAGGTCGGACACGCATTTCTGCAATGCATCGACCTGACTGGCCAAGATGCGAATTTGTTGCTGCGATGTGCGCAGCTCGTCGGCCAGGCCATCGCGTTCGGATTCAAGGGTCGCTTTCATGGCTTCCAGGCGTCGAATCTCCTGACGACGGAGGATGAGCACGGCGTCTTTGATCTCGTTGCCTTCATCGATATCGGTGCGGACGCGGTCGGTGATGCTGCCATCTTCAATGTCGACGCGCTGTAAGTTGCCTTGCTCGAGGTTCTCAGCGAGCGGATGTGGCATTTTCCAGCTCAGGGATGGCCGACGGCCTCCTTCGGGGTACGTGAAGATGAGTGCTCGCACTTCAACGCTTTCCCTTGTTGGCGCGCCGGGCGGGATTGTCTCTGTGGGCAGGTCGAACGCCGTGTGCATACACGTCCGCGCCGCGACGTCGGTTGAGCTGTCGTAGTTCTTGAACAGGAGTACGTCGGGCTCGTCTTGCAGGGACAGGTAATACCAGTGAAAGCCAGGGCGATATTTGATGACGCCCATGGTGTCCCAAAACTCTCCCGTGTCCTGTCTGTGACGATCACATTCCAGAATGTCGTTCTTTCGAAGCTTCCCGCCGTCCGCGATGGCGAGTCCGCAGTCGTAGACCGGATGCTTGATCGGTCGCCAGATATTGATGATGCGCGCACGTCCACTCAGGAGGTAGTCCGCTTTCATCTCCGTCAAGTTGCGGATCTTCATGAGCACGCTCTTCTCCGTGTTATCCGTGTGCACCTGTTTGGCGAACGGGTTATAGCTCAGCCCTTCGACTCGCAGACCAGCGTCGTCGGAATGGCGGATTCGGGCATCGTAGAATATGATTTCGTCACAGCCATGAATTTCCCGTCGCAGCAGGTCTTCCAGCTCGGGCAGATATCCTTGTGCGATTTTGGGCTGCGAAGACCAGTCTTTGAAGTTCGTCGGAGCGTGGACATATTTGAATCCGTGGATGTCGAGGAAAAAATCGCTCTCTCGGCCGCGGACGTCGTGAATGGTCTCTTCTTCTCCTTCGGCTAGGCGAACGTTGGTCTTGTGCTCTTTGTCGAGAAAATTGGGGGTGATTTGGAGGGGCTTTTGGGTGGCGTAGATGGGGTCGTCTTTGAGATAGTGGAGTTTTACTTTGACGTCTTGTTTTAGGAAATGGTTGGTCGGTGGCATTGGCTCTTGGGAGATATCTCTTCCCTGTGTCGACATTTGGGCTATCTATACCTCGCGATGGATGCTCTCTTGAGACGATCGACTTAGTTGGAGCGAAACTTCTTGAGAGCTGGAGGATGACAGGTCAGTAATGCTGATGGTTAGCAATACTTGCAATGCAACGCAGCTTGATAGCTGAATGCAACTGGTCACCAGATATGTCGTCGCAGTCGGCTTATCAGGAGCGCCTCCCCGACAGCTGCTGTGCTCCCTTGCAGCTTGCAGATGCTGATCGATAGCAGTGGCTCTGCAATTGATGAATCGAGCAAGCTCCAGCTGCTGCTGCCAATAGCTTGGATTGCGTTAGCTAATTGAACTGGTAGACGTCCCTCTGGTGCAGCTGGGTGATGTCCAATGCCGTAGAGTTGACGTCTTCAGGCTGTTGCATTGCAGAGAGCATCCATCGAGCAGCAGGGAGACTAATTTGTATACTACCTCGAGGTGGTCGGCTGCTACGTCTCACAGCCTCATGTCTGCTGGCCACAGCATGAGGGACCCACTCGGCGTGCAGATTGATTGCCATAGCCCGTCGATTGCCCTGGATATGCGGTCGTACTCGGGAGGTTGGACACGGCTCCACGAACGGGGCAGCATGTGGAAGACGCAGCATGACGGTAGCAAACCTAGAGAAGCTGCAGTTCACGTTTGCTTGTAGTACCTGCTTGGCCATGCTCGTAGCAGTATGCCTTATCATGTGCGCCGGCAAACACTGGTTAGAGTGATACTTCGGCGCGATTGTGAATGTGGGAGAAGGAAATGAAGAGGAACTTTGGAAGTTGACAACGGCTGACGCGCCAAGACCGACGCGACCTCGTGTTCTTCACAAGCAACACCTGTCAAGCCAACACATATCTCTGTTGTATCGTATCACGCGTCAATCTCAGCATTCGCGTTCTCGCACGCACGACTGACGCGCAGAACTACGACACGATGGAAGCCCTCGAGCAAACCCTCCGCTCCGTCCTCACTCCCGTCACCCACAATCTCCCCAAACCCATCAGCGATGCCGCATCCCAACTGCTAGGCGACTCCTGTTACCGCTCGCTCGTGCACAACCTCACCATAAGCGACACGGTCTGCCTCAAGCTTGCCATCTCCAAAGCTCTCGGCATCGCCATCATTGGCGCCTCCTCGATCGTCAAAATCCCCCAGCTCCTCAAGCTGCTCAACTCCCAATCCGCCGAAGGCATCAGCTTCCTCTCCTACCTCCTCGAAACCACTAGCTACCTCGTCACGCTGGTTTACAATGTGCGCAACCAGTTTCCGTTCAGCACGTACGGCGAGACGGCCTTGATTGCGATTCAGAATGTGGCTATTAGTGTGCTGGTGCTGCAGTACTCGGGCAAGGGACCGGCGGCTGCGGTGTTCATCGCTGGACTGGCGTCGGCGGGATACGCCATGTACAGCGATAGCATTACGCCAATGAATACATTGCAGTATATCCAAGCTGGGGCTGGGCTGTTGGGTGTTGCAAGCAAGCTTCCGCAGATCATCACCATCTTTCAGGAGGGCGGGACTGGTCAACTCTCCGCGTTCGCGGTAAGTATTGGACACTGGGCTTGATGTTGTATTCATACTGATTGTTACAGGTTTTCAACTACCTCGCTGGCTCTCTTGCCCGCATCTTCACCACCCTCCAGGAAGTCGACGACAAGCTGATTCTGTACGGCTTTCTCTCGGGATTCGCTTTGAATCTGGTCCTGGCAGCTCAAATGGTCTACTATTGGAACAGCCCAAGCAGCAAGCAGGCTACGCAGACTAGGTTGGAACCAAGTGGGAAGAAAGCTGCCTCGCAAGCTACTGGCGTGGCCCAAACAACTGGTGCCAAGCCGAAGACTTCCACGCCTTCTACTAGGCGACGAGGATAGCTCTAGTGAAATGAAAGTGCTTGAATGTCTCGCTCGTTCATCTGTTTTGCGCTCTCAAACGTAAGTCTAATTGTATTGATCATGGTTCAATGCCTTCTTGTGGCATTCCACTGCCCCTGAACGCTCCGCCTGACACCCAGTGTCTTCCTCTGATTGGGCGCTGCTTTGGCCATGGACGTGGTATGAAACGTAGTTGCAGGCCGCATGAGAGAAGAATTTGGTTCCCCTGAATCTTGATCAGGAGGCTCTTCTGGCTTTGGCCTCTCGGGAGAACTTGAGAGGAACATGACATGCTTGTCATTTTCCTGCTCCAGGCGTGGAACAGGTCGCCCGAACATTGGAGTACTGCGTGGCTTGTGTGAAGTGAGTACTTGACGCTCCTGAGGTGGCGGACGCGCCTGTGCATTGCTGGCCTTGTTGGGCACATCACACAGTGGCTGGCTCGATCTTTTGGGCGGCTCTTCAGCAGGCCTTGACTTCTTCGCGAAGAAGTTTGCAATATTTCCCTGGCCTTCCATCTGTCGCTTCTTGCCTTTCGAAGCCTGCAAAGCCTGTTCTCGCTCCTCAGCTCGCTTGTCAATCTTCCGGAGGTTCGCCTGCTCCATGATCTCGTTGTATCTGTCGGCCACGCTGGTGAAGCCAGATTGCATGGTCGCTGACGCAGTCGAGAAGCCTTGCTGTTGTTGCATGGTGGTGGATGCCGAATTCGTCCATGTGGCAGGCCTCGCGCTGCCGAATCCAGGTAAAGAGGACGACGAGGCGCCCTGATCCCATCTGGCCAGAGTCTCCAGGGCTTCTTCGCCGTTCAACGGCCAAAAGTTATCCTCATCGCGCTCCAGCGTCTTCTTCAGCTCCGCTATGCTGACCTCTGAAGGGCAGTCTCTGTTCAGAGTTCTAGAAAGACCATTGACAGCCGCACTTGGCAAGCTGGGCCCGTACTCCTCGAAGAAACTACTCGCTCCTTGATGCGTGAGAAAGGCCGACAAGCTGGTCTCCTCTCGCTGGGTGTTCTTGACTGGACAACTCAGATACAAGAGTGCCTGCGCTCGCGTCATGCCGACGTAAAGTAGCCGGCGTTCCTCATCATGATCGTCGGCCCGAGAATGGGGTATTGAACCGTCGTAACAGGCTGGGATGAAGACGACAGGCCATTCCAGTCCTTTTGCCGCGTGGATCGTGGAGATCGTGATCTGTTGGACCTTCTCACTGTTTTCTTCGGCCTTTTGTTCCGCTGAGGCGGTAAGCGCGATGTTGGACAAAAAGACTGCCAGAACATCTTGAACAGTCTCTTTCCTTTGCTCCATTCCTTCAAGTGATGGCAACCCGTTGACCTCAATTAGCTCGTTCAGCCTTTCAGGTGTCGTCACTTCCGCTGCTTGAGCCATCAGCTCCTCAACATTGCTCCACCGAGCCTCGTATGTCTCATCCTCGGAGTGTTTTGACTTCAAATGCGCTTGTAGGGAGATCTTTTGTGAAATGATGTTGATCAGGTCAACGATTGATGGTCTCTCTTCGTCGAACGATTCGACCTTCTTGCGCCCGCTGAGAATGACATTGACGAAAGCAGACAGCCCTTTTCGAGTCGGCTCAGAGACTTTCAAGCTTGAACCTCCCTGCGCCAGGTCCAGAATGAGCTTCCACAGCGAAATCTTTTTGGCTCGAGCTTCTTCTCGCAATTTTTTGACCGTCTCGTCGCCAACTCTTCGCGGCGGGACATTGACAATGCGCTCCACCGCCTCACTATTGTCAGGCTGGTGAATTACACGCAGATAGTCCACGATGAGCTTGACTTCGACTCGGTCATAGAATCGTGTGCCGCCCACCATGCGATACGGCATGCCGGCATTTCCAAGAGCTGTTTCTATCACGCGCGAGAGCGCCGCTGAACGCAGCAGAATTGCGAAGTCGCTACCCTGGATCATGTTGCCCGAAAGTATTTGCATGCGCCGGATCTCTGACACAAGCCACTCTGCTTCCGCAAATGCTGATGGAAGTCTCCGGAGAACTGGGCGTAAGCCAAAGCTGTGGGTTGCCTGCAGCTTCTTGGGAGGCCGATTGGTATCCTGTTCGATTATGTTCTGGGCAGCATGCAGAATCGCTCCAGACGAGCGATAGTTCTCCTCGAGGTGGATGGCCAAAGTGTCAGGCCACTGCTTCTTCATCCGCGTCAAATTCTTGATCTCAGCACTGCGAAAGCCATAGATACTCTGATCAGGATCGCCGACAATGGTAATGACGTTCTGATGTTGTGCGAATAATTTCATGAGCTCGTACTGAATGTTGTTGGTGTCCTGGAACTCGTCGATAAGCACGGCCTGGACGTTGGAGACGCATTGTGGGTGCGATCTCAGCAATGAACAACAGCGCAGCAAGATGTCGTCGTAGTCAAGTAGGCTCGATGCGGCAAGTGTCTGCTCGTACTCGTCGAAGAGCGTCTGGAACTCCTGCGACGCAATATCCTTCGGGGGCCTGTCGGGACGGACAGTCGATTCACCCTTCGCCTTTCGCGATGATATTCTTCCGAGCGCCTGTCCCGGCTCCATGGACATGCCCAGTTTCTTGATAAGCCTCTTCAGTATCGCCTTGGTGTCGGCAGTATCAGCAATGCCGAAGTCTTTCGAAAGGCCAATGTGGTGGCCATAGTGTTTGAGATACCGCAGAGCGACCGAATGAAACGTCCCCAGCTTGAGTTGTTTAGACAAGTCTTCTCCAACAAAGTTCTTGATGCGCTCTTTCATCTCATTCGCAGCCTTGACCGTGAACGTGCATACGATGATGTTCCATGGTAGCAGATGGCGATGCGCGATCAGGTACGCGACTCGAGCGGTAAGCGTTTTGGTCTTCCCGGAGCCGGGAGGGGCGAGCACCTGAAGGACGGCAGAAGATGAAGCCACAGCAGTCCTCTGAGCAGGATTCAGCCCCTGGAGAATGTCGTCCATTACATCGCATCCGGGACGAGGCGTGCGTGTGGTGGTTTGTTCGGAGGTGCTTGGTTGGGGAAGACGCGACCGCGCCGACACCGATGACACGCTAAGGTCCGAAAACACGTGACTCGGTATCTCTCCATCTTCCAGCTTCGATCTTCCTCCTCCATCCTGACATTAACCCACCATTCGGAGAACCAGGACAATCTACTTTGTGCATCCCTCCGACGCGAAAAGCATATGAGGGAAATTGGAACACTACGCGGCACGTCTAAATGGCGATCACCAATGGGCAGGACAACACGATCATAACGGAACCGAAGGCATCTCATCAATGTCTGCGTATCTACCGTACAGCGTCACATCTGCGCCAATGCTAGAAGCTCCGCGGCTCACCAGCCTCAAAAGTGCATCGAGCTCAACACTTGCAATTATCCAATGGATCCAACTGTGTTCCTTGTGATCATTTCCCCAACTCGGCGTCTCAATTTCGACACAGCCGCTGAGTTCTTATTGACGCTCAAGGCCTTGCTGCCGGTCCTCTTGCTGCCTGTCCTTCTCTGCTTGAGGCCCTGACCGACTTTCGCCCCGGAGACTTTGGTGCAAAGGTGCCCTCCTCCTCGGATCTGT
This sequence comes from Phaeophleospora eucalypticola, assembly GCA_022814565.1. Classification (NCBI taxonomy): domain Eukaryota; kingdom Fungi; phylum Ascomycota; class Dothideomycetes; order Mycosphaerellales; family Mycosphaerellaceae; genus Phaeophleospora; species Phaeophleospora eucalypticola. The sequence goes on along the minus strand of JAKLNG010000005.1, from coordinate 1,351,731 downwards.
AGGGCCGAAGCAGTCCCTACTTTTGATTGGAGGACTCATACTCGTATGGCCAAGGACAGTCTTTTAATGCAATGCAAGGCAAGGCTCCGCCATCAATTGAACATTGTGCATTCCATGCGGGCATCATCCTTTGCACAACCACCAGCAAGGGCTTAGCTTCTACTGCTTTGCTTGCGACTCGTGCTCCACTCTCTGGAAAAGTGCCACGCAGCTTACATCGGTGCGGCTATCAATCATGTCCTTCGACGTCGCTTTCGTGCAGCTGAGATCATCTAGCTTGTTCCAGAAGCCCTGATGCTGGACTAAGGCGGTGTAGTGTCCGCGGCTGGCCTCTCTGCCATCATGCCTTATGAACGCCTTGGCCTTGAAGGTGTTCTCGCCAAGCTGGAGCTTCAAGTCTTCTCCTTGGAGGCTGAACTTGGTCATGACCTTCTTGGTCGTGAAGTGTCTCGGATCCAGTAGAGCACGATCAAGTTGGACAAGAAAGTTCTTGCTGGAGTCGCCAAGAGCCGTTGTGGTGACAAGTGTATCCTGCTTGCCACATCGGGAGCAACCCTTCTGGCATACCTCTTCTCTTGCAGCCATGCTTCGCTCGATGAAACGGCGAAGACCCAGTGGATTTGTAGCTCTCGGATCGAGATCTGGCACTTGCAACTTGTGACCAAATCTGGTTTCTTCGTCCCTACTCTGTTGGAGGCACTCCTCACACTGCTGGAGCATTTTGGACCTCGCCTCGAAGACTTGGCTCATGAAGGCGTGCTCTTCAGCAACTGCATTGACCAAGAGCATCAGATATTCAAAGGCGTCCTCTTGGGTATCGCCATCGTAAAGGCGTCGACTCTGGTGGCTTCCGTAGGCGAAGACTTGTTGGAGCAGAATCGGGTTAATATTTCCGGATTTCGATTTGAGCGAGTTGCCCTGTCGCATGTCAAGTAGTACTTGTCCAAGGTACGGCGCAATGGGGATCTTCTTTTCCGCGCCTTCATTCGCGATGTTGTTTCGGAAATTCCCGATTTCTTTCCCGGCGCTGGACTTCTGGACCCCACAGTCATCGAAGAGGCTTTGAAGCTTCTCATAGGTGTACGAGAAGGTTGATAGCTCGCCACTTCCTCTCAGCCTCCTGATCTCGTCAAACGTGAGGGCGGCGTTCAGCATCTGAATAGCAGCGTTGGCAAAGCACGCCTGCTTAATGTTGACGAGCCCGCGAAGCTGGTAATCTTCCTCGGACTCTTGAGTGTGGTCTGGGGCTGTGACCCCGGTGCTTGTCGGACTGACCCAGTCGATAGATGACTCGCTCGACTTCCTGCTTGGGGTCTCATCGACATTGCGCAGAAAGCTATGCGGAGCAGGATCCGGCAAAGTGTTGGCGGCTCGCCGCGCTTTCTTGGATGAGGCTTCGCCCTCATCGGCCCCGTCAGTGACCCGCTTTCGCTTCTGGTGGACGTTGCCGCTCTCGGCTGCGCTGTGCTTCGTCCGTGGTCTCTGGAGGCTCGTTGTGTGCGTGTCGGTATTGATCGGCTTCGAGACATTGTTACGCTTGTCTCCGCTTGCCAGAGGTGACTCTGCCACGCGCTTATGCAAGAGGCGCTCGGTCTTTACCTGCTGCGTCCGTCGGGTGATTTCCAGCTTGGACTGAGCACTGGAGCTCCCGCTGGCCTTGCGTAGCTCTTTACTGAGCCTCTCGCTCTCGTTGAGCTTGTCCTCCTTCTCTTTGATCTGCTGTTCCAGAGCGAGGATATTTCTCGGAACAGCAGCAAGCTCTTCGCGTCGGAAGTGCAGCTCGCTGAGAGCCTTGGTGTACTCGCTTCGCGCGAAGGTAGACTCGTGTGCGGTGGCAGCGTTCATTACCCTCGCTTGAAACATCTGCACCCGCTTCTCTGCGCTTGCGACAGCACGCCGTGCTTTCGTCTCGCCATTCTTTCTCATGTCTCCGACTTGCCAGCGGAGGTCATCCAGCGCCTTTTCGATCTTCTGGACTTGAAGCTTGAGTAGGGGGCGTTCGAGAACCATCTTCACGACTTGAGTGTCTGGCGTAATGTTTGCAGTGGTTATGAGTTTTGTACTGTGTGGTATGTCTGGTGGCTATGGTGCGTATGTTGTGTGGCGGTGTGTGATGTATCTGTATGATAGCTGTGATAGCTGTGATAGCTGCTTCGCGAAGGTGGCAGTGGATTTATAGGGCAGGTCTTGACATGTCCTCATGGGCGAGACTGTCCTCACGCGCGTGTCCTCACGCCAAGGAATTGCTGACTTCACGATGGATGAAGGTGCCCAAGAAAGTATCGAATGTGTCGAATGGAGTAAGCACAGAAAAGAGAGCAGGTAAATGGATGTCGTGGAAAAGGCCACTGCGCTAAAACATTCGCAGCGCTAAGCGAGCATTCACTTACATTCACGTGCCAAGCCTATCCGAGGAGTCTGTGCGAACCTTTTCCAACAAACTCGCTTCACCAGCACAGCTACTCCGAAAAGCCCTCTCATAGTGCTGAAGAGCTTCACGCGAAGTATGAGCCATATTCGAGGGCTGTAATGAAATCAGAAATGGGCAAGGTCCCCCAACTGCCTAATTGGGAAGGCAAAGAACTTATCGTCTATGCAATACATAGCTAGGATCGACTGCCACAATCCAGATATTTTTGAGCCGGAAACTGGTGTTAGATGCTCACTTTTTTGTATCCGTCTTCAAAGCAGTCCCCATCGAAATCGTCTCAACATAACGAAAGGGCGCTAACCTTTACTAGCGTGGCGGGATGGACCGCCAAGACCCTGTCAATAGGGAGCTTTGACCATGTGGAGAGCACCTTGCGTGCATGTGACAGTTCTCAGACCGCACATTCTCCAAGTTCTACTTCTTCCACAACTATACTACACACATATCCAGAGCAACAATGAAACTTACAGCTGTCACTGCGGCCCTCGGCCTTCTCTTTGCGGGCGCATCTGCGCTTGACAAGCCGCTTGACATCGACGTCTTGAAGGCTAACGAGTGCACCACTAAGACCAAGCCAGGTACGCGGCTCTGCAACTGAAGCACCAATGCCACACATACTGACTCGCATGCAGGCGACAAGATCAACATGCACTACCGCGGCACCCTCGAAGACGGCACCGAGTTCGACGCTTCCTACAACCGCAACCAGCCGCTTGGCTTTACCCTCGGAAAAGGCCAGGTCATCAAAGGATGGGACGAGGGCTTGAAGGACATGTGCGTTGGAGACAAGAGGAAGCTCACAATTCAGCCGGAGTATGGATACGGCGCAAGTGGTGTGGGACCAATTCCGGGCAACGCCGTTCTGATCTTCGAGACCGAGCTGGTGGACATCAATGGCAAGGGCAAGGACGAGCTCTAGAGATATACCGGAACAGATTGTTCGGGCTCAAGATACTCGAATGTCAAAAGCAAGGTCATGACATGGTCATATAACGACTGACTCACGAAATCGGCAGACACATTTCACAGCGATCACGGATGGTTCTTGTCTTGCATGCATTCATTTTGTTCGCTCGTATCGTATTTGGTCGCTTTGGATTCTTACTACTCTCATAGTATGTCTGGGTCGTGACATGAGTTTGGAGACTCCTCTGCGGACGTGGTTCCGGCGAGTATGATCATCATCTACAGAATCGCCGAGAGCGCCTCAGCCAAAGACAGATGCATTTTTAGCATCTTGCATCTTCACCACGAAGTTCCAGGGCCATCAAAGTACATATATCACTCAAGTCAAGAAGCTCAGGAAGTAAGTAACATCGGCAAGGGGCAGGAAACAAAGGGGGTACAGTCTTCAAAGGCCTAGCATTTGGTGTCCCAATCTCCTCCCTCTATCCAGATCCTCTCCGGCACATCATTACAGAGGCATGCTGCGCTACTGACCTTGCGCTCATTATGATCCAGCAACGGGCACCTCAGACTCGAATGAGGGTGTGATGTCGTCCGTCGACTTAGGTTACAGATGCTTTGGCGTCACACGGGGGCTCCGTGTCCGACGGTGTTTCGGTCCCGTTGCCACCCTTCGCAAGTTGTGCAAGAAACCCGGCAGTAACTGCGCCAGCTTGAGTCACGCCCTTGACGATGGCCGTTCCCCATCCACCCATAGCAGCGCTCTGACAAGCCCGAAATAGCCAAGGCGTGCCACGAGCAGCCTGGAAGGCGGGAGCCAAGTGGCCTATCCAGTGTTAGCGACGCAAACGGAAATTTTAAATGTCTCGAGCAGCAGCATGCTTACCAGCAACCGGACCAAGTGGACCAAAGCCCATGGCGAGAAGTGCTGGTGTTGCGACCAGTCCTGGGACGGCGGTGACGAGCAACATGACGACTTGAAAAGAGGTCATGTATGGGTGCGCCTTGAGGTAGTCGATGATCATCGGTCCCAGTTGCTCGAATTCCAAGTCCTCCAATCTTGGGACGAATCTGCCGAAGGTCTTCTTGCAAGCTTCAAACAGTGCCTTTGCGGCGTTCGCGGCTTCCGTGCCCGAATCCATCGTCTGTGATGAAGCTGCTGATCAGTCTAAGTACAGACTCGATTCTTGTATCGCCTGGCTTACCTCGAAGCGAGGTTGCGATTCGCTCGATGGATTTCGTGGTGTTGTGCGTTGTAAGCTTGAGCAGGCAACGTCTCAATTTGAGGTATGGTCAACGAGCAAACGGAGAATTGGGTGAGGATGCGGGCTTCTCAGCCGAAGTAAGAGCCTGAGGCTCCTCAGTAGCGAGGGCGAGCCAAGCACTTGGCGTGCATGTGAAAGTACGCCGATCTCTCATATTTCACTGAGGCCTGCCATTCTACGCTTCCGCCGTGCTACTGGTACAATGCCGGGTATCTCGATGTTCTTCAGCCCTCCAGAGGAGACCTGGCCTTGCCTGTACTCATACAATCTTCGCTCGCTCTCTCCCACTCTTCAGATCCTCAACTGTCGCTATTCCTTCGCTCTTGCTAACACCTCATGCCACTACAGGTCTCTCGTACTTGCTGATAATCCACCAAGCATGGATGACTCCCGGAATCCATCCAAAGATCCACAATGCGATGTTGATGAGGACGTCGGCGCCGCATCCTGCCTTCATTGCGACGGGAACGGGCGGAACGAATAGGGCGAGGAAGTAGAGGCATACGTCGCTCGTGGAGGAAGGCATCTTCGGTTTGTTGTAGCTGTCTGTACTCCATGTCAGCTCATGGCTAACCGTTGTCTGCAATTTAGGAACGCGTACCTGTCGGTGCTTTCTGTGGAATCAATGTCTTTGTGTTCCGGATGTGATGGACGTTGGTGGTTGGACAAAAAGTTGAAATCTAAGTTGGAAAATGAGTACGGCCTACCGTCGCGCCTACCTCTTGCTCCTTATATTACAGCCCGCGGCCCTTACGAATGTGAACACGCGCCGACAGACGCGAAAGATGACGTCTAGGCACAAACTTTTGTACCAAGAAAAGGATCGCGCTAATCCGAGTTCTCTGGATGCTCGTTCTACAGCCAATCATGGATCGAGAAATTTCAAGGTTCATTTATCATGGCTACATTTGCATGAGGCATATTGTTATACAAGCTTTTCCCTCGTCTTATGTCTTCTGTTCATATTGATCTCCTGTTCGCTCGTTCTGAGACATCAATTTCGCTCACACCGTGTCTTCATCTTCATCGCCATCGTCCGAGGAATTGGTCGGCTCATCGTCGAGTGCTTTGCCATCTGCTCCGCCTTCATCCGCGTCATCTTGTGCAGCGCCTGCGGCAGTCTCAGCCTTCTTGCGGTCGGACACCGAAATTCCACCCTTCTTCGCGCCATGTCTCCTGACCAGATGCTCGATTGGACAACCTTCTTCCCAGTTGGCGCTAGACTGCCCAGTGGCGGCTCTACAGCGCGGACAAGTCTTTCCATGCTTGATTAACAGGTAGTGAAGCGGATACTTGTACTCGTCCGGAATGCGCACGTCACAGTGGGAATAGGTGGTGTTCCTGTCAACCTTCGGCTGACCTTTCTTGGTCGACTTTGGCACCCAGCCCAGGTATTGACACAGCCTGAAAACGTGCGTGTCGACGGCGAATGAAGGCCGCTGAAGACAAAATAGCGCGACACACGAGGCCGTTTTGGGTCCAATTCCAGGGAAAGACAGCATCTTGTTGATCGCATCGTCTGTGCTGAGGAGATGAATGTGATCCAACGAAATGATGTTTTGCTCGGCTTTCTGTATCTCCTCATTCTTTTCGCTTTGTGGTTCGTTGTCAGCGCCTACTGGAGCTTCGTTCGATTTTGTCAAAGCTGCTTTGCGCTCCTGGTTCTCCTCGTACGCTATTTGTAGGATAGCCTGGATGTCTTTGGATTTCCGGTCTGCCAGGCCTCCCCGCTCGATGGCCTTGAAAACATCCTTCTGGGGCGCGCGTCGAACGGCGTCCCAATCCACACTTCCTTTACCAATGCCCTCTTTGAGCGTCCCGAAGCGAGCCACGAGACCTTGAAAGGCCGTGCTGGAATTTTTGTTGGTGGTGTTGGCGCTTAAGCGTGTTCGAATGAGAGCGTCGAGCACGGAAGGTACCTCCCCGCAGCCTGCAACGTCCAGTGAAGGAGGAGGTATGGCTTTGGGTACAACAACTTTCCCGTGCACCTTCTCAAGGAGACGCACCACTTCTCGACACTCCTCAGGAGTAGGCCGGGGATAATCTGGGTATGGGGAGACGCCCGGAGTCAACCCGTAATTCGCTTTCTTTGGAGTTTTGGCGACGTCGCTCGACTCTTCGACGTCTTCGATCTTAACTTCAGTCTCTCCCTCAGGGTCTTGCTTCGTTCCGCGTCTCTGTCGCTTCTGAGGCGGCGACTTCTCTTGCGCGCGAACATTGTCGGCGCGCGGAGTAGGGAGAGACGGGCCTAGATTGTGAGGGAAGTCCTGCGAATCGCCTTCCTCGCTTTTAATCTGCCCTCTGCCACGCTTGCGGGTGCTGGCAGGTGTGACCGGATCTCGTGCTCGGGATTCATTGGCTTTGGGTGCCTTTGCCTGCTGCGTGGACTTTTTCCCTTTCTTCCCTGAAGCCGGCGTGGCCGGTGGACTGGAAAGTTGTTGAGTGTTAGAGACCAGAGCCTCATTCGCCTTGGCGGCGGATGCTCGGGTGGAGCGCGCCATTGTGTGAGGGACAGGCCAGTCGCTTGAAATGGCAGGTCCAGTGGTGGGAAGGTCGAATCTATTAGGACGCAACAAGTTCCTGTGCAAAGACGATATATTGAAGCAGTTGGAGCGGTTTCGGCAACAAGTATTTCTTAGCTTTTTCGGAATCAAGGAGGTGAATGCAGTCGTTGCTACCCTGGGGAGGGTTGGATGACGAGGGGAAAGTGAAATGATGGCCAGTGAAGCTTGAGACGCCCGCAACAGCCTATCTTGGCTTCACAATTCGCGACTGCTATCGCTGTGGAGGAGTATCAATCTCATTGACAATGGAAGAAAGATGTCCAATGTGTGTAGTTCCAGCTGAAGGTTGACGTCGACATCCATGACGCGAGGTGCCCCGGAGCACGGGCCGCTGCAAGGAACAGGCTTTGCTCCTGCCGATCTCGACCACACTAACGACAGATGTGATCCTCCATTTCGACCATTCCATCTTCGCTACTCATCATCTTCGCTTTCCTCGCCCGCGTCACCGTCTGGGTCTGGGTCTGGGTCTGCGTCTGCGTCTGCATCTGCGTGGATGTCCGTAAAGATACCCTCTGTCTCGCCCAGCATTCCCCTGACGATGTTCAGTGCGTGCGAGAGAATAATTCTGCTCACCGGTTCTGTACTCGACATGACAAGACGGATGACTCGCGCAACCTTGTTCACTTCACCATTGTTAACAGCCAGTAATCCTCTGTCGAGGACAGTTTGCAGTATGTTGCACATGCGATTGAGAACAACAAACATCTCCAGGCAAGCGCGCTCCAAGCCAGATGCTGCATCTGGATCATCGATCGCAGCAACAGCGGGTGCCAGAGTGTCCAAGATGTCCACGGCCCATGAGTAATCCGCAGCTTGCTGGGCTTCCCTCCTGGTGTGTCCCAAATCAGTTTGAGAATGCCTGAGGTCTAAGTCCAACATTGTCTTATCTTCCAACAACGGTCTGGCCCAAGCAGGTAAAGCCATCGCGCTTGCTGCCGGCGCTTCTGCACCTGCATCATCCGCATTTCCTCCCTCGCGAACCCTTTCGACCCTACCGATATGTCGAAATACGACAGTACGCTCAGCAGGGTCGAACAAAGCGTCTGGATTCTGCTGCAAAACTTTGAAGACTCGCTCCAAGCTTTGAGCGACTTCGCTGACCCCTGCTGCATTCGCTCCATCAACGTTGGGGTTCTCATCAGCGAACCGCTTGGAGGCCAGGTACGTCGTCCTCCAAAGATCAGATCGTTGGTCGAGCGTCATGACTTCCGTCTCTTGCGCTAAGTCCAGTGGGTCTTGCAAATCCAAGAAGAACATGTAAGATTGCAGGCCTTGCCCGTTTCGCTCGACTCTCACCGACTTAGGATGGTACTGACGCATATACGCGAAACATGTTCGAAACAATGCGGCCTCGTGTGCGTACAGGATCCGCTCCACTGACAAGAATTCTCGACCTCTTGAAACGATGTCCGTGTCTAGACCGTTATGCATGAGAGCGCATGCTGTAAATGCACCGAATAGAACTTGGTGGACGAACTGGGCGTGAGTATGATCAATCAGGAGTGTGTAGGGTCCTCTGAAGATATGTTTGGAGAATCGTAGCCCTCTCTCGAATTCCTTCACAGTACTACTCCAGATCGACGCCCTATTCCTCAGAGCAATCTGGAACGTGCATGCTTGGTCCGGCAGGTGAAATATTGGTCTATCATTGATCATCGCCGGATCATTCGGGATGGCGGAAAAAAGGCCATCAAATTCACGTGCAGGTTCCTGTCTCCGAACTGGATCTTTCCAGATCCCCGTAGAACGGTCGATATGTGGATGTAGGATGTCGCCTTGCCAGACTGGTCGCCCCAAGTTGGTTTTATTTCGATTGCCAAGGTAATAATTTTGCTCGAGGGGCGTAGGATGGGAGTATTTGGAGCATACTCCTCTTAGAGAATTCCAGTGATCCGAGCCCTCCCTGGCCTCTACTCCGCATAGATAACAAAAGCTTGTACCACATGCGGAACAACTTTCCCTCGGTCAGTAGGAGCCAAAGAAAGGCGTAAGGGGCACCGCTCACGTCATTGTATTGCATCCAGCTGTCAGCTGTACATTGGTGCGACAATTTGGACATGTCTGATAGTCTCTGGATGGGATTGGGCCTATGAGCGTCGAACCTCCAGGCGACATGAAGCCTTCGTTGGTAAGAGGCCGCTGGCACCTATGATCTTGGTCGGGATTGGTGATGCCGCACTGTCTTGGTCAGCGCAAGTAAAATATCTCATGACACGGAACTTACACCCATGCACACCGGCTTCTTGCAGCTAAGACATGGCTTTCGTCGAGATTTCCCATTGACTTGCTTTCTGTATTGGCCGACAAAATAATTGCAGGCTCTACAGAAAATGCGAGTCCAGCGGGGAAACATTTCGTACATATTCTCGCGTGCGCGGTACTGGTCCTGGAAACCATCGTCAAATAGACGGTTCCTGGCAAAATGATCAAGCTCGAGATATCCCAGTGGAGGATAGTCTCCTTCTCTATCTATTCTAAGCAAATAGTTAGTATCTGATTGTCATGGCTACTGGGAGGGAGCTGCTAACGCCATTTTGAAGAGCTCTTTGACACCTACGGCCGTGTCAGCTCGCTAGATGGACGTTCCTTGATAAACTCCGGCACTATGTCTTTCTTACATTTTTCACAGTACCACTTCGGTCGTTTGGTTTCGTCTTCCGCATCTTCCTCGCCCAAGTGAAACATTTCCTCGCCAACATCTTCTGCCCCGCAAACGTCGCAACCCGGGTCAGATTCACGTTGATAGATGAAGCTCTCCATTTTAGTCGAGCCTCTCAAAATCGCCAACTCCCTTCTCTTGACCGCAAAGTATTTTGGAAGGCTGGGGACGAACAGCGTAGTGGACTATTTGTGAGTTCCATGGCCCTTGTCTGTCTTTGTTCGTTGCCTCCGGATCTGGCAATTTGCCGCGGACCCATTTGCTATCACCACTTCACCTCCTCTCATCTTATCGCTGCTTAAGCCTCGCAGTCACGGGATGACTCCCAGGAAACGTGGTGAGCTCACTCGATGTTTGAATCCGCCTTGTCACAGGATCGCCAACTGGGACGAGCTTCGAACGATCACGACCCATCGTGGAGCCTTGTTCGTTGCCTGCGAAGTCGCACGCCGTTGCTATAGTCTGAGGTTCTCAGGTCTGCGTCAATCTCAATTGTGCAAAGTGGTCGTGTAGAGAGAGAGAGTCCCGCCTCGTAGGGAGGTGAAGTCAGCATGAGGCAGACGGTATGGGCTGTACGCAGTCGTGTCGGAGACTACGCAGCGTATGGATGACGTAGAGCAAGAGCCGAAAGGACAGTGGCGACATCGTCTATGCTCCAATTGAGGTATTGATTCCAAAGGCCCTGAACATGAGCAACACTGTCAGTCTTGACCATACTACCTGTCGACCTGCATAGATGCGCTTCTTTTTCCAAGCCGTCCGAGGACTCTACACATTCAGCAACACCACTCTCCGAACCCCGCCTAAACCGTTTGCTTCAATCGCGAGACCAGGTGCTGCGCTCAAAGCTTCTATGCCCATCCCCTTCATCTCATCGCTGTTCTCAACCGCCGAGTCTCGCAAGATGTCGTATCCCGTGCAAAAGAGCGAAAGCGAATGGCAGGCACAGCTCAACCCAGGTACGGCTGCATCCGCGACAGCGAGCCATCAAGGTCAAATGAGAAACTGACGCTTTCCGACTACAGAGCAGTTCCGCATTCTGCGCGAGAAGGGCACCGAAGCCCCCTTTACCGGCAAATATGACAAGCACCACCCCGAGCAGGGCGCCTACACTTGCGCTGGCTGCAACGCGCCCCTCTACAAGGCGAACCACAAGTTCAAGTCGGGCTGCGGATGGCCGGCCTTCTTCGATGCGGTTCCAGGCGCTGTGACGAGACACACCGATCGGACGTTTGGCATGGAGCGAACAGAGATTGTGTGCAGCAACTGCGGTGGCCATCTGGGCCATGTATTCAAAGGAGAGGGATACCCGACGCCAACAGACGAGAGACACTGCGTGAACAGCGTGTCCATCAACTTCAACAGCGAGGATCCCGTGAAAGAGTCGAAGGCATAGTCAGTTGGGTAGATGGATAATGAATTGACGTGGACCATGAGTCTCGCATGCCATCAGGTGGTCTTTTGTGCGACACGGCTCCTTATATTTGCGGTGAGCAGAGGACAGGGTGTCAGGACAAACGCACGGGTGCTGTTCGTCAGTCAGTGGTCGTGCGTGCCTTTAGCTTTGCCGTGACTGAATTGCGCCATGCCCGTGCAACCTCATCATGGGAGTCAAGGAGTATATATTGAAGGCAGGACGTCGAGAGGAGGCGTCGTACCAGTCTTTGACATTGTCCCCGCTCGACGTTGTTGTAAATCACCAGACACGCCGACTTGATGTTTTGCAACCTCGCAAAGAAAGCTGACGCGAGTAAGTTTGATGCCACGTGACCCGCGCTCACCTCTGCCCGCGGTGTCACCACCAATTCTTCTACACTCCTCGACGCTTTCCCCCTCTCAACAACATGATATTGATGCTTCGTGCTCATGTCGGCGCTTGGTATTCGCGGCCATGCGCTGACTCCTACTCGCCAAACAGGATCAGAAACGGATGAGCCCCCATCGACGCTCCTCAGCCGACAGCCCAGCCACGATGCTGGTGATTCCGCCAATGCACTCCCCACTCTGAGCCAACGATTACGACACACGAGCTCTATTCTTTCGATTGCCTTATCAGATGGTCACATATACGCAGGAACACAGGCAGGCGAAATTCTCGTCTACAGCCTTGGAACATACGAACAAAAGGCGGTGATTGAGGGCCATAGGGGGAGCGTGCTGGGTCTGTGTCTGTCGCAAGACCAGTCACTTCTCTTCTCTAGCGCTGGTGATCGGATCGTGAATGTTTGGGACACCAAGACGCTGAAGAGAACGGCATGTCTATACTCCTCATTTGATGTAGGAGACGTTTTCTGTGTGTCGTACTCCGCCAACCTCCAGACTGTCTACCTTGGCTGCCAGAACACAACCATTCAATGGTGCAGAATCGGACAGGCAGCGGGCATCACCCAAGCACCGCCCTCAAAACGCGGTGGTGATCGCTTCTTTGACTCTGCGGGCCCAGGCGGTGTCCGGACGCCTCGACCACCTGGATCCGATGTCACACCTCTTCACGCGAAAGGCGGCGAGATCATCGAGATTGGAAAGACGAGCGTGCGACACTTTGCACATTTCGGATATGTCTACTGCATGCTTCTCGCAAGAGACGGTGTTCCTGAGTGGGTTGGGCACGAAACGTTGGTGACTGGTGGTGGTGACGGTGTCATCAAACTGTGGAAACTCGACGCCCAGAAAGATGGTGCCGTAGATGAGCTGTACCAGCTGGATGATGGCAGAGAAGAAGGGCACTCAATTCTATCCATCGCTCTAGAAGGCACATTTGTCTACTCTGGAAGAAGTGGAGGAGAAGTTGATGTCTGGGACCTCGAAACGAGGCAGCTCGTACGCAATATCAAAGCTCATCGAGACGACGTCTTGACCATTTGCTTTGGCGGCGGTTTCCTCTTCACCGCCGCGGTCACCGGCTACGTGCGAAAGTTCGATCGCCAATATCAGCTCAAGAACAGATTGAAAGCACATGACGCTCGCATCCTTGCTTCGGCGTTCTCCTTTCACGAGCAACGACCTGTATACGTCACAGGATCTAGCGACCACAGTCTTGCAGTCTGGGATGTCAGCGACTGCATCAAGTCCACAGTTTCCACTACCAAGACCAGCAATCAGCAATTGGTCGAATCACTTGGCCGCTTCGTTTCATATCGTACGGTCTCCTCAGATCCGTGGCATAAGGCTGACTGCCGAAGAGGAGCTTCGTATCTGCGCTCGATATTTAAGAACTTCGGTGCAGCGACGGAGATGCTTCCTACCGAAGATCCCGGCAATCCAATTATTCTTGCGCGCTTTCGGGGCAACCCATCCACAGCGCCCAATCGCAAGAAGATCCTCTTTTACGGCCACTACGATGTGGTCGCCGCCAAGAACGACAGCGGGAAATGGATTACAGAACCGTTTACCATGGAAGGCATCGACGGATATCTGTACGGTCGTGGCACCTCGGATAACAAAGGGCCGATCATGGCAGCAATCTTTGCTTGCGCAGAGCTGAACAGCGAGCAGGCTCTGAACTCAGACATCATATTTCTGATTGAAGGAGAAGAGGAGTGTGGTTCTCGTGGTTTTGAAAAGGCCGTCAGAGACAACAAGGATAGAATTGGCGACGTTGACTGGATTCTCCTTGCGAACAGTTATTGGCTCGACGACAGAATTCCATGTCTCACTTACGGACTGCGTGGTGTTATTCATGCTACCGTGCAAATAGAAAGCGGTCATCCAGACCTACATAGTGGTGTCGATGGCAGCGCGCAATTGGATGAGTCTTTGAAAGATCTCGTCCTTCTTCTCGGGACACTTACCGGAAAGAACGGCGAAGTCAAGATACCTGGATTCTATGATCCGGTGCCAGAGGTGGGCGACAAGGAAGCTGAGCTTTATGCGGACATCACAAATGCCCTTGTCTCGAGGAACCCCGAACTAGGCGATCCGGATGCTCTGGCGGCATCCCTGATGCGCCGCTGGAGAGAAGCTTCGCTCACAATCCATCGTTTCCAGACATCAGGGCCAGACAACGCGACAATTATTCCGCGCCTTGCAAAATGTGCGCTGTCCATGCGACTTGTACCCAACCAAGAGGCTTCTCAAGTGGCTAAGGCACTTGTTGAGTACATGGAATCTGAGTTCAAGAAGTTGGATTCGAACAACTACCTCACTATAACCATCGACCATCAAGCAGAGCCGTGGCTGGGTGACTGGACTAACGAGATTTTCAAGACCCTCGAAGAAGCCATCATGGAAGCCTGGGGACCGATCGACCAAACGCGCAAGCGGAAGTCTTCATCAGGGCCGCTCAAGGTATCGATTCCCAGGCAAGCCAATGGATACTTCGGAGGCAAGCCGTCGCCAACTACTTCATCAACCCTGGCAAAAGAAAGTCTCGCGACAAACCAAGCCTCTCCCTTGACCCCGCTTACAGAAATCACAAACAGATTGGAAGAGATCGCAGAGCCAACGCAGTCGGAGCACCGACAGCGAAGGAAGCCATTGTACATTCGCGAGGGTGGATCCATTCCAGCCATCCGATTTCTTGAAAAAGAGTTTGGTGCGCCGGCAGCTCACCTACCTTGCGGTCAAGCAAGCGACTCTGCACACCTGGACAATGAGCGTCTCAGGCTCAAAAATCTCTATGCCGCCAAGTCGATCTTCAAGCGCACCTTTCAAGAGCTGCCACAGAAGTGAACACACACGTCGCTTTCTGACCTGTAAACTGTAGCATGTACAATAGTAGCGAAATGTCAGGCAAGTTTGTGCCTTAATGAACTTGCAGACAAGACACTTCCTGAGACACCTGTCTTTCTTCTGCACTGCGTCTGGAAAAGCACAGCAAACAAACGCGCTTTGCCAGAGACTGGGACCTGACGGATACTTAAACCCATGCCGATGCCCTCTTGGAAATGTACAAGCTCAATCCGCAAAGTATCCATCATGGTGTCGCAATACCAACAAGAGAAAGAGCGATATGAGAAGTACCTCCAGAGCACTGGGCGCAGGAGCGGCAGACAGGAGGAGATTCGAACAACACCTTTGCTTTCACTTCAGGCCAAGTACGCGGTCGACAGTAAGGTCATCCCACAGTATGGTCTGCTCGGCCACCACATCGGCGACGACAATCGAATTGGAGCACGGGAGCCCATCCTCCTGAACATGAACGCACCGAACTCAGCCTTCATCTGCGGCTCCCAAGGATCGGGAAAAAGCTATACCTTGACCTGCATGCTTGAGAACTGTCTCATGAACAACAAAGACACCACTAAGCTCACGTCGCCGGTCGCTGGTGTCGTCTTCCACTATGACCAAGACTCGTCTGCCGTGGCTGAAGCTGCACACCTTCGTTCGCGTGGGATCAAGGTCAATGTTCTCGTCACTCGAAGCAGCGCTGCAACGGACATTAGCGAGCGGTATCTCAACCTTCCCGGCCCCAAGGATAAGATGACCATTCAGACTTTGATGCTCCAGGACCGCCATCTCAGCGTGGAGAGAATGCTCAAGCTCATGGCGTTCTCCGAGTCTGAAGGAAGCGTTCCTCTTTACATGGAAGTGATCCAGCGCATCCTCCGCGAGATCGCGATCAGTGGCAAGAAGTTCCAATTTGATGCGTTCCTGCAGCGCATCAAGAAGGAGAGATTCCAACCAGGACAAGAGGTAACGATGAACATGCGACTCGCCTTGCTGAAGAGTTTCATGGCCACGAAGGGCACTGTCGAGACCAAGGTGGATTGCTTCCAATTGCGGCCGGGTGAACTGACCATTGTCGATCTCAGCGACCCTTTGATGGATCAAGCGAGTGCCTGTGTCTTGTTCGACATCTGTCTGGCGCTGTTCAAGGAGAACCGACCCAAGTCCGGTCTTGTTGTGACGCTTGATGAAGCACACAAGTAAGTTTCATCCTCATCGTATTCTTTGATTTCACGGACTTACAACCAACCTCCTGTAGGTTCTTGAACCAGTCCGCCGCAGCCGCCAACTTTACAAATCGTCTCCTCACTACGATCAGAGAGCAACGTCACAACGCGACCAGGGTCATCATCGCTACGCAGGAGCCCACTCTCTCGCCGAAACTGCTTGACCTCTGTTCTACCTCCATCGTGCACCGCTTCAGCTCACCGGATTGGTTCAACTCCATCAAGGGTCACTTGGGCGGAGCCTCGTCGCTGATTGCGAGCAATGAGGCGCAGGAGACCATCTTTCAACGTGTCATGGACCTCGATGTTGGCGAGTCTCTCGTCTTCTCTCCATCTGCTTTCGTCTGCATGGAAGATGGCCAGCCCGAGAAGCTGGTCTCTCGCATCTTGAAGATGAAGACGCGTTCGAGACTTGGTACTGACGGAGGCACCAGCATTCTTGCATCGGAATCGGGATAAGCACAGAAGTGTTACAGAAGCATTCGTGGGATTTTGTGTGCGGCGTTCTCGTTGTAAACTACACTGCAGATCAAAGAGTCTCGTAGACATACAGTAGATACAGTAGATCAGAAGTGTGCAAAGACTTGTTCCCAGTTTATGACGATTAACACGGCCTTCAGCGATCACACCGTATTCGTGCATTCGCCTGTCAAAAGTGCGTCTTGGAAGTGACCCTATGCGGTAGGGAAGGCCCATGATTCGCCAATCCAAGGTTAAGTTGACATGTGAAGTGGCTCACCCTTTGACCGTGCCTGAGGCCGACGTGGATGCGAGCGTCTCACAGCTCAGCCTCCTCGTACAACCAAGCCACGCTCGCCCAACCACCTCACCTCTCACCTCTCACCTCAACTTACCTCGCTCCAAGCTCTGCTATGCGGAGTATCCAGCAACCACCGTCTTTTCAGCAATGCTGAAGACACCCAATCCACAGCAGAAATGTCTCAGCAAAGCCTTTCCAACAGCCTCATGACCAGGCTGCGAGTCAAATGCCTGCGACGCGGCTTCAAAGTCCGTCAAAAGACCCAAGAGTCACATCGGAGCTTCACCTTGCTTTTCGACCTACCTGCAGAGATCAGAGAACGAATCTACGAGTTTTGCTGCGACAATGATCGGAGTATTCTCGAGGAACATTTCATCTCTGCCAAACCACCCCCGGAGCCCGCGATCGTCTGTGCCTCGAGGCAGCTCAGAAAGGAAGCACTATCAGTCTTCTACCGCCACTACAGATTTCCTATCACCTTCGGCTCGGGAGCTCTGATCAATAAAGGCTGCCTGCCACCTTCTCAGGAGTGGCGAGCCGCTCGATGGTATCACCGCTTGGACCCGGCCAAGTTGGCGATGATCCGCAGACTGGAATTGTACTACTGCTTCGGGAGATTCGAGGTCGAGTTTGATGTGCGCAAGAACTTGTACGTGGTTGAGCAAACTGCTTGGGGTAGTCAACGTCTGGTCGATGTTCAGCCAATGGAGGAAAGGATGCAGTCGCTTGCTCTCGTTCGCTCCTTGCTGGATGAAGTGGTTAGGCGTCCTGGCGTTGGTCATTTTAGCGCTGCTGATTTCGATCGACTCGAGCTCGAAGTCAGCGTGCAGGAGAGTCATACCAAGCAGGCCGTCGGCAGCGGGAATCCGTGAAGCGGGCCGGTTGAGCTTGCAGCTTGAATCCATCTTGGAATCCCTTACCGCGGTCAGAACAAGCAAATCAACTGGTTCTGATTATCTCTGGTGATATATGGGGCCATCGAACTGGATACAAACATCACTAAAGGAGCCGATCATTATTATACTATCCACTAGGCTCAGCAGTACTGGTTTGCTCTACTGGTCTCGAGTCCTAATACATTCTGCTCCACGACATGGTCCCGGTTCGGCACCGGCACCAAAGGAGTGCTAGAGGAGCTCGTAGAGGAGGTTGGCGTGGCGGCTGCAGGTGGCACCTTACAAGTGCCATTGGATGCCTGGCCAGTACCGAAAGGTCCGACTCCTGTTGAGGTACCATTCGCCAAAGGATAGAGGCCGGGCGTCGTCGAGGTGCCGCTGCCGCTTCTCAAGACTTCATCACATGGCATGATCCATGTCGTAACAGTGGCGTTCGGGACTACACCTTCCCAGACATTCTGGCTTCCTGTGAAAGAAAGGCGAACGTTCTCGGTTCTGTTCATATTGTTGACAAAGACGACTGCCCACGAGTTGTCTGGGTTTTGGACCGCGAAGGCATTGAATTGGTTGGGCGTGAGGTGGCTCCCCTCATTGCCCTTGATAATCTTGTAGGCCGTAGAGCCTCGCCGAATGAAGCGACTGAATTGGCCTACCATGTAGTAGTCGTTGGTCTTCATGTAGCTGGACGAGGAGTTGACGATAATCTGAGGCCTTGGTCAGCTTCTGCGTGTGTGAACAGTTTCGGAATACAGCTCACTGCTCCTTGACAACCAGCACAGCCGCCATACGGAGAATGTGGTCCATAATCTGGATCGGTCGCCATTACCCACATGTTCGCTCCTGACGCTCCGCGTTGAATTGAGGGCATGAAAGCATTCGTCACCTGCCAGTCGATGCTGCCCGTCTTTGGCAAATATGAGGAGCACTCCGTCATGAACTGCGGTTTCTCCGGATATGCATAGTGAAAGTCTTCCAACACGGAGTAGTTGGCAAGATAGGCATAGCAATGCCAAGCAGCGGCGTCAACGTACTTCGGAGCTCGTTGGATCATCACCATTGGATATGCCGTTTGGTCAGTGTTATGATCATAGGCTAGCAAGGCGACGTTGTTTTGTTTGAGGACAGGCCCGAGCCCGTGATTCAAGATCGCGGCGGCAGCAGCTGGATCTAAATGCATTGATGTCGTTCCTCCTACGTTGAAGGTCAACCAGCTATGCGGTAATGCCCATATCATGAAACTCACCTTGGTAATTCAAGGGCTCATTCATCAAGCTGAGAGCGTTGACTGAGACACCATGCTCTCTGTACGCATCGAGATCTGATCCAGGTCAGCGATGTAACTCTCCAAGTCTTCAAGCAACAACCTACATTTGGTAAAGTACTTCGCAGCCTGCGGTACATACTGTGCATCGAAAGAGTTGTTCATGATCATATAAGAGCCTCCTTCCGCCTGGTTCAAATTCGGCGCAACAAAAAGGCCGTTGTGCTTCATCCAGTTCGGATACGACCACGGAGCGCCAATCAAGAACACATCACTCTTGTACTGCCCAATCCTGGCAATCATCCTTGCCATCGCGCTTCCATCTTCTCCAAGATCGAAGTTCGCAAGCTCCAAGTCCGGCTCTCCTTCATTGAAGCTAGGCCCGTTGTCGTCGAAGCTGTACTGTCTCCCACTGAGATCAGACGAGCCAATCGTGTGCCTCATGACGCCCATATTGTTCCCTTCTTGACTGAATAGCTCTCGCAAGACTTGATTCTGGAGTTGCGATGTCAGGCGGTTTATGACTTCCACTGAGGAATCAGTCCATGAGAACCCGAAGCCGACCATCTCTTGCCTCGCTCCATGGACAGAATCGATTACAACCCGCCTCGGAGGTGGGCACGCAGTCGTGACACTGCTGTTATTTCGAGCAAGAATGGGCGGCTTGCCTCTCGCAAGCTGTCGAGTCGTGTCCGGTTTCAATGGGATGAGCGCGTCGGTTCTGTTGGAGCTCCCATCAGCTTCGGCTTGTAGAATGCCATTGATAAGAAGACCGACACATATGATTTCGCCTCCAAGACTGGATGTTCCAGATCACCAAGACCACCCTTGGGACCATTTCCACCTGATGAGCCGAGGTGTTTGATGGACTGCGCGAGCGAGTGGACTGCAAGAAGCGACAAAATGAGCGGAAAGAAAGCAACCATGCTCACTACCCCGAGCTTGGAAAGACAGTACAAAAATTACATGTAGGTATCATAAATCTCGAGAAACGCGAGAGAGGAACAAAAGAAAGCAGCATGAATCCAGAGGGGAAAGAGCGTCAGAACGAAGTACTCTGCCTGCCTCACATGCTTGAAGCTTGTTCGGTAGCCTCATCTCGGTCCTGCGTTTCGAGAGCCGTGCTGTTCCAGGGTAGCCCTTCACGCTGCATGCAAGGGTAAGCTTCGAGTAATATTTGAGACAGTTGCTGGATTTTGGAAGCACATTGCGTACATGAGATTTTGAGGCTATCTGCCTATTTTATCTTGCCTGAATCCGGGCGCGGTGTAGCCTTCCCACCACAGATGCATTTCATGAATCTCGTCCATCGTCGTGTCTATCTAGGGGCAGGCCTCGTCGCTGCGCCCTCGTATTGTCGTTCGAGATGATAATACCTTTAAGCGCCGGGCGCTATTTGCGCAGGATCCGTGATCAACTTCGTGATCTTGCCAATGGCAATCGTCTGTCCTTGATCTCTGAGGGTGAAGCGTCCGAGTTGAGGGTAGTCCTCAAAGCGCTCCACGCAAACACTGCCTGCACCGCTCGTAACTTCAAGACGAGCAATGATGTTCATACCCTGTTTAGCGAAACCCGGCGGCTTCTTTGACTTGCGGTTCGTCTTGGGCTCAAGCTTGTGAAGGAGTGACGCGAACGTAACTTCTTCGGTTGCGGAGTGGACATGGAGGACACAGTTAAAACCTGCCGAGAGGATGGACTTCAGCTCCAGGAGGCGAATCTGCGCCTCAAAAGACTGAACGCAGTGCACAGGCCGGCGCGGAGAACAAAGAACGAAGCCTGGAGAGATATCTTCTTCTTCAGCACCCTTGATACGGATCCGAACCTGGTCTCCACAAGTGGCGTGCGGAATTTCGTCTTCGGTCTCACCATACAGCGCCGAGATCTGGATTTCGGCCCTGCTAGGCATCATCAGGTACTTGTTCTCCTTCTTGATAATACCGGCCTCGATCTTGCCTTCAATCATGGTGCCCATGTCTCGGTACTTGGCAGCAATGGGCATCATGAAAGGTGCAGTGAGCTTGCGCTCAAGTGTCTTCATCCCATCGAGGTATTCCAGCAGCGAAGGCGCATCGGACCAAGGGGCAACGTCTTTCGGTACACGATCTCGGATTCCCAAAGTCGATTGTGCAGAGATCGGCATGAAAGTAAGATCGGTCTTTGGATTGTAGCCAAGCCCCTTCAAAAATGTTGCGAGCTTGGTGGTACACTCCTTGTATCGATCCTCAGACCAGTTTACAGTTGGATCATCCATCTTGTTGACAGCGACGATGAGCTGGTTGACGCCTTGAGTCTTTGCCAGCATGGCGTGCTCGCGAGTTTGACCGCCCTTTTCGAAACCAGTTTCATATTCACCCTTGCGTGCAGAGATGACGAGGACGCCCACGTCTGCTTGTGAAGCGCCCGAGACCATGTTGGGCACGAAGTTCTTGTGTCCCGGTGCATCCAGGATGGAGTACCGTCTCTTCTCGGTTTCAAAGAAGCCTCTTCCGACCTCGACAGTCTTTCCCTTCGCTCGCTCTTCCTTGGTCTGATCGAGGGCCCAGGAAAGATACCACGATTCTCGTCCCAACTCCTTAGATTCTCTCTTGTACTTTTCCATTGTCCTTTCGTCCACCATGCCCGTCGCGAACAAAATACTGCCACCAAGTGTACTCTTTCCAGCATCAACGTGACCCAAGAAGATGACGTTGACGTGTTCCTTGCCGTACATCTCTGCAAGCGCTTCCTCGTCGACCTCTGCGGCTTGCTCTTGAGCCACCAGATCTGCTCTTCGAGCTTCGGCACGTTGCTCTGCCCGCGATGGCGAGGATCTGCCGGAGGCTGTCGGAGATGTGTTACCACTGTTGGCTGCAGCAGGCTCGCCGGCCTTCTCGATGGCCTTGGCCGCTGTAACCTTGGTTCCAGCATCAGCTGCATCTTTTCCAGCGGCCTCTTTAGTGGCAGCCTCTTCCTTCTTCGTTGGAGGTGGTGTAGGTGCGGTACCCAAGGAGAGGACCTTTGTTCCACCGGCTTTCTCAACCTTCGGAGCGGCGGCACCAGTGTCGGCTGCGCTCAAAGAGAGTGTTTTCGCGGGAGCCGCTGCTGGCTTGGGCGCTTGAGCAGCATGCGGTGGTTGGGCTGAAGGTAGCGCTTCACCTCGCTTGGCAATCATGGGAGCTTGTCGCTGTGCAGGAGGAACATAGGCTTGCTGCTGTTGCTGTTGGGGCTGTTGGTATTGTTGGTATTGGCCATAGCCCTGCTGGCCGTACTGAGGGTATCCTCCCTGCTGACCATATCCATATTGCTGATATTGCTGTCCGTAGCCCTGCTGCTGACCGTATTGAGGGTACCCGTTGTATTGCTGGCCGTAGCCGTACTGCTGATACTGCTGTCCTGGTGTGAAAGATGCAGCTCCAGGCGTGAAGCTCTGAGCGCCGGGTACGAAAGTGTTGCCTCGAGGAGCACCGCCCTGGAAGTTCAGGTTCTGCTGGGTCTGGTTGGCGAGATCTTCATCGCGCATGGCATCCTCCCACGAGTCTGGCTGCTGTCCGTTGGCCATGGCGGGACTGAGTCAATCGCCGCTCAGCGGCTGGGAGGTTGCTTGGATCGAATTTGGCGAGGCCGGAACGCAGGCGTCGGAGCTGTTCGCGTCACCGGGCACGAGATTGGCTACGTGCGAAAAGGGAGGATGAAGGTGAAGGTGAGGGTGAGGATGAGGATGCGATTTTTGAGTGACGTTGCGGTCAAAGCGGTCGAAGTAGAGACCTGGAGGGTTGGGCATCTCTAATTTCTGAAAGAGGCCTGTGAAGTGGGGCAGCGGTGGTGCACGGGATCTCGTGTCGATTTGGTGCCGGACGCCGATCTTCGCCCCGCTAACAAGTTGCTGCTGCTGTACAAACGAACTTCTTGAACTTTTTGTTTTTGTTCTGAACAACAACCTCCTCTTCCTCCTTTTATACCGCGCCCTGTCTGGCGCAAGTGTCTCGTGTGTTGCGTCACTTCGTGCCTCGACCAATGCTGGGCCGCGCAGGTGCGCCTCGTGCTGCCCAACTCGACGCATCGGATTGAGTCACTGCTTCAACAGCATCCACCCAGCCACCATGGATGAGCTACTGTCCAGAGTCACCCAACATGCGGTCCAATACGCGATCCGCTCGGGCATCACCATCACGACAAGCTTCGCCATCAAGGAATGCGGTCGTTTGTTGAAGCAGGCACCCAAGGGAAAGGAGCGGCAGGAGCTGATGCACCTCCAGCTGCGTTTGGAGAGCAAGATTCGTGTCATCGCACCCTCGATTGACATGATCGAATTGATTGCTGCCCGTGGCAATACCTCGCTCGAGTCCGCTGTCGTTTTGACCAAAGACATTCGCTATGAGATACAGAAGCTCGGTCAGCGTTTGCAGGACGCCAGTGAGGCAGAGCAGCTTCGGCGCACCAACAAGCGTGCGGGCTCTCGCGAGGAGATGGATCAGGAGCTTCGTGAAATCATTCAACAGATCAAGATTCTACTCGATCGCATTGAAGACGCTGTGCCTTTGATCAACCTCGCTATCACTACATCAGGCGTCAATCTGTCGACCAAGCTCTCGGGCACTATCAGTCCCAGCCGCTTGCTGCAGGCATCTACGTTTCTGACAGCCAGCGACACCAAGTACACTAACGACCCTAACAGCCGTCAACAGGTTGGTCCAACGTATGTCTTGACATTGTACATGCTTTTTGCAGGTCACTCGATGCGGCCGGTCGATGAAGAAGGAGTCCGCCAAACGACATGGAAAGAAGTCATCCACAAGGCCCGTGTCAAGGTCTGGCGCGTACCGCTCGAGCAGCTCTACGATTTGCCGGGCGAGAATACTCACAACACCAAGCGCGACAGCGGCAACACAATCCCTGGAGAAGCGAAGGCCGGCGAGTTTGCATACCAGCTAGTCATCGTGGAAGACCAGGATGATGGTAGGTACCACGATCCGGAGGACGAGGTATCGAGGCTCTTCGACGACGTTCCAAACGCTGGCATAGCGGACGTGATCCCATGCCATGAGATCTCAAAGGTCTTCTACGCAGATCGAGGCAAGATCTTGAACATCGGTAGCGACGATGGCACCAACAATCCTGTCCTCCTTCTCAAGCGAGACGTCCATGCCGAGCCGCCACGTCGAATGATGAGACGATCTCATTCCCAAGCAAGTGTGCGTGATAGCCTGATGAACGGCTCGCGTGATTCAGTCGAGGACGATGAGCAGTCTCAACTGGACGCGCAGCTCCAACAGGAGTCGTCGCCTCCCTCGCCTCCGCGAGGGGGTGCAAGTACTGATGGCGCTCAGCCTGCTTTGCGCCTGCCTGCAGACCTCGACCCGGAGTGGATGGCCTTCGAGGTCTATGTCGAGGACGAAGACAGTGACGACTCCGATGTGCCGGCAAAAGAAGAGCGGCCAACGCCCATAAGCCGATCATCAGATTACGGCTTGATGAGTGCCTTCTCGGCCCTCAGGCTCCGCTCCACACCGTCAGCTTCACCAACGACCGGTCAGCACCTCGCTCCCTCGAAAACACCGGCATTAGACTTGTCCCCAAGTAAGCGAAAGGGACCGCCGATCAAGACGAGTCTATCCCTGCTGGAGATGCTCATGAAGCTCACTGCACTGCAACAGTTCCGGCAAGAATCGCACTTGGCTATCGAAGATGAGCTGCTCAACTTTTTTCTTTCCGAGTCCTCTACGGCAGGCGCTGGCGTAGACAAGGAATACCGACAGCGTGTACGCCGCGATGCTACTAAGAGGGTGGGCTTCGATCCCTACGACGAATCTCCCATCAAGAGACGCGGCGAGGAGTACATTCGGCATGCACAAGACGACACGTACTCACCGTCGGGCACTCCAAACGGACAGGGCGATCTTCCGTACGATGGTGCATACGAACACGACCAACAGTTGCTACAGCATCCCATACCTCAGCTCAGCTTCGTACATCCATCCATCGAGGGACCAAGCTCACGAGATGTCTCGCCGGCATCGCCATCTCCTCCAAGACGACCACCATATCAGCAAACCCCCTCGCGCACTTCTACTCCCGATCTGTCGACTGAGCGGCTTCGCAACGTCGCTCATGGCAAGACCCCCGAAGCGCGGCCATCACCGCCGAGACAAGCTCTGGCTACTCCACAAAGCAGCAGTACATCCAAGAGCAGAACGGGGGCCTTGCGCAGCAATGCTGAGCCGAAGGCACGCAGCCCGCTTGGGCAGTACAACCACAACGATGAATGAAGAGTATTCAGGTGATTAGCGATTGAGCGTACTTACAAGCATTGCACAGGCGTTTCTTGCTAGCATTTTACAGTGATACCCCTAGACAGTGCATGAAAAAGAAATTGACTTTAGTCACACATAACCTGGAACAACTCATGAATGGTCTTCAATCGTTTAGATTCTCGTTTATCCTCTATCGTATCGCTCGTACACTCATTTCTAGGTTCTAGGCGACTCCAACAAGGCTGCAAAGCCCTGTGAAGCAGATCAATAGGCTTGATGAGATGCTACAGGACAGCCCCATAACCGCTTCCAATATCATCTCTGAGCTTCGCCTTCATCTAAACCTGGTGAGTTAGTGTGTAAACTTGTACCTATCAAAAGATAGCCAGGAAAGGCGGGAAAGGTAAGGCTATACCTTTGCCTGAATCTGTGACGCTTGCTGGGCTCGCTCCTTGTGCTGCTGGCTCACGGTTCTCTCCAGGTTGATGTGTTCTTCCTTGTCCAGCGGCTTCTCGTCGCCTTGGCGGCGTGCCCTCGATTCGGGTAGCTCGATGAGGTGGGCTTCGCGGTCATCAGAGGTTGAGAAGCTGTATGAGCGGAATTCGGTGTTGGCCCAGCCTGTGCCAGCAAAACGATTGCTATCGTTCCAGTCCTCGGTGAAGTAGTGGAGGAAGCCACCTGCAGGAAGGATCAGCATTTGAGTTGACGCGATGGGGACCCTGTGAATGTTGAAGGGGGCATACCGTGGGTCACCACCACAATCTCCTTTTCGGGCCTCTGCAACAACCATTGTCGTGCTTCTCTTGCTCGTGTCTCGATTGCCTTGGCAGTCGGTGCCCACTTGCCTCGCTTGGACTCGTAGCCGGGCGTCACCAGACTCAAGTCCACCGGCTTGCCCTCGAACTCCCGAGCAACCTCTTCCGGAGAGCTGGGAGTATCACAAGGCAAATCTGACGTCTCTTGCAATTCCGGAAGGCCTATTACCTTCAAGTTCTTCCGCTTGATGGTGTCCTCGAAGCTGAGCAATGCGGTGTAGATGGTCCGTTTTATGGGCGATGCTACAATCAGATCGATCTTATCGTGATAAGGGAAGTCGATCTGGAGCAGCCGACATTGCTCTTCGCCAAGAGGTGTGAGCAGAGGGTCATGGATCGAGTGGTTGGCGGTGCTGAGGTTGTGGTAGCCTTGGGCATGGCGGACACAGTGTATTATCGGTGCCATACTAGGCGGCGTGGGCGGTGCCGTGATGACACCGCTGTCCTTCTTCTGGTGCTGCTTTGTGGGCTTGGAATGGGTGCTGAGCCGTGATCGTAGGGAGATGAGGAAACGCGGTAGCAATGAGTGAGGACCTGAGTTGGCTACCACGTCGGACTCCAGGTTTGCGGTGGAAGTTGAGAATTAAAAGATCGGGTTCTAGTAGAGTCAGTTGCAACCTGGAATGGCAGACAGGTGATCGCTGGAGCAACACAAGGGCGTGCCTTACGTGTCAGCCGATGCTTCGTACCTGCTGCTGCTGCTCACCTCTTGATCGCGGTCACTCGCAGTGAAGGTCGATAGAAATAATCATGACCGAGTGCACATTGAGAACCGCGAGCCACGGGCAAGCCATCGACCACATGTACGGCGGCCATCGACATAAATAGCCCGTGACTGACGACGACTTACGAATGCCCCGAGAATAGTGCACGCCGCATAAAAAGGCTCTTTGTCGCCCTTCGGACGCGCCGGCGCTGCTCCGTGCGATGCCGTGAATGCTTTGCTGTGAAGAGGACAGAAAAGTGGATCTTATCGTGAACTTGGACTGGGCGGGAGAACGTGGGACCAAACGATAATTCGCACGTCAGAATGAAATGGGAAGCAGGGTCCAGATGACTAAGCCCATATTCACATGTTTGTCCGGCAACACAGTCTTAGATATCTCCATCACCATCTTCAACATGCCCTTGTTAGCTCAGCTAGGCTGCTAGGGCAGAGCCGCACTGACTTGGTATGGCACAGCTCAGGAGCGACCTAGTCATGCTCAACCGTCGTGCATGTGTGCTAAGGCGCGCAAGGCAGCAGCCATGATGCAGCATTTGTTTGTGCAGAATTACCTTCCACGAGTTTCAGCTATCTCACGATCAACAACCTTGCCCAGCTTCATCCTTACTTGTAAATACCACTCGTATTGACAGCTTTGGCTGCTGGACTGCCATTGTCGTCTCTAGATATGGATCGCTTCTACCTCCAGAATGTCAGCCTCTACCAAAAGCTGGTGGACGCGTTTGACCCGGACGCGCCCATTCCACACTTCAGTCGTCAGGAAGCTACGCCATCTACAAATCAGCCCGCAAGTAGAAACACAGCACGCCGAAACACAGGCATTCTTGTCGGTGCCAGGATCCGACCACTGCTGGAGGACGACCTAGCAGCTGGCTTTCCACGAGCGATCTATCCACGAGCAGGACAATCAGGCGAGCCTCAGACTGTCGATCTCCATGACCTCTACAACCATCCAAGACAACGGCCAGTCCTCAAGGAACAGCTTACTTAAATCAAGTGATGATAACGTTACTAACTTCCATAACAGTCTTCGAAACACACAGTCGATCGACTATTCGATTCGGACGCCACGACGCAGCAAGTCTACGACAGTCTCGTCGCTGATCTCGTCTCCTGGGCTCAAGAAGGCGGAACTGCTACTCTTTTCGCCCACGGACAGACAGGCTCTGGCAAGACCTTCACCATCTCTGAGATCCAAAAACTAGCAGTGCAGTCCTTATTGCAGGATAACAACAATGACGAAATCTACATCACGATCTTTGACCTTGCTGGCAAGTCTGCATTCGATCTACTCGATGCTCGAAAACCTGTCAGCGTTCTGGAGGATTCAAAGGGAAATACGCACGTGAAAGGTGCTAGAGAGGTCAGAGTCCAGGATGGACCGGAGTTTCTGGATCTGCTGGACGAAGCGGCCTCTTATCGACGTACGGCATCCACCATGAAGAACGATGCTTCTTCGCGCTCACATGCAGTATGCCGCATTCGAGTCAGGAACGTAAAGGACTCGGACGACGGCCTCCTATATCTAGTCGACCTAGCGGGCTCGGAAGCCGCACGAGACGTCGCAGAGCACGGCAACGAGCGCATGAAGGAGACGAAAGAAATCAACATGAGCCTGTCAGTACTCAAAGACTGCGTCCGCGGGAAGGCACAAGCAGATGCTCTGAGTGGTACTGAACGGCATTCAAAAGTACGCGTGCCCATTCGGCAGACGACTCTGACGAAGGTGCTGAAGCACGTCTTTGATCCTCAACGTACCATACCGACAAAGACGGCGGTCGTTGCCTGTGTCAATCCAAGCCTGGCTGATGTCAATTCCAGCAAGAACACTCTGCGGTATGCTGAGATGATGCGTGGGTAAGATGGAGAGAGAGACTCGCGTTTAGCTTCCAGCGGTACTGTTCACATTGACAGACTAGATAGCCTTAATTGCACAAGACTATGTCTCGGCACGTTGTCATCAGCAGAGATCGCAGAGTGTGAAGCTGTCTCTGGCGAGATCGGGCCTCTTTATTTGTCAAGTTGCTGACTAGCGCCCTGAACACCTGCAACAACCTTCGCGCCGTAGACAACAGGACTTTCGAGGGCGACTCCGACATCACCTGGAGTCGCGGAAATAGCAGGAGGCGTATGAGGAGGCAGTTTCAGCATGCAGAGATCGCGGGTCTGCGCTAGACTGCTCATAGATGCGCGCTAATAATCTGTTCATTCAATGCTGTACATTTGTGACTTATTTCTTGTACTCCTTCGGCGAGATCATAAGCTCTGGTCGCACGATCTCGTCGAACTTGTCCGAGCTCAACGCCTCGAGCTCCATGGCGCTCTCCTTGAGAGTGATGCCCTTCTTGTGGGCGTTCTTCGCCACCTTTGATGCCATGTCGTATCCAATCACAGGGTTGAGGCAAGTGACCAACATCAAGCTCTCCTTCAGAATGGAGGCAATCTTTGTCTCGTTTGGCTCCAGGCCAAGGACGAGGTTCTCACGGAAGCTGTTCATACCGTCGGTGAGCAAGCGAGCAGAGTGGAGGAGGTTGCGGATCATGACGGGCTTGAAAACGTTCAGTTCGAAGTTGCCCTGGGATCCAGCAAAGGTGACGGCAGCCTGGTTGCCAAAGACCTGAGTGCAGATCATGGTCATGCTCTCGCACTGGGTAGGGTTGACCTTTCCGGGCATGATGGAAGAGCCGGGCTCGTTCTCGGGCAGATTGAGTTCGCCAAGACCGCATCGAGGACCAGAGCCGAGGAAGCGGATATCCTGAGCGATCTTGTACAGCGAAGTTGCCAGAGTGTTCAGTTGACCGTGTGCTTCGACGATGGCATCGTGTGCAGCCAGAGCCTCAAATTTGTTGGGTGCAGTGATGAAGCGCTTGCCCGTCATCTTGCTGACTTCAGTAGCGATGTCCTCGGCAAAGCCAGCGAAAGTGTTCAGACCAGTTCCAACAGCAGTACCACCCTGTGCGAGTAGTCGCAAGTGTGGCAGAGCAGACTCCACGCGCACAATACCGTACTCGAGCTGCTTGACATAGCCTCCGAACTCCTGAGCAAGCGTCAAAGGTGTAGCATCCTGCAAGTGTGTTCGCCCAATCTTGATGATGTGTTCAAACTGGTCGGCCTTGTTCTTCAGAGCTTGGTGCAGGTTCTTCAACGCTGGCAGAAGCGCCTCTTCGAATTCTAGCACGGCAGCAATGTGCATGACAGTCGGGAATGTGTCGTTCGACGAGGCGGACATGTTGACGTGGTCGTTGGGGTGGACAGGCTTCTTGGTTCCCATGGTGCCGCCGAGGATCTCAATGGCACGGTTGGAGATGACTTCGTTCGCATTCATGTTGGACTGGGTGCCGGAGCCGGTCTGCCAGACGACCAGAGGGAAGTGGTCGACCAGCTTGAGGGAGGCCACCTCGGCAGCGGCCTGCTGGATGGCCTTCCCGACCTTAGGGTCGAGGCCGAACTTCATGTTCACCGTGGCAGCAGCGCCCTTGAGGATACCAAAGGCCCTCACAATAGGCGGCGGCATGCGGTCCTGAGGCTGGTTGATGTTGAAGTTGCCGAGGGAGCGCTGGGTCTGCGCTCCCCAGTACTTGTCGCTGGGGACTTCGATCTCGCCGAAGGCGTCGCTCTCTTTGCGTCCCATCTTTGCGGTGCTGGCGAAGGTTCTTGCGGAGAAAGAGGTGAATGCGGCGGGTTGGAAAGCTGAGAGAGCTGGCGAAGGTCGTCGGACGATGGGTCTGGGAGCAGTCGAGCTGGTGAAGCTTCGCGGGGCTGCTCTGCTCGCAGCATTGAGCACTCGGAACTCAGCGCCCGAGGCTCGAGGGAGCGCCGTCCGCAGCATGTTGATCGACGCGACGGCAGAATCGAATGGGAGGGCGGGAGAATGGGAGGAGAGATGGCGGTCAGACGTGCACTGGACTGTCCAATGTTTGTTCGTAACGCCGACTTGATGCGCAAAACAATTAATTCCTCGCGATTTCCGATCTCGCCCGATCGAGGTAAGTAGCTCCTGCACGGGCCTCGGGATGCCGGCAACTCCAGCGACACTCCCGTTTCTTCAAACCAAACGACAACAACTACTTTCACGGAAGAGCGACATGTCGATACGGTGAAGCTGCAGCGCGTGCACAGACAGGCAATGAGAGCATTTGTCGGGAACAAGTCTGGCCATCACGGAATATACCATGTCAAGCGTGTCGCTAGCGGTCAATTACGAGCAGTAACACCGCTGAACTATCTGGTCTCATCACAACAAAGGGGATATCGTCTGTGAAGTGAAAGCAGGACCACATTCGATCTTGCAAATGTTTTCAGTCTGAGCCGCGGTGTCCGTCCAAGAGGATCTCGGGATCTGGCTACTCGGCCAGAAGTTACTTCTCTGTAGCGCTGGTCAGCAACGAGGTCCAGATTGGCACCCGATGTAGCCAGACTTACGCTCCCCAAGGCCAAGAGCATCTTGAGCCTGTTTCACTCCGGAAGAGACTGTCTCGCTGGCCGAGCTGGCAAGGTTGGAGGCACCATCCTGAGCCGACTGGAGTGTGCTCTCGCCCTCCTTTTGCGCATCGCCGCCAGAGCCGCTGACGGTGTCCGTGGCCTTCTGTCCCAAGGACTTTTCGCCCTCTGTTTAGACATCGTTTAGCTTGCTTTCCAAGTTCAGAAGCTCCATGGAAGATTTACCTGGCTGGACGGTACCTGCGATCGAATCGCCAGTGCCCTTGATCGATTCCTGAGCCTTCTCGAGAGTCGACTTCTCGCTGTCGGGCTTCAAGTTGGACTCCAACTTGTCACCTGCGCTCTGACGACTAATGATTGTAAGAGTCTGCAGCCTGTCTGTGTGTGAGTATCAAACTTACAGGTTGTCGGTCATATTGGAAGGATTCTGTGTGGTTGTTTCGAAATGTGGTAGCTCTGCTAATCTGATTGAAGTCGTTGCTCTACTGCGATTTCTGCTTCAGGAAAAGGTCAACCAGAGGATATTATATATTCATACTGCAGCGGGACCACCACCGCATCTCCCTCCACCTTTGCTCGTTGCACGAGTGCTTGCATGTGGCAGTGTGGCGTCATCGAAGGCCTGGTGACTATCTTTCGTGTTGCGATGACCATTCTGTGCAATGTGGCCAACTCGACAGGCTCGTGAACGCGTCGTGATGCGCCGTCGCGTCATGATACACGCCTGAGATGTCCCCCGCCCGCCTCTATCACATGCGCAGAATCCTACAGAAAAGCTGCACATCCAAGGCACAGAGCTCTCTATGGGCAAGAAGCAGAGGATGCGCGTTGTCTGCCTAGTTGCGAAACGATCAGCGATCTATGCCGTGGCATGTGATTGAAAGTTGGTGTGTACGCGAGCTCC
This sequence comes from Phaeophleospora eucalypticola, assembly GCA_022814565.1. NCBI lineage: Eukaryota > Fungi > Ascomycota > Dothideomycetes > Mycosphaerellales > Mycosphaerellaceae > Phaeophleospora > Phaeophleospora eucalypticola. Next base: position 1,319,976 of record JAKLNG010000005.1, on the reverse strand, counting down.
AAGCACGACAACGACTGGTCGTCTACCGCTCGTTGTGAAGATCAGTCACGTTCGTTCCAAGACTTGCTGGTCTTCGAGTCGACGCAAATGCCGGAAGATTCTCTGAACTGTGAAGATGCCTGACTGAACGTGGGCTTCCTCATGGACTGCGTCTCTTCATAGATACGGTCTGCCGTCATTTTACTAGGGTTGGAAGCTGTCCTGCATTTAGAGCTCTACAACCTCCCTCAGCTTGGGTCATATCTTCGGTCACGGTATCGTCACCTCGACATCGGTGGCATACTACAGAAACTCGAGCAAGCGAGGGCCGTCTTGTTAGTAAGGAGGTGCATCGGCTCTCCTTTGCCTTCCCCGTCTGCTGCCTCGCGAACGACGTTCAACGCGCCTGAATCAACAGTTTCGAGTTAGAGTAATAGTGTCTTGCCGCTCAAGAAGTCAGTTCAAGATTGGATGTGACGAAGCCAGCTGTCGGGTATCAGAGACCAGCCCCATCTTCGTGAGAACGATCACCGAGAAGTGTGCTTGTTGAAGACAGCCTTGGGCCATTGTGAGTTATGTGAAGTTGATATGCAAGAAAGTATGATAGGCGGCGGCAGACATGACGGTTCGATGCCGGTAGAACTAGCACGGGCCATGCGCTCATGATAACTCGGCATTACCCAGAATACCTTCCGGTTGTTTCTGAGAGCAGCATCGTCCATCCCGGCGCACGACAAGGGACAAGGACGACCTCTCGCGCGCACGCGATAGCTACGCCTATCTACGCTTTCGTCGCTCACCGGCACGGTGGTCTTCCTCACGCCCGCTGCAATCTCCAACACCGCCGAGTTCGGCACTTGCACCAGAAAGCTGTTGTAACCCCACCGTCCACGCTTCGGGAAGGTGACGAGATGTATAACTCACCAGTACCACTGCTATCCACATACTCTACGCCTCATTAGGCCAGGCAAGTACCCACTGCTTGCTTTGCAGTTGACGTTCATACCCTTCTCTTCGTGTCTACGACCTCTCCCTCAGCAGACAACGCCCGAGAAACAACCCCGCTCGCTTATTCTCCAGCAACCATGGCGGATTGGAAGAAGATTGGCAAAGAGAAGGCAGAGTCAGTCTTGAACCTGATTCCAAAGGACTGGCGGCTTTCGGCCATACCATCGGCGGAAGAGCAGAGGGATATTACAGGCGGTTACATCCAGCAGTTCCTAGACAAGAGGGATGTGGAAATCACAGAGACGGACGCCGTCGGCATCGTGAAGAACACCACATCTGGAACATGGACAGCGGTCGAGGTCGCCAAAGCTTTCTGTCACCGAGCGGCCATCGCTCACCAACTGGTTAACTGCTTGCACGAAATCTTCTTCGAACAAGCCATCGCTGAAGCCGAGAAGCTGGACAAGTACTTTGCGGAGCACAAGAAACCAGTTGGAGCCCTTCATGGCCTACCGGTCTCGCTGAAGGACCAATTCCACGTACGCGATGTCGAGACGAGTATGGGATACGTGGGGTGGATTGGGACGTTCCAGGGCCAGAAGGGCAGCGGGAAAGAGAAGAAGTTTGAATCGGAGATGGTTCGTGAGCTGCGGAGCTTGGGCGCAACGCTTTATTGCAAGACTTCGGTGCCGCATACGTTGATGTGTGGTGAGACAGTCAACAACATCATTGGGTTTGCACATCATTCTGCATTGGAGCTTCGCACATGACTGATGAATTTCTGCAGGTATACCCAGAACCCCAAGAACCGGCATATCTCCAGCGGTGGAAGCTCCGGAGGCGAGGGCGCCTTGATAGGAGCCCGAGGCAGCTGTGTTGGCTTCGGCACAGATATTGGAGGCTCTATCCGTATTCCTGCAGGCTTCAATGGCCTCTACGGCATTCGACCTTCGGTTGGACGATTGCCTTACGAGGGAATGGCAAACAGTATGGACGGCCAGAACAGTGTGCTCAGTGTTGTTGGACCATTGGCGACTTCGCCAGATGGGCTAAGGCTGGTGATGCAAGCGCTCCTGAGCACAAAGCCCTGGTTACACGACCCTCTTGTTCACGAGCTTCCATGGAGGCCTGAAGCTGAGCTCGCGGTCTCAGACCCAGTCCAGCGTGTCACGAAGAAGCTCTCATTTGGAGTCCTCCGGCATGATGGTACCGTCACCTTGATGCCGCCTGTAGCGCGTGCAGTTGACATGGCAGCCAAAGCATTGGCAGCGCAAGGACACGAGATCATCGACTGGAAACCGACTCCCACCCACGATAAGCTCGTTGAAATCTGCGGGACAGCATGGGACTTCGACGGCGGCAACAATTGCAGGACCGACTTTGCTTTATCCGGCGAAGAGCCCGCTCCCCAGGCGCTTGTAGCCGACGCGCCTCAAGCCAACGCCACGGACATCATGAACTTGAATATCCGCAAGAGGGAAGCGCAAAAAGACTACATGGAGTACTGGAATAGTACAGCTTCCTTCACAAGCCATGGCGAGCCTGTGGACGCTATTATAGCGCCCCTGGCGCCGTTTCCAGCTGCTAGGCCGGCCGGCTATACTTACTACGGCTACTCCGTCTGGGTCAACGTTCTCGACTACACGAGCGTTGTTGTCCCTATCACGAACGTGGATAAGAATGTCGACAAGAAGATACCGAACTTCCAGCCTGCTAATGAGGTGGACGCGAAGACGCAGGCAAATTGTAAGTGCTCCTAATCATGTCGCTGGACATCAGCTAACCGACTTTCACAGATGACCCGGATATTTACGACGGCGCGCATGTGAGCATTCAGCTCGTTGGTCGGCGACTGCAAGAGGAGAAAATGCTTGCATTGGCGAAGTATTTGGGCGAAATTCTTCATGGCCACTGAATGTGATCTATCTTCTGTCGAATAGCCCCTGATAGGGTGCTCCCGTCATGAATGGTATGTCACGCTGAATATCGAAAAGCCTTTACCTGGCGTCTTTTGGACAGCCTGTGCTTGTCCATTTGCACCCATTGCAAGACTGCGGTCGCCTATTTCTGCAACATATCCCGTGCCGCCACCGAGATAGGTGAACTTGACTTGCTGAGCAGATTTCGAGTCCTTGGATAAGGTCAGACGATTGGTGATGTACTTCCCGTCCAAATCGCTGCTGATTGTGAAGACATTGCTGTCTCCTTCGCCTTGCTGATGGATGACCCATCGTTGACGGATGTCGTCGTGCTTCGCCGTTGCCTTTGCGAAGCCGACGTGATCGTTGTTGTTGCTGAGAGCGAAACCTTCAAATTCAAAAGTGAGGTAGCGGCCCTCTGTCAGAGCACCGCGGACTTGTTTGAAGCCTTGCTCGGTGGCAAGGGTCATATTCTGATTCTCGTTTTCGGGGCCGTATGGTACGGGAGGTCTGGGAGACTTGTGATCAGCCAGACACTTTGCCGCACCAACATAATTTCCACTCAACGCTCCAATGGGCCCGTCAGTCGGCAGCGGTGCTGGCGTGGTAAGGGGCGCCGGAGCAGAAGCAACAGTCGGAACGGAGTAATCCGGATGGTCGAAATCAAAAGCATTCACCAAGTCACTCATGTGCTCTCGCCTCCAAGGCGGGACTTCTTCGCTCTTGACACCCTCATACCCCAACGCCTCCAGCCATCGCTCGACAAACATGATCTGAGAGCTATGGTCTGCGTGCTCGGTGAAGACGTGGCCTCCCCGCGTCCAGGGAGAAACGATCATGAACGGAACGCGATATCCTGGGCCGACCGGAGTGTATCCAGAGATGTTGTATGGATCTTGAATCCATTCGCCTGTGGTTCCTGAGGGCGAGTGGTACGGGACCACGTGGTCCATGTAGCCTCCTACTTCATCGTACGAGATGAATAGTGCGGTGTCTTTGGCGCTTTCGCCTTGCGTCACGGCGTCGATGATTTGGTTGTATCTGCGAGTCGATCAGCAGTGTATAAGCTGGCATTGGTTAGGACACACGTACAACCAGGCTCCGTCGGAAGGCAAGTATGGTTGGTGCTCACTGAGCTCTCCAGGTCCAACAATGTAGGATATCATTGGTAGGTTGCCTGATTTCGCGTCGTCGTAAAACTTTTGAAGTCCGATGTAAGAGTTGCCATACTTGGTCAGCGGATTGTTGGTGTCATTAGAGGCATCTTGATATTGCTGAAAGTAGGCCAGCATGTTGTCTTCGAAATTGTCGGGGTCCTTTCTCAGTCAGTATCGCATCCTCAAGCGATCGCTTTTGGGAGCCTCACCTGATCTTAAATTATGTCAGCTCAAGAACACGTACAGAAGTGCCACGATCGACTTACAGAGTTGCCAGGAAACGTTCGCATTTTGCCAATATTCTGCGACGCTCTTCCAAGTCATTGGATAGCAGTTCAGATGCGGCGCTTCACAACCAGGAGTCGCGCTATTGTCCAGCATCATGCCTCCCTCTCCATCCGGATTACTCGGTGTACCTGGGTTATTGACAGTGCCCGTCATCCATATGATACGATTGGGATCTGTGGCTGCCAGAATAGACTCCGTATACATGTCGCCAACCGTCCAGCCCTCCGCGACATCAAAATGAGTCGGAATGTCCTTGCGCTTGAAGTATCCCAAGCTATATGGATCGTTCTTTGAGGCCCACCGGTTGCTGAGACCCCCATTATAGGACTCGTGCATTGACTGCCAAGAGTAGCCACCGCCACTGATACATCTTGTGGCATCATCCCATTCACCGCCAAGGTAGTTGAAGTACCAAGGTGTCAATTGAGAGGCATTCTTGCCCGACGAGACAGGCTGCTGAAAGGTGTTTCGATCATCAGGATTGACTTGGACATTCGGATCTGCAAAGCCTCGGACTCCTGGCATCGTTCCAAAATAGTGGTCGAAGCCTCTGTTCTCTTGCATGAACTACTCGCCGCAACAATTAGCATCTCACATCAACTGAGCCTGCATTTCAGCACCCACCAAGACGACATGTTTGATATCCTTGAGCGAGCCAGCCGATGTGACGGCCAAAAGGCCAGCAAAAGTCGCAACGGTCCTCAACATCGCTATGCTCCAGCCAGGTGCCTTCCGAACTTGCTTCGATAACGATAGAACTAAAAGAGGCCATTATGGCTGAAGTACTCTCAGGAGCCACTCAGCAAGTGCTGCCGTCGTATCCGGAAGCGAGACAGAAGCTTCTGTCGAGCTTCTACGTGTGGATCAAGCTTTTGGGAGAAGCATCGTAGGGTAGCAGTGTGTCGAGAGCGTCAAACTCTGTTCCTATCCAACTTCCTGATAGGGCAACATTAGCTTGTAGGAAGGTGGAGTGCTGACAACCCTGCATGTCGGCCAGGTCCCAGTGCACGCCGTCGCTAAGTGCACGTGTGCCCGCTCGATTGTATTCGGCAGCAAGACCGCGGAAAGGACAAGTCTAGAAGATGATCGACAATTTTCATGTGTCCGAAGGTTGCAATGCAACGCGATAACTAGCCCGCATGAGCTAGACAATGTTGTGTCACTCGCTTCGACTGGGACTCGTCAGTGCTTGCTGCAACTCGCTCGGATCGCCGCAGGTCGTTCCGACATGTTCTGACATGGTGGGGAGTTGAGAACCCTTCATCCGTACTGACAATCCAATGCAATCCTCAGTGGCATCCATGCTGAAGTTTTGAGATGGAAAAGGCCCAACCTACATCGAAGAAATGGAAAATTCTGGTGCCGACAGCCGCAGTGATCGCTTCTCTCATTCTCTTCGGCTTCTCGTATTTAAAGCTTCATTGGAAAGAAACCTGGTCGAGTGATGTTTACGCAGGAGCGGTACCAGCAATCGATATCGATCTGGGGCACGGGCCTGTCTCACATCCATCTCAAGAACCAAATGGATTCTCAAAACCCTTACATCACAAGGACCACGTTGGAAGAGACCCACGGCAGACCAAGATGGAATGGAACATTACCAAGGCATTGCGCCGTCCGGACGGGGTCTTGAAGCCAGTATACCTCATCAATGAAGAGTTCGGACCAACGTTGGAAGTTCGATCCGGTGACGAGCTTTTTGTGACTGTACGCAATCAGCTGGAGGAAGGAGAAGGAGTAGCCATACATTGGCACGGCCTTCGGGTAGCGAATGAGATGGATGGCGTAGTCGGCCTAACTCAAAGTGAGGTCTTGCCGGGGGAAACATTCACTTACATCTTGAAGATCCCTTCCGACCAGTTCGGGACTTTCTGGTATCACAGGTACGTGACACTCTCTCGTCTGGGATTTGGATATAAGCGGCCATTCTGATGAGTCTCGAATAGCCACTCTGATGTCCAGCGCGCCGATGGCTTGTTCGGAGCGCTCGTGATACACAAGCCATCGTCTGAGGGAGGCATGTCTGAAGACGATCAGTTCGGATATGAGGAAGAGCAAGTTCTTGTGATTGGAGATTGGTACCACCGCAGTGCGGCTGAGGTCTTGAGCTCATACACAGATTGGAAGAACTTCAAAATCGAACCAGCTCCGGACTCCATGCTGCTAAACGGCAAAGGCTACTTCGAATGCTCCCAGGCAACCAAGGCAAATCCAGTTGATTGCATCGAGACTCAATTGCCGCACCTGACATTGCCAGGCCGCACGAGACTGAGAATCATTAATGCCGGCGCTTTGACGGGCTTCAGCTTGACCATGACGGGGTACACTATGACGTTGGTGCAAGTTGATGGAGGCAATCGCGTCGAGGCGATCCGCTCAGAGACAGTCGGCATTCTCTATCCCGGTGAGAGAATGGACCTCATCCTTGAGCGCACAGAAAGCAGCGAGTATGAGCCCGCGTGGATCACTGTTGCTCTCGACCGAGAAAACATGCAATTCCCAAACTTGGCGCTCACCGAGAGACAGCAGTTCCCCATTGCGCCGAGTTTAGAGAGTAGATCCAGTGTGCCAGCAGCGATCTTGCCATCTGGAGTAGCAGATACGTCCTGGATCAATCTCGCAGCCCTCAATGGCTCCGGCAGTAACTCGAACGCCGTGGTCACGGAGACGGCAGAGACCGTGCTCCTCTATGCGACAATAAGTTACCTGACCGAGTACGAGTATCGACCAAAGGGATTCATCAACCACACTTCCTGGAACCCTTCGGACCATTCTTCATCCCCGCTCCTCACGATGGAGCGGAAGGACTGGCCAGACGATCCAAAGCCTCTGGTTGTGAAAGTTCAGCACGATCATTGGTTCCACATTGTGTTGAACAATCTTGACGACAAGGGTCATCCGTTCCATTTGCACGGCCATGATTTCCAGGTCCTTGCGACACATACTCCATCAAGAACAGGCGCTTTCGAGCAGTACAACCCGTTTGATGAATCCAGTCTCGCTTCTGCCGTTGACTTGAACTTCGACAATCCGGTCACGAAGGATACAGTCTATGTCCCCAGCATGGGCTACGCGATTCTCAGGTTCCGGGCGGATAATCCTGGACTTTGGCTATTTCACTGTCATGTCCTCTGGCACGAGGCTGTCGGAATGAATATGGCCATCGATACCAGAGATTGAGGCTCAAGCCATGTTATTTTTGGTCCAGACGCCCATCAAGGCTGAGAAAGCTCCAGACATGCCTCGCGATTGCCAGCTCTTGTAAGGGCCACCGTTCGACTCCTTGGGAAACCGCGTCCTTGAAGCTGTGACACATATCCCTAGGGTACACGTCAGGGGCACACGCATGTGAGAGGGGAGCGATTGGTGTCGGAGGCAGCATAATGATCTTAGCACGTACCTTATGAGCGGCCACGCTTCTTCGAATATAGAGTTACAAGGCGAAGGGGATGAAGGAAGGCAGTGGACGCGTCTCAAAGCTGCCAAAGTTGATATTTGGATGACTAACTATACCCGGCCAAACCACCGTCAAATGCCGACGCCGACGCCGACGACATCTTCTTGCCATTCGAGTGTCTCTTCTCATTATTCCTGTCATGACACCTCAACATTGCCGATTGCCTTCAGTTTGAGAGGTATTCTTCTAACAAGATGCATTGCTTACCCCACGGCTTCTCGTCGCTATGTCTGAGGCGATAGTCTCCCCCAAGTTCCTCCATCACCACCCCCATCGGGCTCTGCAGGTACCGCGATTGCGGGACATCTTTGCTCCATTGACCTCATGTGCCTTTAGCCGCCTCATCGGCTATTGACTAGCTCTGCAGACTGTATATTGACGAGCTCTCTGAGCTCCGTAGGTTTGCTGTTTTCTCATTCTCCGCCTTCTTTGCCAGAGAACCTAGCATTCACTCACCATGGCGCCTCTCAATGTATGTATGGTCGGAACGGGCGAATACACCACCGGATTCGTCGGTGGTGGAGCGAGCGGCAGCGACAAGAAAGTTGGAGTTGTCGGACTCACGCTCTTCGACTTGAGACGGCGAGGAAAAGTTGGAAAGCTGAGCATGGTAGGCACATCCGGCAACAAATTCCCAGCGATCAAGCAGCATCTCCAAAAGAACATTACGGAAGCATACAACGGCCTCGACACCAGCTTCACGAGCTTTCCCAACGACGATCAGCGAGACCCCGAGGCCTACAAGCGAGCCATCGATGCCCTCAGTCCCGGCGATGCCATCACCATCTTCACGCCTGACCCGACTCACTATCCGATCGCGCTCTATGCCATCCAAAGGCAAATCCACGTCATGATCACCAAGCCTGCCGTCAAGACTCTCAAAGAGCACCAACACCTTCTCGAAGAAGCCCGCAAGAACAACGTCTTCGTCTACATTGAACACCACAAGCGTTTTGACCCAGCATACGCCGATGCACGCAACCGTGCAGTCAAGGGCAGCCTGGGCGAGTTCAACTACTTTTACTCGTACATGTCGCAACCCAAATCTCAACTGGAAACGTTCAAGGCTTGGGCTGGAAAGGACAGCGATATCAGCTACTACCTCAACTCTCACCATATCGATGTTTGCGAGTCTATGGTTCCCGAATACCGGCCGACGAAGGTGACAGGCAGCGCGTCGAAAGGAATAGCCACGGATCTGGGCTGCGTGCCAGAGACAGAAGACACCATCACACTGCTCGTAGACTGGGAGAAGAAAGACGGCTCTGGGAGGAGAGCGACGGGTGTGTACACGGCCTCGTGGACTGCGCCCCAGAAAGCCGGTGTGCATTCGAATCAGTACTTTCACTACATGGCTTCCAAGGGCGAGGTCAGAGTCAATCAAGCCAAACGCGGATACGATGTTACAGAGGATGAAGGTGGTCTGACGTGGTACAACCCCTTCTACATGAAATACGCACCAGATGAAGGTACGCACCAAGTATCACTCTCATAAAGACATCGGCAGATCACTAACACGTTATTCAGAGGGCAACTTCGCCGGCCAAGGTGGCTATGGATACGTCTCGTTCGAGAAGTTTGTGGATGCAATCCAAGCTTTGAAAGAAGGAAGAGCAACCTTGGACGACCTCGACCGACGAGGCCTGCCGACATTGAAGAACACGATGGCGACGGGAGCCATTCTCGAAGCTGGAAGGATAAGTCTCGACCAGAACCGCCCGGTTGAGATTGTGGAGCAAGAGGGCCAGTGGAACCTGCGGTGAATAAAATTTAGTTCGCTAATTACAATCAAAACTGCAGTGGTATCTTGCTGTGAAACGAGTCGCAAAGAACAAGACGCGCTCGCGTTTAGACTTCCTCGGAAGACAATCTCTTTTCAATGCAGTCTGCTGTAGTGGTCGGCCGTTATCGTTCTTCACCGAATGGTGTCCTCGCTGCCAATGCCAGCGGGCGTCGCCTCGAGAGTGGCAGGGTCATCATTGCCTTGACCATTGGCCTGTGCCTGGGGCGTCTCGTTGCCATTGTCTGCAGATTTAATCGCAGTTGGCTCGGCCTGTTGGGGAGGTTCGGAGACCGGCTCAGTGTTTTCGTGTGTCGATGAAGAAGGTTCTACGTGATGGTTAGCATACAGTACATCCATAGCGCGTGTGCTCCACGTTATTGTTGTGTCGCTGCGTAAATTACGCACCTGGTTCGCTTTGTGCAGGCGCCGCTTGTGCTGCAGATGGTTTGGCCTTGGGCTGCCCGTTTGGCTTTGGTCTCATTGGCACTTGTTTTCGTGGCGGGCTCTTGACTTCTGTCCTTTCATGTGTCTTATTTGCAGAGGCCGCAGTTGGCCTCGTCATGCGTTCCAAGAAGCTGCCATCGACGGGTCCAGTCTTTTTGGATGCAGCCTGTGATCCGCGCGACTCAGGTCTACCCGCTAGTGATGTTCTGGGAGTCGGCCTTGCGGATGTGGTTGGCTTGGGCCTAGAAGTGGTAGTCGAAGTAGTCGGCTTTGTGTTGACGTTGCCCGTGGTGTTTGACTCCAGTCTCGCGCGTGATGCGGCGGTTGGTGCAGTGAGACGGGATGAGATATCCTGAGGCTTCGTGACGTCTCTTGGCTTGGCCTTGGGGGCATTGGCAGTAGAAGATGCTCCCTTGTCGTTGGCGATTGCAGCGCGTGCAACTGAGGCGGCAGTGGGAGCCGTCAGCGAAGTTCGACTCGGTTTCTTAGTGGGCAGCTTTTGAGATGGTGCCTTTGGGGAGAGCGGCGACTTGGCCTGAGCGACAGGAGACTTGACGCTGCTGGAAGCCTTTGGAGCCTTGGTCGAGATCGAGCTGGGCTTACTCCCAGCGGCATTCTTCCTGAGGTCCTCTGCTACTGGAGGCAGGGCTTCACCACCGCTCACAGCGGATTCGATTACAGGATCTGCTGGCTTCATGTCTGCTGGTTCCTCTTCAGCACCGGTGAGGTGTTTGTCCGGATTCTCTGCTGGCTTGTCTTCTGTCGGTACAGCAGGCTGTGCAGCAGCCGGCGCAATATTGCCCAAGTTCTTGTTGACCTCCATCGCGGGGGTGGGACCTGCCGACTCAATGGCAGTCTCTGGAATTGTATCTGCCACGCTCGATTCCTGCGCTCGCCTGTCTTTCTCTTCGTTGACGGTCTCCTTGATCGCCTCGTAGGCATCACCGCTGTGCCCCTCGCTCATGCTTGCTCGACGCTGAGCAACGCCGCTTTGGGTCTTGCCTTCGGATTCAGGCACATCGGCGGCGGGCGGCGTAGAAGACATCTTTCTAGGTTCGACAGGTATGAAGCTGGCTCTGACTTTTGATCGCGTTCGGTTCGCGTCCAGATCTTGAAGGCCACCTGGCGATCGGCCTCGTGCGCTTGGCGAGCTTTCAGACGCTCTGTTCTCGAAAATCGATCGAAGGTTGCGGACGGCGGAATTTGAACGTGGTTCGGAGGACATTTCTGGGAGGCAGCGGCGTTCGGTCAGTGTTTATGATCTCAATGGCTACCATGGCAGTTGATGTGGACGAGAATAATAACGTTGTTGCTATAAAGATCAGAGGCCAGGATAGATCTGAAACAGGCCAGACCGGGAGCTTTCGCGGAGTGGTTGTGCGCGACAACAACCGAGCCGGCGTCGGTGAGTGAATAATATCGGGTGACATGTGCATCTGGAGCTTGCTTGGTGGGCTGGTGGATGGAGGACTGCTGCTGGAGACGGAGGAACACTCACATGAGCTAAAAGAGCATTCTTGGTCGATTCAGGCGCGCAGAGCTGGAATCATGCCGCCGCCTCACGTCAGACGTATGCGCAGTAGTGAAGACAAGGATGGAGAAGGAGGGAAGGCGAGCAGGCGGAGGCGGAAAAGGGGTCAGGCAGTTATGAAGTTAAGTTACCTCACTAGCACGCAGGCCAGCGAAATTGACAGATGAGATTACATGACGTTGCCAGCCTATCATTGCCCACGACCTGGAACTCGTCTCCTCACATCCGCCTCTTCTTGAAGTCATCTGGACTGTGTTGCAACGAGCACACTTCGAGTGATTAAATGCAGTCGCTGCGTTCCTGGCGTTGTGATACCGACCGCATGGCTCGGGACCGTAGGAGGTACCATGGACACGCGATAAACGAGAACCGCGACACGTGAGCATAGACGCGATGACAAGAGAGGGATTCGGCGAGCACGACTGAGAAAGGGACATGTGCTCGAAGACATACTCTCCTCGCTTCTCGCGGATCGAGTGGTCGTGCTCTCAAGGCATTGACGACGTCCTCTTCGAATCGTCGAGGTCCTCGACAACAGCTATTCGATACGCGCCTCAGGCGAAGAGACAACGTCCAGTGCCTGACGGTGCCACGCTGTACAGGCTAAGACAACCTTAAAACATGTATCGCACCACTCTATACCTTTAGCAGCACGCGAGACATGCTGTTGGGTCTGCATGAGGTGCCCACTTCAATGCAGGCTTAACGACCTATACCGGGTCGCGTGTCACAGCACCACAACATCGACAACATGGCGGGGGGAGCAAGCCCGAGAAGCATGTAGATGCTGAAGTCCAAACTGGGGTTATCATAATTGGACTTGATGACTGTCGCTATCATGGGTATCTTCGGCAACGCACAAAGCTCACGACTGGGTTTCTCATGCCTTGTGAACCTCTGCGGTCCAACGTGCAACCTTGGATTGCAATCTTCTCATCACACCTTGCTCTCGCCAGAAATGACCCGCGCCATCTACCTGCTCCCATTGGAAATGCTTGCTGGAAGCTGTGGCAAGCCCTTCCGCCCACTGACGCAGCTTCTTAGACGAGCTGAATGTGTCGCCAGAACCAAACACCGCCAAAGTCGGATTCGAAGCCGGAAACAAGCCCAGCTCTTGAGTCGACAAGGATATGCCAGGAGGCAAAAGTGTTGTACTGAAGGGGACCAGTACTGGCGAAATGATAAGGTATGCCACATTAACAACCAGCTGCCCTGGATTCATCGTAGACGCTGTCAAAGGTCGTTCGCCGGTTTGCGCTCCACTGTGCTTTCGAATGTGCGACTTGATCTTGTGCGGCATTTCGCGTATGACTTCTGCACTGTGCTTGGTTTCGCGGCTTCTTCGACGCTCAGACGGATCTGTTTCTTCTCCACCGACGGTCACCGGAGATGCCCTGGACATCGGACTGCCTGGGAGTTGGTCGACAGTAAGTCCTCGACCTCTTGACGTGGCAGGTCTAGCCTGAGCTTCTTGTAGCGTCTGCTTGGCCAACGTTCTCGCGCGGAGGAAGACTTCGGAGGCAGCGGTCCCTCGTTCTGCGTTCTCGAAACGTGCGACGATCCGCTGTATGGGAGGGAGCCGTGCCAAGATAAGAGAGCCAAAGGAGTAGCCTCCCAACAAGAGAGTGACTGGGGCTGCGCTGCTGTGGTCTCTTTCGAATTCATTATTGCCATAAGTCGTATCGGACGCAGTGTCTCTTGCCTGCGTTCTCAGGTGATGGGTATAGTAGATTGAAAGGCCAGCAACAGAGGCGAAGTCTTCTACCTCGGGTTTCGAAGTCCAACTCGTTCGCCCGGCAGAATCGCCAGCTGCCCTGACGATTGTTCAGCATTCGAAAGTTCTCTATCAGCATATCTCACGAACCTGAAGTTGAAAGTCGTCACAATGTACCCTTTTCCGAGCAAAGCCTCGCACGTAGATAAGATGACTGGGTCATCGTAACTTCCGCCAAGAGGAGGGTAAGGGTGAGCTAAGACAGCTGACTTCAATGCAGGTTTGTCGTGATTTTCAAGGGTGGAATCGAGCTCTTTGGGATGGTATATCCGACAATCCAAGGGCAGGTCATCGGAGAGCGACGGGATTGTGAAGGAATAGATGGGCTCTTTGACGGCAAACTTGTGGGTCATCTTGCATGTCTCCCGGTTTTTGTGAGCAGAGAGACTGCATCGTCAGCAACTTGGGTTCGGACTCGAGAAGGTGATGATCGAGGTGTCGAGCATGTTTGCAAATAGAAGAAACGTCATTTGAGGATGCGTCGCGGAGCACGGACCATGCACTGTGTTTATTCAACACCTTGTTTTCAGCTCGAAATACGGTACAGAGAGAACTTGATAGGTGTGCGCAAGACTCGTGTTTCTTTCCAAACTACTATTCAGTGTCGTCGTCATGTCTCGAGAAAAGAAGCTCAGGGTCTGGCTCGTCGTGATCTTCGCCATCGGAAACAATGCGCCTCTCTGTCTCAAAGCTCTTATCCAAAGCGTGAATTTCTTCACCAGAGTCCTTCGCAGCAGATTCGTGGCCATTCGTGTCAACAATGTCGTCTTTGGTGGCGGGCAGCAAACCAGCGAGCATCTCTTTGCCTCTTCTCAAAGCGTCTAGCTCAGCGCCTATAGCGGCCATTAGCAACGTCCAGCGACGTTCTTCTGCTATACGCAGTCTTTTCTCGAGCGACGAAATGATCGTTTCCATGTGGGCCATCAACTCCTTGAGACCATCGGAGACAGGAGCTGTGGGAGGGTCCTCCCACGCGGACTGAGAGTTTGGAGAAGATGGGCGTAAAGAAGCCACCTCGCCTCGTAACCGCTTTTCGAACGCGGTAACTTCCTCGACGGTCTCTTTCCACATCGCCGCTCCTTCGAGCAACGCAGACTTCTCTTCGAGATGTCGCTCCCTCTCTGACGCGATTAGGCCGCGTTGTTCGACAAAATGCGCTCTGGCCATGTCTAAGTTCCTGCGCTTAGGTGGAAGTTGCCAGACGGATTGCTTCCCGTCTTGTGAGCCTGGCAGCCCTTTTGATCTGTCCGGATCGACGCTGAGAAACTTTTCCACATCCTGCTCCAGCATTCGCAGGCTTGAATTGTATGATGCCATCTTCGCTTGAACGGAATTCTCGACTGCAGCAGCTTGGGAGGCAAGCTTGCGATGCCGCGACTTCATTTCAGCCAGCTGAAGCTCAACTTGGTTGATTTCTGCCTGCAGCGTGTCCGCTTCCTGCTTCAATCGCTGAATTCGAACCGTCTCCCCACTCGAATCCACGTTTCCAGCAGCCTCTTGAAGTCCCTTCCGTTTATCTTCCCACTCATCAATCTGGAGCAGAGTATCGTCATTCTGCTGTACATGACTATCGACCTCCTCTAGCTCGTCGTCTTTCAGGGCCGAAAGGGCGACGATGCTGTTGTAGATGCCCTTACGAGCGCTTCTAAGGCCAGGTAGACGGCGGGGTGTCTTGCGCTGTCGCCTTGCTGAGAAGCTTCTGACGCTCTGCGCGGTAGGTGTCGTACTTCCCGTAGAGCTCTTCTCGTCAATTGAGCCGCCTTCAAAGCCACGAATCAGTCCTTCAGCTTGTGCATCCAGGAGAAACTGCAGATCGGCTTCCAGCTCATGTTGCCGATCCTCTAGACCGGACGGCTTATCCACTATTACAGACTCAACCACACTCTCTTGAGGCGCCTGGCCGTATGAACTCTGAACGATCGGAGGAGGTATCATGGAGGCCGACATTGGCGAAGGAGTCCGCCAGCGTGGAAGTTCGTGACTCGAGTTGGAGAGCAGTCTGCTCTTAGCTGAAGAGGCGCTCGGGAACCAGGACCTGCTGGAAGAAGCCATGGCTGAAGCGGTCGTTCAAGCCAATAAGTGTAGCGTCTAGATGGAAAAGTGATGGGTGAGCTTGTCAGGTTCACATGTCAACAGATCCGCATGCGCCAGTCACGCGGAGTCGATTGCAGTCGGGGTCGTCCCAGACAGGTGCTCATGCCGTACTATGGATATGGTCACTGTTCAACGTGTCCGATCTGGGCACACGTAACTGTAGAATGGAGGTGAGGTTTAGTCAGTGTAGGATGATGAGATAGATTTAATCGAGGCAGCAGCTCCCGTCGGTAACAAAGCAGTCGGAAGCAGCCGACGTCAGCTCTGTCAAGTCCCCTGCACAAAATTTCCCTCACCTGAGCGACCTTCTCTCACTGCCGACCACCAAGTGCTCTTCACATGCAGCATGAAACGCACCGAGTTCCGGTCACGGCGCTCGCGTTCTTGGACCGAGATGTGATCCTATCCGGCGAAGGCCTGCTGCTAAAGGCGTACCGACTTTCCAGCAAAACCTTACTCACGACAACATCTGTCTTCCCAAGCCAGGCAATTCATGGAGTCATCGTTACTCACCGCGACGACTCCAATTTCGCCTTGATCTGGGGAGGACAGTACATTCGTGCGGTGAAACTTTGCAATGATGGGAGCGAAGTCCAGATCATCTTGGGGGAAATCAGTGAGGGAGACGACTGGATCCTGGATGCTGCAATATCCGAAGCGTCGTCTGAGGGGTTGAGTTGGTCCGCCGCGCTCGTGACTGCCCACAATGCCCTCTTCATTGCCACAGTTGGCGACAATCTCTCCTTGGATCTGCGGCCGGTGGTATCTGGCTCAAATTGCATACTATACTGTGCGCAAGTAACATGGCTAAGTGCTTCCGAATGTCTCATTGCCTCAGGGACAGCTTTCGGAGATGTTGTCGTTTGGACGTGTTCCCTCCCTGAAGATCAAAGTCCAAATTCTGCAGTCACTCAGACCCACTACACTTTCTCAGCACATGAAGGGTCTGTCTTTGGCGTAAGGATCGCTAGCACCGGCAGTGGTAATACGCATGAAGAGTCTACACGATTACTAGCAAGCTGTAGTGACGACAGAACGATTCGAGTCTGGGATATATCTGATCTGGACGTCGAGAGTCCGACGCTGGCCGAGGAGCAACGACAGACTGGCTTTGGCTCGAAGACGAGTGAGAATTCTCACGCTCCAAAGCTGCTCAACAAAGTCATGGGTCATCTCTCGCGCATATGGCATGTCATGTTCCTCCCAAAGGCAGCAAACAGTCCAAGCAGTCAACCGAATGCCTTGCGTCCACTTCGAACGTCTTTAATGTCCTTTGGAGAGGATGCCACATGCATTACTTGGGACCTGCGGCCTGTACCGGATAGTGATTCCAGTCCTTCATACACGCTGGAGCAGCAATACTCGCAAAGAGCTCACACTGGGAAGAATATCTGGTCAGTGGCTTTCGACGGACTTGACCAAATTGCGACTGGAGCCGCGGACGGAGCCATTGCTGTTCGCTCGCTGACCCAGTGCTGTGATGGTATTTCCATTTCGCAGCTCAGAGAAAGCTTGCTTGACATCGGAGGTCAAGCAGACACGATCCGCTCATATGGCTTCATTGGCAGCTCCTGGTTGCTTGCTACGACTGACAGGGGTAGAGTGACACTCATTGACTTGCAGAAGCCTCAAGAGCCCCATTTAATACAACTATGCTCCGCGATTGGTGGCCTCCGAGGATATTCAATCGTTGCTAGCAGCTCTGGCGTGGCCTTCGCAGCTGGCTCGGACGGCGTGGTATATGCCTACAGCAGTGCCTCGGAGAAGCCATATGCTGTTCTGGAGACAGGGCGTAAAATTGCAGGCCTCTTCGACCAGGCTTCTGAAGATGGCAACGGTGAGACGAGTCTGCTAATCACCAACATGGGCACTGCCAGGGCTTTTCTATGCATTTTGGCTGAGAAAGACCGGGGTGCTGGACCTGCGTTGCAGACGAAACGCGACCTCGAATTGCCACAAGACTTTATTGTTACCAGCTTCATCCACATGCAACGACAAAATTACAATTTGGTCGTCCTTGGGTCGAGGCAAGGCTGTATCGCTGTCTTCGACCTGCATAAGTCGGACACAGAGGCGATGGTGTCAGCAACGATCTTTGCGACAGGCATTCACGGAAAGGAAACTGTCACTTGCCTGCGCAACGCGTACGATTCCAACGGAATCCGCATTTTCTCCACTGGACGCGATGGCACTTACGCTTCGCACGAGGTCGTCGTTCGAGGTGAAGAACTTGCCTTCACAACGCTGCATCAACTCACTCTGCCCTTCGGACCTAACATCGAACACCTTGATCGCTCTCCTGAAGGTCACCTCTGGATCTGGGGCTTCAGGGGCAAGCAATTCGTCGTGTACGACATCGATGTCCAACAAGAAGTGATGGCCGTGGAGTGTGGCGGCGCACATCGAAATTGGAGTTTCCAAATTGGCGAAGGAGGAGGCATGTTCGTGTGGACCAAAGCGTCGAAGCTGTACTACTCGACGCAAGCCCGATTGCCCTTCCAGACGATCCACTCCGGCGGACATGGTCGTGAGATCAAAGCAGTCGCTGTGTCACCTGCCGATCCATCCCTGATTGCCACAGGTGCCGAAGACACGGATATCAAGCTGAGCAAGTATGAAGAAGATGGCACTTTTCGGCCTCTACACACGCTTCAGAAACACAACACGGGCATTCAGGAAATGGCATGGTCTGATGATGGTAAGTATCTCTTCTCCAGCGGCGGCTTCGAAGAGTTCTACGTCTGGAAAATAAGACGCGACGTGCCGAGCACCTTGAGCATCGGCGTAATCTGCGAATCTGGACATCCTCGAAGCGGAAGCTCGGACTTGCGCATCATGAACTACGACGTACAGCAGATGAAGGGAAAGCAGAAAGGGGAGACAACAAGTGCCTTTCGCATCACGATGGTCTATTCCGATTCAACGATCCGAACATGGCAATACCAGCACAGACCCCTTCAAAACCAGTGCGACGACTGGCTGCTCCTCGCTGAAGGCAACTACCTGACTTCATGCCTGACCCAATGCTTGCAAACCGATCAAGCCCTCCTCACAGCGGGAACAGACGGCTACCTGACAAGATGGAATTTCGAAGACCCGAGGACTCTAACATGGCATCAACGGCACCGAATCCATTCAAGCAGCATTCTGAGCTTGGTCAGCACTCATGCCCTGTCAGATGGGTCGAGGTTTGTCTTCACAGGAGGGGACGACAACGCTGTGGGAATCACTCGTCTCTCTGGTTCGGAGGATGCAGAAGTCATGGCATGGTCTCTCGTCATTCCGAAAGCACACGCGGCGGCCGTGACGGCTCTCGCTGTGTTTGAGGAACAGAGTGGACATGACACAGCCACATATACGCTCGTCTCTTCAAGCATCGATCAACGAATCAAAGTATGGCGAATTGATATCAGTTTGGCCGTGTCGGGAATCGAGGGAGTGGATGTTCAGCTCGTGCAGAATAACTTCACTGCCGTGGCGGACATGTCGAGCATGGAGAAAGTGCAATGTGGTGGTGGATCACGACAAGTGCTCCTCTGCGGAGTGGGAATGGACGTATGGAAGATAGATTGAATCTTCAAATACGTCTTGATTTGCTTCATCAGAACGCCCCGTCCATCTCCATCGTTCTGGCCACAGCCACATTCACTTTTTATCCAGCTTCTTCTCTCACTCTAAATGTCTCCTTAGATTTCCCGTCACGCACAGAGTCCATCTCTCTAACACATTCCACACACAACCAAAACGAAATTTTCCTCCATGTATCCCTTCTTTCTTCCCACTGATCCTTCTATTCAATCAAAAGAAACGCCGTAGACTCATAACGCCCCGCTGTAGTTATTTCCGTAAAGCACTGTCGTTGCAACATAAATCGCTATCCAGGAGTGAAAATATGCGAAGAGAAGATATTGAGGGTATAGATATACACATTAAGCGTCGAGGAGGGCCACATCGGTGCCGGAAGTGGAATTGAGCGAGCTGGCCGTAGCACCACCTGCGTTGCCGATCCAGCAGTTACCCGGACGGTCGCCGGCAGGCTTGTACACGGCCACAGTGCAGTTGCCGTCGTTGTTGTAGTAATTGTAGCCTGCGCAGACTTCGACGCAGTCGCTGAAGCTGTAGACGAAGGCTTCCGCTATTCGGGAGGAGCCATCGAGGTTCAGAGGGTTGGAGAGATCGCAGTATTTGGTGAATTTGAGGTTGGATGGGTTGGATCCTGTCCGTGATGCGAAAGAAGAGGTATATCCGGTGTCGTTGGAGTCAGGGCAGTCGGATAGAGGAGCATAAGTGGGTGTCGCTGCCGTGAAAGTGGAAGTGGAAGCCGGTCCGGAAGTTGTTGCTGTCGGTGCGTTGGTCTGATTGTGTAAACTACGCGATAGCTCGTGGTTAGCGTTGTGCGTGAAGTATGCCGATCGCGAACGTGTGTGCTGATCTTACAACTGTGATTGCGCCTGGTCCCGCAACTGCTGTCCGCCCACTGCACCTCCCACTGCGGCGCCCACGACGATCAAGATCATGACGAGTGCCACGAGCAGGAAGGTGCGCACTTTCATTCCGAAGATGATTCTGGGCGGTCGATTGTCGTTGGCGAAGCCATACTTGGAGTTCTCGTAGGCATGCTCGCGGATGACGGGATACTTGTCGGAGGAAGGGTAGATGTTGTCGTCGTATTCAAGTCCATGTGCAGGAGCGACTTCGGGAGCGTTGTGATATTGGTAGAGGGCGGAGAGGCGCTGCGGCTCATGCTGCAAGCGGTGTGTTAGTACGACCATGTACAGCGTTGACAGCGTTGGAGATGGATTCCGCGATCAGGGTAGAGTACATACCGATGAGGGGGAATGCGGCGAGTCCATGGTGAGAGGGAAGGTGCGAACCACGCATCAAGCGCGTCGCCGGCAAGTCGAGGACGAGATTACAGGAAGGTGCGATAAGGCAGCAAAGGAGCGACTTTGGCAGGCGTTGGAGGGTGGACTCGAACAGATACAGACCAGGACCGGGCCAGGAGGAGCAAAAAGGTCGCACCCTTTCTCGCCGTGCAGAAAGAGAAGCGGCAGAGTAGCTCGGAGGCCTCAGCTACGGTAGGAGGCGGAGGCGGAGACGGGCGAGAGGGCGGCGGGCTGGCGGGCTGCAAGAGAAGAAGGGAAGGTGCAGGTTGGCGGCGGTGGTGAAATGGCAATCCCCAATCCCCTGCAAGAGCAAAAGCCTAGCAGCGATACTAGGATTACTAGCGATACTAGCACGACACGGGGCCGCATGCGCATGCAATCTGGCTCCGCACTCTCACAGACGTCTCCAGCGCACACACCGACTGCACTGACTTCTCTGGTGCCTTCGCCGTGTCATGCCTGCAGCCATCTGCAACTGTTCCGTGACTCGCCCGCACCCGCGACAACTTCAACGACGAGACAACCCCGACGACGCATCCCGATCGTTCAACGTCGAATCCGGAACGCCTTCGACGCCGACGGGCGTTCTCTCTGCTACCGAGCAACGGCCCAAACATCCATCACCCCTCGTTCGTCGCTGCCGTGCTTTCAGCCTTTTCACCAGGTCACGGCATGAAACAAATGCACTTCCGGCCAATCATCGCGCGTGAAAGGGCTTCACTTTTGATTTTGTGCCGGGGACAGAGTTTGCACTACGCCGCCAGATGAACCGTTCCCGTTCCCCTGGCACTTGCCTTCCTTCGGCCTCGCACCAAATCCGCTTCATCGGAATCTGTCTGCCGTTGTGCTTCGAGCAGTCTGGACTTCTTCGGCTCGTCAATTACAACTACTCTTCTGCATCTCACTCTCTGTCTGCTACTTCCCACTCGCATACAGCCCGTCATCGATCTTGGTGAAAGGCTCGAAGGAGTGAAGAAAGATCCACCGTTCCCCTATCTCGAGCTTTTCAACACTAGCCGCGCATCCTCCATGCAGGTACCGCATAACAGCGGAGCTCCAACGAAGCTCCAACTGCATTAGCCACCGCCGCCATCGCCAGCACACTTTGCCAAGACCATCATAATGCGTACCTCGCTCGTCAAAGATCCCGAGGACAAGTCTCCTGGATGCTGCTTTCTCATCGTTGACGGCATCGTGAAACTGCCGCGTGAGCTTCTTGACGTGCTGCCAGTTCGGCCAGATCATGCCCCTTCATGCAGGCTGTCTCAACGCTTAGCTGCCATGCATTCTGGAGCATTCACTCCTGCTGAGTAATGGACATGAACATTGTGGACAGCATTTGATTCAGGTGGAGCTTTCATGCACTGAGTGCATTGTATCAACAGACGCCCATCATCAGTAGCGACAACATCTCCTGCTCCTCCGGCCCGACATGTGAGATTGATCTCGCACGTGGCCTGCCGTGCACGAACATGCCTCCTTCACTAAATATATCCAGAACATGGCCTATGTTGTACACTGGTCGGAAGTAAAGACGGCTGACTGCCCTTCGATGTTCTTCCGTCCACGCGAAACTCGTCAACATCCTGGAGCATGGCATACCCCTGCTGCATACACATTAACTGCACGACATGCACTCTGAAGTGGAGCCGACTTCCTTCAACCACAAATCAGCTCACGCCTGTCTACTTCACACTCTGCCAGCTTTGATAGTCTTGAAAGAAGACTCCAAGTAATTCAATCTCGAGTGCTTTCAATATATTTTCACTATGCGAGGTTGCTTTGGAACTCCGAGACATGTGGGCACGTGCGACATGGGCCATCTCGCGAATCGCCGGAGGATCCGATGCTAAAATCTAACATCCTTGTCGCCACTGCTTCCTATGTGGACCATGCTGACTCCGGAGAACGGATCGTGAGCTGCACAACACCTCACTGGCAAGACTCAATTGCCTTTTCCAAGTGTACAAAACTCATCACGTCTTGGGATTGCCATCATTTCAGCTTCTCGCAAGGGACCTCATCTACCACGACCAAAGACAAAAGAGAATAAGCCAATCTGAAGTTGTCGACCTGGCCTTGCCCCCTTCGAGTTCGTTGACAGCTGACTATCTCAATTGGATCTAAACGTCTGCATCTTGCCTCCGCTTCTTTACCTTGCTGGGACATCAATCGCTGCAGGAGCCTGGCAGCCAAAGAGCAAAAGATAATGTCAAAAACATACAGCACGCGGTATTCCAGCCCGGTCACCCATGGCAGTACTAATCACGCGGTCTAGAGATTCAGTTCACGGGAGCGGACGGGACCGTCTGTTGTCTCTAGCCTGTGGCCGTATGTGCTAGATCAAGGAAGAAAATATCTCAAGAAGCTTCGCTATCCTAGATGACAGACCTGTACGGAAAGACCAAGAAGCGTGAGAAAGGCCTCGCAAAGCAACGTCGGAGCTCGTGGAAGTCGACCAAGGAGACACCCAGTCGAGACGATCCAGGCCAGAGTTTCGATTGGGTAGTTAGGCAGGTGCCTTTCTGCAAGGCTGGTGGCAGAGCGTTTGCATGTTGTGCAACGACAGTACGACAGATGTTCCCTCGTAGCATTTGCGCGAGGTCAAGTCTTGGGTGTCTTGAACCGCAAGGACGTCTTGCTGCCGCCAGACATGGGCGCTTTCTTGCGGCTGGAACATGCTCAGGCTCTCTCTAATCTACGCGACCTCAACAGACATATCCAGAGATCTAAAGTGTTGACTTCAAACACTGGTGTTTGCTCGTCACGCCCCCCGCGAATGCAAAGCAACCAACCGCTGTCTAAATCTGCTCAATGCCAAGGTGGGCCACCTTCTCTGGCTCCAAGAACGTTAACGCTCGTCGCAATGACAGGGGCATGGACTCTGCAGTGCGGCAGGCCACCAAAGGGAATGTCTGCGAGTGGGTACTCTGGATTCGGAGAATAGTGCAATAGTCGATCGGAGGGAATAGCAGCGGGTGCATAGAAAGCCGACTTCCAAGGGGTGTTGAACTGCGACAGCTTCAGCTTGCGACGGCGATGAGCCGATGCGGTAGCCGCGACGAGGTGCAAAGTGCTGGGTCGCAGCAAGGCAGCGTGCGGGCTGTGGTGTGATGGAGCGCAATTGGTGGCGCCGGCGAGGTCGCAAAGCCGAGCCACAGCAAGTCAAGCATGGCGGCGACGACGAGCTCGAAGACGCAAGACGCTTTGGGCAGCGGCGGTGAGCTCAAAAGAGAATAGACGGGGAGGGTCACTGGCTGAGAGGGGGAGCGACGTTGAGGTCAGGAAGCCGCAATGTCGACGGACTGATTGCGACGATGACTATGAGGTCACAACAGCAACGGCGATGAGAACCAAAGGAGGCTACCACAACGAGGCCAAGCCAGAAGGAATACACAATTGCATACAGAACGACTACAAGTATGTACACGAGCTGGTCTTGGTTTCGCCCTCCTAGTCAAGAAGGGTTACTCACGACGGCCGCCAACGTGAAGGCGCCAGCTCATCGACCGTCTGAACAAAGGAAATTACCACCACCTGAACCAACACGTAGGCAGCACTGCGACTTACGTCCGTTGCATCGGTGGTGAGTGGCCCCATGCGATCAGAACAACTCCCAGCCGAAAGCACCGAAGAGGTGTCGGTCTTACGATCGTCTTCCGACCCCATTAGGGAAACGGCAAAAGGAAACAGTTCATACTCACTGACTTGGCCAGTAATCCTCCCCTTCCACCGTGACCATGTACAACCCTCTCCCCTTCTCGTTCCACCCGCGAACGTCGCCGTTGAAGAACTGAAAACGCTTCTTGGGCTTCTAACCCAATCGACGCTTCAAGTTCTCAACGAGAACGCCGAACGGAAGTCCGCACATGTTGGATGCTACGAACTGGGGGATTCTCGTTCTGTGTATGTTGTTGCGTATGTGCCGGCGGCGGGAATTGATTTGATAACAGCTGCGGGGCTTGCAAGTTGAAGAGTGTGAAGAAGAGGAAAGGAAGATGGAAAGAGAGGAGAGACGGGCGCCTTTTAATACTTGCGCAGGAGCTCTGACCACCATAACCTCACGCTTGGGGCGAGAATGACTCATCTGTTTGCTTACAAGCTGTTTGGAAAGCTTGTAGGAGAGGTGGATTCGCATCGGAAGCTCTGGTACCAGGAAAGACAGCTGGTGGATGAGTAGAACGACCACCCAATGCGAGCTTATGAGCTCTCCTACCAAGCGATTGAAGTCATGCGACTCTACGACGATCCACTGCAAAACATCATGCGCTTCCTGTGGGCCTTCAAGGTGGTCACATTGCCTCGTCGAGACGGCTGTCCGCGTACTGTTCCATCGGCTACAGCGAAGCGTGTTTCTTGCTCCCGTCATCGCGATGCCCGATACGCAAGAAGCATGGTCCGCGACTCATGACACCCATCTGCTCAAGAAGAACACGGCAAGCATGAGCTCTCGTGCCTCCGGATCAGCCACGCGACTAAATTTGACACCGAGCAGGCCATAGAGGTTGATGTCTCGAGAGAGCCGTGCGACTTCTTGAGAATGCTCAAGAGTGGTCTTTCGGCACCATTTCGTGTCACGCGGGTCGCGAATGCTACCCTCACTCACGCGAAAGTTCTGGTCGATTGAAAATTGTTTGTAATGATAGGATGAAGTCGAGCTAAAGTCGATATACACGTTGCTGCATTGGCGGGCCGAGTGGACCCTGAGCACCGAGCTCGGCGCTAGTGGAGCTGTCACATGTTTCCTCTGGACCCTGTTACCAAACTTCAGCTTCACGACCATAGAAGATACATGTACCTATTTCTACAGTGCGCAAGAATGAGCTAACGCAGCCCAGCGAGAAGCATAAGGTAATATCAGGATGCGAGTCTGTACAATTCCAACGTTGACGCGAACGAACTCTATCGCAGCACGTGCCTCTCTACACATGCATCTGACAAAAGACAGCATCCATTTACAACAAAGCTCTCTATCGCTGACACGTAACTCGTAACACGATGCTGTTCAGCGCAACCACCTAGGATGATGCAGCAGCGTCGCCCGCCTCCGCCTTCTTCTCCGGCAATGCCGCGTCGGAGCTCTGAGCGCTCCCAACACTCTTCGCGCTCTTCATGCTCTTGGACCGCTTATGGCTCAACTCCTCCTGTACATTTTTCAACGCATCAGGCCCGCCAACTTTGCCAAGCTTCTGAGCCA
Organism: Phaeophleospora eucalypticola; assembly: GCA_022814565.1. Lineage (NCBI taxonomy): Eukaryota > Fungi > Ascomycota > Dothideomycetes > Mycosphaerellales > Mycosphaerellaceae > Phaeophleospora > Phaeophleospora eucalypticola. Next base: position 1,294,519 of record JAKLNG010000005.1, on the reverse strand, counting down.
TGATGGTGTTCTGCTGCTGCAGCTCCGCAATCTGCTCGCGCAGGAGCGTATTCTCTCTCCTAAAGAGATCGCTCTGGTTGCGGAACTCATCACGTTCCCTCGTCACCATCGACATCTTGTTCGCATCGTCTTTCTTCTTCCTCTTCTCTTCAGCCCTCTTGGCTTCTTTCATTTGCTTCTGCTCCAATTTCTCCATTTCCTTCCGATGCTTCTCCTCGGTCTTCTTCATCTTCTTCTCCATTTCCTCTTTCGCCTTGGCCTGCTCGGATTCTTCCTTTTCCTGGCTCTGTTTGAGCTTGCTTTCTTCTGCCATTCGCTTCTTTGCGAGCTGCTCATTGAGCTTTTCTCTCTTTTTTACAAGCTTCTGCACCTCCTTGTCATGGTTGTTCAAGCCTCTCCTGTCTCTTGATGAGTCTGAAATGTTACTTGCCAAACTGAGGGCGTCGACGGAATCGTTCACCGGCTGGCCTGGTTCTTCAGGAGCTGTCGTCACTCTATTCATCTCTTCCGCAGACAAGAACGAATCGATTGAGGAGGTGTCTGAAGAATCATCCGACGAATCTTGGTCGGTTGACTGCATGCGTTGGTGCAGCATGCCGGACACTGAAGCTGGTGCATACGTTTCCACCCCCGCCCCAATTGCTCTTCCGATGTTGCTTAGCAAGCCACCTGAATTCTGAGCCTGATCCGAAGACACTGGTTCTGTTGATGCCCTTTGGATCGATTCTTTGCGGTCTGTGGATGCTTGCTCGCCCCCATTAAGAGTTGCAGACGCCACGCTTTCGTTTCGCTTCTGAGCTTCTGCCTCGTGCTCTGATGTCTCCTGTTGTTTGTCCAAGTCATCATCTGGATGAGGAATATGATCCTTACTGCATGCCCAATTGAAAAATTTGTGAACGTCGGAAATCATCGTCTCTGGTGTTCCTCGCTCCACAAGGAACCGAGGAATACCGCCGCCTGGGTCTGATCTTGTGATCATGGTCCATTCTACTGGGTTCAACTCAGGATCATTCTCGGAGTCGGCATGCGGCTTATCCAGCTGCTCCCCTTTTGCGTCTTCACCCCGCGATTCTGCAAACCCGGCAGTATGTCCTCGATCTCGCGTCGTTTGGCTTTCATTGTTTGAGTTGGACAGCAGGTTGGGAGTGGATTTGGTTTTACTCGTCGACAAGGGAATCTCGCGAATCATCTCCACAGATTCGTAGTGTCCTCGCACATAGCCAGATCGGATGGGCGCGTCTGGGTGCTCCACGGGCTTTGACACGACCATGAAATGCCGTGGTATGTGCTTCTGACCTGACTCCAGCTCAGCCGCACTGCTCTCCGACAGCACGTCGTCGCTCTCCAGTAGCATTGCCATGAAGTCTCGCGGTGTCACCGGTCCTGGAAATTGAGCACTCAGCTGGTAGACTTCGAGTCTGCCGACTCCGTCCACATCTATACGTTCCAAGCGACGGTCTGCTGCCAGCCCACGTACAGCACCAGCTCCTGGACCTCCAGATACTGTCATGCTTTCCGCAAACTCCCGCATCATGGCCCGCTTGAACTTGTCGAAGCCGAGACCCTCGTGTACACTTCTCCTGGCAAACCACGCGCCATGTCTGTCATGTCCCGCCATCTTGTAAACCGATACTTGTAGTGGATTATCAGACGCCTTGAACTTCATAGGCTTCCCCCAATTCTTCTGTAGACTTGCATGCTGCTCGTCGGGAGGATGCGATCGTGCTGCGGACGGATGTATATCTTTATGCGATTTGGCCGAGTTGGGTGTACTGTGGTGAGGCTTCGCATCGCTAAAGGGCGTGCCATTGGCGTTGGGCGGTACAGAGTTGCAGATGAGCTCGCCGGCAGTGAAGCAGTCGCTGAGGTACTGATTGAGGTTGTCCTTGGGCACCTCGTTCCATTCTACCGGGCCAAGGTACTTCAGTGCATCGTGGAGTTCCGCCATGATTCGAGATCGCGCAATTCGGAGGGTGTTTTGTCGCAGCTTGTTACTTGAAGGAGGCTGGTCTATGCTGCTTCATGGGGGCGGATCAGGCAGCGAGGTTGTGGCCGTCGATATTGCGCGGACGTGGAGGTGTTTGCAAGTCAAGATGAGGTGTCAAGTGGAGACATCGCTGAAGTGTGTTGTGAATGTGTTCGCATAATCGGACTCGATGCTCGCAGTGATCCGGTTCGGCCGGCAAGGTCGAGGATGGTGTCGTGTTCCAGCTTCCAATGGACCCGCGTGGCTCTGATATCATCGCCTCGCTGGTGCATGACTTGCCGCTCACTTCCTTCTATTTGCTTTCCTGCCAAGAAAGCCGCGGAGCATCGTCATTCACAGCAGACGGCCAGACCGTCCATGCAGTTCCCAAGCAAGCGCTCAGATCTATCTCAAAAACTTGGCATCGAACTGCAAGTCTCCAGGAATGCTGGTGTCTGCTCGAGCTGATGTCGTCAACCCAACCCCACCACCCGGAGCGCCCTCCGGACCAGTGGAAAACAACATTACGAGGCATGTGAAAGTCATGTGCTGCTAGGGAGATACACTTGGCAAAGTATTTTGCATTATGCCGTAAAGCCGTTTCTTCTCGTCACCTCCTACTTGACGCTACACAGGCATCGACAGTCTGGTACTGGGCACGTCTCATGCTTCTTAAACCACTCGCGGGCGTGGTTCGCGTGATAGCCATGCTGGCAGTTGACGCAGAACGTGAAGATGGATTTGGCCATTACATCGCCCAGCTTCTGTAACTCTTTCGCTCCTCCACGCCGCAAGGGATCCGGTGTTCCAAGCCACATCCGGCAGACACTGCACCGCGGCATGTGTCTGCCACATTTCGGACAGACAATCCCCGCGCTTGCTGAGGGGTTCGGCCCATTCTTGGAGGTAGTGGTGTTGTGTTGCCGCGCTGGTGCCATGGATCGTCCGTCGTGCTTTGCGAGAGATCGTTTACAGTGATTGCATTGTAACACCACCTGAGCTGGAGCAGGCTCAATCATTGTCTGGCCATCTCTTGTCCTCGCCATGTGTGAATGCTGGACGACGAACTTGGTCCTCTCCATGAACGTCCGCCAGCTCTGCATCTGCATGAAGTACGTATCCTTCCAGAACTCCCATCGAATGTCGTCCACATAAAGAGGGTTGGTGAAGGCGGTGGCTAGTACGGCGGTTTGTAGATCGTTCGTCTTTGTGATGTACGTTTGAAACAGGTCGACAGCCTGCTCTCCCAAGCCTGTCAATAGGATACCTTCCAAGTCGCCGTTCTTGACCGCCCGTGCGGTCTCGCCTTCTATGAACCCGTTGAGATCGGTGTCGTTGAGGTATTTCAAGCCGAGTGCGACACGGTATCCGAGATGCAGGTAGTTGGTCTTCATGACATCTCGCCAATTTCCGGTTGTGAGGAAAGTCAAGAGAGCTTTCAATGCCGGGTCATCAGTATCGGCAGACATCCACAAACACATCTGCATTCGATCATAGTTAGCCGTCATTTCCATGCTGCACTGGAAAATGAGTCCACGAACCTCTCGCTGCTCTTCGTTGATATTATCAGATGCCAATAGAGCACCGAGTCCGATGTTTGGCACAGTCTTGCTGCGAATCAACGATCTCAATAGGTTCAGAGCAATGTGTTTGTATCCGTGTAGGACGGCTTGAACAACAGCCTGGTAGTAGAGACCTCGTTCAATGAGTTCCTGACACTCTGTTTCGAGGCTTTCCGTGGTGAACTGATCACAGTCAGCACCTGTCAGGGAAGAAACAAATGTAGCACTCACCTTCCAACCGCAGATCTCTAAGCACAACTGCCGATGCTCCGGAAACTCCGTGCGCTCTCCTTCAAATGCGGGCAGTTCGCGAGACACATTCAGCGCATTGACCGCATCCTCGATTTTAGCAATCGATGGAGACAACGTCCGGCGTGATAGGTTGCCAATCCTCTCGGAGCTAATTCCTGATACACCCACATAACTGAGGTCGAGCGACTCCGCGATCATGCCACAGTTTGTTGCTTGCACCTGGAAACGATTGACGATCTCCCACAATCGTTCTAGCTGCCAATTGCCTTGAACTATGCTCGCGTTCTTTTCGCAATCGAACAAATAGCCCTGGCGACACCTTTCACGCTGGATCGTTGCTGGTGCGAGGACTCCAGCTAGGCGCAGATCATCAGGCTTGCAAGTAATTTTCTCCTTGACACCATCTTCGTGTCCCACCTCACCACTGTACTCTAGCGGACCGAAATCTTCTGCCGTCCTTTGCTGTTTGTACGGTGCTTGTGACTGTACGGCCTCTCCTCGTGCTTTTGTCTGAGCAATGCAAAGGTTTTCAAAAGCCAGACAGATATCTCCTCGGGCAGTTAAAGCAGCCTCAGGCACGTTGCCCGGCACTCGCAGCACTTCCAGTCTTCGATTTGGTCGAAGAGCGAGCACAGACTGCTCAGCGAGGGATGCGGTCGCCATCCAATCAAAGGCAATTATGGGAGAGCTTGCTTTGAGATCGCTCGACGTTTCCTCAACTGGCGACTCAACAGTGCGAGACTGAGAGAGGTAGCGGTTGCAAGGCCAAGCAGTTCCCCCATACGGATTTGCTGGTTTATTCTCATCGTTTACGCCAGAATTTGCGCTTTCGCGCATATCCACGACCTTCAATTCTCCGCGGCTTGAGCAAATGCCCAGACGGCCGCGTTGCTGGCCGGAATACCGCAAGCTCCAAACTGTGGTACGCGATGTGTTGTCTACTGCGGGTCGTAAATCGAAGACAGCGGCAGTACTCCGCCCGCCGGTGCTCGCCTGAGTAATCCAGCGTTTGTCCCATACGGTGACAGTGGGCTCATCTGTAGGCCCTGCAGAGGCGAAGTAATTCTCGTCGAGCGGATCGATCGCGATGTTGTTCACGTTCCGAGTGACTGACTGAAGGTTGCTGTTGCCGCCAGAAAAGCCATCTTGTATGCACAGTCAGATCACGTAGAGGCCGCCGAGTATATGAGCTTACCTCTCAGGTCATACAGCCGCACGTATGACCGTTGCGCTGCGACAATGAGCTCCTGCGGCTGGCTGGGAAAGAATCTCACGCTCGACACAACTTCCGCAGGACACAGTCTTCTGACTGGTTCTTCATGGCTTCGAGATCCTCCACTAGCATCGTAGATATTCAAACAATTGTCCGAACGGGTCTTGTCCAGGGCAACAGCTAGCCAGTGCTCGGTGCTCAGGGCGATGGAATTGCATTTCCGCTGCTGTTTGAGTTTGAATGTGATGAGAGTCTCCGACGGCTGGTCATCTTCACGCAGCTTGACTAGACAGGCACTACCGGAGACCAGGCCAAGGGCAACGAGAGACTCGTCGGTTTGAGACCACCAGAAAGCACCAAAGTTCGGCAGTCTTCCATAGCGGGCAACTGAAGAGTATCCGATGTGCTTGCGGCTCCGATGGTGCACTTGATTGAGGGTCAGACTTTGATCGATCACATCAACGAGAAGGAACCTCTCCCTCTCGCCGGGCGACCAGCGGACCTAGAGCGTGCGGTGAGCTTTGCACACATTCGTCGTTTCGTTGGAGACAACATACGGCAGCTTCCATGCTCCTTCCACATAGCGAATGACGCAGGTCTGCTGACAGTTTTCAGGAACCTGCCGGCGCGATGGCCGCTCAAAGTCGTTTGGGCTTGCGACGTAATAAGAAGAGTATGGACGATAATGTAATAAGTCCAGGGAAGCCGAGATGGCAGGGCCACTCCAGCGTTGCAGCCTAAGGCACACTATTTCGGCTAAACCCGCGTCTGTTCACGCCGGTGCCAACGTCAACTTGCAGTTCGCATCTTGATCTCGCGCTTGCACGTGTTGCAATTGTAGAGTATGACCCACCCACGTCGCTCGCAGGAACGGCGAACGGCGAACTGTAAGTTCTTTGCTTGACGTCTCTACTGAACATGAATTCGGTTCAGAAGGGAAAGTCCCGCCCACCCCCTCTTCCTCCGCGTCAGTCAAGTTCGACTGCCATGGCGTCGACTGAATCCGACGAGCCTCCACCGTACGAGCTTGTTGCTCATCAGCAACGAGCTTTAGAGAAGGCGACGGCTCCGTCTACGAGGCCGAATCCTGCTGTCGTACCTGGACTCGAGCACAATGACCCTCGCTCGTCTTCGCAGCAATCTCTCGTTCCTGAGCCGGGCGACCAGAGCGGACGAAGAACGCTGCTGCTCATCTATATTCACGGTTTCATGGGGGACGAAACCAGCTTCAGAAGCTTCCCTGCACACGGTAAGTGGGATCATAGGACATTCATTTCGACGCTCCAACAGCAAGCAATCGTGTCTGGCCTTGAGTCATCCTCTGACATGTGATAGTCCATAACCTCCTGTCCGCTCTCCTGCTTGAAACACATGCAGTCCACACCAAGATATATCCCAGATATCGATCGAAGAACCGTATCACATTTGCACGCAATGATTTCAGCAAATGGCTGGAGCCACATGAAGGCGATTCGACAGATGTCGTACTTCTCGGCCACAGCATGGGAGGCTTGCTTTCTGCCGAAGTAGCCCTGATGCCTCCGGAAGTCCCACCGCCACCTTTGAAGCATCGTATTCTTGGCACTATCAACTTCGACGTGCCTTTCCTTGGCATGCATCCTGGTGTTGTCAAAAGCGGTCTTTCAAGCATCTTCAAGCCGGCCGGAGAAAGCCCTGGAGATCATTGGAGCGACGAGCAGCAGCAGAGCTCAAGCAGTTCATCTCCTCCTCAAGGGCAAGGAAAGGCAGCCGCGCCTCCCTCCCGGACAGATACACTTTTCGCTCCTGGGAAGCAAGACCCAAACTTCAATCCTGCGTTCAACAACGATGTAATCTTGCCAGTTCGAAAGGGTTGGCGTAATGCCTGGCACTTCATTAACAAGCACTCAGATGATTTATACAAGTCGACCAAGAAGCTTGTCTCTTCTCACCTGGAATTTGGCGGCGCGATGGCCAATTACAGCGAGTTGAAAACTCGATATGCCAGAATCAGAGCCCTGGAGGAGCAGGATGGACGCGTACGCAAGACGGTCGTTGAGGGCGGCGTACCGCCGAGGGTTCGCTTTGTGAACTATTACACTGCGAGTACTGGGCGTCCGAAGAAGCCATCTTCACCACACAGAAGACTTTCTCCAAGCCCTCACGGCAGCCGACCATCATCGAGAGTCTCAGAATCGCGCCAATCGCTTGACGACCGCGATACCGATGCAAAAAGATCCAGGACAATTCACGAAAGCAGCTCTGAACAAGGCCTCGAAGATATCAGCGACAAGCAGTGGAACGATGCCATGGAGTCTCTCAGCATCGACAAACCTCCGCAGGCCGACAAGGAAGGCATCGAGTCCAAGCCATCTTCTTCAGATTCACATGCCTTGCCTCCGCTTCCATCATCACCTCCACCCCTGGGAGACTTGAGCTACATTCAGGACAAAGACACACGGAAACTTGTTGAGAAGGAACACGAGAGGGCAGTAAGACTTTACGAAAAGGCGTTGAAGGATCGTGCCAAGCTTGACGACAAGCGGAAACGCAAGGAAGAGAAGACAGCAGAAAGAGCTAGTCACGAGAAGAGCAAAGGGACTCGACCTGTTGCGCAGAAGCCAGAACCTGAAATGTCTCATTCAGAGAAGGAAGAGCTGCGCCTGCACAAAGAGAAGCTGCGAATGGAAGCCGAAGGGAGGAGGCTGAGAGGAGAGCCTGAGCCTGAGCCCGAACCCGAAGCTGATCCTGAGCCCGAGCACGAGAGAAGTCCGGCGTCATTGCAAGCAACACCAGCCCTCGAGAGGACCCCTGAATCGCAAGTTCGATCTCCTTCGATCGCTCCTTCAACGGCCGCGTCCATCAACACGCAAGATACGAATATACTTGCTCCAAGTGAGAAGGCAGAGTCCAAGGCACCAAAGAAGGATCGCAAGTTCTGTGTCCTTCCCCCGAAAGACTCCAACGGCGAGCGCGATCCTTGCTGGGTGCGAGTGTTCATGGAGAATGTAGATGAGGTGGGCGCGCATTGTGGGCTATTTTTCGTTGACGAGAGATACGAGCGTCTCGTTGGTGATGTTGCAGAACGGATTGAATCATGGATCAGGGAGCGGAGTGAATAGCTGAATCTCTGTTAGGACATTTGTGTGCCTAGCGTGATGTCAATAGGGGTATGCTGGAGTACAGCGTAAACCTTAGGCATATTACTATCAGACCAGACCTTCTCAATGGGTATTATGCAGTTGAGCAGCGTTCAATCCACACTATTCGAAGAATCCACCACCACTCTCGTCGCCGCTCTCTTCCTCTGTGGCCTCTACCTTTGCCCTGTCGCTTTCACGAGCAACTGAGCCCTTGCCGACAGACTTCTTGCCTGCATCTTTATTCGCCTTCTCCGTCTTCTTTGTACTCTTCTTGTGCGGTCGCGGAGCTTCAACTTCCTCCTCAGGCCCATGCTGCTTCAATCTGCCTTCTCGCAAATCCTTCAGCGTCCCCTCCTTCCCACACTTCCTCACCAACTCCCACATCTGCGCATCGCCCTGCCGTCCCACCTCAGCACCCTCAGTCTCCGGCGTGGCGGACTTCTCCTCCCCACCAGCAGCATTCTTCTTCGGCGGAAAAAGCTTCACATAATCCTGGTCCAGCGGAAAATACAACGCATAATTCAGATCCACCTCCGCATCTTCCACTTTCCCGCTCAATGCCTCTGCCCTCTCCTTCTCATTTCCTTGTTCTCGGCAAGTCTTCAACTCTTTCCGCAGCTTCTTCAGCCTCCTCTCCGCCTTTTGCCGCTCGAAAAAGCGCACTTTGTGGTACTTTCCAATCATATCGCTTCTCTTCTTCGCTTTTTCGGCTTCGGCGAGTTCATGCTGCGCGCTTTGCAGGGCGCGTTCCTTTTCGACTCGCACATCTGCTGGCAGATTCTCTTGCTTCTCGAGAAGTCGGCGGAGCGATCGAATGGAGGACTTAAGCTCGTTGACCGGGTGGGCTTTTTTGAAGGACTTTTTGCCATGATTTGGTCGGAGCTGGTGCTCGTTCGGCTTATGGCGTTTCCAGGCTGGCCGAGAGTCGGTTTCATCGGGCGCATGTCGTTTTGTCGCCATTTTGTGATTGGATTTGAATGTCGAGGCAAGTCGCGAAATTTGAGGCATGCGATGTTAAGCAAAGCGGGACTCGAGCAGAAGTTGGCTCTAGCTCCCGCGAATCCTTGATCACGTGCTCAAACTCGACGTCTACGAATTGAACAAAATCGTCACATCGTTTTTGAGTACTATGCGTGCTCTTCTAAGAATCGTACAGATCATGCCATTTTCATCATTTCTCATCCGAGCGCTCTAACTTCTCGATCCTCTCAACCCTCATCGTCATGACCCTGTCCCACGATATCCGTACGAATCTTGCCAACTGACTCCAGAAATGCCTGCCTGCCTCGTGTTCCCTGATTCTACCGAGAAGCTCTGCCACGTCTTCTCTGATTTCTGCGCGAGGATGGAAAAGGCCCATGCCGATATAAAGTAGTCCAGGCTGGCCGCTGTTCGAAGCCGTCTTGTACTCCCAAACGCCATGAGCAATAACAGAGAGAAGCTGGCTGATTTCTTGCTCGGTATGGATCGAGCTACAGAGAGCTGAGTAGATGTTGGCACTCTGTTCGTGACCTAGTCGTAATTTTGCCAGCCTGTCGTGTAGATGTTGCAGATCCAGGTGTTTCACCGGGCGGTGAACATAGTAAGTTGCAAGATCCTGAATGAAGTTGTAATAGCTGCGAGTATTTCGCCAGCCCTCAATTCTGGTCGCATTTGCTGCGAGCTCGTTGTTCTTCGCTTGGGCAGAAGGCCACACGTATCCATGTCCAGTCACGTCAGGGGGAAATTCCTTGGGGCCCTCGGACGGGGAATCTTCTGAAGCGGGAAAGTTTGGCTTGGGACTGTCCGGATTATGAATGTCTAAGGCACTGGCGCCATAGACAGTCTCCTCGAAGCTCGCGGCCAATCGTGTGAATTTGACCACCCATTTTCTGAACTTGGCCCGAATGGCATTCTCGCCATGCCGTTCGTTGATAGCTGCCAGAACACTCTGCATGAAGGCTCCGTCTCCAGTCGCGTCTCCCGTTAAACTTCCACCATGGGCATTGTTACCACCCAAACCGTGGTGTAAGCTGGCGCCAGCATTCATGAGAGCAGTGATTCCCCCTTGGCCACCAGCTGCTGCAGTGTTTGTCTGATGTGTGTTCTGATGAAAGAAGACGACACCCTCGGTGAGAGGCGCTTGCTCAACGTGATTAGAGATGCGCATTCTTCCAGTACTTATATCACACAACACGTCCCACCATTCCGTCTTGTGGGCAAAGGCTGGATTTGTGACACCAGCGATGAAGCCAGGGACCTTGAGGAGGTCATCAATTTTGGTAAGGTCAGTGTAGGGAAATGCATGCCTCGTGAATCCACGTAGCATAGCACCAGAAGCAAGAGCACACGCGGCCAGCACAGCTTCGGCGACTTCAGAGCTTGGTAGATTGTGACCCAGGAATATTATCCTCTTTTGAGTCAACAGAGCGTTTAAAAGGACAATGATTGGATGTGTCGTTGGTCCAGAAGTCGTGAGATGGGGATGCGTTGGATTGAAGGGTACGACCGATGCTGCATGAGGAGTGCTGAAGGTAGTGATGAGTTTGATCAAGCTGAAGTCCCCGACTGTTTCGGGGCTGACGGCTGTCGGAATCTTGACTGGTACAGGTACATTTGCGTAGTTGATGACGCTCTCGAACTCGTGGGTATCTCGCGGGAGTCCATATCTAGACTTGGACTGAAGGTGTGTAGCGCTCAGCTGGGGCTCGATCGCTTGGGTAGAGTCTTGCTCCTTTTTCGCTGCCATTCGCTGCGCAATCATTGTTTCAAATTTCTCTAGAAACAAGTCTTTGGCATCGCTTGACTGCAAGATGGACTTCTCAAAGGGGCTCAACCGGGGAAGCAGGGACAAGTCCATACTGTTGACCGCATCGTATAGGCTGGCTAGTGTTTCCACCATGGGATTTGCGAAGTACTGTTCAAGGGCCAGTAGGAGTAGCGGCTTGTAAATATGCAAAAACGAATGGCGTGTACATATTGCCATAGCCTTCACGATCGCTCCTCTTTTAATGGTGTTGTCATGCTTGGTATTGACCAGGTTGAGAACATAGACGAGCGGCGGGCCATCCAGGCTCACATCTTCGGAGTCCTCATCGCTCCCAGATTCCGTCTCATCGTCCAAATCCTCGCCTTCGTCCTCCTCGCCGCTGGTATCCTGCTGTTCGGTATTCTGCTGGTCTCTTCTTCTTCTCCGCTGCCGCCTACCGTTTGCGCCGGGCTCCTCTTCCATGCCAGCATCCTTGTGTAAGAAGAAGATTGTCCAATCCTGGCTCCTCATGTGAGCCTGGTCAGGCAACATCAACTCGGCGAGCATGTGTTCATCTCCACCGACCGGGCCAGGATACTGATGTTCCATGATGCTTCCGCGATCGATGTCAAAAGACGCGACCAAAATATATTCGACATGTTTCTCAGTTCCGTTCGGTGGGTACTGCGACCTGATCGGCTTCGCTATGCGCTGATGCTGCTTCGGTGGTGACTGTATGTACTGTTGGGCAGAGTTTGCCGCAGAAACGGAGGATTGATTGCCGCTGGAGTAGTACGAGGTGTTGGAGTGTGTGTGCCTATGATTGACGGTCAAGTGGTTGCTGTCCTCTCCATGCGACGGCGAGCGCACACTGGACGAGGGAAAGGAATTCAGCGAGCCGGAAGCCTGTCGTTTGGACGCCGTCGAGCTGGTCGAATTGGTGTTGGGCCGCGCCGGTAACACAGACGCCATATTGATTGCGATGGCTGGTGAGGCGGCCTACCTCGTCGCCAGCAAGAGACGTCTTCCTTCACCGCACGATTCGCGAACCCAAGTGCTACCTTATCGACCCCTGCATCTCCATCCTCCAATGCCCCGCCGGGACCCTGGCCCGGTGGGCTCGGTTGGTACCGAAAAGCTTAGGCATCTGGTTGCTGCCCCAGCTAAACGTCAACAAACAGCCCTACGACTCAACTTTGGAACAGCATCGCGACACGCCCGTGGCATTCAGCACCTCGCCTCGCAACCCACATACAATCTCACAGCATGGTAATGACTGCTTGCTCGCTGGACTCCAACAGATACTGACATCAACTCGCAGTCCGTCCGACAGAACCCCTTCAAGCGGCAGAACACGGTGTCTCCAGCACCAAGCACCTCGCCCACGAAAGCCCCAACGACCCTCTCTCCAACCAAGCCGAGCAGCCTCTCGCCGGAGAAGACAAGCCCATTTGTGCGGCGACCCAGCCAGATTGGCTCGAACCCAGACCGACCCTCGAGCCCATTTGCAAGGCCGTCAAGCAGCCTCAGCATTCCCGCATCGCCTTCGCGAAAGACGAGCGCCGCCAGCCAGAACGATGCGCCACCGAGTCCGTCGCTGCGTTCGCCGTTGAGACAGCCCAGCGCATCTCCTGCACCAGAAGAGCCAGACACTCCTACTTTCGCCTCTTCGTCTCATGCTCAAGTGGATGGAGCTCGCGTCTCCTCCGAAGAGGACCCAGAAGACTCGCCCTTCTACATGCCACCCAGTCCCGCCAACCTCCGACCAACGGCACAGAGAACTATCACATCGTCAAGTAACACAACCATCAAAGGCCCTTCATATGGTGCTCGTTCCAAGCCTACAACGTCCGCACCGAAACTCAACGCAGCTGGAGGTGGCTATAATCACGTACCCCAGCCCTTACTGCACAGTATGCGAGAGTCGTTCGAAGTCTTAGACAGCAGCAACTCGGGCTCAGTCAACTCTGCTGCAGTATCTGAGATGCTCGCACAGATGGGAATGGACAACACGCCTTCGTCCTTGAAGGACTTCTTTCCACCCAACGGGCCGGCGCAGCTCAATCTGGCGAGATATTTGGACGTTCTCTCGGGACCACTGGCAGATCTGTCACAAAATGAGGAGCTTCGCGCCGCGTTCGAGGCCTTTGACCTTGACGACAGCGGCCAGATCGACGTCAACACTCTGAGGGAGGCGTTGTTGCACACGGCTCCTCAACCCGGAGAGGACATGGTTCAATTGAGCGACCGGGAAGTCGACAGCATCCTCGGCGAATTCACGAGCAGGAGAGCATTCGGTTCCAAAGGTTTGCATGCTTCCAAAGGCAAGGGAGACGTATTCAGATATCGAGATTTCATGGCGAGCATCAACGGAGGCGGAGCGACTTCCAATGGGTCAGAAGCTGCTGTCGCGATCTGATCTGTTGGAGTGCGTATGTAAATTGTATGTTTATGACCCAATGCCCGAGAGCAAGACCCCGCCATGCAAGTAATGTTCAAAATACATGATCCAAGATTCATTCGTGTAGACTGTCATCTCCACGGCGCTGGCTGGAAGATTCGCTCTCCTTTTCGTGACTGTTGTAGCCTTTCGACTAGAGCCGGCAGTGTTTGCTCCAACGGCAGATCGCACCTGACGCCTTCTCTGCCGTTCGTGTTACTAGGCACGTCCGCGAAGAAATTCTCTTCGCCTCTCAAGCCGCCCATATTGACAGCTGCAACCGGTTTGCCTTGTTCTTTAGCTCGTTTTGCAATCCTCCATGCGGAGTATGTGGCAAGCGACGAGCCTAAAACCAGCAGTCTGCTCGCACCGTCGACCGCAGACTCCACCGCAAGTTTGACCGGGTTTGAGATGGACTCGCCGAACATAATGACTGCCGGCTTTAGGATGCCCGCATTAGATCCGCTGTTCCATGCTCCGTCTGCATCAACGATGACTTTCTTGCCTTCCTCGGCGAGCTTCGGATTATGGAGGCATTTTGGACAGGCAGGATATTTGAAGGTGTTGTAATCAACCCCCGGCACATCCACATCGCCATCCGGATTAGTTTTCAGCCCGAGCCTTCGGCGCTCATGGGGGTCTTCCGTTGTCAGCGCTCCACTTTCCAGCATCTGTGCGAGGAACACCGCCCAAGCCGGATTCAGCCTTGAAAGGTCGTCCTGGAAACGGTCTCTATCATATTCCGTTCGGCAGGTCAGACAGACGGTACTTCTCAGATAGCCATGCAGTTCAAGAGTCCTCAGCCGCGGATGCGCCTTGCTGTGGAACGAATCCACATTCTGCGTCACCACGTTGTTGACGAAGCCCAATTCTCCAAGCTGGCCCACTGCGAAGTGAGCAGGATTGGGCTTGCTACGATAGAGGTTGGTCCATCCCAGGAAACTCCGCGCCCAGTACCTCTTCCGCGCCTCATGATTGCCAGAGAATTCGTGAAAATATATCGGCCGGTAGGTTTTGTTCAGCGTATAGGTGCCATGACTCCCTCGATAATCGGCAAGGCCAGAAGCGACCGAGATTCCCGCGCCGGATAGGATCAAAGTCTTGCCACCGGTGTCTGAGGCTGGCGAAGGCGAGGCGAGGAAATTCTGGAGGGCGTCGACGGCGCCGTCGATGGTGGATGCAGTCGCCGGAAAGAGCGTCGGATTTGGCAGAGGCGCGGTGTAGGGAATTCTCATCAATCGACCGCCAACCATTGATGCCGTCTGAAGATGCGCCTCATGCTTTGTACAGAGTGCTGTTCTCTGAAGAAGCCCGCGTGGCTGACACGCGATGAGTAAGATCCCGAGTCAATGAAGTCACGTCTGCGCTAGCGCGAAACCCGCAGAGTCTGAAGTTAGCGCATTGAGGGCTCCCGCTTGTGAACCTTGAAGTTGCCAGTCGGCACTTCCGCACCTCAGGGCAGCTTAAACGAACCCCTTTCTGGTGAACTTTCGTGTCCTGTATCATTATCGTCGGCACCACAGCATGCAGCTGCAGTGGTGAGGCGGCGGTCGCAAGCTGGAGATGCTGTGCGCCAGCCTAAGCAGAGCGCGCTCCAGATGTCGCACGATGGTGGACGCAGCACGCTCGCGCACGGCGTGATGGAGCACTTGACAGTGTGCAAGTGTTGGTCTGTAACAGCACAGACAGGATCGAAAACTTGGATATCCCCGTATCGCATCTCTTCCAGCTCCGGCCCGTTCCACGTGCAGCATGGCAAATTTCAGTTTGAGCAAATCGAACTCTCGGACAACCACTGCCCTCTCATCGTCGGGTGCAGGATCACGTTTCGGGACAAGCCCCACGGCCTTTAGATTAATGATATGCCCTAGGATGCCACCCGCGTCCGTGGCACAGCGGCACAGATGGCCACAATGAGAGCCCACGAGAAGCAGGTACGGAAGGCGCTCGCAGGGATTGTTCGCTTGAAACGACGTGCCAGCTCTGGTTTCACGCGCAAGTTGTGGACGAGCATTGGCCTGGATTCTCGATGCGATTCCGCAGTGCCACCGCTCGTTGCTGCTGCGTCGGTCGTACGTGTCGTAAGCCATTATCAAATGGTCACGAGCAGGCAATCTGGTCGGATGTCGTTTCAAGGCGCGTAGGTATAACAGAGGCCCAGCAGCCGCCCAGAGCTCGTCTGGAAGCGAGTGAGTAAAGTGACAGAAGTCCCGCAAAGTGCAGAAGAGCAATATTGGAGCTTACTTTGACGCCCCGGCAGTTGCGGCCGAGTACATCTCCTCGCTACCAAGTCCCGAGGGCCGCCCAACTTTACATTGGATGTACATTGATTGATCATGGCGGCAAGAGGCAGGCATAAGAAGCTCACGTCTGACACCCGCCTCGACGTGGTAACCTTGATGCTGGATGGGAGGCCTCCTCCCCCACCAACCGCAGCCAACATGGCCCCACCTGCCAACGGCGACAACAAAAGACGATGCGACTCCCTCTCGCCGCTCGATGCCCACTGCTGGAAGTCGCAACCGCCGCAGACGAGCAGAGAATTCCTACGCCGTCGCTATCTCGCAGACGGACCCGCGTCCGGCCGAAGTAAGTCCACTCATATCCGCACGGCGACTGCCTCCACTATGCGGTTTGCACGATTGTACTTATTCGCTTGCGGAAGCAACGCTGATGGAAACTGTGCAGAGGCAATCGCGACAAGGCAGGGAGGCGCGCTGCGAACGGCGAGAATGGCGAAGCAGGAACTGCACTCGCCGCCTTCCTCTGTCTCCCAACTCGTCCCCCAGCAACCGCGCCAACAACGGCAGGCAGCCACGCCTGCCTCTTCGACAGCGACGGCATGCTCGCCACGTTCTACAGCAAAACATCGACCGGCACCGCTCACTCTGCGCAGTAGCTTTGGCTACACAGAAATCACCACTGCAGATCTCAAGCAGCGAATATGTGACGCTCGCACAGCCAATCCACCCACGACGATTACACAGGTGCCACTTGACCAGCGCGACCCATTGCCGCCGACCCCGACCACGCCATTCGCCATGGGTAACAAGCCCTCCAGCATCTCCGGGAGCCCGGTGCCCGACGAGAAGTCCATTCGCAGTGTCATGCGGCGAGACTCGAAGATGCCCATGTCGCGGAAGAGCTCCTTCAACCTCTTCAAGCGCATTGACAGCAAGAGCCCTCTCCCGAGAGACGTCACCGCGAGCGTCATGTCAATCCTGCACCGGGACGGCCACAAGAAGGAGGACAGCACTGCGACTGACGACGACGGCCAAGTGAGCGTTCCGACGGACCCGTTTTACGACCAGCACGACTACGACGATTGCAGCCGGTATCCGGACGTGTGTTCCAAGGTGCACTCCAACTCGAACATGACGATGACCGAGGACAGAGCCACGATGCCCCTGAGCGCAGCCACCACCATTCGAGACTGCAAGTCAGCAGACCTGCCAGATTCGCAGACCGATGGCGCCGCTGACTTCAAAGATCTACCTCCTGTTCCGTCCGATGATGCACATGTCCTGTCTGCGCTATCGCCCACTATACCCGCCCCTTCGCCACTGCCAGAGGATAGTCCGCACAAGTACGGGTTGAGGGATAGGATCGATACACCGGAAGTGCCTGAGGAGCCAGAGAAGATCAACGTTGCCAAAATGCGGCGTAAGAGTAGTGGTTTAGAGATCTTCAACGTGCGTTGCTCCATTCACCGTGCTCCACGTTCGAACGCTGACAGCGAACAGGAAGCAAGAAGCTTGCAGACCGCAAAATCATTTCTCAATGGGCTGAGTACAGCTCGTCGCCGCGCGGAGTCTGCCAGCGCCCTACGTCCAGAAACAGACTTCTCAGACTCCGGATATGGGACAGCAACAATAGGTCCGTCAAGACCGGGATCTGCTCGTCCCTCTTCTACCAGGCCTTCAGCGACATTCCAAGAGGGCGAGGGACGTCGCAAAGGCCACAATTTCAAGTCATCAGGGTTTGCGTACAGTCGCCCTCTGACGCTTGCTCAAATGAAATGCTACCGCGGACATGGCCGATTGCTGCAGAGTCGCAACAAACATGCGCCCGTGGAGTGTGCGGTCTGCCACATCGATGACGACGCGGAGCATTTTAGTTGCAGTTGGTGTGCATTGAGAATGTGTCGATACTGTCGCAAGGACTTTGCGGCTCGGGGCATGGTTGCACTGAGAGAACGTGTCAGGAAAGCAGAGCTTGGCGGAGCTAAGGATTCCGCTCATAGTTCGAGTTCTGAGAGCTTGCCGCTGCGGAAGAGCAAAAGCGCCATCTTCGCATAGTCGGCTCTGGCCTGAGCCAGCGGTGGATGCACGGGTGGTGGTGTGAACTTTACGATTGGACGCCTCGCATGGTTAATGTTGCTGTGATGGAATCGGATGTTGACGCCAGGATATGGCACGAACGATATTATACCCGCTGCGTTGACAGCATGATGTATGGATGGCCAACATATTAATGTGTGTAGATGTTGCACGAACATACTCTTTTGAGCATGCCAATTCAACGGATCGCACAATGATGTTGGGCTTGATGGCATTCTTCGTACTTCATGACACTAGGCCGAGCTATACACGCTCAATTCGCGCCGCCAACGCTTGTTGTACGGCGGACGAAGGTAGAGCCCCCTCTACTTCTTTTCCTCTGCGGCCCCCCACGTCGGAAACCACTCCTCCAATGCCAGCAATGCCGCATGCGAAAGCAATGAAGAGACCGGTAGCCCAGTTCGGTCGATTGTACCTCGAAATTCCCCACTTGAACCCCGAAAGGACGCAGTGGAGGAAGGTATTCCAAGCCTGGCACCACACGAAGACATCGAGCTTCCATAAGGCGGCCGGCGGTGCTCTGATGCCGGTCAGGGGCTTATCTGGCTGTTTCGACTCGGGCAAAGGGAGTATGGTGGCAGGCAAGCGAGCTCAAGACCTATATTTCCCCGCCAATTTGCGAAGTCCAAAAAGCTCCTTTACATCCCCTTTCCCCCAAAAGGCAGTAGCAAGGTAGGTAGTATAGATCTCGGAAACACCATGGCGCGAGGCCGAAGCCTGTCACGCAGAAGAACGCGTTGATGATCTGCGAGTCCCATCCGATCCATTTCCGTCGAGGGCTATGAATGTCTTTGCAGTCGTGGCGTTTCTCCCCTGAGTCGTCGGGGATCCAGCACATTGCTGGACTGTCGTTGCAGAGGAGTAGGAAGAGCATTCCACCCCAGGCTACTGCGTTGAGGCCGTAGAGGGTGATCAGGAGGCCCAGGGGGTCGATCATCCATTCCCATAATGTTTTCAGTGCGATGGCGGTTGACGTTTTCTGGGGGAGCTTGGGTGGTGGGATGTAGTCTGAAGTGTGGACTTTGCGCCATGGCGGCGTGGTGATACCTGTTCTCTTTCGCTTGACTCGTTCGTTGATATGGTGTTGAGGACTGTATCTTGTCCGTTGCGGTTGTCGCTCGGACTGCTCAGGCGAGAAGGCTCTTCGCTCAAAGGAGGGAACGTATCCAGTCCATGTGGAAGTCTGGGTCCTGAGGGACGGTCGTCTCCTGTGTTTGCTGGTCCTCCACCTGTCGGTGATCGTCGTGGAACATTCCAAGAATGTAAGCGATTTTGTTCTCGTTGCTCTCATTGCTCCGAGAGGTTGAGTGATTCTGCAAGACTACCTCGTCGAAATTCAGTCAAGTGCGCCTTTGCGGTGATTTCAGCGGTTGCAGCGAAGAAGCTCGGAGGAACGTCGATGCTCAGTACAATCTCGGTGGTCGTGGCGAGACTGTGCACCACGCTCGAGAGAGACGTATCACGTCGACAGTCGGTGATTGGTGAGGCTGTAGAAGATTGAGCTGCCATATTGGCCATATTGGCCCTTGCAAATCAAGGTGGATCAGGTACGATAGGTAGAATTCCAGCATTTAGGCAGTCGAGCATGGTGCCTCACCGGGACGCAAAAGACATCTATTCAATCAGCTTCGATGAGTGCATTTATTGTTAGTGAAGACCAGCCAGGCATCCGTTTTCCTTCGTGACCTTTGGTGGCTGAGCGTGTGTTTCTTCTCCGCTCCCTTTGCTTGCGCGCGAGACTCGTCTTCAGAGTGTTTCTTCCATTATTGAGTTAGCACATCAGATCAATCTCCCAAACTACGAGGTACATGGAGTTGCAATGAGAGGAATAAGAAGCGTATGGCATTGCGGTCCAGTGGGCCATGGCTTTGCTCAGCAGTCATTGGAGCCTTGTTACAGTAGACATCTTGCAACCAAGCTGAAAGAAAAACAAGACCGTGATGCGCGTTTAAAGTGTCGAATGTGGCCCTGAAGTGCAATATAGGGATTATGGAGATAGTGCAGAACATGAAGCCAAAACAATATAGGCGTCATGAGGAACGGGCAGAGACGGAAGGCGTGTGGGTTTAGCCGAAGATTGAATCCGAAAAATCTCCAACCCGAATTCGAAGCTTCACACTTCCATCCGTTTGTTGTCGTCCGTTCCTCTCCTCCATCATCCTCTGTACAGTAGTGCGTCCTGTGTATCATACCATCCGCCCGCCGTCTTCTGCTCTCCCTCTTTCAAGTCTCTCGTTTGCAACGGCCACCGCATTGGCATTGACCGGCCCACTTGATCAACCCTCTCAAGGGCCATGGCCGCAAGCAATGATGACTTGAACAAGAGTGAGTTTCCATCATCTTTACGCTCGAGCTCTTTACAATCCTTAGCACATCGCTTTCTGTAGCTCACCTTGCTGATGCATCTTTCGAACAGCGACGCAATCTTCGACCGCATCCAAGACAACCGACACGAACGGAGCTCACGCGACACCCGCAACGACGAACGGCGCGACTGATGAAGCATCCAAGCAAGATGGAGAGGCAGCACCGCCCACGGACAGCGTGTTTCAGCTTACAATCAAGCTGCCGCATGCTCCTGGACAAATGCAGATAACCGTCTCGAGTCAAGAGCAAGTGCAAGACATTCGACAATCCATTGTGGACACCCCGAATACTTTCCAGTATTCGTGCTTCCACTTGGAGCATCATGGAAAGCGGATCAACGACTTTGTAGAGCTCTCTGAAGTTCCAGACATCGTCACGGATCCCGAGTGCCAGCTCGTCGAGGACCCATACACCGAGGCTCAGGCTCGTATGCACGTCGTTCGGGTCAGAGAGCTCATTGGCGCTTCTGGAGACAGGACAGATTTGGTGACGGGCGTCGATGCTGGAATCAGCCTGTGTGACTCGGTGGAGCTACCACGCGACGCGAATGAAAAGGACGAATCGAATCCCATTGCGCACTACGATCTGGACGCTCCCGGATCAGTGTCTACGGTAACGGCACCACCTCGCGAGTCTGCTCCTAAGACCGTCAAGACGTTGTCACTGTCTGCATGGAACCCACCGCCACATCATCTCCGCATGCGTGGACATTTGCTTTACTTACAAGTGACTACGAACGAGGGTGAGCAGCATTACGTTACCTCTCATGTTTCCGGGTTCTACGTCAACAAGTCGACGAACAACAAATTCGATCCTTCACCCCGGAGCTCTCCCAAGTCAGCAGCTGCTCACTCTCTCATCAACCTCCTGACCCAGATTTCTCCATCGTTCGACGCTTCTTTCAAGCGCCTGCAAGAGTTCAACGGCAGAAGGGATCCTTTGGCGTCCTATGCACTGTCCAACAGCATCCCAGCGGCGCCTTGGCTGGTCTCTTCCTCTTCAGTGCAGCAGCATCAAGCTGACCTGACGCGCACTCAGGAGGCGTTCTTGTTGGCTGGTGCGGAGAATGCGGAGACACTTCGAGACTGGAACGAAGAATTCCAGTCGACTCGCGAGCTTCCCAAGGAGAATGTGCAGGACCGTGTATTCCGTGAGCGCTTGACTAGTAAACTGTTTGCCGAATACAACGAGGCTGCGGTCCGCGGTGCCTGTCTCGTCGCGAGAGGAGAGGTGCAACCACTCAACCCAACTGAAGCCAGAGATGCACAGATCTTCGTATACAACAACGTGTTCTACTCTTTCGGAGCTGATGGAGTCGGTACTTTCACCACTGACGGAGGTGATGAGGCGGCGAGAGTTGCAACCGGCAAGGATGTTCAAGGTGTCAAGGCGGTGAATCAACTCGACGTGAACGGCCTGTTCACGCCAGGTACCGTGGTGGTTGACTACCTTGGCAAACGTGTCGTAGGACAAAGCATTGTGCCAGGTATCTTCAAGCAGCGGGAACCTGGCGAGCACCAGATCGACTATGGTGGCGTGGAAGGCAAGGATGTTATCGCGACACACGAAGCTTTTGCTCAACCTTTCAGCGAACTGAGTAAGGCAATGCGTGTCAAGAAGCACGCAGTCTGGGACAAGGAAGGAGTAAAGCATGAACTTGAGGCTAGCGTGGAGACCAAGGGACTGCTGGGAACTGACGGCCGCAAATACATTCTCGACCTCTACCGGATAACGCCGTTGGATATTTTCTGGCTCGAAAAGCACAGGGGATCCAACCAGACGGACGAGAACCGCTACCCTCACCGGATGACAGTCTTGCGACCTGAATTGGTGGATTCCTACCGTATTGTGAAGATGCGGGAGTACATCGCGAAGGAGCTGGATAAGAAGCGAGCGAGCAAGGAGCAGGCCAGTGGAGGTGCAGAGGCAGCCTCCGAAACTGGCAAAGATGCCAAGGTGACGAATGACAAGCATGAGCAACAGGTCACTAAATCGAGTGACGAGTCCGACGAGAAAGAAGAGAAGAATGAGCAGCCAAAACCGCAGCAAGAGGCCGTCGACATGTCGGGCTTCTCTTTCTCCCTCAACCCTGACGTCTTCAGCGGACAGCAGCCACAAACCGCAGAAGAGAAGGACGAATGGGAAAAGGACGAGTTGCTCGTGCGCACGGTCTGCGAGTACCTGACCTCAGAGGTCATTCCTCGACTCGTTCACGATCTGCAAGAAGGAGATGCCGGTTTTCCCATGGATGGGCAGAGCATGACGCGCGAAATGCACAGGCGTGGTATCAATGTTCGCTACATTGGTGAGATTGCTCGGCTTTCAGCTGACAAGCCAGACAACAAGAGGCTGCAAGCGTTGAAGCAAGTGTGCCACCAAGAAATGGTCAGCAGAGCTTTCAAACACCTCTGCAACAAGTACCTGCGCGAGTTGCCTGCTTGCTTCGCGCAAAGCTGTGTTGCTCACATGCTGAACTGTCTCTTGGGCAAGGAGTTGAACTCCAAACCACAGGCCGAGACAGAGGAAGACCTGAAGGCTCTGTACCCAGATGTGTCGTTCGATTTCGAGAAGGAGACACCAGAAGCGCTTGACAAGGAGATCAGGCGACAAATCGCACTGCGCTACAGATACGACCTTGAAGGAGATCTGGTGCAGAGCGAGAAGCAGACTCAGATGCTCCGCGAGGTCTCGAAAAAGCTTGGTCTGCAACTTGAGGCCAAGCAATACGCCTTCACCAAGGAGGCGGCGGCAGCACAGTCGACTTTGCAAAACAAGGAATCATGCGAGTCATTATCTGTTCCTCAGCAGAATGGCAAATCATCGCAATCAGATGGAAGCAAGAAGAAAAAGAAGAAGCACGCTGAAGCCTCACCTAGCAGTGCCGCGGCAGCTGTGCCTTCGGTTCCATGCCAGAGCTTCCATCCAGAGAACGTCATCAACATCGTGCCGATGGTCAAGGAAGCCTCGCCGAAGAGTGTGCTTGCCGAGGAAGCACTCGATGCGGGTCGCATGAGCATCCAGCAGGACCAGAAAGAGCTTGGCCAGGAGCTGTTGTTGGAGAGTCTGAATCTCCATGAGCAGATTTATGGCATCTTGCATCCTGAAGTCGCCCGCGTATACTACGCTCTCTCCACACTTTACTATGGCCTCGACGAGAAGGCCGCTGCTGTGGAACTGGCGAAGAAGGCGGTCATCGTTTCGGAGCGTACGCTCGGTGTCGACGATGCTGAGACCGTTTTGGCATATCTCAACTTGAGCTTGTTTGAGCACGCTACCGGCAACACGAACAACGCTCTTGCGTACGTGCGCCATGCATTGGACCTCTGGAAAGTGGTGTATGGTACTCGCCATCCCGACTCCATTACTACCATCAACAACGCGGCGGTCATGCTTCAAGCTCTGAAGCAATTCCACGAGTCGCGTTTGTGGTTCGAGGCCTCTTTGAAGATTTGTGAGGATGTTGCTGGCAAACAGTCTATCCACACGGCCACGCTCCTGTTCCAATTCGCTCAGGCTCTGGCTCTTGATCAGGAGCCGAAAACGGCAGTCGCCAAGATGAGGGAGAGTTACAGCATTTTCAAGACAGAGCTTGGGCCCGACAACCAAAACACTAAGGAGGCAGAGATGTGGCTTGAGACCCTCACGCACAACGCCGTGAACCAGGCCAAGCAAGCAAACCTTCTCCAGAACAGACGAGTCCTTTTGCGCAACGGCCGAACATCCAGAGTCTCGATGGGCACGAGGCAGCAGCCTCCTGTCGGACAGACCATGATCGAGCCAACCCAGACTTCGGGAAACCCAAGTGCGGGTATTGACACGCGGAACTTGGACCAGTTGATCTCCTATATCAACGGCGAGAGCGGAAAGCAGACGACACCGAAGAAGAAGCCTGCGAACCCCAAGAGGAGGCAGCAGCGCGCGTGAGACTTGTCTTCTAGTGTTGGGTCATACAATGATAGAAGGACGGTGATGCGAAGCTGCATGGCTGTCTCATCACAGCGTTTGTGGGACGAAGTGGAATGTTGCCGTCGCGTTTTCAAGCGAAAGCGAATGGGGCCCGGGAAAAGTCGATTGCCCCTGTGTGAATTTTAGAATCCCTACTCTTCAGAGCGCGGAAGTACGCTCGAGATGTAACATCTGTACCATAGGCTCTTTGTAAAAGTGTACATAGCACGTTCGTATGGCTTGCATTGGATCGGCCGCATCTTGCAGCGTAGTTCTTACAAAGTATTCACCTCGGCCTTCCGCGCCAAGGGAGACCACATGCAAATGACGAGTATCTCGAAGCTTCCATTTTTCCCGTCGTCGGCAGCGCTAAAGGATCGGATGTACCCGTCTAACATTTTCGTCGACCACTGGACCGGGGATGCACGACCTGCTGCAAGCTCCCGCTAGCGAAAAGACAGACATTTCCCTTACTCGTGGCGTTTTGAAATGCCCTCGTTCTTTTCGAGAAAGAAATCCTCAAATACCAACACCGATTCGACCCAGTCCCCCTTCGAGACCTCAGCCCCACTCGGCACGACCGGGTCTGCCCACTGGAGCGCCTCGCCGCCCGCCTCTTCCTCTGCGCCCTCATCGCCGGATAAGGATAGCGGCCGACAAGAGCGGGAAAAGAAATCTAAAGGCTACTTCCTAAGAGAGCGGGAGAAGGACAGGCGACCAAAGTCGCCGCGAAGCAGCAAAAGCTTCTCACGTGCTCGCCGGGAGAGCGACTCCCACCCGCTCAATCTACCGCCTGACGAATTGCGCCGACTGAGCGCGCTCTCAGCAGCCATGAGCAGCAGTCCACAAGGGTCACGCGACGGCGGTGTCCCGATCAATTCAGATCGTATGGAGACCACTCCTGCACCAGAGACGCCCGGCTCATTCCCGACCACCAATGGCGTGAACGGCGACCATGAAGAGCAGAGACCTACTCCTCCACCGCATCGAACACCGGCAACCCCGCCTCCAGAGACAAAGTCGGAGAAGCCGCAGATTAGGGAGGAGGAAGCAGAGGCTTTCAAGGCTGCTGGCAACAAGCTCTACAAGGCTGGCCAGTATGGCAGTGCAATTGACGAGTACACCAAAGGTAGGACCAAGTTTCTTTGCACTTTTAGGGTGCTGGGGCTGACACAGGTGAATTTGCAGCCATCGAGGCGAATCCACAATCTTCAACATACCTCTCCAATCGAGCTGCGGCCTACATGGCTGCTAACCGATTTAACGAGGCCCTGGAGGACTGCAAGAGAGCAGATGAGTTGGAGCCAGAGAACGCCAAGATCCTGCACCGTTTAGCGAAGGTCCACACTGCTCTGGGTCGGCCGCAAGAGGCGATTGATGTGTACGACCGGATACAGCCTGAGGCGTCAGCGAAGGATAAGGCTCCAGCATTGAACATGCAAAAGCACTTGGCAACAGCACAAGAAAGCCTTGATAACAGCAACAGTGGCTCTATGGCTCTTTTCGCGCTCGATCAGGCAGAGAAGGGTCTTGGATCGACTGTGCAGCCGCCACGCAAGTGGAGACTCATGCGTGGTGAGGGATACTTGAAGATGGGAACAGTGAACAGCCTCGGAGATGCTCAAAATGTGGCAATGTCATTGCTGCGAGCGAACAACGCTGACCCAGAAGCACTCGTACTGCGAGGTCGTGCACTCTATGCCCAAGGCGAAAATGACAAGGCTCTGCAGCATTTCAGGCAGGCCATATCATGTGACCCGGACTACAAGGACGCTGTCAAGTATCTTCGAATGGTGCAAAAGCTTGATAGGACGAAGGAAGAGGGCAATGGCCATTTCAAGTCTGGACGCTACCAACAAGCGGTCGACGTATACACATCTGCTCTGGAGATTGATCCGACGAACAAGGGAACAAATTGTAAGTCTGCGTGAATGCTTACATCTCAAATGTTGAAGGTCTTGGCTAACAATGTCTGGCAGCTAAAATTCTCAACAACCGAGCAATGTGTTACACTAAGCTCAAGCAATGGCAGTCCGCAATCGAGGACTGCGACCGTGCTATCCAGCTGGACCCGAGCTACACAAAGGCTCGCAAGACTCGTGCTAAAGCCCTCGGCGAGAGCGGAGATTGGGAGGAGGCCGTAAGAGCATATAAAGCCATCCAGGAACAATCTCCCGAGGAACCTGGGATCGCTAAGGATATCCGGAACGCCGAACTGGAGCTCAAGAAGGCTTCAAGAAAAGACTACTACAAGATCCTGAACATCGAAAAGGATGCGGGCGAGACGGAAATCAAGAAAGCTTACCGAAAGCTCGCTGTTGTCCACCACCCCGACAAGAACCCAGGAGATCCCGAAGCCGAGAACCGATTCAAGGACATTCAAGAAGCGCATGAGACATTGATCGATCCTCAAAAGCGTGAACGCTACGACAGCGGCATCGATCTCATGGATCCGGCCGATCAGTTCGGCGGAGGCGGATTTCCTGGAGGTATGGGTGGTGGTTTTGGAGGAGGTGGTGGTGTGCAGATTGACCCCGAGATGCTCTTCAACATGATGAACGGTGGCGGCGGTATGGGAGGCGGTGGTGGCGGCGGATTCCGATTCTCGTCAGGAGGTTCTCCATTTGGCGGCGGAGGTGGACAAAGAGGGGGATTCGGTGGTGGTTTCAGTCCATTTGGATGATTCCGCGAGCAGTGGCATGATCTCTCGACTGTGCAACCACGCATGGATTGACATCTTGAGCCGGTATTTGGCATACAGCGGCGTTTCGAAGCTCATCAACGACATGGCATGGCACATTCTCAAGTGCTGATAGAAGAGATAGACTCTTTCGACGGCGCGACGGCCTTGTCGACTCGAAATGTACAATATCAACAGCAAGAGTCGGCTGCACATCGATCACTCGTCGTCAGCATATCAACGACCATGTTGCATCAACGACTTCGCCTCTGCTACCTATACGTCTCGCACGATCACTCCCTAATATGACAATTGGCGCCTGTCAGCCAAGTCACGTTGCGTGGCTCGCAGCCAAGCCCTAATGCGACGTTAAGATCTGATTCCTCTTCGTATTAGCCCTCTAACGCCAAGCGAGCTAGCGTTCAGCAGGATCCGGATGCGCTTGCGCAGGAAGTATTTTTGAACGCTACCGCAAGCATCCAAGAGGTTCATTGGCAGGTGCCGGGCGCACCAGTGTTGAGTATGATTTCCGCGGACGCTTTTGGTGAAGTGTACTTGATGGTAGTCCTTGGCTCTCTTCCTTTCCGCGTGTTTGTCGCGTTCTTTCTCACACATACATTGTCGTGTTGTGGTGTGGCATTACGGGATATCGCAATCTGTGGCGATGGCAGGACTCCAGGCATGGCTGCTGGCTGCGCTGCTGGGTTGGAACGCTTCTTTGGTAGCGGCGCAAGGTATGCGCGCGATGCTCAGCCATTGTACCTTGGAACTAATACTCATGGGTCAACAGAAGCAGCATCTGCGGCATCGCAGGCACCAGAGAGCTATCCAGGACAAAATCCAACGACTGGGCCGTCTCAATCAGGAAATGGTACTCAGGTCGCGCCAATCGTCCGCACCGAGATCTCCCACTCCTCGCTCCAAATGCCTGAGAAGACCACGACGAGTAGCGGGATTATTTACTACTCTCCTCGGATTGCGTCAACACAGACGGGTCTTGATCTGCCAGGTGGAAGTTCTACCACTTCCGCTCCAACGATCGCGTACTCTCCTGTGACAGCGCACCGAGAGAGCAGTCTCGATGGACCGTTGCAGGTACCTCCGGGAGCGAAGACGTCTTCGACAGTCACTCCTCCTGCCGCTTCACCTGTGATTGCAGTCACGCAGCCAAGTTTGGACGGGCCGGGCTCTCCTCCAGCGACGAAGACCGATGGACCACATTCGCCAATAGGTCAAAGCTCTCAGCCTGGAGGAAGAGGTCCTAATCAGACTCCAGACTCCAATGGCGACAATCCTATCAATCCAGCAGGCGGCAGCGACACCACAGGCGGTAGTAGCCAGGAGCTTGCTCAATCCCAGAATCTCGCCACGCCTTCATCTCAGCGCTACGTTGTCGGAGGTTCCACCATCGCTCCAGGTTCCAGCGGCGTCGTAGTGGAAGGAACGACTTATTCAGTCGCATCAACGGGAGGCCCTATCGTGGTCAACAACACACCGCAGCCTCAATATCCCACCGCGCATCCTACATACGTGATCAGCGGCTCGACCGTCAATCCAGGCTCTCCGGGAATCGTAGTCGGAGGCACAACATACTCTGCTCCTTCTGCTGGTGGACCGGTGTACATCAACCACGGAGGCTCGTCGGGAACCATGACAATGTCTGCAGCCGTGCCCGCAAATACGGACGAAGGAAATTTGGGCGGCATCATCTTGACTGCGATTGGGGCGACTTCTCCAGCTCCAACTTCTGCGTCGATGAAGACAACGACTCCGGCTTCCAACTCTTCTCCAACTGATCAAGACAGCGCGTCAACATCCTCGTCCACCTCCACTCCGGATGCAAATACATCTTCCAGCCCAGACACCTTCACACCAGGCCTCACCAGCACCTTGCTCTTCACCCTGGTCCTCATCGTCTCCGCATCACTCGCATTAAATGTCTGAGAAACCTCAGCCGAGTCACTTCATCGCCATCATCAGCATGCATGACGCCCGAAACATGAAAAAGACCAAGAATCGCGCTTGCCGAGAAGTCCATGAACCACGGCATTGATGCCTACTGCAGTATCCACATTCCACGAGGAAATGGTCCGATTCAGGCAGGTGCAATCGGTCGCTGCTGCCGACGTGCGGAGAGGCAGGTGGGAGAGAACAGCCCGAGACATGTGGGCCACTCTGCCCACTTTCACGAAACCTGAAAAGTCCACAAGCCACATTCTTGCTCGTCATTATTCGGAGGGACTTCCGAGATACCATCGGCGCGCGGCTATCTTCGGGCTACATGCTGGAAAAGTTGCCGAGATGTTGGCACGAACGGCCGGGAAGAGGACGCTTGCTAAGAAAACACAGTAGTATTCGAGAGTGGAGCGACGGAAGTAGAGCAATAGCGCAGTTGATGTCTTTGACGATTGAAGCAACTCGTATTAGCGCTCCATCGATATGATAGACGTTCAATAAGCTACATATAAGAGAAACAATTCGTACTTCAAATCTCGCGTATCCCCATCACTCGTCGTAGCCCTCAAAGACAAATAGCTCCTCACCACCCACAGCAGACTGCGCCATGCTAATGTGAAGAACAGATGTGGCTTCCTTGTTCCTGGTGGAACAGTAGCAACAAAGAAAAATGCGCCCCTACAAATGTCAAAAATCTTTCGCCGCCAGCGTGCTCAACGCTCGAGATACCCTCTCAGCTTCAACCTCGCAGCCCAGAGATGCTGCCGATAACAGACATCACAGGCCACTCATCGGTGCTGAAATGAGCCTGCGGAGCAAATCGCCGTTGTTATGATTTTCCAGCCCGTTATGCAATCTGTGAACTCCCCTAGAGATCTCTGCATGCCCATACAGTCCCTAAGTATGCATCGCGAAATAGATTCATCATCGACAAGTTAAGAAGCTGATAGATCAGGCGTCCATCTTGCCAAACACTCCATGATCTTCCAAGTCATCGTTCCTCATAGGAGGCTCTTCGTCAGAGCTTCCATCGTCGTCCATTTCCACGTCTTCCTGATTTCTCATGTTCTGATATTTGGCCGGAAGAGGTGGGACTGGAGGCACATCCATTGGCATGGTAGTAGGACCACTCTTGGGCGTGCCATAGCTGCAGCTAAGCAGTCCGACGGCTGCGGCGAGATCCTGGGGATCCTCATCGCCGCGGTAGCTTTCTGCAATGGAAGTATTCGCAGTAAGCGGCCGTCCATTGCTCGACGCACTCCATTGACGGTGGTGAGAGAAGCCGTTGTCATTGTTCGGAGCACTGCCAGAAGAGAAGACGGACTGGTACGAGCGCGAGTAGACGCTGCTGTTGTTGCTCAGTCGCTTGCTGTCTCGATAGGCGTGTTCGCTCTGAGGCGGAGGCGTTGTCTCGGTCGAGCTCACTCCGTCCTCGCGCATGTCTGAGGAACCGGAGGCCGCGGGCGAGGACGAGTTGTCACTGTCGTTGTTGCCCTCTGAATTCATGGCCACAAGAACAGACGCTGCCTCGAGAAGCTGGACCTGTTGATGCTTCGAAATGAGCAGCTTGGAGGTGTACTGCCATTGAGGCGTATGCTCCCAACTGAACACAGCGAGTCAGCATAAATAATTCACAACGTCTCGCAAGATACCGAGAGCACATACAGATGCTTGTTTAAGCAGCTGCCATGCTTGTACGCCTTTCCGCAGTGCTCGCACTTCAAGTCGCCAGTGGCAGCTTTCTCCTTCTTGGTCAAGCGAGTACCATCACTGGCCCTCCTCATCTTGAGCTTCGACTTCTCAGCGTTTTGGAAGGAAGACAGCGAAGGGCCATCGACAATGGCGCTCGCACTCGAAGCAGCGTCCTCTGGCACGGAGGCGTGGGCGGGCAGGCTGCTCGGGATGCCGTCGTTCAGGCCTGCGAGGGCGGCTTTGGAGATGGAACTACGGCGATTGATCGTGACGGAGCCATCTGCAACCGCATTCTCCACTGCGGCGCCGCTGACGGAGGGCTTGGAGAAGGTGGAGCTCTTGCGGCGGTTGATGCGGTTTGCAGCAGCAGTAGAGCCTTGCGAGGCCGTGTGCGAGTGCGTGCGAGCGTAGGAGGTGCGCGAGGGCAAACTTGAAGCGTTGGAGCCGACGGAGAGACGGTGCTGGCTTGCTGGCCGCGACATGTCCTGGAGGCACCGGCGTTAGTCTGGGGAGCGGGGAGACAACGCTGGGTGAGCCAGGCCAACCTTTGCGGCAGTCATGATGAAGGTCGCGCTGGCGGACTCAGACTCGAGCAGAGAGTGATTGATCGAGCCGTGACGACCGACAGCAAACAACGCGAAGTTGCGGCAAAAAGATTATCGTGGATTGTTTTGGAAGTCGGGGAGGCAGGGGCGGAACCGCGGAATCCAGACGAGCGGTTCTTTGTTTCAATGGGGCTCAGCTGCGCCTGACTCAAGGTGCGCGACGCCCAACTAAGATATACAATCGACGGTCCAAACGATGGTTGGTAGGAGGTGGTGAGCCAGAGGACGAGGTTTCGTTGCAAGAAGAGTTGCCAGACAACAAAAGATAGTTAGACGAGAGGCACTGCCAAAGCGTCAGCTGTTGGTTCGACTCTCAAGTGGGGTCGCATGGGTCGTACTCCGCCTGCAGGGCAGGTATCTTCCCGGCCAGAGCGCGCGCGAGCCGATAGCGCAGCGGAGATCGGGGCAATGGCAGCTGGTGTCCTAGTAGTCGGGGGAAGACAACAAAGATGCAACTTTTTTTTCTCTATTGCCAGTAGTTACACGAAGAAAGACGGTGACCGTTGCAACATGGAGAGCGGTCTTATCTGGCGCCGCTAAAAGTGCAACAAAAGAGGCAGTCGCCAGTCGCGGAAGGCGCTCATCATTCTCACTCGTGACTGCTTCCAATTGCGCCATGGCCTGTCCGACTCGAGCTCAGGCCATTCGAAGTTCCGTGCACAATCTGATGCTAACACTCATGCTACTATCGCAACCGCAGCATTGTCATTCCAATGCTGTCGTACAGCATCCTCGCCGTCAATGCTGCAATCACCACTGCCTCCGATGACTACCTCACCAGCATCCAGGAAAGTAGAGCAAAGAGAAACTCCGTCAATTCGCTTTACGGCCTTTTCTACCACCGAAGGCGTCTAGCCCGCGAGAGCGAGCCCTGAGGCTGGTGCACCGTGGTGGGTCTGGTGCCGCTCTGTCCAATCCTGTCCAGCTCTCCGCAGAAGTACCAAAGTACCAATAATCTAACGTAGGAACCCTCTCTGTGATCAACCCTCTGGTCTGCTCGTCGGCGGCTAACGACCACCTACAGTAGCTGCTTCTCCTATCCTGCTAGTACCCTGAATCGATAGCCAGCCGAGCTGGTCGAGTTTCTGGGGAGCACGATCTTTTTTCCCCATGCCAGACAATTTTCCTGGCTCGTAAAACAGCTGCGGCTTGCTGCTTCGTGACGACAGCGGGGCGTCGTTCGAGGCCCACAGTCCAAGAGGAATCCAGCATGATTATTGCCACGTCTGCTAAAAGCCTCCATCGCAGACCCGCTTCTTCCGGCTCGTTCGCGCGCACAACTCTGGAGTCGAGTCTCACGCAAGAAGACCGTGCATCGAGATCGACGCGCTGATCGCGGGACTTTGCTGAAACAGTAATTGGCTAACCCCGACCTTTGCTGCCATCTAGAACACATGTTCGGACACATGTGCACACACCCGCCTGCGTATCATCTGGTGCCGTGCGCCGATGTGCTACTGGGTCAGTCTCGTTACTCGGTTCTCGATCGGCATGAGTCGCGCGAACAGAACACTCCCCATCCCGAACGCGCGAGGCAAAAATTCCCTCCACTACTTTTGGCGATCAGCCGCAGCCGCACTGTCTTCGATTGAGGCGCAAGCCGCGTGAACATTGGTAAGCCTCTCACGTGTTGCCCGCTTCCAAGGCGGGGTCCGTCGCAATTGCAGGATCTCCAAGTCCGAGAGCCTCGCGAATGAGGTACCTCCGCCATCACTTGTTGTTAGAGGTCATGAGGTGGCTCGCATGTGAGCGTGGCAGCGGCCGTCTTACGTACACTCCGACAGGAAAAGGATCAGCCTGATTGGCTTCGTGGGACGTCTTCTCACTTTTTTGGTTTCAAGACCGCTGAAGGGTCCACCAACAGCTACTACGATTAACAGCATATCCAAGACCTTCATTGTCGTCCCTGCAGATACCAGGCAAGGCACACCATGTCGAATCGCGCTTGCCGTATTGGTCAGAGCTAGATGGTTCCGTCGTAAGTCCGGACGGACTTTTTCATCGCTCATCAACTTCGCATGCAACAACGGAGAGTTGCCTCAGGCCGGAGTCATGTTCATTGACTTCGACCCTACCTGTTGGTTCTCTGCGTGGTATGTGCTGGGCTGAAAGATGTCTCAAGAGTTGCCAGGCGTTCGGTCAAGTTCTTCTGGTCCAGACCACACTGGTTTAAGCGTGTGTGGCAGGTAATGTGTCAGCCACAGTGAGACGAGGCTCAAAATAGGGCCAGATTTTGAAATAGACCGCTGTATGTAACCGGTCGATAAAATCGTAGAACTGCCAGGCCAAGCTCAAGGCAGGCTTGAGGAATGTGCCCCCACTGACATAGTAGTAGTACGATGTCTGTTCCTCGATTCTTGTCACAGTCCATCCCCAAAGCCATTGGAAAAAGTTGAACAACCAGCCCACATCCCACGATGCCGCTGTGTTGCTCTTAGGAAAGGCTACAGACGGCATTTGTCCTCCTGGACATTGTGCGACTCGACACAGGACATCCCAATTCAAGTCTCCATCGTCAATGTTCAATTCCACATATCGGTCCGGTCTGTCCTGAAAGTAGTCGCGTACATTGCGCGTATGGTTGAGGTAAGACTGTCGGATGACATCTTCATTGCCTTCGTACGTGTCTGCGCCGTAGAAGTGAGTATAAGGTAGCCATCTTCCTCTCCCGACATGCGTTTTCATGCTTCGCAACCAAGTTTCCTCATTCTTCCTCAGGCTCAGAATGAATTTTGCGTCGGGATAGAGTTCTGCCATCTCTCGATACAGCAAAGGCCAGGGAAGATCTTCAAACGCATCGTAGTATCTCGTCAGATCAACGAGTGGTGTCTGGTCTCCGTTGACGAAGGTATGAACCATGTGACGGCTCCTGATGTCTCTCCATCCCAGTCGACGATATCCGAGGAGTTCGAGGGCATTGCCGATGGAAGTCGTGCCGGTCTTCGACAGTCCAAGGACGAAGACCTTCGGCTTAAGGTAACCAGCTTCTGGTGCCTGCAAAAATTGGTTCGCGACAAGAACAATGCTCGATACCAGAAGTGGTACCAGGAGTGCCCAACTCCAGGGGAGGCGTGCAGATTTTGATCCCATGTCAGCAGGGCGTGCAACCTCAGGCACGCCACCCAGCGATGAGCCTGTTCGGGAAGCGCGTGGAAAGAAGAATCCGATCCACGGAGAGCGCGCGTCGATGTAGATGTTTTCTATCTGGCAAGTGAGCGAGCGAAGGCCATTGTTGATGCTGCCATCACAGACCCGATCCCTGGACGGTCTTGGTCCGAAATGCCAAGTCGGGAGTATGCGGCAAGCATGACGACCGCACCCAATGATGAGGCCCCATGCTGTCAATGCTTCAGTATTAACAACGTCGGCAGGTGCACAGTTGAGCGGACGCGCGGCGACATTTAGATGGGTTGCATGTTTTCAGAAGCGCGACAGGACGATGTCGAGGCGTGGTTCGAAGCTCGAAGAAGATTGGTGCTTTCTTTCAGAATCGTCAGCAGCTCGGAAAGTCGCTTGGCAAAGAATCTGTTCATATGAAACAGTGAGATGGTGCAACAAACAGCGTTCTGCTGATGTAGAGCCACGGTTGGTGACAGAATAAGAAGAGCAGAGAAGTGAAAGGAGGAAAAAGCATGGAAGAGGCACTGGTTCGTATTTTCCGACCTGCAGTTCCCGCAGTCGCAATCAAAGCTTCCCCGTCCAGCAGCAGTCCACGTGCCTACTAGCCTCAGTAGCGTCACCTCACTGCCATTGATGACCTCGAATTATTAGAAACACGGCCGCGCGATGGGATCTTGGAATTGTCGATCAGCGCTGTGCAGTTTCATTACATCAAGTATCGTCCGGGGTATCTCTATTAAACAATGGACTGAGGAAGCATTCACTTCTTTGCACACTCGTCTCGCACTAAACTCCGTTAAGCACGTCCTTCCATTTACAGACCAGGATCGATTGCAATACCATCAGAGCCCTGCATGGCTGCCATACCCTCCTCAAGCTGCTGTCGTAGCATGTCATCCTCCTCCGGGGGCTGAGCACCTGGTGCAGCGCCGAGTGCCTCGTTGATGTCGTCGACGTTCCACTCGTGTGTCAGCTCCAGATGTGTACACAGGTCGTATTCTCTCACGAATCGCATTTGACAGCCGTGAGGAGGTCCCGCAAGTAGACATGCAATTGGTCGCAGTTCTTCGTAGCCACCGCCGGTCAACATTGACATCGCCATGCTCGGTCCGGCCATCTCCGAATCGATATCCATTTCTCCAACGTCGCCAATTTTGGTCGCAGCACGCTTGCGGGACTTAGCCCGGCGCCTTTCTTTCCGCTTCTCGTCGCCGATTCCTGGCAATCCCATGTGCTGGGTCCTGATATGACTGATAAGGGCCTGCTTAGCTGTCAACGCCATTCCGCAGCCGTGCCCATTCCAGCCTTCGACTTTCTTGTTGCTGCTCAGATCCAGCTCGCCACACACAAACCCTTTGTGGTTGCCGTGAGCTGTCTTGAAGTGCACAGCCATGTTGCCTTTCTTCGTAAATCCATTATTGGGCATTGAGCGAGGGCATCCCTCGTGCGGGCATAGGAACTTCTTTTCAGCCTCGGTGGACACATTTGAGGAGACACCTGGAGCAGAGTGATGGATTTCAATGTGTGCTGCAAGATCTTTGTTGCTCTTGCATCTCTTTCCGCATTCCACGCAGACGGGCGGGTGCACCACCTTGTTGTGGCGCTGGAGATCGTGGTATGTTGGAAAGCAAACGATATCTCCGGGGCCCCGCATCGACGGCGGTCCTGCGTCGTCCAGGGAGAGGTTTCCGAACGACTTAGCATCCAGAGCTTCTTCGGGCTCCTGAAGATCTTCGGCTCTTGGTAGAAACTCAGGATCTAGGTCGTTTGGCACGGGCATGTCGTCCTCTGGCGGAGGTATCATGGCGCTGGTGCATATGTCGCAAACATATTTCGGTGCTTCATGTTCCTTTGCCTCATGGCTCTTCAATTGTCCCGGCGTAGGAAACATTGCACCGCATATACCCCCATCAGCCGTCTGTCGCGTGCACTGGTAACAATCCTCGTTTAGATGGTCCTTCTTGATGTGCCTCTGCAGCGTCTCTTGTTTCCGGAACACCTTGCCGCACCCTTCCCAGCTGCAAGTGGTTTCTTCCTTATCTTCGTGAGCTGCGACATGACGCTTCAGCTTGTTCGCCGACTCAAACTTCTTTCCACATGGCTCCATGCCCCCGATCTCTTCCTTGTGGACCTCAAAGGTGCAGACAAATGTTTGGTCTCCATGCTTCTCTTTCATGTGTCGATTGAGATGTTCGGGCTTGAAGAAGCTCTTGTCACAGTCGGAGTTAGGACACACATGCGGCCGTTCTCCTGTATGCGAATTGATATGTGTCTGTAGGTGGATCGGCCGATTGTAAGCCTTGTTACAGTCGGGAAAGGTGCAGTGATATTTCTTTGGCCGGGGCTTGGTTGTGCTTCGACGGCTCGAGGCCTCGGTGAGCGGTGTGTTCGTGTCTGCAACGGTGGCAGTAGCGGTATTGGTATCTGCTAGCGAAGGAGGCGAAGAAGTCATAACATTGGAAGCCGCATCGTCATTCTCGTCGAACAGTTGAGAGCGCATCTGCTTCTTCTTTTTGCGAGATGGAGAAACTTCCGCTGCTCCAGTGTCTGCTTGTGATATCTCGTCCGAGCAGGAGGGATCCGCCAATGCCCTCTTCCTCTTCACCGGACTGATCACCGCCCCGCCCGTCGGAGCCGCCATGTTGGAGGTCGATCACGTCGATGTTGGACGATTCACAGAATTCAAGGGCGAGCGTGGAAAGTTAAGAACGAGGGTCTCACTAGCTTCGCTTAAGCTTTGACGGAGTCGGCCGCTTACCCGGGCCGTTCCGGCGCAACTCGGGCTTGTGCTTTGAAAGAATTCAGGTCAACCTCGCCAAAGACAATCACCACAACGTATCGATTACTATTCGCACCGTCAGAATCCGAACGCAATCTTCTCGGACAGCTCTAGACCCCCAGTCATCCATCGCCAGCGCGATTCCGGCCTTGTAACCAGGAGAAACGTACCTCAAGATCTTGCAAAATGAGCGACTATGGCGACGACGGCGAGGGTCTTCGCGACTTTGGGGACGCTGAGTATGTGAAAACGTCGATTGGATGGATTCAGTCAGGGGTTGCTGAATGGTGTGACAACTAGGGAGATCGACGACAACCTCATCGAAGAGACCAACTACGAAGAGGCATACACTGGGGATGGTACGTCGCTTGTCTCCAAGTCGCCAGCGTTCCGCGACTCGATGCGAAAGAGCATTCTGTACTAACTCTGTACAGGTGATATGGATGTCGATCCTACGGAAGCCGCTCGGAACGCACAACTGGACAGCACAGATTACACGGACCAAAACGTCGTTGCGAGTGGACAGGAGCCGGGTCACAATACAGTCAAAGGTGTGAAGAGCAAGAAGATTCCGAATGACAAGCGGACATCGACTCCATACATGACGAAGTACGAGCGCGCGAGAGTCCTTGGCACGCGAGCACTTCAGATCAGGTGAGGGGAGGATGCTTCGAAGCTGCTTGTTCGCCGACTAACTATCAAATAGTATGGGAGCCCCCGTGTTGGTCGACGTCGAGTCGGAGACGGACCCGCTGCAAATCGCCCTAAAGGAGCTGCGTGAGAAGAAGATACCACTTGTCGTGCGTAGGTATCTGCCAGACGGCTACTACGAGGACTGGACATGTGAGGAGCTGCTATAGTAGGCAACCTCTTGTTCTGCACGAAGTCGCCATGACGGCGTGGATATGGAAGAATAGCAGGTCTTTTATGGGATACAGCGACGGCGTTGGGGAGTACACCTTTGGAATCTTGACCAGGACATGTGCACGGAGTCAAAGCTCGGGCTCGGGTTACGGCGACGAGAAGCCCAGCGGAAAGCTTAGAGGTCTGTCTCATCAAGCAAGTTGAGCGAGACAACTCGCAGACGCGGAAGCGTTGGACAAATCTAGCCGTGATGCACGGAAGTTCTTTCCGTATACAACGAATAGCTCCTGGTCTCCGAAACTACGTCAGACCCGATCCTCCCCGCGCTTCCTGGAGCACTCCTTGTAGTGAACCCCTCCATTCAGAATTTCACGGAAGGACGACCGTAGTGGAGTGACTGCATGCATGCCATTGTTTCCTAAAGCACTCTTCTCTTCGCTTCCTCGACAGTCAATTCCACTCAATTCTCGTTCTGTACTTTACAAACTGATCAACAGTACCCGCGCTCTCACCATGTCGTTCGAGACAACAGGCACCATCAACAGCTTCGGCGGCAAGCTGCTCAAGCTCGCGCACAAGGTGTGTCAACCATATGGCGTTTGAAGGTACCAAGGCCTATGCTGACATTGGTTGCTGCAGTCGAAAGCATGCAATTGCGACATGAAACTGAACCTCTACCTCCCGCCCCAAGCCAGCACATCCAAGCCAGTTCCGGTGCTTTTCTACCTCGCAGGTCTTACTTGCACAGGTGACAACGGAGCCGAGAAGGGCTTCTTCCAACACAAGGCCGCAGAGAAGGGCATTGCAGTCGTATACCCGGATACCAGCCCGCGAGGCTTGAACATCCCCGGCGAAGATGACAGCTACGACTTTGGCAGCGCCGCAGGGTTCTACATCGATGCAACCAAGGAGCCATGGACGAAGGGATACAACATGTACAGCTACATCACACAAGAGCTTCCGGAGGCTCTGTTCGGTCACTTCAAGGAGTTGGACGGCAAGAGAGTGTCGATCACCGGGCACAGCATGGGCGGTCACGGCGCATTGACGTTGTACTTGAAGAACCCTGGCAAATACCGATCTGTCTCCGCCTTCGCACCCATTTCCAACCCAAGCAAGTGTCCGTGGGGCGAGAAGGCTTTCGGCGGCTACCTGGGTGACGACAAGTCCCTGTGGGCCCAGCACGATGCTACAGAGCTTCTGCCCAAGTTCCCGAACGACACGGACATCTTGATCGACGTTGGCACGGGCGACAACTTCTATAAGCAGGGTCAACTGCTCCCGGAGAACTTGGAGAAGGCTGCCAACGCGGCAGGCAAGAAGGTCAACGTGCGCTATCAAGACGGCTACGACCACAGCTACTTTTTCATCAGCACTTTCTCGGACGACCACGTGGAGCACGCGGCCAAGTATCTG
Source organism: Phaeophleospora eucalypticola (assembly GCA_022814565.1). Lineage (NCBI taxonomy): Eukaryota > Fungi > Ascomycota > Dothideomycetes > Mycosphaerellales > Mycosphaerellaceae > Phaeophleospora > Phaeophleospora eucalypticola. Next base: position 1,255,472 of record JAKLNG010000005.1, on the reverse strand, counting down.
CTTGCATAGTATGTCCACGTTTCCTAGATGTGGTACGAAAGAATCATACTTGTGAGATGGTGAATGGCTGCTGACTTGGTGAGGAAAGCCCAGAGGAGAGCAGGAGGAAGGGGAAGCTGTAGATGTTGTGAATGGGGGCCATCGCGCTTCAAATTGAATGTATGGAAACTTGTGTAAGAACATGGACATGTCTCAGAAGTCTTGCCGTTGAAAGAAGCCAATATTCCACCTATGTGCGTCGCTAAGATGTGGTCACCCTGATTTGCGTCCGACTTTTGCTCAAGTCAGGCCTTGAAGTCGAAGACATCAAGCTGATTCGCTCCAAGAAGTTATCCGAGTACACGACCAAAGCAGAGATACTGTTCCCTTATGGTCATACTGCGTTCGCTGGGACCCACTTTCGGCGGCGCTGGGGCGCTTGTGCGCCTCACTTGGTGCACAAGGAATTTTCTGCGTTAGTCAAGGCGGATCATGAAAACCGTTCGAGAGGACTCACCGATGCCTTCCTCCAAATCACAGTCGAAGCCGTAACGCTGGCCCCAACCACCGCCAGCATTCGTCGGTCTCTCCACGTTGATGTAGACCGCCCGGAGGGTTTTGCGTACTCCCTCAAAACGCTCTTAGCTCTTGAGATGAAAATTTCCCAGCCCGAGTTAGCAAATGCGCGCGACAGAGGGGACAAGAAAGACTTAGCAGCGAGTAGCTCGGTTGCTACAGCCATGGCCAGAGCCATCGCCCCACGACTCGAAGTCGTCAAAAGCTCGTCATCAGAGAGATGCGAGGAGCGATGTATTCGAGGAGTAGTCGGGGGCTCGCTTCACTCCTCAACGGCAGCTCCTGGCGGTAGGCCTACAGCTGCGGAGGTCGCATTCCCTCGATTTCTGGCATCCCCGGCGGTCCAAAGATCCAGTGCGACCAGTCATGCTCTGCTCAAGGACGTTGAGGCACGCTACCTCAATGTCCTATACAACCGCAGAAAAAACAAGCCCGGCGGCTCAAAGGTCGAGTGTGACCACTTATGCTCTGCTCAAGTCCATTGAGGCACGCTACCTCAATGTTCTATACAACCGCAGAACAACATCTGCTTGAGCCCAGTGTGAGGCTCGGCACCTCGATACCTGCTTGCCATAGGCCTCCAGTGGCGGAGAGTCGTTTGTGTGTGAATCCAGTGAGGCCCGGCGGCTCAAAGATAGAGTCGTCGTTCTGTAATTCCGGGCAAAGCGTCGTCCTCTCCGGCTCGGGCTGATATGGGACATTTTCGAAGTCCTTGTACACTACTTGTGTTGCTTCTGGTGATAGTAAAGATGAGGAGCCATCGACGTCTGGCGAGCTGCGTGTACTGAAGAAATGTTAGTACTCGTATGCTCTGAGGAAATTCCCGCTTAGACACCTTACCAAGCTCTGGACCTGCGTGACATTCTGTCCGGATACCGAGGAGCATCTGGTGGAATGTTTGGTATTTGGAGGGTCAGTTGAGTGCCTCTCGCCGCGCGAGCCATGCTCTTGTGTCGTTGCTGGTTCAATCGCTCTCGTAAGGATCTCCATGGCGCTCGCCTCTGTCGTGGTCACTGTGCTCTCGCTGGTCGCTGTGTCCTTCAATTTCCCGTCGGGAGTGGACGCTCTGCTGATCTCGGTGGTGCAACTCTTTCGTGCACGTTGCTGTCGGCGTGTCTGCGACTTTGCATGATGTGTCCGGTGACGGTGAAGGTCAACTCGCATGCCGTCGAGACATCCGCGCGATGTCCATTCGCGAGAGTCCGTCGGACTGGTGCCCGACATGGTTGAGAGGTTTGATTTTGATGGAAAGGGAGAGGCACCGGCTCTGGTGCCAATCTCCAGAAAGAGTCTGGCCTTGAGAAGGACGCCTTCTCGTAGCCGCGCCCTGGATGAGTACTTTTGAAAGGAACGCCTCCTTACGGCAGCGCTCTTGTCTGGTTGATAGAAAGGGAGAGGCACCGGCTCTGGTGCCAATCTCCAAAAGAGTCTGACCTTGAAGGGAACGCCTCTTCGTGAAGGGAAAGTACCTTCGTGAAGGGAGCGCCTCTTCGCGGCCGCGCTCTGAGTGTGGAGTTGTTGAAGGAACGCCTCCCGAAGGCGGCACTCTGGTTTGAGAAAGGGAGAGGCAGCGGGTCTGCTGCCAATCTCCAAGAAAAGGTGTTGATTGTTAAAGGAACGCCTCCCTAAGGCGGCGCTCGGGTTTTTGGTTTGAGAGAAAGGGAGAGGCACCGGTTCTGGTGCCAATCTCCAGGAGCGAGGGAAGGGAAGAAATCGTGAGCGCAGAGTGCGTTGGCTATGACAGCGAGCGCGGTTGCAAGTCTCGGATGGGTACACTGCGCCAGTGCACCCCCCACACGACATCTTCGAATCCCCGGAGAAGAGAAGGAAGGAGAGAGAAATTTGAAAACGACTCACAAGTTGAAGTCGAGTTTGAATCTCGAACCTTCCATTGCACGGGCCTCCCAGGTGCTCGTTAGGGAAGGAGCGGCCTAGTTCTGCTGAGGGAAGGAACGACTCACCAACCAGCACCACTTACCATTTGACTGAAATGAAATCGTCGCTTCTACCGCAAAGGGCCAATATTCATCTCATCTGCTTGTCCAAGTTATTGCACAAGCTGTTCCCCTGGGTTGCCTACGGCCAAAGGGACTAGGTGTGGTGTGCAAAACTGGGAGGCATCTGACAGTGTGCTGAGAGCGAGCAGCGTTTGTTGTGGCAAACACCTGCCGGGCGCCGGGAAACCTCGTTGCTGGGTCATTGAAAAGGTTTCAAGCGGCCTGTGAGCCTCCAGTGTGGTTCGATTGCGTCTTCAATCACCAGGGAAGAAACATCGCACGGCGTGCCGATACGGCATTGACTTGAAGATCCGGAGCTGCAGTTGAGATAGTCGTCCCGACAGCGCCATGAGCCGCTGGTAAATCCCCTCGAGGAGCACAAACAGTGCCTTTGTGCGTCAGAACATGACTTCCCCGATTATTCTTGGCAAAGCCAGGGCCACAGCTAGGCTGACCATCAGCGACAGTGGCCTGTTCCGCCGAGATGTCCTTCCGGTGCACAAAGATGCCTACGGTGAGTGTCAAATGTCTTATCTCCAGGAAGCAACGAGAGCCTATTCCTCTCCCACTTGGATACTCGACTTGGCCTGAGACAGCCATGGCATGGCTACGCAAGCTCAGTGAAGAACTGATATGGAAAGCGTCAACTCGTCAAGAGGACGATCGTCAGCCGAGAGTCGACTCGAATTCAAGTGTTTAGTCCTCGACCATAGATTATTGGAATTTATGCTGCAGGCCGCGTCAACCAGGTTCGCAAGTCTTCAGTTGCATTTCGATAACGATCTCAAACGCAACAGGTTGGAATAGTCCACCAGCATCCGATAGGAGGAGGGAGCACACGCTCTGCCTAAGGCGGAAGGCCATAATGCTAGATCACACGAGGCGGGTCAAGAGATGAAGTAGGACGTGTACACGAAGCAACAACGCGGGCCGGAAGTGGTCCTTGGGACGACGCTTGCCAATCCGATTCTTTTTCCCGAACTGGCAGAGTGGAGTGCAATATTTCGAACTCAAATCGGGACCGCCCTTGTGGAGGATGGGACAGTGCAAAGGGGCCGTCTCGCTGTGGCCGTGATTATGTTCACAGTAGACGTGACAAAGACTGCACCAGAATTGGGCAACTGAAGGAAGTCCACAGAAAGCAGCATGGTGGTCCCGTCGAATGATGAAAGGATGTTGCTTTGACTGTGTGACGTGCCCGTGAGGTGCGACAGCTCATCAGCTGGGAAGGAGCTTCGTAAGACTGCGAGAGCGGTGGATTTTGCCAAGAGCCATCGATGGCGGCGTGGTGATGAGGCGTCGATAGCACACGCAGGCTAGATGCCTAATGCGACGCCGAGGCGAGACTGTGATCAAATGATGAGGATTATTTGGCATCGTCACCCCGTAGAAGGCAAGAGTACTCATGGTTACAAGAGGTCGGGAAGGCAAAGGGCAGACGCAGGCGGCAGCCCTACCAACATCTCACGTGGAGAAGCGATGGATGCATGGCCAGACGTTTCATGCGGAGATCAGCAGGACTGGAGGGAGTAGAGGTAGGGAGACGCTGGAAGGTCGACGGGTGTCACAGTCAGCAGCACAGCTCCTAATACCACCTCGACTCTACTGCGAAGGAGAAGGCCACTCTCGGCGGCAACGGCTGCAGGAAGGTATAGCATCTCCAGGACCAGTTTTTATGCAAAGCAAAGAGGAAGAGAGCCGATAAGGTAACTTATTGGACGTGCGTACGTGGAGGACCACACAAAGCACGCAATTTGTGCGAGCGGCGAGATCACCAACGGTGACCACGTCAGAGCACAGTCGTCGCGTGGACTCCGTGGAGTGGTCGAGCTGAGAGAGATTGCAGTAGGTAGTGCCAAGCAAATTAGTCGTACCTTCCTGGCCAGGCCGCTCGCTGCTGCCGTCGTAGGAGGTACATAGGGAGTTTCCGTGGCATCGTCCTCGACGCTGATGATGGGGAAAGGCAGCATTGTTGGAGACGTCAAAGCAGCTGATGAATCGTGAAGGCGAGTATTATTGATTGCGACGGCGGTAGATCCTGGGCGTGTGAATGCGGGCAGAGTGTGCGCGTTGGTTGTGAGAGTCGTAGTCGTACTCCGTCTGTACGCGTCACGGCCGACGTGGCCTCACGTGACTCACCACAGTCGCCTTTGTCGCCCTTCTCTCCTCAACCCTCTCTCCGAACGGTATACACTGCACCTGTTCAGCGTGTGAGTGAGCGAGCGAATCACCCTCGACCGCACCTCGTCGTCGCCTGCGCTCAGTTTCGACATCGACGTCGACATCGCCCGTCCGCCGCCCTCCAGCCTCTCGAACAGGCGCAGCGAAGCGCTCGGGGCAGTGCAAGATCGCCCTCGCGGCAGCATTGCGAACGCTCCCTCGAACTCCAACGCTCTTCTGTTCCTGCCACACGACACTCCTTTCGCAATCGACTTTCGCAGTATATTCAAACAACGCGCACCACCGCCCGTATTTGCGACGACATCTGGCGCCATGGCCGACCAGAACGGCGTCCCGCGACGAAAGCCCGTCCCGCAGTCGTCTGCTCCACTGAGCGACACATGGGCCAGCGACCTCACTGCTCAATTCCGACGCACTCTCTCGACCAAGCGCATGAATGAACTGAGTCGTCGACCCGGCTCACAACGGCAGTCGTCGAGGCTTCCGACCGAACTCGTCGTCCAGCCCGCTGCGACTCAAACGCCGCCTCCACCGACTCGCGCCGCGCCTTCAGTGCCTGGCACGCCTGACAACGAAGGCATTGCGCCGCCGAGATCGCCTCCGCCATCATATTCATCGCTCAAGAATCTCCCGTCTGTACCGACACCGCCGACGGACAACAAGTCGCTTCGATTCCGCCACATGCTCGTAGGACTATCCAACACACCCTGCAAATGGGAAAACCCGGGACTACTGGACGAGGCACTTCGCGCTGTTCCGCTACAAAGAATATATGACGAGGCTCAGGAAGAATCAGACCTGCTACAGGCCGAGGCTGCGTCATTAGGACCAAATATGAAGGCAGCATGGGGATACCAAGACTGTGTTGTTCGCGCTTTGATGAAGTGGTTCAAGACCGACTTCTTCGAGTGGGTCAACAATCCGAAGTGCTCGACATGCCATGCACCTACCATTGGCAAAGGCATGGTCGCTCCCATCCCGGATGAGTCTGCGCGTGGCGCGAATAGAGTGGAGCTGTACCAATGCAGCAACCAGCTTTGCCAATCGTTCGAGCGCTTCCCAAGATACAATGACGCTTTCGTCCTCCTTCAGACCCGGCGGGGTAGAGTAGGAGAGTGGGTGAACTGTTTCTCCATGCTTTGCAGAGCGATTGGAAGCCGAGTACGATGGGTCTGGAACTCGGAAGATCACGTCTGGACAGAAATTTACAGCACGCACCGCAAGCGATGGATACACGTCGACTGTTGTGAGGGAGCATGGGATGCTCCTTTGCTCTACACACATGGTAAGCCCCTCATCAAGCGCTCATACACTGAACCCGAACTTACGATTTTCCAGGCTGGCGAAAGAAACTCGCATACTGCATTGCGTTCTCGGCAGATGGGTGTCAGGATGTGACCCGCCGCTATGTGCGCAACCCAACCGAACATGCTCTGCCTCGTGGACGATGCCCTGAGAGTGCTCTGATGCACATCCTGGGAGAGATCAAGTCCATGCGCCGCCGAGACATGGACAAGATGGAGCGTTTCCGCCTCAACGCCGAAGACATGAAGGAAGATGCAGAGTTGCGCAAACTCATTATCGAAGCTCTCGCGTACAACGTCAGCCGGATCCTGCCAGGCGGCGATGGAGCCAAGGGTTCATCGCGAGCAGATGCAGATGCGCAGAAAGCTGCCGAGTCTCGGCAACAAAACGAACGAGCACGCGCTCGAGATGTCTTGCGGCATCAACAGGACAACCAACCACGGGATCAGCGGCAACAATAAGCCGCCTCTCACAACTTTTCTACTCTATATCAACATTTTTGACGCGATCTAGCACGGCGTCTCTTGGATATTGTTCCCGCGCGCGCGACGACATGGAATGGGGTTTCGTATGTCTTATTACACGGCAAAAGGCTGGGCCGCGAGTTTCGTTTGTGTACTGGGAACCCTTGGAGCGATCGGTGCAATTGGAGCGTTGAGCGTACACACTTACGGGAAGGGCGCATGCATTATTGGGTCCACGGATTAACGCCTCGCTCATGTCACGATTCGATATGGGCGGCATTTTGCGCGGAGTTCTTAAGTCTAGTGTCTATACCACAGGTTCTCGGGTTGGTTCTTTTCTTGAGGGTATTGGGGAGCTGTTGAAGCATGCCTCACATGAGGCTGCTTGCCATCGCATTGAGGGTGCATGGGCTTGATATCTTGCACAGAAAGGTCTACGCAAATGAAAATATCAAATTCGCAACTGCTTGTCTCATCATGTATCGTTTCTACACCCTCAATGGATCGCAATGTCACGGCGCCGAGTGCCTAGTATGGGCAATATGACACCTTAGGCATTGAACAATACGCTCTCCGCAAGATCTGATCTTCTCAGCAGAGTCTGCGGGCCGCCTTGACGACAATTTCTTCCTTGCCATGTTCGAACAAGCCATCTTCACGCCCTCCAAGTCTTGGTGCCATCGTCAGCTAGCAGGGGTGGAAAGCGTGACCTAAGGGTCCAGCAAGGATCCGGGGCAAAGGCTTAGCGTGGTTTGTCTTTTGATCCTTGTCTATTTTGGGCACGTCTTCGTCAGCTTGTGCAAAGGCCGTCGATGGGAGTTGAAGATTGACGGTGGAGGCGGTCACCGGCACGAAGAGATGGGTACCATAGGCTACATTATGTTCTTGTATATAAATGCTGGGCTGAAGAAGTTTGCTGTCGTTCTGTGTGCAGGTACGATTGTGGCACTTTGAAGGGGCTGCCGAGATAAATGGAAAGAACGGCCCCTTCGACAGTTGCGAATTAGACAATCTACTCCTTCCAGTCCGGCAGTATCATTTCAATATTGTATCACAGAGAGAGCGTTCTTGCGTCGACTACACGTCTTGGCGGCAACGTGAACGAACTGACGCGGCTCGTGGCAAAGCTCTCACTTGTTTCAGACGGAGATGTCTTGCGAGTACGTACACCCGGAGAGACCGTCGCTTCGCCGCCGCGAGACAAGATGTCTTACAATCGCAAGATGAATTGATTGAATTGATTGAATTGACTGAACTGTCAACGAGGTCATTGTTATACACACTGTGAAGACGAACGTTGTAACTGCCAGCAGAAATGGCGGGAATGATGTCGTGAGCCGGGGGTAACGTAAATAGGACGCTAAACTGCGGCAGTGCCTGCCACGCCTGCTCTCAGCCACTTGCAAACACACCACACACAAGGCCGCCTCGCTGGTGCTGCTGCATTGCATCCTCTGAGCAACGGGCAAAGTCCGTGTATATCTCTCCTCCATTGGCGCAGGTCAGCCTTTCCATCAGCCTCTCTGTTTCTCTCTCCTACATCCCCATCTCTCTCTCTCCCCTTGACGCTCGTTTTGTCTGTCTGTTGATACATATCATACTTGACATCAACAACACAGCGCAGGGAAACCACACAACACACATCTACACGACAACACAACACCATCATGGGCAAAGCAGCGAGAATAGCGTGTATATTCACGCCCATGGCGCTGACCATCGCGTCTTTCGTCTGCCTCATCTTCGTCGAGCTCGGAGGCTCCACGATCAAAGACATGCAATTCTTCTCCGCCAATACGACAAACCTCACCGTATCCGGCGTCGACAACCAAGTCCTCACCACCGCCATCGATGCCGCCAAGGGCAGCCTCGCGAAGACCTACGACATCTACCTGTGGAACTACTGCAGCTCGAATGAGACGGATGGATCGGACAAGGAGTGCTCAGACAGGCAGTCGGAGTTTGTCTTTGATCCGTTGGAAGTTTGGGGATTCGAGATCAGCAACGGCACCGATGCGACGTCGACGACATCCTCGGACAACGCGGTCGAATCGGCTATCGCGAGCGTGAAGGGCCAGTCGGAAGAGTATGAGAATCAATTGCTGGGAAGCAGTGGGAAGAAGGCGTTGGAGGCATATCGCAAGGTCGCGAAGTGGATGTTCATCGCATACCAAGTCAGCTTCTGGACCACGCTCGCGACTATCGTGGTTGGCATTCTCGCCATTTTCAGTCGCTGGGGCAGTTTCCTAACCTGGATTCTGGCCTTTGTCTCGAGCTTCTTCACCCTCGCAGCTGTACTCACGAGCACAATCCTTTTCTCCGTCCTCGTCAGCGCCCTCAACGAAGCTCTAGAAGACTACGGCATCAAGCTCGAACTCGGCCATCACGCTCTGGCTGTCTGCTGGCTCGGCGTGGCTTTCTCTTGGGGCGCCACGCTCTTCTGGCTCTTCTCCACCTGCTGCTGCTCCGGCCGCAGCAACCCGCACCACCGCAGCAACAAGGGCGGACTCTGGAACGCTGAGCCCAAGGGTCAAGGATATGGAAACTACGGCGCGCAGCGCGGCCTCAAGGTTGAGAAGACTGGTGGTGGATACGAGCGCGTTGGATCGCCTTACACAGGTCACGATGGTGACAACGTGCCTTTGCAACAATACGCGGCACAGCCAGCAGGCTATGGCCATCATTACCCTGCCCCGGCAGGATATGAGCCTTACAGGCATTCGTAAGATGGAGGGAGTGAATCAGTCGCATTTAGAATGAGGATGTTCAAATTGATGAATTGCTTGCACGCATGGCGATAGGCGTTGAAGGATGTCTTTTGATCATGGGCCATGGGCCATGGAGGCGCGCAAGAACGCGCTTGATTATGATACCACGAAAAAGCAAGCGCTTTGCAGTCACTATTCGACAGACATAGATACTCCCACTACAGGAATGCATACTTGTACAAAACCATCCACTCCCTTCACTTCTTCACATCCCACAGCGGCCTCTCCACAACGACAGCCTCGAGTGGTTTCTCCTCTTCTACACTCGCATCGTCTTCCAACGGCACGACTCCCAGGATCGATCGGTACTTGAACGTAAACCACCATCTTCGCTGTTGCGCGCCTTGTGAGTCACCAGCAGCTTTGCTCACTTGTTGGTCCTCATCGTCAGCACTCCGCAGACGCGTCAGTTGCAATTCCAGATCGCCGTCATCCTGGTCTTCCAAGTCTTCGCTCGCACCGGCCTTTGTTGCCTGGTCCAAACTGATGTCTGTCCACGCGCCGTCTTCGTAACGCTTTGCGGTCTCCGGCAGGCCTTCCCGGTATGCAGGAATCAACCTGTCACCCGCACCACTGCTCCCTGTGATCTTCTGCCTCTTGGGTACCAAGGACTCTTCCTCGGCCTTCCGTTTCTTTTTCGATGTCGCGTCGGTGAGGTTCATGCCGACGTTGAGCATCACCATCCATGAGGCACCATACAACCAAATTCTTTCTTTGCGAGGTGACACGTCCCATACTGCGCCCTTGACACGATCCTTCAGCTTGCTGAAGTCTTCTGGCAGAACGACGGTGGGGTTCTGTCTGCTCCAATCACTGAGCCGGCCGGCGAGGACATCAAATTCGTACATCTGATGCTGGGCAGTCATGACCCACAGGTGGTAGGGGCCACGCGGGAGTTCGTGAGAATGTGCGTGAGGATTGCTCCGTGTGGAATGGACGCCTGGATTGCCGTTCACCGTGCCCTCCTTGCCTGTCGAGTGTTGGGTAGGCCGAAACGAGAGCACAAGAGGTGCGGAATCCAGTTTCGGTAGCAAGTGCCCGCTTGGAGTATCTGCCCAGTGTTGCCCGTAGAAGACGCATACCTCGCCATCATCATCAGAGCTGTCGGAATCATCGGAATTCTCGTCCGAACTTCCCTGCTTCGAGTCGTCCTTGGACACATCAATTTCAGGGGCCGTGAGATCTTCGTGCCCCTCTAGGACCCAAGAGTCCAGATAGCCAGAGAAGTCTCCACTTGCAAGTACAGAGCTGTCCGATGCAAATGCCAAGTGGCAGATGACTCGATCGGAGTGAGAGAAACCAGTCTGCTCTTCTGTCCGTCTGTTTTGACGCTCCAGCTCTATTACCTTGGGTAGGACTCGTACGTGCTTGGGCTTCGAGAGCGCTGGTGCTAAACGAGCAATCTGTATCTCGTTGTCCACATTGACTGCAGCCAGCCACTTGCCATCGGGCGAGAACTCCAACATGTGCGCTCCAGAGCCGCTGAGAGCCTTTGGAATGGAGAGCTTCCGAACACTTAGTGCTTCTGATTCTGGTCGCCTCCGAAGTTGGAACAGCTTGACTTCTGACGCAGTTGAAGCTGCAAGCACGCGACCATCTGCTGAGATAGCGACGTTGTTGATGTTGTCCTTGACATCGAGCACTAGCTTTGCAACAAGTTTTCTCGGAGGTTGGCGTTCCGCGGATGTCTCGACTGCAGGGGTGCGAGCGAAGCGCCAGATGCTGATGCTTTTGTCCCACCAACTGACAAGCAGTCGGGCATGGCGAGAGCTTCGAATTGGAGGGAAATGCGGCAGAGTCGGTAGAGACCTGTTGTTATCCTTGCCGTACTCGCGCAAAGGCGTGACCACGGGCACGAGGTCGCTGCCTCCCGAAACGACCACACTGAGTCCTTTGCTGTCAAAAGCTGCCATTGCTTTGACCTGCCCTTCGTGCGTTTTTCGATGATGAGTCTTCGCCCATGATCTGCGTCCAGTAGGATTCGTAGTCTGACGATAAACCGCGAGCCTACCGTCGTTACTGCAAGAGAATACCGTCTCTCCGTCCGCACTTGTAACCAGGTCCAGACATTCAGAATCATGACCGCGTACTCGCTGAGACAAGGAGTACGAGCGACCATCCCAGAATACCACCTCGCCATTGGAATCGCCAGATACAATGTCGCCGTTCGGAAGGCACTTGAGCTGCCATACGATTGCATTCTTTGGCGCGTTTGGAACTCCTACACCGAGACTCATCGTGCGCACACTTTGCGAGCTGCGGACGTCGAAAACTCGGATAGTGCTGTCCATGAAGCCCGCAAGAACTCGACTTGCATTTTGCCAGGCGATGCTCACGCACTTTGCTCTCTTTCCAGACACGCGTGCCAGAGTGCGCTTGAACTGCAGTCCACTATCAGCAGTCGAGAGAAGCACAAGCGTGCCGTCCCCACAGCCTGCGACTAGCTCCTGCGATGGAATCTCCTCCTGGTTGGCCGCCAACTTCGTCTGTCTAGGTTGTGCTGCAAAGCACCAGACCTCATTGATGTTTCCCGTTGATCGCTGCTTCAACGTCCCGCGCTCCAAGTCCCACTCCGTAACATCTGGCGACGACGCAATACTGAACAATCGGTACTGACCCAGCACCAACTGTCCATCTGCATCCTTCTCATCTTGCTCTCGTGTCCACGCCAATCCGTCTATGCTCTTCCCATCACCAGTAAAAATCGTCTCTTGCACCCATTCTCCTCTCTGGGGATTCCAGAGCTCGATCTGTCCATTCTGTCGTCCAATCGCTAATTTCAGTGCAGGGTGCGGAAGTCCTGGTGGAACGCCATCGTCGTTCGGGCGTGAGAAAGCTGCTGCCGTGATCGCTTCGACCGGATAAGGGACGAAGCGTGATCGGTGGACGTCCATGATACGAGAGCCGTGGCTACGAAGCCGGTCGTCGTAACATCATTTCTTGTGTATCGTCGTGGAGCGTGTCGAAGCTCTCGACGTGAAGCTGAAATTTTGAGGATACCGGCATTTAGCCGACAGAGCGGACCTGGGTCCGGAGGTCTCCGCCTGCAAGGGACTTCATCCTTCCCGAAAGGGCAAGTGGTCACGTCGAAGGAAACAGCAACCCTCCGTGTTACTGATGAGCGTGTGTCTCAACAATCACAACAATTTCTCATCTCGCTCTAGATTTCTCGAAACGAGGTCCGGCTCGTACAGCTTGCTTCTGGACATCACCGACAAGGGCAGAATCCTCCTGCCTCCGCTCGCTCCACTACGCCAAGTAATGACACGGAGGCGGCGTGGAACACATCAGCTTCGCACACTGATGACACGACGGCCTCGCAGTTCATATGGGGATGCCGCAGTAAAGACCGTAGTAGCTCAGGAGTGGAAAGCCAGGGTACCAGCATGTGTCGGCTACTCGAGCCGTGGTAGAAATTTCCGAACACATACCCACATAGCACGGTAGCGGGCGATTGCGAGGCACACATGCATACCGTTCAAAGAGGCAGGCAGTTGCTTAGGAGACATCGCTCCCCAACCTAATCCGTGACACCGTGTGCCATCTCCATGGTACAGAAGTTGGTGCACGAGCACTTGAATCGAGACGCGAGAAGACGCATTGGGTGATTTCATTTTCCAAGTTATTGGTTGCTTGATAGCAACAATATGTATAATGCTTGGGTATCTCACGCTTCTAATGGCGAAGACAGGACGCTAAAATGACAGAGCAACTCCTCCAGCTTTCCGCCATCGCTGGACTTTCCGAACGATCGGTCTTTGTTTTCCCATTCCTTGTCAATCTGATTTCCGACTTGGTAAATATGCTTGTGCTTTTGATCCTTTCCAAACTGGCTCCTCTCAAATATACCCATACATGCTACTTCGATCTTGCGCCACGCACCACGTCCATTAAAAATCGTTGGACGGCCATGTTGTGGCTGTGGTGGGGCTTAGTAAACATAAGAAAAATGCTTCAGAAATGCAACGCTCGCTTCAATGCTGTGCTGGAAGGATGTGGTGACGCTCATACATTGTTGGTACAATGACAGCTGCTGCGTGCAGCTAACGCGAAGACGCGTGGTCGAGATGGATGGTGTCCCAGTCCAAGCTCAGGAGCCAGACTGGTTATCTCTCCAAGGCTTATTGGACGAATTGTGGTTGCGGCATGTAATGTTGCGGTTGTGTTGCGAACCCGTTCAGCGGCCCATGCTCTCCACTTGGTGGTGTGGGTGCACATTGGACCATTCGAAGGCCGTGGTTGTTGATACCATATCCCACGGTGGCTAGTTGATCCTTATCCGGGGTGATGGGCGGCGTCAGCATGCCATGCGTTGTGCTGGTATAGCCAGGCTTCTGTGGTGTCTGTGGGGTGAGGTAGGCGCCAGTGCTCGGGTTCGAGTCGATCTCCATGCGAGGAAGCTCGTTCACAGGCGTTTGTGACACACGCTGAGCCAGCATGGCCTGGTGCTTGAGGAACAAGTCGATGGTGGTGGAGACCGACGACAAGTGGGGTGACGCGTACTTCCTCAAGAGTGCCTGAGATGGATGAGCCAGGTGGTTGGACAGGTTGAGGACCACCTGTGGGTCGTAACGCGAAGACCAATCCTCATATCGTGACTGTTGACGCGAAAGGATGCATCTGGCGAGAGCCAGGCATGACCTCGCCATGACGGACGGCCGCACTGGGATGAAGTCCTTGTGGTACAAAGCCAGTTCCGAGATGTACCACGACATGTGCTCCAGCTCGGGATCAAAAGCCACTTCAGTCAAGGCCAATTGCAGGAAGCCGGTGACGGTCGGGTGGCCGATGACCCAGTTGAGGGTCTGCAGAACATGCCACTCCATCTGGGTGAACATGTCATCGTCGTACAGCGAGCAGCACATCGACTTAAACTCCCGGATGGTAGGCACACGTTCTTTCCTGTCGCCGTACTTGGCGGCGATGAGGAGTGACGCACAGCCGACGAGCTGGTAGTGTCTCTTGTACACCACACGCTTCGAGCAGTAGCGGTCAAGGAGGTTGACGGCCAAATGAAGAGTCTCCGGGAGCAATTGGAAAGCATGATGAGCTTCAAGGAGGAAGTCCAGAAGGTAGGGCCTCATGAACCACTGGATTTCGGTCTGAATTTCGATGGACTGAATGTCGGGCATCGTAAGCTCCTGCATGTATTCCATGTGGTCGAGGACGTCCTCTTGGTACTCCTCGGCCGTGGAGCGAGAAAGCTCTTCGGCGATGCCCTTCTGCCTCATCTTGGCGACGTTACGAGCTCGCTCGCGTTCAGCGGCAGCTCGGGCGTAGATGCCTTCGTCGTCATCATGGCTCTCAACAAAGTAGGAGTCGCAGTAGCCGAAGGCCGGGAAGCTCCTCGTCGATGGCTGCTGGAGCTGCTCAGATTGCTGCGGCTGGTAGGCCATGATTGAAGAATTCCAGTTCCAGTTCCAATTCAGTTCCAGGGAGGTGTCGTTCAAAACGTGCTGTCAGGTCTCCAGGATGATTGACAGATCGTTGCAAGTCGAGTCGATGGATGCGGGTCGGGAGTGCTCAAGGAGTGGATGTTCAACGGTTGAACGGTATTAAGGAGTGTATGACCCAAAGTTTGGGCGTGTCGTAAAAGATCGTAATTAGCTGGTATTGTTGGACCAAAAGAATGAACAGTCTAGAACAGGGACCTTCGACAGCTGGCGGTCGAACGACCGGGTTATAGACAATAGGCAAATGGAGCCTGGAACGTGTCAGTGTCAAGCGCGTACGATTGTTTTGGCGTCATTGCAATGGCTCGATGTAAGGCCGATCGCCAGGACAGTGCATACCTTGAGAGGAATTAGATTACACAGGTTTGGTGGAGTGGCCGTGGGTGTGAGCGTGCGCACGATCTATCGCTGCCCAGAACGAATCGTCTCCTTGCAAGCCACGACGGAGCAAGCCGAGTGGCAGGAATTCGGAAGATAGTTGCTGAGTGGACGTTTGACAGGCTGCAGACAACGAGCTAACGTCTCCGCAGTCACCGACGAACGGTCGTTGGATCACAGGAGATCGGGTAGGGTCTCGGTGAAGAATCTGGGGAATGTTCAGTTTTCCTTGTTCGGACAGCAATGCAAGATGAGGCAAGGGAGCCAGCTTCCGAGGATTGGCCATCAGAGCAAATAACGTGAGCATACCTCGTCGATTCGACCTTCCTTCTGGTGAAAGGAGGGACGATGCGTTGATTCTGGTGTTGATCCAGTAGTCAATTGCGGAGTGCGGACAAGAAGCTGCTGCAGAGTAACGGTTAGCAAGCGATGCAGAGAATGCGTACCCGGACGCAGATGCATGTGAATGTGCCTTCGCTATCGAGGTGAAGAGTCCCAGCCTAGTAGGCATGTAATCCAGACACACTGTCGAAGTTGAAGCTAATTTCCAGGTGGCATTGGCCAATTGAGTGCAGGTGTGCCACAGGAATGCAAAACGACGTCTTCATTCGAGAGTGTGTGGTATCTCAACGCACTCGAATTGATGGTGTATGGAACCGTGATGATGGGCAACTCCTTGGTGGGAGGGCTGATGCATGCAATGTCGATGGTAATCTCGATGTTGACCAGCAGAGAAGCGTGCGTAGCCAGTGTTGTCAGGGAGAGGAACGGCAGCGGTGCAGTGATGATAGCTCAAGGTATGGATGAAACGATTCGTATGAGAGGAAATGCTCGTTGGACATTTCCTTCTCTTGTCCACGTGAAGAAACCTTCACTGCTGCATCCCCAATGTCTCTCGTTGCTGTGTGAAGACGGCAGAGGATCCGGGTGCCTGGAAATCTTCGAGAATGTCCCGGCCGAGCTGAGGAAGGCACGCAGGCTGCTGAGGCAGGAGCCAACGAAGCGAAGGTGCCATCCACCACATCCCAATCCCATCCCCCGTCCTTCCTTGGCTGCCCTTTCTATCCTCCACGGACCCCTTTCTCTTCTGAAAACAGCACGGAGATGAATCTCACCTTATCAACTCGACGTAGGAAGCCGTTCGAAGTGCGTGCAGTCGGGCACGAGACCAGATGGTGTCGGCGTGGGACGGAGGAGGGTGAGGAGGAGGGCGGGCGTCGAGAGGCTCTACGGTCAACGAAGAGGAGCGGTCGACGGAGGTTAAGAATCAGAAGGGATAGATGAGGGAGGCAGAGGAAGAAGAGTCGGCGTGTCGAGGCTGACCAACGCACAGAGACTTTGCTGCAGTGCGGACAGTGGACGGTTGGCGGACAGACAGGCAAGGAGAGGCCGAGCGCTGGGACCGGGACCCGTGCGTTGCGTGTGCCGAAGCTCTTGCGCGCTGCACTGGTGCTCCGAGACTGCCTGTGTGCTGGGGGGGGCTCACGGGTCCATGGCACGACGGCGCGAGATGAGGGAGGAAACGAGAAACAAAACCCGCAGTAGGGGAGGGAGAGTAATGAGGGAGGAGAGGGCGTGGGAAGGGGAGGATGAGTAGCAGTGTAAAAGGCAGAGACAGCACAGACAAGAAGATGCAGTCGCAGTGCCAGACTGCAGAGCCCAGTAGCGTGTCCGGCGACGGGACTGGGACGCGAGAGGCGTGAGCAGCCAGTGGGCACAGAGTAAGGCAGCGGGCGGGTGGCAGAACTGAGTGGGTCCTGCGCCGGCGTGCGCTGCTGCCAATTGCCAATGGGCGCACACGAGACGTCTGAGGCAGAAGAGCCGAGCGTGTTGCTTGCTGGTGGCTGCTAGCGTCGCGACTTCCCTGCTCGCTGCTGCTGCTCCTGCTCTTGCTCTTGCTGCTGCTGCGTTGCTCCTGCCATCTGATCCTTGCGAAACCAGCCGTGAATTCAAGAGAGCCCTATCCATGCACCACTGCACACTGAGACTGATGAGACTGTCCATTGCCGCTGCCGTCCACGCTGTGGCCCAAAACGATGTGCAGCAGATTCATCACCATCATCATCAGCAGCAGCAGTACAGCGGCCAGCTCGCCAGACACGCCAGAGCCAGACCATCGTCAGACAGACCAGACAGTGCTAGTGCTCCAGCTCCCCCCGACGCCCGTCGGCCGCACCGCTGCTGCACTGCTGCATATCTGCGCGGCATCTGCAACTGCTCGACGTAGCTGCATCCGTCTGCGTCGGCGTCTGCATCTACACACTCGTCTGGGAGCCTGTCCGCCCGCAATAATGATCCTCTGCACACGACTACTGCGAGCACAACGCGCTGCTGCCAATCCATCCAATATTCCCCATCTGAGACGCGACTCTGGTAAGGTAGACTGGTAGGGAGCGAGCCTTTCCCTCAGAATCCTCCACCTCCTCGCAACAGTTACAGGAGTGCAGATCCGCCCGCCGTGCTGTGGCTTGTGCGCGCTTCGCGTGTGAGACATTGCATTTCCAGTCGCCAGCCGTACCTTGGGTTTTGCTCAAACACAATGCCCATCCCACTCACTGCTTCATTAGCACTCCTCATAGTATTCTCCCCCGTAGCCGCTCCAGATTCACTCTCATCCGTGGCGGCGTGTCAGGGAGCAACAGGAGCATGAGCAGTCGCTGGACTCGTTGGTACGCGTGCTCGGGAAGCGGCATTCCCAAATCACCAAATCACGGGCACTCCCATCTGGGCCCTGATCCGGGAAGTGGCAGTACGCGCGGGACTAGCCGCGCAATTGTGGCTGGCGGGCACGCTCTCGCGCCATCTCTCGCTCCGGTGAAGTGTGAGCCCAGGTGAAGTGAATGAGAATAATGAACCCGATGCATCCTGCTACAATCATCATCCCTCCACCGCGCACATGCTCGCCTGCTCGCCACGCACACGATATGAAGCTCCTTCCACACTCGTGGCCGTCCACAGCTACAGCCAACGCCATGCCATGCTGTTCCATGCTTTCCATGCTCCGCCATGTCATGTCCGGCACCCAATTCTGCCAACCCTTCTCTAGCCTCTCCTCGCCCACCGTAACCTGTGACCACTTCACTCTCGCCCACTTTCGCCTTACTGATCATGATGATCTCTGTCCACAGCCCGCCGCGGCCAGCCATGCCACCGCCCAGCTGCTCCGCTGCGCTGCTAGCACTTTATTCTGCAGAGGTCCACCTGTCTGCCGTCGCCGCCCGACGAATCAGAGTCCTCCTCGGGCCCTGTTCACGTCTGCAGCTAAACACTTTTAAACTCTCCTCCCCGGCTATCCTCGTCCACTCCTTGCCTGCTGCCACCTTCAGCATCATCCATGCAAGCTCGTCTGCAACCCAGCTTTCCGGATAACGCCCTCGATGGCAGCCGCGTGCGGCCCTGACGAGACGCGTCTGCTTCGAGCATTAGCATCATCATCATCATCATCACCGCACGCGAGCAGAGAGCCCTGATTGAGCTGAGGCGCTCCACGTCGACGGCACGCTTCTCCCAGACAGGCTGTCATCGTCGTGGCTGCCGCGCCATTGGATTCCATTGACAATGACGATTATCTTCTTTCGGCGACTATCTGCTGGGCGCTTCTCGAAGCTCGTAACATGTCCACCGCTAGAAGCACGACTAGGTAAAGACCACGCCGTACGCCTTCTTCCGCCCGCTGGAAGACACCGGACGCCCGGCGTCTACAGGGATTTGAGGCGGTACGTCAAATTGCAGCTGGTTGAGGCAAGCCATCGGATGCTGCGTCGCCGTCAGATCCAAACATCTGTGAATCTCCAGGTCGTACAATTGTTTGCTGCTGCCGAAGATCCAAGCGCTTGCTCTGGCGGCTGGGACGCTCATTGTCCCTGCAGCACGCACGACAGCAGCCTCGAGAGAGACGACGCTGACTTGTATGCGGACATCGTCGTACCTGGTCTCTGAAACACAAATCGTGTCCTCTCGCTTCCTTCGGCGGATGCGGGCGTGCTACAGCGTCACGCTTCCTCCATCTGGACCATCCGGACAAGCGTTTCTCCTTGCGCCGCCTACCCACTTCGTCTGTCGAGACTATGTAATTTTTTCGTGACAACTGCGGTGAGCAAAGAGCCCGGTCCAAGTATGGGCTTGAGAGCTCTCAGGATGTTGCTCAAATGCGTTTGTCAAACACAAACTAGCAACCGAAATTTCATCTACGCGCGCATGTGCGAGCGAGGAGTGTCGCGTGCTACTGCGTTTCCAGCATCGCAGTGACGTATCCGAGAAACAGCCAGACATGAGATTTTCGAAGCGCAGAAAACTACCTTACATGCAAACCCGCCTCGTGATAGTTCCTGCCAGTATACCGCCTTGCTTGACACGTTCAACTCACTCCGACGTGACCTTCCCGGAACAGCTGATGTTGAGAGATGGACCCTTTCTTCGCCAGGGACGACGAACAACCAGGCCCACCTTTGATACTACTACTAGGTACTGCCCTCGAATCCAGACGCACCCTGCCAATAATGCCGTTCCACACGTCGTATGCGGAAGACAATCGTTCTCCAACAACATGACGAAGTCGCGTCCTGAGATCTTCACGCTTCACGCCATTCGAATCTTCCACTCTATTCCTGCAAGATGAGCGCCAATCTTGGTCTGCTGGGTCTTCGCCAACGCTGGCTTGCCCGGAGGCGGCACGAAACAGACACGGGTGCGGAGAGCATCGCGACTAGCGTCATTAGCAACGGATCCCTCTGCGATTTTTGGAAAGCACACAACAGTCAGCTCAATCCTGCTGCGTATGGCATGCTCTGCACACGCATACGCATAACAATGGACACGCGCTTACTGCAAGCCCATCCACAGAACGAGACCACACTACAGCACCTACTATCTCATCGACATCGTGTCGCTCGTCACAGTCGCCGGCGTACTTCGTACCTGTGCATGCGTCGAATGGAACCTGGGTCCTTGGCACGGGAGTCGCGAACTCTGTGCGGGCACGGCCATACCAGACGGCTCGTCAGCGCGAGTGAAAAAGGGCGATGTCCCTGCGGATCTGGGTTGTCGTTGGGCGTCTGCCGAACAACCATCTCGCACGGTCGATATTGAAGAGGGGCTTCCCATATCTGTGACACGGCTGGCGGAGGCTGGCGAGCGACGAGATGTGTCGTTTCATCTCGAGAGCCCAGATCTCAATCAAAATCCAGTCCGGGCCCCAGGTTCGCATTACGCCACTGCCGTTGAGCTTATCCGCAAGCTCGCGTGGTCGCGTCTGAAGCGCGTCTGCGGCGACGCTCTCTCGTTCGTCGTCGTCTCGTCAGGGTCGGTCTTGTCCGGTGAGGATGCGCAGTGGTGAGAGCGGAGATAGGCGGCCAGCGCAGCGCTTGCTTTATTAGCCTGCCAGTGCCTGCCCACTTCTGCTCGACTTGGCTCAACTCTGCTCGAATCTGCTGCTGTGGCGCTGGCGATCTTCCAGGTCTCGCGAGCGTCTTCCCAGCTTGTGCGAACCTTCACAGCATATCCCTCGTCGCCGTGCGTGCCAAGCCTCCGTCTCTACCGTGCTGCTGTCATCTCATGCCTGATAACATTCGAGCTGGTGAGATGACCCAAACGGCCGAGCCACGACTCGCGAGACGCGCTGGCAGGTACGACTCGGCGCCCGCTGGTATTATCACGCCTGCTATGGTTTCGCTTGCGGTGGTTGATTATTGATTGATTGATCCCACCATACACGCTACGACACGCCTCTTCTCAGCGCGCCATCAGGAGACGTCTTTGCACCATCGCTGGCTCCTTCGCCGCTCGACAGGGGTCATCCTCTGCATCAGCTCTTCCACCCAGCTGCGCCGCAACTTCGTGGAAACAGCTTGCTGTCCGAGACTATTGAAGTCACTCCAAGCGAAGATGCCATAGCTCCTCTCCCGAGTACCTGACGACGGACATTTGGCCCTACGAGTCAGGCGTGGTTCAGGGTATAGCAGTGACCGGTCGTGTTCGCCGCGTTCGCCGTAGCTGGAAACTGCAAGACCAGTGAAGTACGCCAGTTTGATCTCCATCATTCACTACTGACAAGCAGAGTCACATGCAAGCCACCTATTACTCTATAGGGAGTATTTTGATCTCCATCTCTGCTCCGTGACGATTCTCTGTTGGCGCTTCCGAGTTGTGCTGACGGCCGGTATATCGTCGCTCATATTGCTCGATACTTCGTACTTGGAAAGGCTGTCGTTGGCTGACACACGCCGCTCCAGAGTAGATTTCAACTCTCCAATCACCCGTCAACCTACATTGATTCAGATCAATGCCATCTCTCCACACTGTGTTCTTGACCCGAGCTTTCGAACGACCACATCCAACGCAGGTACAAAGATACAAGCTGATGGTGTGGTGGACGTTTCGTCCGACGCAGAAGTCCTGGCTGCGATAACCCTACCCATTGCCGCTCCGACTGGGATATCAATCAAGACCGACCGCAAACTCTGCCCGAGGAGACGTGGATGTCCTGTCCTGCAAACGGCATCCCAGAATGTGAGCAACATACCAAATGCTCGTTTACAGCTTGGTGCGACGTCAACCCGGAGCCTCGAGACAGTGGCGATATGGTTGACGACTTTAAGCTTATGGCCGAATGATGCATACGCCCCCATTCTCCGGCGTTTCAAGGCTTTCGAAACAAGACTTCGCCTCCAACACTTCCCAAGGTCGGTTTTAGCTTCACGATTTGGTTGTGACTGGCGGCCTTCATGTAAGCGCATTCGGACTACGACACGGAAAGAAGCTTGTATAGCCATCGAAAGACCAACGCCATGGCCTCGTGTTCTCATGTGTTTCAAACATGACACTGCATCACGACCAAATCCTGACATATCTCTTACGCATGCGCTGGCCGCATTGGCTCTCCTCGCGTGTGCAGACCAGATGTTCGCTGCTCCGTCGGGCACGACGATGCATATGCATTACGACCACGACAGCTCCTACTTCTTGATCGTCATAACACGACGAGATAATCGCTGAGCTCTCCGTGTCCTGCCGAGACAGCTTCACCAGTCGCCAACGTGGAGGATAGCGGTTCCCCGCGCATCAGAGAAGGAGGTGGCTGGGATTCTTTGTGAGTGAATGACCATTGACAAGGAGAACCTTTATGGAAAGCTCTTCCCGTTCTAACTCGGCTCGCCGCTCTTCAATGCTTGACCAAACTTCCTGCTCATCGGATCACTGGTCTCGAGTAGTTGTTCCCATGGTCGCTCGATTGGAGTGCCGTGGCTCACACAGCATCCGAGAACAAGCAACGTGCATCGCTCCTGAAAACGTCACCTGAGTTCTGATCGAACAGCAAAGACGAGAAGCACATTTGCAGGTAGGGTTCACGAAGCAGCTCGTCTCTCAGGTTCGTTCATATTCATATGGTCGTCTCTATTGTCTATCAAAGCCCTCTATCCTTAGTGCTTGCTCTATGGTAAGGCACCTGCCCAGAAGTCTATCATGGTCTCGACGCAGCCTTGGCCGTTTACAATAGGCAAATCATGGCCTCCTTGCAGCTTCACCACACGAATGTTATCCTTTCCCAGTGCATTCGTCGCGTCTTCAGCAGTCTCGGAAGGTGAGATCACGACGTCCTGCAAACCCAAAAGGACGAGTACTTTTCCTTCTCTCAATCCTCTCACATCCTCTCCCCATTCACCTAGAACATTTCGCTTTTTCGCCTCGCATCGCTCCCCAATCGCTCGCCAGCGCTCATGCCCATCATGGATAGGCGCGTACTTGACCGAGGAAACAAAAGCCGGAATGAATCCTTGGTGCGCGTTCACTTGCCAGGCAACAGCCGTGGCGGGCGACACCTTGGGCCTGTCCTCGAATATGGGAGACATGCTGTCTTGACCATGGGCACCGTTCTCATCTGGAAGCTCCTCAGCAGCGGCATTGGTCACATCAACCACATAATTGCTTCCCCTTGCCGCCGCCTTCATTTTCGGCACATTCGGTTTGGCGCCGCCTGCTCGCAACTTGCTTCCGACCCAGTAATGGACGAGCCAATCCGGGAGAATACCACTGTAAAGAAATTTGCTGCTCGTGCTAACTCTCGAGTGTCTAAGGAGTCCGCCTGGCGCCACGAGCACAAGGCTCTCGACCAAGTCCGGGAAGTGGGAAGTAAAAGCCGCTGCGATGCCGCCTCCGAGCGAGTAGCCAACCATTGTGAAGCCCGCGTGCCAATCCAGCTCAGAGGACGCCAGGACCGCGAGGATCTGTGAGCTGAAGAGGTTGATGTCTTGCCTATACACGCTAGGATCCGGCGTGTCAGAGTATCCACGTCCATACAAGTCGAAGAGCATCACTCGACACCCCTTTCGCACAAGCAGCTTCGCCATGCGTGCCAGTGCGATGCACGGCGTGCTGATGCCATGTACGAACAGCACCTTTCGACCATTCTCTGGTCCCCATTCGTAGACTCTCGTATTGCCATAAGGGGTGTCGACGTTGCGGCCGCCAGGGAGAGCATCCGTCGGGTAGGGAACGTTATCCACTTCCTCAGCCGTGAGAAACTTTTGTTCGGGAGCTCGTTGGATCTTGGGTTTAGGGAGGACACCAGAATACGTGGCCGCGGAGGCGAGATTGACGATCAGCTTTGCTGCCAGGAATCCCACGGCTGGCAGTGTCAAGGCAATGTAGAGGTCCCGACGGTCTTTGAAATTGGCCCGTTGCAGTATACTACGGAAGTCCATGGTTTAGAACGATAGTAGGCTTGGATGTCGACGTAAGTTTTCAGGGTCGTGTGATGTGAAGAATTGGCGCTGCAGATGTGTTGGTGTGGTTCGGTAGAAGATAAACGTGCAATCCGTAATGATGCACGTCCGTGGGTGTGTCAATCCCTTTATCCGAACTGGCTTCACAACTTTCACAAATCTTTGACAAGCCCACTGCTTCTCGACCTCAGCCCGCCGCATAGTCATGGAAACGCCATGCTTGGCATAATGTTTCTCGCCCTTCCTGTGTTCACTATGTGAGTTCGAGATTTTGTCAAGATCGATCCCGACCGGGCGGCCAGACCGAGACACCAGAAATCGCCTCTGGCACACGTGAGACAAGCGAAAGACAGAACCAAGCCTCTAATAATGCAACCTCGGATACTAATTACGAGGTGTTCACCGATGTGAAGGCGCAAAGGAATCTCGAGTTGAGTGATTTGGTGAAGAGTTTCACATTCGATGAGTGGAGTGGCGACAACTCGTTCGCCGCTGCGCCGTGCTAGATAAAATCTACTTATGCTTCAGTGTCTCTGACAACGAGGAGTGGGTATCTTAGCAATTCTTCTAATGCCCATTTGAATGATCCATTCGTGCGCCAGTTCTTCGTACAAACGAAACGTGCTCGGGGTATCTCTTGAGTAGTATTGTACAAGTCAGTGCAAAGCGAAAAAGCGATAAGCAAGTGTTGTGAGCCTGCGCCAGACCAAAAAGGTAACATGCAGCCATCTCTCCCTGCATGGCCACTGGAAGGTCCTGATGGATGGCGCGTGGCATTTTATGGTTTTTGGTAGATCTCAACCCAACGGGCGGAACCAGACCTTTCCCTGGATACGTGAACGATCGAGGGATCCTTTTGCAGCTGCCAGCGCTGCGGATGCCCTTTTCCGAGACCATACAAGCAGCATGCCAACAAGAGGAGGGGGCGCGTCAATTCAAGCTCCCAGTTGCTTGCCAACGGCGCGGTCTCTTGAGTCGTAAACGTGGGAGACTGCTTGCTTTGGGAGACAGCCCTCGCTAAGAGCCGTTCGCAAGCAAAGAGCTCATTCCAATTGCTGCTGGATTGGTCTCTCCGAGCCGCTCCTCGGGCGGCCGTCCTGAGTCTGCAACGGGATTTGAGATGTTTGACAGACGGGCTGAGACATGATGGAACGGCTTGTCCACCTCGATTCCGCTGTCTCGAGATACTTCACTGCCTTCGAGTCGTCGACCGAGGCCGGACCAAGTGTCGAGCAACTCCTGGGCACTCTGCATACCGTCGGCTTGGTCATCGTCATCTTCGACCTCAATCTCGTCATCCTCATGACCAGTCAAGATGCGTCCACCCAGCTTGACATCGGAGACACGAACGTGGTATTCGAGAGCCTTCCTGCCATCTCGTATCATCTCCTCTGTTGCGTACATGCATCGTTTGATACTCTGGTTCATCGCTTGACTTTGTGTGAGAAGTTCCTTATGCCGTTCAAGGTCCACTCGTAGACGCCGCTCATCTTTGGCCAGTCGTTCCTGTTCCCTGTTTGCTTGCGTACCGGGAGACATCGGCTCACCTCCGCTCATGAGGCTACCTTCTTCGTCGGATTCGCTCAAGTCGTCATCTGCAAGTTCAGAGATCTGACCCAAAGAGTCGTCCTCACCCTCAAACTCGGCATCGTCTTCGCTAAGAGTGCTCAGGCCATCAGATGGTCGGCCGGAGAGCTCATTCATTGCCATGGAGAATCGTCCAGCTCGCGAGAGACGTCGAAAACGTTTCAGCTCTGCCTTTTGTCTTCTGACTTCGCGCTCTAAACTAGAGTTGATAGCCAAAAGGGAGCTGTTGGAGATTTCCAAGTCCAGAACCTTTCTCTCGCGTCTTGCGTCTGCTGCGAGATCTGCCGCATTCTTAGTAGGGCTCATCAAAGGCTGACCAGGAGATCCTATGGGAGGTGGAGATGCCAACGACGTGTCTATCGATGGGAGAGCCAGTGGAGGGCTACTAGCCTTCGAGATAGGTATCGATTTGATCTCCTGCGTGAGAGGCGACGCAGAGGCCGGTGGGTCATTCGCTGTTGCAGAGCGCCTTCTTGATTGCTGCGAATTCCCGGAATCAATAGAAGATAGGCTAGGCGACTTCCTGTGCGGTGGTCCAAAACTTGTTCGACGTGGCTCTTCGTTTTGGGGTGAAATCGCGGGAGATGGAGACGGCCGCATGCCAAATATTTGGGATGCTCCTTTGCGGTACGAAAGATGGATGTTCTCTTTGCTAGGCGAAGGAGAGCGCTGAGGACCTTGGCTAAGACTAGCAGAAGCGAAGTAGGGCGAAGCTGTCGACGTTGTAGCCAATGATGGTGAAAGTGTCGGGGGACTTCTCGATGAAAGTATACTGGCATCTGGGCGAATCCATGGCCCAGTAGAACGCTGCTCGGACATCGCAGAGAGGACTGGTGAAGGCGCTTTCGGTGGCGAGATGGTTGATTTGTCCTCCTTGCCATCTGCGTAAAAGAAAGAGGGTGCCTTCTTTGGCTCAGGACG
This sequence comes from Phaeophleospora eucalypticola, assembly GCA_022814565.1. Classification (NCBI taxonomy): domain Eukaryota; kingdom Fungi; phylum Ascomycota; class Dothideomycetes; order Mycosphaerellales; family Mycosphaerellaceae; genus Phaeophleospora; species Phaeophleospora eucalypticola. Next base: position 1,229,143 of record JAKLNG010000005.1, on the reverse strand, counting down.
CTTCGGCGCAGGCTCTTGTCTCCCCACGTCGCTGGCGTGGAAAAAGCGGCTGTCAATGCTATCATTCTGTCCAGGCTGTCCCAAATCCACCTGACCGGGAGAGCGGGCAAGAGGCGGTGGTCTGGATGCGCCTGCTCCTACCACACTCTTGGGCCTTGTATCTCGCGGCCTAGATGCTATGCTGTTGTTTGAAGGCATGCCAAGCCCGCTTGCTATACTGTTCCTCCCCGGTATCGCACTGGCAGGGCCCAAGGAGCTGTTCGATTTTGAGTCGCCAGCCAGATCATCCTGTGACGGGGAACTGTGTGGACTCTCCACGCGCGGCCTTCTCGATCCCGAACGCGGCGTGACGGTCAATGTTGCGCTCGCATCTCGCCCCAACGTCTCATCTTGCGCCTTGACTCTGGGTGACACGGCGGGCGTCCTGTTCGTTGGCAGTCGCGGCGCAGCGGGCCTGGCGGTGGGCGTGGTAGCGGTGGAAGCATTGCTGGCAGTAACGCGCGGCGTCAGCGGAGGTCGTGTCCTGCTCGAGGCAAGGGAGGGCTTCAGCGGGCGAGAGGAGTTTCGGTCGGAAGACATGCCGCTAGGTGTACGACGTGGGCTGCATTGGAGCGACGTTGGGCCGTATGAATCGGATGCGTAGACAATGGATGCGTGCGTATGCCGTGCTCGCGGTCGTGGGTGTCACTTGTCGTGTGGTGGAGGCGGTGATGCGTGATGTTGGGCTGCTCTCGTAAAGGCCGCCTCCTTGCGACAAAGCCTGCCGTTCACTTATTCACCGCCCCTCGTTGGACCCGCAGTATCGCTGACATGTGAAGCACAGAAGCACGCTCAAGTCCTCAACTCTTCCGAAGGTGCCCCGATCGATGGCGACATGCGTTTGCGTTGGCAGTCGTTGCTAGGAATTTGGTGATGCGCTCGTCGGCGTCGCGTCGATATTGAAATGCGATGACTCCCTCTCGCTCCAAAAGCGCAAGCGAAGGGCAGATCCGGTTTGTAGTGACTTGGTGGCCGTGCGTGTTGATGTCTTGTGTGGTCAATGCGAAACGAGGTGACGGCCGTTGCCAGGTCGTGCACGGAGCGCGCCGCCACCAACCTTCGACAGGTCCACACGTCTTCAAGACTTCAACATTCCCGCCGTAGCATCACCACGCTCCCCCACCTTCGACATGCGACGATGACAGATCCTGAGCCCGAAGAGGAGGCACTCGCTACAGAACAACCCCCTGCGCCAGACCCCGATCCGCAGGCTACAGTAGCCCAAGCCGATGCACCTCCAGGCTCCTCTCAGCATCACTCCCTCAAGTATCATCTTCTGGGACCGTCGCTCACCAAGTCTGGCCAAGATGGAGTCGACCAGAAAAAAGTCTCCGAGATCATATACAACGCCTCAAAAGGCTCGAAGTACTTCACAAACGAAGAGGTCAAGGACAAGACCCTGACGGTCAAGATCAACCGCATTCTGGCCAGAAAGCGCGAGCTGCAGCGTATTGAGGCTCAAGGTGGTCTCAGAGGAGATCTCAAAAAGGCGGACGACTATATCGCGCAGCTGGAATGCAGTCGAGACCTGTCACAATACGTCGTCCACTGTGACTGCGATGCATTCTATGCCGCAGTCGAGGAGCTAGATCGGCCGGAGCTAAAGGAGGTGCCATTTGCAGTTGGCATGGGTGTGCTCACAACATGCAACTACGTTGCGCGAAAGTTTGGCTGTAGGTCGGGAATGGCAGGTTTCGTCGCAGACAAATTGTGTCCTGACCTGATTCATCTACCTCTGAACTTCGACAAATACACCGCGAAAGCAAAAGAGGTGCGCGCTGTACTCGCGCAATATGACCCTCGCTTTGAGAGCAGCTCAATCGATGAGGCCTATTTGAACATCACGCAGTACTGCAAAGACCATAGCATGGAGCCAGAAGACGCCGTAAGCCAAATGCGGGAGCAGGTTTTCCAGGAGACCAAGATTACTATATCTGCAGGGATCGGAGCCAATGCGAAGCTCGCAAAGATTTGCAGCAACAAGAACAAGCCCAATGGCCAGTTCAGACTTCCGTCTGACCGGTCGACCATCTTGGCATTCATGCGTGACCTGCCGACCCGCAAGGTCAACGGAATCGGCAGAGTCCTTGAGCGGGAACTGGACGCGATAGGTGTCAAGACCTGCGGCGAAATCTTTGAACAAAGACACTATCTCAACCGACTCTTTGGCGAAAAGACATTCGAGTTCTTGATGGGTGTCCACCTCGGGCTCGGCCGCACTGACGTTCGTCCCGCTGAGGAGTTTGAACGCAAGAGTGTGGGCACAGAGAGCACATTCCACGATATGTCTGATCCCAAGGAGCTCCGGGACAAACTTCGATGGACTGCTGAAGAGTTGGAAAAGGACCTATCAAGAACAGAATTCAAAGGACGCTGTCTTTGCCTCAAAATCAAGCTGCATTCGTATGAGGTGTACACGCGCCAGGTGCAGCCCCCCAAAGCTGTCAGCACGGCGCACGACTTGTATCATTTCAGTCTTCCGATGCTGCAGAAATTGGAAAAGGAAATACCGGGCATGAAGCTGAGACTCATGGGACTTCGGTGCACTCATCTCGTGTCTACAAAGAAGGGAGACGTGGATTTCTTCGGGAGAGTGCGGCAACATTCGAATCCTGCCACCTCAGCATCCACTACTCTCGGTGAGGCTTCCGAGAATGTCGAGCTAGATGAGGAAGGCTGGCAGAAATGGCCAGATGCTGAATTCGAGGACGCTGCCCGACAAGAACGAGAAGACGATATGGCAGACCTGGAGCGTTTGTCACAAGAGTACGACAAACAGCGCCGGTCATCAGACCAAGTTTTGTATCGCCCTGATGGTGATCCTTCCGACTACCGCAGGCACGGCAACGGATTTGCTTGGCGTTCTGTCCTAGAAGAAGAGGCACGCAGCGCGGAGCAACAGAGTCCGCCTCGCAAAGTTCCCGAGCAGTGGAATTGCCCAATATGCTCAGTACCTCAGCTCGCGGACGAGAAAGGCTTCAACGAGCACATTGATGGATGCCTTTCGAGACAAACGATAAAGGAGATCGTCAAAGAGTCATCTCCAGGAGCAGGCGTGGCACCAAACTCAGTCTCACAGAACACTTCTAAACGGAAACGAGGCAAGGCGCAAGACAATAAAACAGGAGTGAACGGTTCAGGCGGCGACAAGCGGCCCAAAAAGTCGTTCTTCACATGATAGGTGCTCAAAGGCTGGTATGTACACTACACGGTGGACGAGCAACTTGGCCGCATTCACAGTCTCGCAGTGAAGCCGCTCTTGTCCATCTGTTTGTTTGCGGTCAGCGCATGCCTGGAAAGTTGCTTTGAGGCAATACTGACCTTCACCAAATACTCCTTGTTGATGTCGCTGACCTTTGTCGTGCCAGCTAAGGACATACACAGCTTGATCTCGTCTGCAAGCAGCTTGAGAGCGAGCTCCACGCCCATCTGTCCGCGATACGCGAGACCCCACAGCACTGGGCGGCCTATCCAGACGAAGTCGGCTCCAAGGGCAAGCGCTTTAAATACGTCTGTGCCATGACGGATACCACCATCGACGTGGATCGGAATCTTACCACCTACTGCATCTACGATTTCCGGGAGCGCATCGATTGTTGCTAGGGCGCCGTTCAGTTGCCTCCCTCCGTGATTGGAGACGACAATACCGTCGCAGCCGTGATGGAGTGCCAAGATGGCATCTTCTGACGTCGCAATGCCTTTGACCCAGACCTGCATTTCTGGCTGGCATTCTTTCTTTAGCCAGTCAATGTCCTTCTCCCAAGACAACGTCGGATTTGGAGCGTGAGAATGGAAGGTAATTGGTCCACTCGGAGGTACTCTTTTCTGTCCGTCATGATATCCCGCCTGGCTTGGCCGCCTCTCAAGCTTTGGACGACTGTTCGTGCTTGCCTGCGTGGCTGCTTCCTGTTCATCTTCCGAAAAGTTGGCAATCTTCAAGTGTGGAGGCAACTTGAATTGATTCCTTATTTCGAGGTTTCTTCGACCCAAGTATGGCGTATCAACGGTGAGGAAGACGGCCTTGAATCCTGCTTTCTTGGCCCGTTGAATCAACTTTCTACTATGTTCCTTCTCTTCGAACAAGTAGAGCTGCAGAACATTCGCGTTATCTCCACTTTCCTCTGCGACTTCTTCGAGCGTCTTAGTTGCGAAGCTGGACAGTCCCATTGCGACTTTGGCCTTCTTGCATGCTCTTGCTGTACCCAGCTCTCCATCTGAGTGTGCAAGACATTGCATCGCGGTTGGCGCTACTCCGAGCGGTATGCTGTTCTTTTGACCGAAGATGTCTACACTGGTATCCACAACAGACACGTCTCGTAGTACTCGAGGGCGGATGCGGTATTTCTCGTATGCAGTCATGTTCTCCCGGAGTGTCGAGCCGCAGTCGGCACCTTCGTTGTAGTAATCGCGCGTCTGCTTGTCCATCGCGTCGTGAGCATGGTGCTCGAGCTCTTCGATTGTGAGGCAGTCGAGGTCATGTTCTCCGGATGTCGGCATGGTTGCAACGATTCACGCAAGTGGCAAGTCAACCCGAAGAATAGAAGATAGTAGAACAGAGAGGCAGGACAGAGACTGTTCAAAAATAAGATTAGAAGGTGAACATGCGACGATAGCAATTGACAACCGACGTCCATGACATCTTGACATCGGCTCGCGCGTTAACCTAGGTATCAGCCTAAGACTAATCGAGTACTTTTCGGGGATGAGACTCTTGCTCCTGGAGCGCCAGTAGTGTCCGCAAGCTTGCGTTCGCGCATGTGAGAGTGGTTCGAGTTTGGTTCTCCCGCGGATTGTCCATATCTCCTTGATGCCGTTTTACCCACTCACAACTGAGACGGGCTCCTGCGATAGCGACTTGGGAAACGTCATGTGTCGCATGCTTTGACTTTCGGTTGCGCTCGAAAGGAAGTGCAGCCCTGAGGAGATCGCGATGAACAGACGTCACGTGCAGGTAGTCCCGATCTCGCTAGCTCCCGGGAATAGCAAGTGAATGACGGCGAGCCTCGCCGGCATGGAAAGACGGAACTACAGAATTGTAGTGATCCCAAATAGCAAGGTCCCTCTTAGATTGTCAAGATGTTCGTAATTGGGAGCTGCAATACGTTCGACGGGCATAGATTGCCTCACAACCAGATGCTGCTTGCCAAGTCGCGAGATGTATTGGTTCGACTGTTTCTTGAATCAAAATCGATTGTTCGAGGATATGATACTGTATAGGTAATTGCTCTGGCTCATGATCGCTCAATACATTTGTTGAGCACTACGAGGTCAATCTCTTAGACCGGACATCGGATGGGATGGCCGGATAAAGGCTGAGCCGGATCCGTCGGCTGTCGCACCCAGCAACAGCCGTGCTTGTTTCCATGCTCGAACTCAAATGACGCGCCTTGACAGCTGTGAGCGCCACGAGATGTTACTTCTCGACCTATTCTTCATCCACAAAAGACGAACGACTGTCGAACCATGGTATCAACACGCGGCGGCGCCCGCACATCGGGCCCAGAGGAAAAGGATGCGCTGAAGAAGAAGACTGTTCGCAAGTATGCGTGAAGCCAAGGACCCTGAAACTCCATGAGATCGTGCTAACGCAGCATACAGGACGACTACGACGAAGACAGCGCCGGCTGCTGCACCAAAAACCAAGACAACGCGATCGAAGAAGATTGAGCGCGATCCGGAGCCAGAAATCACCGAGGACCCCGACGAGCCCGACGAGCTTCAGGAGGAGGGACCTGCTCCAACAGCACGAAAGCCGACGCGGAAAGCTACTACAACATCGAAGACCGATTCGAAGCCAGCTTCGAAGGCGACCAAGGCCACAACTACAAGGGCAACTAAATCGAAGGCGGAGACAGAGAAGGCCAAGCCAGTAGTAGCAAGCAAAGCAAAGGCAACCGCTGAGAAGCTTGACACTGCAAAGGAGAAGGCTAAGCCTGCGGCATCCAAAGCGAAGTCCACAACTGAAGGGGCAAAGATCGCGACTGAAAGGGCAAAGTCGACAACGGAGAAGAAGGCCGAACCAAAGCTAGCTACACAATCAAGAGCAACAAGGGCAACCCGCGCGACAGAAGCCAAGGGCAAAGCACTACCTCTCTCACCGAAGAAGGTCACGCAGGTGTCTCGGGCGCCAGCGAGAAATACGCGGACTGCATCAGACAAACCAACAAACAAGAAGGCTCAGCCCAAAGCATCCACTCAATCGGGGAGACCTCGAGCGCGAAGGAATATCTCGGATGAGAATGCAGTCATTCCCGACCTCCAACCCCCAGAAGATGATGAGTTCGATGAGATAAAGGTCACTCAACCTAAGAAAGTGCAAAAGCCGCAGGCGGCTACTACTAAGAAGGTCGAGCCGGTCCAAGACATCTCTCACCTTAGCACTCCGGACTTAACGAGGCCAACCACACCAATTGAGCAATCGGGACAGGCTGTAAAGGAAGAGGATGATCAGAATGAGGAAGCCTCAGAGGAAGAGCCTGAGGAAATCCCAGAGTCTGAGTCGGAAGTCGAGGAAGAGTCGAAAGCGTCCGGAGACGAGCTCATGGGCCCAAAGACACCGATGAAGCGAACCAGTCCTGTCAAGGAAATGGTCAAGGAAATACGCCCTAGGTCGACTCGGAAAGATGATGCAGATCTAATGGATATCGATGGTCCAATAAAGACTCCGCTGCGACGATTTGCGGTTCTTGGTACGCAAAAGGGCACACCGCAGACGCAGAAGCCCTACTGCAAGCCTGCGGTACCTATGTCAGCTCAGCCCATGACCGTAGCGCGAGCTCAACATCGCGCCATGGTGTTCCCAGATCTTCAACCCTTTTCCATAGACAGAAGCCGTCTGGCAAAAGCGGATGCTGAAAATGATCCCGACGAGACAATCGTTGTCGAGGACGCGGCCGAGAGCCACACAGATGACAAGATGGATACCACTCAAGACACCGCCGAGGAAAGCGTCATTATCGCCCGAAACTTCTCGCCAGAGTTGGAGAAGCCTCATAAGACGCCAAAGCCCGAGACTGTCGTGTGGGAGAATGTCACGATACCGTTCGATTTTGATGCAGCGCCTCGGGATGTTTCAGAAGAAGAAGAAATTGGCGAACAGGGGCTCGACGCATCAATCGAACCCGAAGGCCGACCTTCGCTGGATGCAACTGTCCATCTGAGCGAGTTCATCGACGTCAAGTCTCTATCCGAGTCACCCGAAAGAGATTCAGATGAGAAGTCGCCAGCTCTTGAGGAGTCGCTGGAACGTGAATCTACTCCACATGATCTCCCTTCAAACGCTCAAGCTGAAGAGGCGTCAGAGACAGCGCTGGAACGGTCGGTTATTCCTTCTCAAGAAGCTCCTGGTGAAGCTGCGTACGAACCATCTTCTCCCTCCGAGGATCTGACACTCCCACTTTCCGCGGAGGAGGAGGCAGATGATGTCGCGATTGCTTCTGAAGGCCCTGCGGCTGTTCAACGTGAGCCTGGCGACGAGAAGCTCGACAGGCCGACCGAAGAGTCGAAGGCCGAGGAAGTAACTCCCACTGAAGCAGCTATTGATGACGGAGACGCAATAGACGTTCCCAATTATGCCCGGCCAACTCTCTCATCTACACGCAAGTCGCTACCAACGCCTGCTGATCGAGATGAATTGCTTAAGGCTGGCGACAGGCGACGCACTGATGGTGCTAGTCTCCTTCGCTTAGCCAGGACACCAGAGAAGCCCAAGGCCTTTATATCAAATACTCCAACCGTCGAAGAAGCGAAGACACCCAGCACGAGCGCTCCATCGCCTGCAGACTACACGCCTGCCTCAAGGATGCTCTTCGCCCAAACACCGTCTACTAGCGTGCCGCTCAGTGTGAAGCGGACACCAGCAGAGCGGCTCCCTGGTATGCCTTCGCGCCCGACCTACGAAGAAGTCGTCGATGCTACACCCGACGATGATGTGGCAAAGCAGGAAGTGATGACACCTCCACCTGCTCAAGAACGCTTTCCCGGCCTGCCTTCGCGCGAGACGTACGACGACATTTCAGATGGTCAAGATGAAGTTTCAACATTCAATGCAGCCAAAACACCTCAACAGCCTGAGGAGCGTTTTCCTGGCCTTCCATCGCGCCAGACGTATGATCAGGAGTCCGACGCTCCTGAAGAAAGCAAGACACCTACAGAGAGGGTTCCAGCTACTCCGCAGACGACTGAGCGCTTTCCTGGCCTTCCATCCCGACAAACATACGATGAGCTCCCGAGTGCTTCCGTTGATGAGACTCCAGTTAGGCTTGAGGTAGGAGTGGAGACGCCACAAACGGCTGAGCGCTTCCCAGGTCTACCTTCGAAGAGGTCCTATGAAGAGCATGCAAAGACTGCCATGCCCCAGACTCGATTCCGAACGCCTCCTCCACGCTCGGTCAAGCGTCCCGCGACTACGCAGAAGCCCGTTACCTCCTTACGAAAGGTAGCATTGAAGGCTTCAGCAACGCCAATGAAGTCCAACACTCCTGCCAAGACGCCCCTGAAGGCTGCCGCAATGACACCCGGAAACGAGCCCATGACTCCACACCCTGCCGCTCCTCTTCGAGGTGTTGTAGCTCTAGTCGAGGTCTTCACGAGCGACGGAGGAAATGCCACACCAGCATTTGTCGTCTTGTTACAACGTCTCGGGGCCAAGACAACCAAGAACTTCAGCGAGCGCGTGACGCATCTCGTCTTCAAGGAGGGCTCCCCAACCACCCTCCAACGCCTTCGTGTGCACAACAAGCAAGTCGCTGAGACTGGCATTGGCACAGAAATGTTCTGCGTCAACAGCCGCTGGGTCAGCGACTGCGAGACCGAAGGTAGGCGCATGGATGAGCACGACGAGGAGTACGCTGTCGACGTCGAAGACGTTCCACGCGCAGGCAAACGCCGCAGAAAGTCCATGGAGCCCTCAAGCCTCCTGAACGTCGGCGGCAGCGTCATCCGTGACCGCAAGAGCAGCCTTGGACGGCTGTCCTTGCTCGGTCGCACGCCGATGAAGATGGATTCGTCTCCTGAAGAGGAACTGCACAAGTCTATCACTCCGGTTGAGGATAAGGAGAACTCCATCTCTGGTGCTGAGAGTGGTGAGGACTCGCCTGTGACTCCAGCGTATCTCGCCGCGCCGGACTCATTGATTCAGCAGACGGCGCCGTTGAATCGAGTGCGGAAGTTGGACTTTACGAATGATGAGCTGAAGGTGAAGAAGAATCGCAGACTGACTTCTTGGGATGCTGGGGAGTTTTAGTGAATGGCTTTCGCTTTGGTTATCAGATTGTACGCTTCGTTTGATGGGGCTGGAGGGGTTCGTACTTACTCTCTCTTGTTTCGTATTGTCCATTCGCTGTACGTAGCACCGTACAGGATGTTGTCCAAATTGTGAAACATCTTCAGAACGACTCATCGTGAAGCATGGTGATAGAGCAGCTTTCACGGGATAACTTTCATTGGAATAATTGCACTATACATCAGAGTAGCTGTTGGCGGCCGTAATCCTATCCTCTCCTGCTACTGAGTCCTGTCGTCTCGTCCTCTGCCGCTGTTCGATGAATACTTCATCCATCACTGGGTATCTCTCCTGGCAAATGTCCCCTCTGCATCTTACAACTTTGCACTTCCGGAGTTGAGGTTCTCCCAATCGCGCTTTCCAAACGGCACATATCTGTCTGACCCTGGCGGCATCCAGAAGATAACATCATCTCCAATTTTACCTGGGTCTACACCCTCATTTCTCAAGGCAACCTTTTGATGCTTCATGGTACCTGTCACTTCGAGCTCTTTGCTGATCCTGAGGAAGAGCGGAACTGCATAACGAGGTAGCCGCCTCTTGACATGCGAAGCGAGTTCTGCACCGAGGTTTCCGTCGAGCGTCTGGCCGTCTGTGAGGCCTATCGCGGCACAGCCTGCTCTGCCGTCGTGGTTGGGAAGTTGGACACCGTATACGTTTGCTTCGAGGAGAGCTGCGTGGGAGCCGAGCGCTTCCGACACTTCGGCTGTGCTGACGTTCTCGCCCTTCCATCTGAAGGTGTCTCCGATGCGGTCTACGAACCAGACACGGCCATCGTGGTCTCGCTTTTGAAGGTCTCCACTTCGGTAGTACACGTCACCCTTCTTGAAGACATCGCGAACGATTTTGCTTGCAGAGGCCTTGTCGTTTCCGTAGTATCCCTGGAACTTCTCGTTGATGTTTTCTGGGTCCAGCCAGTAGATGAGCTCTCCGGGTTCGTCTTCAGGAACTTTCTCGCAGAAAGATGTCTTGGGGTTTCGGTACGGGAGATCAGTTTCGTGGTCGTGTCTCACCAGCACAGCGTTTCCGCCAAATAGGGTGCGGTTGATCAGGCCGCTCTTGCCAATGGCACCGCGATAGAAGTCGTTGTTGCTGTACACATAGGATGCTCCTGGTCCCTCAGTTGCTCCGTAGAACTCGCAGACTGCCGGGATGTTGAAGCGATCTTTGAACTTCTGCCAAACGTCGGGCCGCATGCCATTTCCGAAAGCCAGGCGAAGTTTGTGTGCTTGATCGTAAGGGGTCGCGGGACTTGTCACCAAATACCTGCACATTTCACCAATGTACTGCATTACGGTGGCATGAGTCTCGGTAACCATTTTCATTTGCGTGCGTGGAGAGAATTTGGGAGCCACCACAATGGCGCACGCAGGCCCCAATGCCTGACAAACACCTAATACGGAGGCTGAAGAGTGATACAGGGGCATGGCCGTGTAGTATCGGTCAGTGGCTGTGAGTCCCAGCATACGAGGGAAGAACCAGGTGCCAGAAAGCGGTTTTGTCCATGCAACGTTTGCAGCTTTGGGAAGACCAGTCGTGCCACTTGTGTAGATCAGAATGGACGGACTAGCGTACAAAGCACCAGATCTCGCGGAATCAGGAGCTCTGTAAGGGCTCTGGCTGAGGATCCTATCCTGGAGATACGAATCCAAAACGACAGTCTCGATCGCGCGACCCTTCTCATCTGGAGCAAATTGTGACTTGGCCTCGTCTGTGAGCGCTTCTGTCAACTCCTCGTCCAAAATGAGAAGGCGTGTGGTGGAGACCTTCACGCAGTGAATGAAGGCGTTGTCGCGCAGGTTGCTGTTCAGGAAAGCGGGCATGGCACCCAGAGACCACAGAGCAAACCAAATCCAGACGAACTCGGGCTTGTTCTTGAAATCCATTGCGATAATCTCATTCTTCTTCACTCCCATATCCTCTTGCAACCATCGAGCGTACCTCAGCACGACGTCGTAGGATTCGGCAAAGGTCCATTCTGTGCGCGCGCTCGGCTTGTCTTCGTCTTGTGGAACGGCGAGGAAGACATTGTTTGCGGTCTTTGGCGACTTGGCGATCTCTTCGAACTTGTAGAAGACGTTGACTCGGTCCTGTTTCTCGAGGCTGCTCTGGTGGGCGGCGAATCGAAGGGCAGTTGCAATGGCCCACAGGTCGGAGCCCATGGAATATTTGGCATTGAGGTAGGCAAGCCCCGCTGCAGCGGCGGGCAGCGTCTTGGAGAGCGGCCAGCCTTTGAGGCTTTGCGGGACGGGAATGGCTGTGGTGGTGGTGTTGTCAGCTTGGATAATCCATGCTTGCTGAGGCTGAGGCTGATGAGGGCATGGGCATTGAGCATATCGAAACGAAGGACGTACAAGGCATTTCCAGCGCTCAATTGGCCCGCTGCGGTGTTGATTCAAGGTTGTAGTATGCAATCGGGTACACTGGTGATTCCCGAGGTAGCGGTACTGTTACCAGGGGTTTCGAGGATGTTCAAGAAAGCAAAATGGTGGATTGGGCTGTTCAGCGGTTGCGATCACGCTGTCGCCATACAATAGCAGGTGACGGGATGCCAACAGCGGCAGAGCAGGTGTTGTTAGAAGGACTCGCGGACGGCATGTCGACGGCGCGGTATGGCACTACTACTGACTATGCGCCTGCGCACATCCTCTGCCTAGGCTCGCCAACTCGTGTAGAGCTCCAGGGCCGAGGTCCCCACAGCGTCCAAATGTCAATTACGCTAGACGCGGTCCGCTCGCTCGCAAGCCCAAGAACCAATCGGCTCTTCACGTGAGCACTAGCGCTCTTGCCTGTCGGATGTCGGAAGAACATTGAAGCTGACTCCTTCGGCTCGATCCCGGCCCGGGGTGCTCTCGAGATGAATCAAAGGCCTTCATAATTCTTGCCTGAATCAGTCAATGTTAAGGTACCTTCCACTTGGGACCCTACATGCTACATGTACATACAACGACCACCGTCACCAGCTTCCACGTCTACAAAGTACATGCATACCAGTCATGAGCTTGTGGTGGCCTATTCAGCCGTATTCGGCTGCTACACGTGATGCGCTCGGCCAACAGCAACAGCAACAGGAGCTATCTCTGCCTATCTTGGCTATCTTAGGTAGGCGCGCGAGCTGTGGCATGCCATGTCTGCCGTAGTGATTTCTTATGTACGAAAGTCTCTCAAGCTTCTACAAGCGACGATTGCAACAAGGTAAACAGGAAGCTGGCCGTTGGCACTCAAAGCACTGCTCGTCTGGAAACACGCTACATTGTGACCTTCCTAGTATCTAAACGGACCCCGCATAAACGTTGGCCATGGACTGGAAGGCCATTGCTCTTTCGCGGCAAGAACATCGCTCGAGGACCATTGAATCGGTTGAGCCTCCGGTTCCAGAACTACCAAAGCAGCTCCCTCCAAACGTCACTGGACTACCCAGACAACTATTGCCGCAACATGTTCTTCAAATCACCGAAAGATCCCCAGAGGCTCTTATCAAAGACCTTGCCATTGGAAAGCTGACCTCTGAAAGGGTCACAAGAGCATTTCTCCAACGAGCAGGATTGGCCTCAAAGCTCACCAACTGTGTCACCGAACTCCTACCCGACCAGGCCATTGCTCGCGCGAAGAGCCTTGACGAATATTTGGCCAAGAATGGCAAACCAGTAGGACCTCTCCATGGCTTGCCGATCAGCGTCAAAGAGCATGTAGCAATGAAGGGCCTTGATCTCAATGCTGGATTCGTATCATGGGTAGGCACCATCGCTGAAGACGACGCTCTGATCCTGAAGTTGCTTTGGAAGGCTGGGGCCGTATTCCACGCGAGGACGACAGAGCCTCAGACTTTGATGCACCTGGAAACTTCTAACAACCTCTACGGCGTGACCGTCAATCCACATAACACCAATCTCACATCTGGTGGCAGCAGCGGTGGTGAAGGAGCTCTTCTCGGACTGAAGGGCAGCCCTCTCGGCATTGGAACGGACATTGGTGGCTCGATCAGGAGCCCAGCGGCAAACAACGGTCTGTTCGGTCTGAGACCAACTTCATACCGCCTTCCTATGGGAGGTCTGTCGGCTACGATGCTCGGCGAGGAACAAATTGTTCCTGTGATCGGGCCACTCAGCCAGAATCTGGAAGGCATCAAACTCTTCGTCAAAGCTATCATTGATCAACAGCCCTGGCTATACGAACCGTCTCTGCTCCCTATCCCCTGGAAAAGAACGTCCCCAACCACGACACTCCTCCGACAAGGGCCAGATGGAAAGCGGAAACTCCGCATCGGCGTCCTCGCCGACGATGGCATTGTAAAACCTCATCCACCAATCCTACGCGGCATCAACACTCTGCTTTCAAATCTCAAAGACAACGCCAACATCGAAGTCATCCCCTTCCCTCCCTACAAACACGACCAAGCCTGGCAAATCATCTCCAAGCTCTACTTCAGCGACGGCGGTGTCGAAGAAACCGAAGCGATCGAAGCCTCAGGCGAGCCCTGGCGTCCTCTGTCCAAATTCATCATCAAGGAGAATCCCAACGTGAAAAAGCTATCCTTACCAGAAGTCTGGAAGGCAACTCTCGAGCGAGAAGCCTATAGAGAAGCGTTCACCCGCCATTGGAATAGCGTGAACACTGAGCTCCCTGGTCCGGATTCAGGGGTGCCAGTAGGAGTTGGTGTTGATTCAGCTACGAGGGACCAAATGGTGGATGTGATCTTGACTCCCGTTGGTCCTGGATGCGCGCCTCTAATCGACACTGCGCGGTACTGGGGCTACACTTCGCAGTGGAATTTGCTGGATTATCCTGCACTTGTCTTCCCGACGGGATTGTGCTGTGGTGAGCAGGATGTGATTGAGAAGAACTACACTCCGAGAAATGAGAAGGATGCCTACAACTATAACCTCTGTAAGCCACAAGCGATATTTGGCACATTTGGTCCTGACGTCTGTGAGTGCTTGACTGACGTGCTTTCTCATTTTCAGATGACCCGGAAAAGTACAAAGATGCACCCATCTCGCTACAGCTAGTCGGACGACGCTACGAGGACGAAAAGCTCATCGAAGCCTTGGAAATGATCCTCGACGCCTCAGAAACGCCAAAGACCTCGCCCAGCGCCAAGCTATAGCCTCTCCTTTTCCGAATACCAGAGCACTTTTCTCGAACGCCGGTTTGCCACGTCTCCTCTTTCTCTCACGATTCCACCATGTCTTCGTCAGAGTCCATCTCACCCATCGTATGCTGGCTGTCGGCGACCAAGAACGCCAGCTCCAGTGCTTGCTTCTCGTTCAAGCGAGGATCGCAGTACGTGTGGTAAGCCTGGCTGAGGTCCTTATCCTGCAGACCTTCACTGCCACCCGTGCACTCCGTCACCGCATCGCCCGTGAGCTCTAGATGTACTCCACCGAGGTAAGACTCGCATTCGTTGTGAATACGCAAGGCAGCCGAGAGCTCGTCGAAGATGTGTTGGAAGGAGCGTGTCTTTGTACCATCCTCAGTAGAGCGCGTGTTTCCGTGCATGGGATCGCACTGCCAGACGACGGTATGGCCCGTCTTGCGGACAGCTTCGATGTGCTTGGGAAGGAGGTCTGCGATTTTGTCCTTTCCGTAGCGGTGTATGAGCGTGACTTTGCCGATTTCCTTGCGAGGATTGACGAGATCGAGCAGAGCCCCGAGATCTTCCTCCTTTGTTGTGGGTCCGACTTTGATGCCAATGGGATTCTCTACTCCTCGAGCGTATTCGATGTGAGCATGGTCGACTTGACGAGTGCGGTCTCCGATCCAGATGAAGTGGGCGCTGGTGTTGTAGTAGCCACTATCCTCTGCCTGAGTGTGGTTGGGATTGAATGCCGGGGCATTCAAAGGTTGAGTCGAGCTTCTTCTCCTGCTGGCGGAAGGAATCTCGCGGTTCTTTGGGTGCTTCAGCTTTCTGGTCAGGCCTTCCTCGTACGCGAGAAGGAGAGCCTCGTGGCTTGTGAAGAGCTCCACGCTCTGCAGCTGGCTTGCTGTGTCCGCTCCGACCGTCTTCATGAAGCGCAAACTTGCATGAATACTCTCAACGATCGCGCTGTACTTGGACAGCAAGTTCGGGTCCTGCACATGTCCCAACCCCCAGTCCATAGGGCTGTGCAGATCCGCGATACCAGACGCCAGCTGTGCACGAACGTAATTGAGAGTCGCAGCCGAGTGGAAGTAGGCCTGCACAAGGCGATCAGGATCAATATGCCTGTCATTCGTCTCGTAGCTGTTCAATATGTCGCCCCTGTAGCTCGGGATCTCTTTGCCGTCCACCATTTCCGTCGGCTTGCTTCTCGGCTTCGCATACTGGCCTGCCATTCGCGCTATTCTCACCAGCGGCTTGTTGCCGCCCCAGATGAGGACCAGGGACATTTGGAGGAGTAGTCTGATTTTCGAATCGATCTTTTCATCGTTACAGTACTCGAAGAGTTCGGCGCAGTCGCCTCCTTGGAGCAAGAAGGCCTTGCCCAAAGCAACATTTTTCAGAGCACGTCGCAGATTCCAGATCTCGGTTGGAGTGACGAGCGGAGGCACGTGGTTGAGTTTGGAGATGGCTTTTACAACCTGCTGTTCGTCTTCATATTTCACCGGCTGGGCAATCGGCTTTTCTCTCCACGAAGCAGGTGTCCAGTTGTCGGTGTTCTTCTTCGGCACACCATTGGAGGCCATGTTGGGTAAGCAGACAGCACCTGTAGCGAGTCGTCAAAGTGATGTTGATTCTCGAGTGAATTGGTGGTCGAAGCTGGTCAGAAATGCAGCGTGGAACGAGAGATGTTTTTCAGAGAGCAGCTGGCATGACTCCCACTTCTCGCCAGACTTCCCGCTCTCACGCGAACATGCCTGCTGCCACTGAAACCTACGAGAAAGTGAGGTGGTGCAGATACGAGAGAATTGTGCCTTCTTTTAGGCGAGAGGCGTTTACTCCAATGCAGTGGAACGCTCTTGAGAGCATTGAGAGCAGATCGTCTAGCAAAATTAGTCCGAACTTGCACCCGTGGACGGTAGAATAGATCTAGCTCCGACCTGCAGGAACCCAAACGACACCCGAGCTTTTCCACCCCACCTCCTTCGCACGCTCTCTACTTCCCATTTCATAGCCTTTTCCCCATCACCCCTCGAAAACAGAGACCATGGCCGAGGAACCTCAACCTTCAAACATCCAAGAAGGCGCCGACCTCGAGCCCGTCCCCGCCAACGCAGAAGACCGCAAAGCCGCCCAGGCCCTCTCCGCGCTCGATGCCAAGGGCGACGAAGATGCCTCGCAACCAAAGAAGGAAGTGGATATCAAGGCGCTAGGCGAGGCGATGAAGAATCTCGAATTTGCGCAGGGCACTGCAGGGAGCAAGAAGCCGGCGAGCGAGACGAAGAAAGAGCAAGAGGCCCCGAAGAAGTTGGTGAAGGTGGATGCGGCGGACGTTACGTTGCTGGTATGTGTGTCAAGAAGAACAGCATTGGAGAATTTGGAGTGAGATTGGGCATGCTGACCATGCTCTACGTTGTGTAGGCTGAGCAGTTGGACTTGACAAAGCCAAAAGCCACAGAACTGCTGAGAGCTCACGATGCCGATGCTCTGAAGGCGATGAAGGCCTGGGTGTCTGCGTCTGTCTGAGCGGCTACAATGCGCATCCTCATGGGACCGAACTAGAACGGTTCTGGGTCTGCCGTCTCCGCAAGACGGAGCAACAGGTGACCATGAGCAATTGGCCAGGTCCAACAAGACTTGTGATGGCAACTGTCTGCATCCTGGGGTGTTTCTACGATGCCCTAAAATGGCCGCCAAAAAGGCTCATCAGCATCACATGAGGGCACTTCGTCACATCAGACAAGAGCAAGGCCATCGTCATCAACATCATTACATGCATGGCAGTGTATTATCTATCTATCCTGCCGCGACGGCTGCTGCGGCGTCGCTCCAAGCACCCACCCAAGCCCAGATGCAAGAGAACTCGTGGCCACATTCGCAACATAGTCTCGTTTCCTCACTCTCTGTTGTCCCTCTCCACCCTCAGGACTGGTAGGTCGATCGCTTTCAGTCAAGCTGCCAGTGCTTCCGTGCATCGACATTGACCTCTCGTGCTCCCCAGAAGACCTCGCGGTTGCGCTTCGTAACGGAAATGCGTTCTGGCTGAACGCCCTGGCCGCACTGCGTGTCAGATCGAACATGCTCAGAGGCGTGTCGTCTTTGCCTTGGGTTGCAGCTCCCATGCGTCCCATCTCTCGGCGCTTCTGGTTCAACATCAGTTCAGGCTGTTCGCCGCTGACTGTGAAATTGCCTGGCAACGCAGAACTTCCACTCAATCTCTTGTCAGCTCGATCATCGAATTCTTGCTCTGCCTGCTGCTGGGAGCGTTGCAGGACCGTCGTTTCGTCTTCGCAACGTCGCCACGTTGCCAAGATATCGGTCAAGGCTGATACTGGTGCAAGAAGGAGCGCCAGCGAGAGAAGTTCTGTCCGTTGTTCAAGTCGACGCAGGGTTGGTGAATCCGTAGATGGTCGATAGCGACCGGCAAGAAAAGCTGCACGCCATGACATGTCGTCCTCTGTCGTGTTCTTGTTTCGACTCGCCCGCTTGGAATGTCCGCGTGTTGTCGGCTTTTCTTGAGGCGCCTTGATGTCCGCACCGGCAGGCGTCAGCCGGCTCACGATGTACGAGTATGCGGTCTCAAAGTCGTCCTCTCTCAATGAGGCCTCCACCGACATAAATGTGACCCGGCGTTCGGCGTCCTTTCTTCTTCGCGCCAATATTTCCGCTTGAGTCTCCGCATCCTCATTCCCGAGCTCGTCGTCGCTGTCGTAAGCCAGTCCAGCAGAAACGAGGTTTCGAGCTATGTCGATCAAGTCGTCCAGCTTGGTGTAACTCCTCGGATTTTGCTCCAGGACCTTATTGATCAGAGAAAGCGGATCGTAGCTGACCCGGATGCTGACCGGCTGGAATGGAACTCCGTGCTGCAGCGTGAGTGAATAAAATGATAGTGCGTGCGTGGCTGCAATGAGTGAGGTAGCTTCCCGAAATGCGGTGCTATTGGGGAAGTGCGGTTTGAAGGCAGCGATGCTTGGAGCTGTCAGTCTGGAGAGCACGACATGGCAGTGAAGAGACTTACATGTCATTGGCCTTCTTGATCCCGCCTCTTGTCTTGTTGCCGTTGCTTGCACTATCGTAGGCCTCCATGATTTGAGCCAGGAGTGTTTCCTCAACCTCCGACATCGTCAGAGCGCTCTCGGACTCCTTGCTCACAAAGATTTTGATTGCTAGTTGATAGCCTGCAGATCAGGTGTCGTCAGCAATGCCATGGCTTCCAATTCTTTCTCTGTCTTCTTCGGTAACAACGAACGGGAAGCTAAGATCTTTTTCTTCGAGCCCACCAAGGGGCTCGGTGTTCTCGACGGGGTCAATCTCTTCCACTGGCAGAAGGTAAGTCTGAGGATGAGAGAAAGGTGAAGAACATATCAAGAGAGCGGAAAAGCTGCCAGAAGACATCAACGAGCCAGTAGACTTACAGCTGGTTTCGGTGAAGACTTTCAACATCTCTCGATCGAAGTCCTTTCTGTGAATCTTGCCCAGCGTTCCAGCGCCTTCATCGGGTGTTTCTAAATCCGGATCGATGCCCCAGTTCCATAGCCACAACAGCTTCGCGCGATCGGATATCCATTGGTTCTCGTCCTTACGCGCACCTGTGTTCGATAAATGGCGCATGATCTTTCGGAGAACGTCCAGTTGCTCCTCAGCGTCGGCGTAGAAATGTAATTTGGCCACGTTGATCAGAGAAAACGGATAACCCAGCCCTGAAAATTGATATGCACTGTACACCATCATCTGTAACAGCATATACGTCTCCATCCTGGGTGTTGTCAGAGGATGTTCTGGGCGTAGTAAAGCTTCAGGCACGAGGTCGGCGACGGTCTGCGATGCATCCAGCTTGGTGGCATGGCGCTCTATTCGAGGGAGAGAGTCTACGCTTGTCGCGAGATCAGGCGGCGGTATGAAGTCCAAAAGTTCGGCCAGTCGAGCTAGTATCCCATGAGCAGCGCGTACTGTGCCCTGGCTATCCGTTTGCGCAGAATAGCAACTCGCGAAAGCAGCTTGGGCGTACTGGAGCTCGAGTTTGCGTTCAGTGTCTTCGTCAAGGTACTGTATACCTCCACGCTCGAATCCGCCCAGGTCAACATCACTTGGTCCGTCCCATTCCTCAATGGCACCGGCAACTAGTGCAAAACCGTCCCTTGAACGGGTGACCATCCATTTATACATGTGCTCCCAGTCGTGGCCGGTTTTGTCCTTCTCAGTCAATCCGTCGAGGCTGATCTTTCGTACACGCCTTGTGACGTCTTCCACGTTTTGTTCGTCTCGTCCTTCTGCTTCTGGATCAAGCCTTCTTCGCTTTCTTTGTGTATGGCCGTACATCCATGGCCCGACGAGCCCCTTAATGTCCCTCCCGAGGTTTACATCCCCAATTGTGGCCGACTCGTCACTTCCAGCTTTCGAGGCTTTCTTCAGCAACAGATCTACACCGTCTTTTCCGGAGACCTTCTCGAAATCCACGAGTGGCATAGCGAGCGACTCGTCTTCTGGATAGTACTCGTTTTCCAATCGCAAGAGCGGCAGCACAACGGAAATGTACCACGTCCGTACGTAATCATTGCGGTCCAAGAAGGGCTCGATGAGGGCGGGCACGAGGTTCAGGAGACCAGTCTGTGCATCGATTCTGTAGGCTCGGTGACACAGAAACTTGGTCAAGAGGTCTTTCGGGGCTTGGGGCGGAAACGCAGGAGCGGCGATATCTAACAGGTGTAGCTTCTTAACCCGTTTCTGTGCTTGTTCTTCCGAAAGATCTTTGACAGGTGCAACGCTGACTTCTACGTCGACTCTCTCGTAATTCACGTAAAGGCGGGAAGCGACTTCTTCGACATAGTTTGTGTATTCGCGCGGATCGACGGCCTCGGGTAGATAGGTGAGGAGAATGCGCAATACCAGCTCGGGGTCGAGCGCATCCAGGCGGGTGGGCGTAAAGGAGTGCAGCGCTTTGATGTTGGCTTCGCATGCCAAGTGCACTGTTAGCAGCACACACTGCGCCGGCGAAAGCTCTGCCACATCCATGGTATGTTGTCGGCGGAGCGGACGCGACGTGTAATGGTGAGCATCGGACAAGTTCAAGGTGTCGAGGGTGGAAGTCGAAAGTGGGAAAGCAAGGGCAAGAGCTGGAAGAGAGATAGAGATCCGCGGCGCTGGCCCCGCACCAATCAAATGCCAGGACATGAGTTGCGACTTGCATGTGATGAAAGGCGCAGTTTTGTGAAAATTACATTTATGCTACAAGATTCTTTAGAACTGGCCTTCTGTATTGCCCGATCCCATACTCTTGGATCCACTGCTGCCGGCCTGGATAGCGCCGATAATGCCGTCCAAATAGGTGGCTCCGCTCCACTTCTGGTGCGTGAGAACGTCACATCCTGTCTCCTTTTCTCGTCGTTGCACAATCTCAACGTAGGCCTTCATGCCTTCTGTCTTGTACGCCTTGGCCAGCTCGTTCGTGATGGTTGCAGTGCTGTGTAATCCGGCCAAGGAGATAAGCTGAAGCGTGAATCCATGGGTAGCCAAGTCCCAGATGAAGTTCTTAAGGTCCGCGTCACTGAACCCATGGGCAGACCAATTGAAACTAGGAGATAGATTGTAGACAAGCTTCTTTCCAGGATACGCTTCGCGAATCTCCTGGGCGAAACCTGCGGCTTTTGGCACGCTTGGATCGGCGGTCTCGAGCCAGAGAAGGTCGGCATATGGAGCGAACGCAATCGCTCTCTTTGTTGCCGCCGGGAGACCCGCCTTGTAGTGGTAGAAGCCTTCTCGTGTCCGTGGAGTATCCCAGTTGAATGTGACCGGGCTGCCGGCAACCTCTGCGGCTGCCTTTCGGCGCTGGTGGAGAGGCATGTTCCTGTTTGCCCGAGTGTGCTGGAGATATGCCTGAGGATCTTTGCCAGCTGACTTGATGTGGGCCTCCGCCGCCTCATCGAATGTAACCATCTTGTGCTTCTTCACCCACTCAGCCTCGTACGCATCAATCTCTGGACCCGTAGCACCATTAAGCTCCATCATTTGCAGTGTTTCCGCAAGGGGTTCAACATCTTCTGTGATTCCGAGGATGTATTCGTGATCTCGAGAATCGATGGCAGAGCTAAGAAGCTTTCCGCTCTCGCTGTCTGTCCGTGCAATCACAAGGTTCTCACAGCCCATGAGATCCCATTGGAATCTTGTTGCCACGAGGCGATTGATGTGGTCTCCAACGGGGACAAGAACCTTGCCTGCAAGATGTCCGCACTTCTTGCCTCCGTGAAGCTGATCCTCGAAATGCACAGCAGCAGCACCGTTCTCCGCGAATAGTTTGGCCAGCTTCAAGACTGCGCTTAGTCCACCATGGCCAGTGTCTCCATCTGCCACAATGGGTCTCATGTAATCCACGTATGGCGTCTTCTTTCTATCGGCAGAGCTCATTTTCATCCTAGCGTCGTAGTGCTTGCGGTCATGCAGCTGCTGAGCTTTGAAAAGGCGCTGTACTTGATTCGGCACGGTATTGTAAGGATAGTCTCCAAAGTCGGGGCTGACTTCGTTCGTGGTGGTCAAGACCGACGAGCAAGCCCAGCCAGAGACATACAGGATCTCTTGGTGCGGCGCTTGTTGGGTCATCTGAATCGGATCGACGGCTCCCACTTCAGACAGAACAGGAATTAGCACGATGGCTTTCATAAATCGAATACGTGTATACCTACTTGTGTGTACAGGCTTGCCTTCCGCATGGCGCTCTTCAAGAAGATTGAAGAGTTTTCTCGCCATCAAGCTGGACGGGTACACCTGTTGGAGTGTCCCTCGCTTGCTCACGACATCCTCTGGTGTGTAGGGACGCTTGATGCCCTTGTATCTTGGACTCGCCCACCATTCCTTGACCTGCTGAATCTGCTCGTCAAATACCGCCTGCTCCGCGTCCGGCTTCTCCGACTCTTTGAGTAGCTGGAACGAATCAGTCGGGCTCGTCGACAGCAAGGGAGGGCTCGGTGCTGCGAAAGTGGACGACATGTGCACTGCGCCGTAGGAGATTGTTCGTGGAGCGAGCTGAGAGACGACGGGCTGGTACGAGCACCGCCGCTGCTGTCGTAGAGCTCTTGCAGCCGTACGAAACATGTTGTTGTGTGCTGATGTTCACACAGAGCTGTCGCGAGAAAGTTGCAGGATGCTTTGAGCTATCTTTTCATAATTCTCGTAGGAGCTCAGCACTTTCCCTCGGCTGACTCCCGATATATTTCCAATCAACGCACGGGCAATTTGCCTTCGTCAATTCCGTGCAGTAGAATAATGACTGTCTGTGGAAATAAGACTTCGTTGTCGCTGTGAGGATCCAGCGACATCGGCCAACGCGCTCAAGAGCTCTGACACGGCCCCGGATTGTAGGAAGCCAGGGAAAGAACGACCTCGGCAATGACGGCAAGCGTGAAAGCGTGGTCGGTTGAAGGCGGCTGGAGCTCCTCCAGCACGAATGCAGCAACAACCGATCGTCCATCACCAAAAACACAGCCGAAAACTTTTCGGAAGCTGTACAATATCTAAAAGCCTGTCAGCCTCAATCAGTTGGCAGCAATTCTCTACCTCTTTGCTCAACAATTGAGATTTCATAACGACGTCGTCTTGATACCCCACCACCACACAAAATGGCATTGTCTGCTAGAGCTGCAACAAGAGCTCTGAGAGCTTCCAAGGTAGGAGCCAACATGTAGAGATTGAATGAATGGCTGCTGACCGCGCGTAACAGCTCTCACAGAGCGTTCCTGTCGTCACGAATGCCTCTCGAAGCTATGCCACGGCCGAGCCGGACCTCAAAGCCACACTCAAGGAAGTTATTCCTGAGAAGAGAGAACTTTTGAAAAAGGTCAAGGCAAATTCCTCCAAGACAATCGGGGAGGTGAAGATTGAGAACACACTGGGAGGAATGCGTGGTCTGAAAGCCATGGTATGGGAAGGCTCAGTACTTGATGCCAACGAGGGAATCCGCTTCCACGGCAAGACCATCAAGGATTGCCAAAAGGAGCTGCCCAAGGGAACAAGCGGAACAGAGATGCTTCCAGAGGCCATGTTCTGGCTCCTCCTCACTGGCCAAGTCCCAAGCACCAACCAGGTGCGTGCGTTGAGCAGAGAGCTCGCAGAAAAGGCTCAACTCCCGGCCTTTGTCAACAAGATGCTGGACGACTTCCCGAAGGACCTGCACCCAATGACCCAGTTTGCATGCGCTGTCTCCGCCTTGAACTACGAGAGTGTGTTTGCCAAGGCATACGAGCAGGGCATGAACAAGGCCGACTACTGGGAGCCGACCTTTGACGACTGCATCAACCTCCTTGCCAAGTTGCCAACTGTTGCAGCCAAGATCCACCAAAACGCATACTGCGGTGGTGGTGCTCTTCCAGCTGAGGTCGACGCCAACCAGGACTGGTCTTACAACTTCGCTGCGATGCTCGGCAAGGGCGGCAAGGAGAACGAGAACTTCCAGGATCTCCTGCGCCTGTATCTCGCCCTGCACGGTGACCACGAGGGTGGTAACGTCTCTGCCCACACCACCCACTTGGTCGGATCAGCCCTCTCCGACCCATATCTCTCCTACTCTGCCGGTCTGCAAGGTCTTGCCGGACCGCTTCACGGATTGGCGGCACAGGAAGTGCTTCGCTGGATCCTGCAGATGAAGGACCACATCGGCGAGAAGTTCACAGACCAGGACGTCAAGGACTACCTGTGGACGACCCTCAAGTCCGGCCGTGTCGTTCCCGGTTATGGTCACGCCGTTCTCCGCAAGCCTGACCCGCGTTTCGAGGCTCTGATGGACTTCGCCTCCAGCCGCAAGGAGATCGCCTCGGACCCCGTGTTCCAGCTGGTGAAGAAGAACAGCGAGATTGCTCCTGGCATCCTGACCGAGCACGGCAAGACCAAGAACCCCTTCCCCAACGTCGACAGCAGCTCTGGTGTGCTCTTCCACCACTACGGCTTCCACAACACCCTGTACTACACTGCCACTTTCGGCGTGAGCAGAGGACTCGGCCCGCTCGCCCAGCTCGTCTGGGACCGTGCTCTGGGTCTGCCGATCGAAAGGCCGAAGAGCATCGACTTGAAGGGGCTGTTGAAGCTCGCAGAGAACTAGATGGGTGTGTTTGTGTAATTAGTGAACGATTGTTGGCCATGATATCTTTTCCCGCTGCAAAAGTGATGCTTCATTCTGATTCGCACTGACGATGGCGCTGCGCGTCTTCCAATTTCAACACTGTTGTCGCAGAATGAAGTAACTCTTAGTTTTCGTCGATGACCGTGCATGTAGGAGTGTTAGAGATTGTCACATGCGTTGCGAAGTGAAAGTTCCAGGCGACAGCCGTCGTGCACGGACCCTTCGCCCACCTGAAACTTAGCGCGGGGGACTTTGCTGGTAAACAGAGCAGGAACATTTCCGACACAACTTCCATCACACTCGTCTATCACCGAACAGCGCTTCAGGGCCTCACCACCATTGCAGGTCACACTCTCGCACGAACGCCCGACACAAACCTTACAACTGCGCACAACTACGCGGCTTTAACCATGTCTGAATCAAGGTAAGAGAAAGCAGCGCGGGCAAGACAACAGCGGCGGCGAAGCATCGAGCAGCGAGCAGCGCGGGCAATATTGGAGGTGCACATTTGGACTCAGAGTACTTACATGTCTCCACAGGCAGGAGTTGCTGGCCTGGGTCAATGGCCTGCTTCAACTCAACATGACAAAAGTTGAGCAATGCGGAACTGGGTAAGTGTGCAAACGGGATACACCTACTCACCACATCTTGCTGACACGTAGTCCTCTCAAAGCGCCGCTCTTTGCCAGATCTACGACAGCATCTTCCTCGATGTTCCCATGGGCCGCGTGAAGTTCAACGCTACCTCCGAGTACCAGTACCTCGAAAACTTCAAGATCCTCAGCAACGTTTTCCGCAAGCATAGCGTCGATCGCCCCCTCCCAACCGAATCGCTCGTCAAATGCAAGATGCAGGACAACCTCGAGTTCCTTCAGTGGACCAAGAAATATTGGGACCAATACTATCCGGGCGGCGACTACGATGCGGTTGCACGGCGAAAGGGCGCTGCTCCCGCTGGTGGTGCTCCCTCGCTCGGTGCGAGCACGCGAACGTCCGCAGTTGGCACGGGAGCTGCACGCAGACCGATCGGAGGTGGAGCAGCGGCACCACGATCGAGCAGTCGGCAGACCGGTCCCTCAAGCAGTGTCCTGCAGCAGAAAAACGCCGAGTTGTTGGAGACAGTCCAAGGACTTGAGCGTGAGCGTGACTTCTACTTTAGCAAGCTGCGAGACATAGAACTTCTCATTCAGCAAGCAGTCGAGGCCGACCCGACACTCGACGAGGACGAGGGTAGCCTGCTGAAGCAGATACAGACCATCCTCTACTCGACTGAGGTGAGTGACTAGCTCCTAACCAACCCAGCAGCTCGATGAAGCACTAACACTCGTGCTCAGGAGGGATTTGAGATCCCAGAAGGTGACGCCGAGTTGGCGGGTGAAGAAGAGACATTCTAAATGAGATACCACTGATTGCGGAGGCGTTCAAATGTTGCGTTGACAGCGTAGCGGGCCAGGGAAGATATCCAATTGTAACGATGAAGAAACAGAAATACGAGTGGAGAGATTTGGCAGCGGAGAGAGCCTAGCGGTGCTGCCTCTCGTCCAGAGGAAGTCTTGGATCATGGCGCAAGCAGCAGACCACCGGACGCAATGCATCACCACACGCGTCTTCTCGACAGTAAGAGGTCAAAAGATCATGTTTCATTTCTCAATTTCCACACCTAATCGTTCCCGATTGCCGTTAAACATGGTATCTTGGCATCTCATCCCAAACAACTCCATTGCAGACTCCACCACACGCAAGACCCCCTCCCTTTCTTATATTCCTGCAGGCTTGCTGAAATGCTCGCGCATGTCTGCCGATTCCTCTCGACTGCCGATCGAGCGAGAGTGCTGACTTTGAGCAGCATCATAACTCGGCGGATTGCGTCGTCGTTTCATCTCACCAAATACAATGGCGGCCAAATATGCCACGCCCACAACACCAGCACAGACTCCGTATGCGATTTTGGCGCCGTTTCCAGCACCTGCAAGCTGCAATCCAGTACCTCCATTGATCAAGCCCAGGATGATCGCAATACGACCGATACCGAGGTGCTCGTACGTGGTCATGGAGCGGGTACCTCGCTTCTTCCAGATCTTGTGATGGATGTATCCCGTGAACGGCTGGAAGAAAAGAATGACGAACAGGACAATTCCGACGATCGGGTGGTGCTCTGACAGGTAGTCACCCTGAACGGCCATGTAAATACCCAGTCCAAAGGCAGCAATGAGCATGCTGTATCCGGAGAGCTGGCACGCGGCGTGGACCCAGGTTACGCCGGTGAAGTTGGCGACGCGAATGAGAATTGCGCCGAATGGGAAGAATGCCACGAATGCGAGTCCTGCGAGAACCGCATGTGCCGTCAAAATGCTATCACTGAATCCCTGGCCGCTTCCCATGGTCGAGCCCGAGTCGGTGGTGTTGCTGGCTGAAGGGGTGGTCGCTGCAGCGGTAACGAAAGGGTTGACGCTGCTGCCGCCCTTCGCGTTCTGAAGGTTCCACTGAAAGGGAGCATACCCGTCGTGCATGGCGATATCCGCAGCGGGGTCATCGCTATTCAACGGATCGCCAGATTTGTACGCGTGGATCCAGTTGGCGCTGGATCCAGTGAAGTCCATACTGCCTCCTTGCCAGCTGTTGCAGTTGCTGCATCGCACGTTGGCAGTCATCATGCCATTGCTGACGCCGGAGCCACCCAGCATTTCGATCTGTGCGGTGGTATCATGCTGAGGCTCGACATGTCCAGTACCGAGGCGGGGAGAGACGGTCACATTCTGGCCGTCAGCTGAGGTGTACATCACGAAGATATTGGAGCCGGCCATCCTTGAGCCTTGTCTATTCGTTTCCGGGTCAGAAAGCTATACTCTCTTAGACAACAAAGTCGTTATCTACTCACCCAAGAGCGACCCATGAGTTGGTCGTTGGCGCCGATATTTGGAAGTAGATGTCGCCATTGCCAGACTGACTAGTCGTATCGGGAATGTTGAGAGAGTAGCAAATGTTGTTCTCGGGGCATGTTCTTGCGATAGACTGAGCAACGGCTTGCGAACTGTCTGAACAACATCAATACAAGCTCTCGATGAAGGCGTGAGTTTGGCACTTACAGATGGCCAAGGCGGCCGCAGCAGCAACTGAGCGCATCATTGAAAGTGGATCCTTCGATCCTTCAGCAGTTCAGAC
Source organism: Phaeophleospora eucalypticola (assembly GCA_022814565.1). Classification (NCBI taxonomy): domain Eukaryota; kingdom Fungi; phylum Ascomycota; class Dothideomycetes; order Mycosphaerellales; family Mycosphaerellaceae; genus Phaeophleospora; species Phaeophleospora eucalypticola. The sequence continues at coordinate 1,201,474 of JAKLNG010000005.1, read as the reverse complement.
TCCCGCGTATATGCCGCTGTATAAGGGGAACGAGCAGGCCTGACAAAGAACAGATCGGGTGGTAACACAGCAGTAGTAATACACAATTTGCGATAGGGGCACACGTTTTGCGCCAGAAACGGCCGTGGCTCTAAACGGACAGTGGTGACGCCGGTAAATAAGGCAACCGAGCGTTGGGTACCTAGATACTTTTATAAGGGAAAGGCATCGTGCGATCGCTGGTCCGCACTAACGGGTTACGAGCATCTAGTGAGCGAAAAGTTAATAATGCTCAGCTCAGATGCCAATGTTTGTTCCAGGCCGTGATTCTTGCATTCCCGGCTGGAGCTCCAGTACCGATTTCTCCTAGCAACATGCCCGCTGTCCCGCGTCTTGTTGCGACGTGAAACTGCGTCGTGATGCTGTTAGGTTCGACGTGCCCTTCAATCGCAACCATCGGTCAATGCGACGGACAAAAGCACTTTCGGATCGACATGGCGGGCAGCAGCAGCACAGAGTGAAGTCCGTCCGAGGGTCTGGGCCGCAGCCACCTTCTCCAGTCTTCCCCATGTGGTATGCACGTTGGTCAGAGGCAAATGGTTGGAAGCAGCCGCTCGGCGGCGTTTCATACGCGCGTCTCTGACTGCCATTGCAATGTCTTGACCGCTCTGCGTAGGCCTTGCGTGATGATAGCGAAGACACTGCCCTCTTGGTTCTCCTTGTGGATGACGCGGGTCTGGTCAATAGCCTGCTCGTGATTGGGCAAAGATGGAGCTGCAGGGGACCATGCGCTTGGCCTCGGATCTACACTATACCGGACGACGACTCCGCCTTTCTGTCGTCCGGAAGCTGAGCCTTCCAGGCACTTGGTGTGGGATCTGAGTAGCAAGAATGGCGTCGCAACTGAGGTCTTGGTCTGCTGGGAAGCAATGGGGCCCCGATGCTGCTGCAGGATGGATCAGTCCGGCATTGCAGTGCGAAGGAACGCTGAGCCAGCGGCAAGCTTCTTCCTAGCAGCAACTGCAATGCCGAACGGTAATTATCTTGGCTGCTATCATCGTCCGAACGTCGTCATCCGGAGGAGGGCAATACGAGCGCAGCAGACTTTCAAGGTAATGTCGAAGCGCCCGAGAGGCGACTCAGAGGTTCAAGGTTGCAGCAAGGGAATGTGTTCAGTGAGAAAAACCGTACAGTCGATTCATTTTGTGATTTCACTTCAACTATACTGGAACAGTTGCTGATGCTTCAGCAGGTCAAGGCAGAGGGCCTTGCCATAAGCTTCGTGCGGGATACGCCCGATCCAGAGCGCAGTCGCGAGCGCATGTAGTACAGGTTGCCCTTAGGCACCGAGAGCAGGAAAGGCGGATTGGTCCTTGACGTTGACAGCACTGCCGCCGCGAGGACCACCACGGTCACCGCGAGCGCCTCCTCTAAAGTCGCCACGGCCGCGAGGACCACCACGTCCACGGTCTCCACGGAACTCGCCACGTCCTCCACGTCCTCCACGGCCGCGGCCTCGTCCGCCACGGTCTCCGGAGTCAGCAGCAGCGTAGTACTGACCATCGAGGGTAACACGCTCCTTCTTGTCCTGGACCTCCTTAGTCTTCTTGGACTTGCCACCAGAGCCGATGATGAAGTTCTCATCCTCCTCAGCACGGGCGAATGCCTTGCCCTCGGGGAACTTCTGGGAGGAGCCTTCGTTGGCCTTGCGAACGCTCAAGTTTCCACCAAGAGCCAGACGCTTCTCGGTCAGCTCGGCCATGTACTGGTCGTAGGACTTGGTCTTGTCCTCCTCAGCGGCCTCCTCGGCGGCAGTCTCGCCGTCTGGTCCGTTGCTGAAAGCTGGGTCCTGTCCAGCGGTGTCGGGTGTGAAGCCAGAGTCGTTCTTCGCCTCGGCGTTGGCGATGGCATCGCCGGCCTGCTCATCAGCCCATTCGGCGTTACCATCTTCAGCACCCCAGCCCTTAGCTGCTTGCTTGTCATGTTCGCTGCATTGCTTGTTAGTTACTGGTTCTGGCGAGGTGGAAATGTTGCGACATACCCTATGCCAGTGTGGCTGTGACGGTCGTCGCGTGGAGCACCTCCACGTCCACCACGGCCACCTCTGCCTCGTCCACGGCCGCGGCCTTCTCCGCGCGGCTCTGCGTGCGTGTTAGTAAATGTTCATCGTCACAGTTCAGAGGAGCACATACCTCTCGGGCGGCGGTCAGCGCGCGCACCATCGTTGCGGTTCTCTGCGCGGTTGTTCGAGCCGGCTGGAGGTATGTCAGCATGTGTGCTTTGGCAACGTGTTTGCGTCCAGCAGCAACAGAGCTTCCAGGACACCCTTCTATGCTGCTTGTGCCCACGTACCTTGATCTCCTCTTGCGAATCCACCGCGTCCGCCAGTAGATGGTCGAAGAGGGTCTTGTGCAGGTCCCTCAGCGCCGGCGTTGCGCTTGCCGGTGCGCTGGACGGGCTTGTCGATGACCTTCGTCGGTGGCTGCGGCTCCCTGTCCGGGTCGAGCTCCGGGTCGTTGCCTGATGCGAGTGTAAGTAGACGTGCTCGTTACTGCGATGGACCGGAATGGGGTATTTCTGGCGTACCCAGGAGCTCGTAGAGGTTCTGTTTCAATGGCACTCGTTAGCTGTCAAATTCTCTCGGTGCGGGCATTGGTCGCATGACCGCCAGTTGCGCAGCGCAGGGCGCGGGCGAGGCGACAGACTGGTAACGTACCTTACTCGCGATCTGAGAGCTCATGTTGACTGAAGTCACGAGCTGAAATGACCCATTGTCCTTGTCGATGTGTTTGCGGGTGGAGGACGAAATTGAGCGGTGCCAAGCACTGGAATTGGCAGCAAACTGGGAAGGGGCACGTGCGAGGCTAACCGCATTCGGCCTCCCACACAAAGAAACGACTTCACGCATTGACGACGGACGTTTGACAGAACTCATACGCACGAGCGTGTCATCTCGCAAATTCCTCTTTCAAGTTCCAAGGTCTTATATCTTCACCACGTCGGTTCCCCCTGCCCTTCACGTCTTTCACTGCGACAGAAAGTGTCAAAAAGCGTGACATTGCAATTCACTCTCCTGGATGCAACAGTCGACTGCCCTGTACATGGAGATCTTTCCAAATGCCCAACAAATGCTCACGTCCTCCGGCGCCCTCGCTATGCAGCTTTTCCTGTGCAAATGCCCAAAAGTCCGGCCCCCCTTTTTGATCCTCCGTTCATCATAGCCCGCTCAGCCAATGCGGTTCTGTCAAAACTGCCGAAACATCATATGCTTTTATTCTCCCTTGAATGAACTCCAGAAAATTTAGGCAATTATCGCTGTCCTTGATGTTGATCGAAGGAATAACTTGTCGGGTAGTGCATGCTTGCAGACAATCCGAACGGATCAGCGTCAAGCATTGGATCGCTTGGGTCCACGTCGTATTGACCGTCTGAAGCACCTGCTTGATTTGCTGGAGGGCCCATGTGAGGTTGCTCGAACTGCGCCTGTTGCGGAATCTGTGGGTCGGCTCCAGTCTGCATGCCTTGCGCTTGTGGATAGAACTCGCCAGATTGTTGCGCATGCCCATGGCCAAATTGTGGTGGGTATGAGCCCTGCAGCTCTGGCGATCTGTGCGATCCAAGTTCGTCTTGTTCAGGGTCTTCGAGAATCGAACGGGAGTGCTGCGTCTCGTACTCCTGGTCTGTACTCACGCAATCAGCCTAGGACGAACACAGTCCCACTGGATAGTAAGGGGTCAACTTGCCGAGCTGGTCGAAGTGTTTTTGGAAGGGACTTGGATAGAACGAGGATGCCGACTGCGTGCCTGCGCCTCCAGCTGGCGCAGCACTCATCGACTGGCCTAAGTTCGAGTTGCTCGTCCCCGAGACGCTTGGCGCGCCGCTTGGACTGTTAGAATAGGTCGAAGTAGCTGGCCGTTGCGCCCCACGAGGAACACTCGATGGCTGCTGCTGAGCTTGGTAGAAGGCTTGATTAGGTTGCTGTTGCGACGACCGCGCGGCGAACGCTTGAAAGTGCTGTGCCTGCGGCTGAGCGTTTACGGCAGATGTAGGTGGGGTCATCCCACCTTGTTGCATATTCATAGGGGATCGCATCGATATCTGACTCGGGGAAGAGGCATGCGAAGATGGCGTTGGATGAGCGTGCGGAGAGTTGGTCGAAAAGTTCAAGTCCGAGTTCGACTGGCCCGGAGCAAGCTTGGGCAAGAAGTTCTGGCCAGCTGATCGTCTGGCCTGCTGCCTTTGCAAGGCGGTTCGTTGTAGTTGAGGTGGCTGCGGAAGCCCAGGAACGGGATGCATAAATCCAGGCCCCAGAACCGGACTGCCTGTCTTCATCTGCAATTCGGCTTGAACATCGATGCCTAGCGACTGTTAGCAAACCAATTCTAAGACCTTGCAATGATCTTGTTGCAGCAATCACCTTTCTCGAGCAGGATCCTTTCCAGCAGCGAATTCTTGTACCTGAGCATCAGGCATTCGTCCGCGGCCGTCCGGTGGCTCTGCTGGAGATTGGCCAAGGTCTCTTCATTTTGCTTGATGGTGGCCTCGAGCTGCTTGATGTACTCGGTCCTGCGCTCGCGAAAAGCAGCCTGAGCCTGTCGGTTCCGCTGCTTCCTCTCCTCGGACGTGGCATATATCTCGAAGGTGCATGAGCGATGGACGAAAGACAGCACGAGTCATAACTCAGGGAAGACTTACAGGCTTCCGTCCGCCCTTTCGCTTCTGGGGCTGCGCGGGCTCTTGGGTTGGCTCCGGGCCCGCCTCTTGCTCGGGAGTCGATTCAAGAGAGCTGGGTGTGGCCTCGGGAGGGTTCTCGACCTTGGAGGGCGCGGCCATATCGCTCTCCGCGACGTTGCTATCAGACCTATCTGGCATCTGCAGGTACACCCGGATTTGCAGAGCCCCAAGCCCAACAAGGCGACGCTAAGAGAGCAACACCGGGCTGATGGGCCTGGAGGATAGGCGGGATAGGCGTGTGAGAGGGCGGTATCAATTGGTAATAAGTTTAGCAGAGGGAAAGATAACCTTGCGGAAAACGAAAGGTAAGAGTTTGGGTAACATAAACTGGCCGGTGTGAGGAGCAGCAGCAGCAGCGGCAGCGGCAGCCCGTCATCTCTCTCTCAGCGGCGGGCAGCGAGCAGCAGAGCGGTCACGCGGGGCCCGGAGGACGCGACCGAGACCGGGCAGAAATTTTCGACGCTGCGGCCTCAGCTGGCGCGCCTGCCCACACTGGACTCGATCGAGCAAGCTTCCACGACTTCACCTTCCAGCTGGCACCGGCACCACACACCAGCCCTGCCTTGGCTCGCCGACCGTCTCCAACGCCGGGCGGCGACTGCCTTTGCTGGACGACTGCGACTGACGAGCGCAACAACGGACGCTGCCCGCTCCAGTCGTCAATTGGAAGCTGCGTACCTCGCCCCACTCGCGCCTGCTCTGCGGCCGCTGACTGGCTCGTCCGCCTTCGAGGTTGCATCGCATCTCATGCTCGAGCACGTGTCTGACAGGCATGTTCGCAGATCTGGTCTTCTCGAAGCCAATCGGAGCGTCCCGTTCCCGCAGTCCGTCTCCCCATCTGGAAAGCACAGCCGGGCGAGGTGAGCATCTCCTCGGCACCACCCGAGTCTGCTTTTTCACGTGTTATCTCGACGCCGATAACCATCTTTACTTTGACTTCACTTCATGCATCCTACCTCTCTCGGCGATGTATTCGAATGTTCGGCATCCTCTATCGGCGAAGACATCGCTCAGTGTGAGGATCCGGCCATCTCATTGCTCGAGAATCGTCAAACTCACCTGCAGCTGCCAAGAGCTGTGGCCGCGGCTCGCCGACGGCTGCAGATCTCTCGCCTTGCTTCTACACGCCGTGCGGAGAAGACACTCTCAGGCGACATCGCAGGTCCAGGTTGGTAAGCAGATGCGCGCAGTGATGCTTGCTTGAGGAGCAGACTGGACGTGACTGGATTGGACAGGGACGGTATCTTGAAGCCCTTTCCAGGTTTGTGCCACCACACTCCAGAGACCTCAGCGCCAACGCTGCAGATCTAGCCATCTCATCTTCACCAGGATAGCGACGATCAGCTGCAACATGCTAATCTGGCTCGAGCGAACGCAAGTTTCTGGATTCGCTCTTCGGTCTCCTATCGACCCATCATGATAACGAAAATTGAATGAACTATAGACGCTTACCCATTGAAGCCGCATACATTATGGCCACCCTTGCGGCGTTCTGACCGCGCTTATCTTCAATCATGAACTAGACGGCTTTCAGAAGCACGGTGTCAGACACTTTTCTGCGTATCCAGGATAGCTAACCATAAACAGCATGTTAGAGATGGAGGCCGTTGAGCACGACTGCCTCTTGCCTTCTTTACTTCAACCACAGCTTTCGATGCAAGGCTCTTCTCCCTTCAAGATGATGAAGCCTTCGGCCAGCTCGACGAAAACGCGGCAACTGCCTTCGATGATAAGGTGCACTTGCCTTATGAAAGATGAATTCGTTGCAGCTGCCTTCACGCTGCCGTGGCGGAGCATTAGGATGGCAGCTACAGGTAACAAGGGAGTGGCATCGGTGCGACAAGACATGTCTTGAAAGACTCGGAAGGACTTGAATACAAACAAACGATTGCTGACAGAACTTGACCCGGCCGACCGTTTGTGCGCCCATGGAAAGTCGATTCCACCGCTATGAGATTTCGAGACCACAGCCGATACCAGCTCCTCCTCCTCCACCGCCGCCGCTTCCTCCGCCTCCTCCTGTCCCACCACCGCCTGAGCCGCCAGCTTCCCAGAACATCTACGATGCGGATCCTGTACCTTGGTCGCTGTTCGCGCGGCCTCTCTCGGACATTCGCGAGCTGAGTGAGCCAAGTCTCATGGATAATGCGGTCAAGTATCCGAGCGCGCGTCGCATACACGGACGAAACGTATCGCGGACGGGATCGCACAGGCGAGCTGAATCTTTGAAGAGGGCGCCGTCTTCAAAAGCGATTCAACAGACCGCCAAGCCCGTGCCAACCCCTACACCAGCGCATGAGGGCGGATCTTCTTCTTACAGTAGCACGCCTGAGCAACTGAGCTTCTTCAGCATCCCCCAATCAAGTGTACCTCGACGATCTTCCTCGCAAAAGTACACTGGGTGGCAACCTGGCCACCACGCTCGCAGCACTTCAATACGGTCAAAGCCGACATTGAATTTAGGCCCTCCGCCGCAGCCCATGTACTCGATACCGAACAGAGGTGCCGGTCAGTCTCCTGTGAAAGAGGCAGGCCTCAGATTGGACCCCATCACCTCGGACACAGCAAGAAGGATCCCATCACAGACTCATGTGCGCAGTCCACATCCAACTGACATTCTGGATTTCCCCTCATACAAGCATCCTCGGGTGAAGCTAGAACTGCAGGTTTCAGCACCGCTATTTGTTGGGGGTGGCAGCGTGGAAGGATTTGTGCGAGCGACGGTGGACGACAATGAACGCACCGTCAGACACCGTCGCTCATTGAGCATCGGAGCAGTCTCGGTAGACCTACTGGGTTTCGAAGAGGTTGATGGAGCTCGAAAATCTGTCTTCCTGGCGCTGTGCACCGAGCTCGTGGATCCAAGCCATCCGCCGCCTTCGAGCATGGTACAGCCTGCGAGTCCTCTCTTCGTCGACGACAAGTTCTGGTCGCTGAGCCCGTCTTGTACAGCACTTCCATTCATGATCAGCCTGCCACTCGACACTGGTCCTCCTCCGTTCCAATCAAGGCATGCGAACATTCGTTTCATGCTCTCTGTTACGGCGTTTCTCCGAGACTCTGGAAAGCACTACCGGGTACGCACATCCCAAGATGTCCATGTGCTGCCAACATATGACCCAGAAAAAGCACTTACTTCCCTGAGGAGCCCTCTCACGGCTTCGGATCAACTATCAATACCGCGTGCGACTGGTATGGAGAGCGTGAAAGTCACGGCTGGACTCCACCGTCAGGTCTGGGTCAGCGGCAGCAGCATATTTGTGGATGTACACACCTCAAATAGGTCTCGGAAGCCTGTCAAAAGACTCGAGCTCATGCTAGAGCGAGACATACTCTGCTACAAGCATGCGGCAGCCGCAACCATGGAGAAATCAGCCAGCCAAGCTCGCATCTTCGAGAGTAATGACCAGACCATCTTAGCGCGATGCTGCTTCAAACCAGGCTTCGTTGGATGGCACGGCGTAGATCCATATACGTCTGACACGCGAACCTGCGAACTCGAGCTCCCTCGCGGGCATGCGACTGTGCGCTGCGGCAAGTATTTTGAAGTGCGATACTTCTTGAATGTTGCAGCGTATCTCTCGACCTCAAAGGTGATCTCTGTGCAGCTGCCCATCATACTCATTCACATGAACTCGCTGGACGTGGTGCCAAATTCGGTTGCTCAGGTAGCCGCAGCAATCGAAGAGAAGCGCGCGCATCGGCAGATTGGCCACTCCCGCTCTCAGCGAGAGAATGGAATTCATTCTAGGCAGCGATCAGTCTCCTCACCAGCTCGCACGACCGATCTCTGCCGTCAGCCATCCTACGCTCAAGGACGCGCGTTCGCAGCGCCTCGCCAGCAGTCTCTAGATCGACAGCGGGAGCATCGTGCTGACATGGCAGACCTCCAGAACATTTTGGATGCATCGCCGCGGAAGAACCCTCCATTGAAAGGAATCACAATACGAAAACTGGGGAGCAACGTCAGCCTAGGAACTCTGCGAGTAGTGAATCCGAGCGCAGAAAGCCTGGGTGTGCTCGGCGCCATGTCTTATCAGACACCTCCTGCGAATCGTCAAGGACGGGATTTTGTTCGGGAGAGCGAGACGTTACGAGACCGGCTCAGGAGGATGGGCAGTTTCGAATCTATGCGGAGCAAGAAGTCTACCGGCATAGGGCGATCTAAATCTAGGCATGGTGCTCAAGGCGGAGAGAACGTCAAGCCACCGCCCAGATTTGCCGTCACAAAAGATAGCCAAGAGCAGCTCGTGATTCCAGCTCAAGCGCTGGGCCTCACCACCACGACGCGCAAAGTCAGCATGGATGAGCCATCGGAGCGGTCTGCGACAGCGATGAGCTTCCGCGAAAAGATGGACAGGAGTCGATTCGAATTCAAAGCAGTGCGCAGGAAAGCTAGCGGGAGTTTGAAGGAGAGGAGTATGAATTGGTGGGAGCAGCGAAGGAATGGTAATAAGGAACGAGAGCGGGAAAGAGAGAGAGCCGGTTGGATATGATAAGAAAGACTTGCAACGGCATCGGCTAGGTCTTGGGCATTACGATTGATCTACAGGTTGAATTGAAAGTGCGACTTTTCTTGGACTGGATGTTTTGATTGATTTGGCGTTCTCTGAATACCTTGCTTTATCATGTGCATAATCGTCAGTGCGTGCATGCATGGTCGGGACCACGTGAAAAGGCCTGCAGATTTGGTGGGGCGAGCCGCCAGGTGAAACTCCCTTTCTTGACTTGACTGATGGTGGGCTTGCGATGGTCTAGAACGATGCATGGTTGGAGTGTAATGTCGGTTATGTCGAACGACGCCCGCGTTGGTGTGGTTTTCTTGGTGCTAGACGAGCACCCTGGCGTATGAGATATCGACTGATTGCATGGGTTACATTGTGAACGACTGAAAGTGCGTACTAATGAGAGGTTCAGCAGTGGTGTATTCGACGAGCATGGAGAGAGGTTGCGGTAAGCTCTCAAAGGCTACTAGTCATTCCGCCGCGGCAGTGGATTTAGTTGCATCAGAAGTCAAGGCTATCGTCACACTGCTCGAGCATGCTCAAAGAATGCACGAGCGCACGCGCACTTCGGATGTTCGCTGCCAGCATTGGACTGAATTCGCAATCTCGTCAGGCTGCGTTCTGGAACGTGAAGGGATTTTTGAGATCTTTTTCAGGAAAGACGTCCGGGTGCAGTGAATGCAGTGAGTGCAGTGAGTGGGCGGTCCGGTGATAAGTTGTCAGCTCGGAAGCGCCCATCGGGTAGGGATCCAGGAAGCAGCGCAGATTGACCGGGCTGTCGCTCTGGCAGGATCCATGCAGCTGGAGATGAAGGAGGGAACGTCGCTTGCTGGGCCTCGAATCCTACGGAGCGTGGAGGGCTGGTGATGCAGTCGATTGAAGCATCGCGGATGGAGGGTTCTTATCGTGATGGTTGAGGAGAATCTTTTTGGGCGTGTAAGGGTGAGGCAGACTTGAGACAAGAGTCTTGGTGTTAGTTGGATCGCGATTCAAGAGGTGAAGTGAAGTTTGGTGGATGTGGGTGTGAGGAGCCGACAGCCGAGTGAGCCGAGCTGGGCGGAAGCATGGGCCAATGGTGCGGCATCTCGTATCTCATCATCCACCAACAGTGCAGCAACATCAAATCCAGCAGCGGAAGCAAAAAGCAAGCAATAAGGTGAGGTGAAGTAAGGCATTGGCTTCGAAGAGCGCCAGAAAGGGAATCTGCGGCGGAGCCAAACGATGCAGAGCCGAAGAGGCGCAAGGACGAATGTGACCCGAACGCGGACCTGCATGTTGGGCCCGGGTCAACTAATAAATAATGGAACAGTAGTTGTTGATGTTGGCCGGTTCGGGCAGTGCGCCGCAGGACAAGCGCAGGTTGGAAAGGTGATATGGAGGTATGAGAGAGAGAATGGTTGCGGTAGGCACAAGCATCGATTCGCTCGAATATGCGAAGTTCCAATTGAAGGGAAAGAAGGAAGGGATGGATGCCGTGCTCTTTCGTCTGCGGTGTGCTCTGCGGTAGGCGCTCGCTGGCGCTGTACCGGGGTCGGCATGTGTCGCTCTCTCACCAGCGTCGCACAAGCATGCAACCGACTTGGTCGCCGCGGCGAGGAGGAGGAGGAGGAGGTCGATGTGGGTGAAGATGCAGGAGCGGTGCGCGCGTTGGACTTGAGGGACGCGTTGTTATAGTACATGTAGATGCAATGGATGAGATCAGATTCATGATTACTCGTTGTTGTGTTGTTCACATCAATATTGATTGGGATGCAGAGTTGGAAGTTGGCGGCATGGCACGCGGTATCGAATCCGGCTCGAGGCTCGCATTTGGCAGGGATGGGAGGTAGCGCGAAAGTCTATCCGCTAGGTTGCCCATTCGAGATGAACTAGGAAGAGAGTGGAGACGGCGGCCCTGATGCGCTCAACTCTCACTGGCGCTGCTCGCTGGCGGCCGCTGCTCTCACTTCCATCCATCTCGCTGCTCTCGTTCGCTGCTCTCTCAGCACTCAGCACTACCTCTTACCACCACCACCCCCGGAGTATCATCTCCTCTCCTCCTCCTCCACCTTCACCTCTCCATCACTACGCTCGCTGCGACTCCGCTCATTATCGCATCCTTCACACAGTGCCGGCCACTTCTTTCCTCTCTCTGCCGCCGTGTACAGAATCCAACAACCACGCCATCTGCGGGTGCGGCCGCCTGGACGGCCGCGGACTGTGTCCCTATTTCACCAACCGTCGATAGCAACGCCGCGACCGTTGAACGAAGCGTTGGCTGCAATTTCACGCATCTCCCACCAACCCTCGCTCGCTCTGTACACACGCTCGACTTGCGACTCCCGCGCTCGACCATCATCACACTGCAGCTGCTGCACTGCTAACTAGTCGGCCTTGAGCCGGCGTCCGTTCGTTACAAACGACCACCACCACTCCGACCGACTGCGACATACTTCTCCTCCATTCACTCACCCGTCCACGACTCATCGCCCTGTACTTCGACGATTCCGCGATTCGGGAGCCTGGTCTGCGAGCGCAAGGAGGAATTGGGACCGCACACAGGGCCTCGAAAGACCACTAGCATTTGGCATTCCACCACGGCCCTGGTCTTGGTATCGCCAAGAGACAGAGGTGTGGAGGAGGGCGCCGAATGGATGCGGCCATGGCACCTCCTCTCAAGCGGCGGAAGTTGACTTCTTCATCTTCAGAAGAAGTCATCCCTCTGGACAACAGTACAGTCACGCCCGAATCCTCCATTGGCCATGCCGGAAACCATGTCCATACACACTCCTCCCACGCACCTACGCGGACCCTCTCCGACGAGCGAGAGAAGTACTGGACGCCGAAGAAACAACATCCTGTTGTCGGAGGAATCGCAGAATTCAAAGTCTTGGTTCCTCGTCAAGGTACCGTCGCCTCGTCGGCTTCCATTACGTCGACTGCCTCCTCCGTGGTTGTGAGCGCCAGTTCTTATATTACTGCATCAGGTGTGACATCGGCAACGCTATCATCAGTATCCATCTCGAGCGCCTCAACACCGGCAGACACTGTCCCAGCAGGCGTCACGACGAGTCCGACGACGTACATATCGCAAACCTCATTGAACAGCAGCACGCTGTCCGCGACCACGAACTCGACATCTAGCAATGACACTACGATGTCTTCCACATCTACCTCCTCTACAGGCATGCCGACAATGACGCCTCCGGCAAATCTAACAACGTCAGGTATGTCTCAATGCTGCTTCAGATGCATGCCCTCATTCTCTAACATTTCTAACAGCCATGATCTTCATAGGCGACGGTACAACTACTACATCACAGACGACACTCAATTTAGGAAACAGCTCGATGTCGACGACGTCGACTTCCTCGGGACTACTCTTCTTCTTTACCCTGAATGATGGCAGTGTGTCGACGTTCTCACGCTCAAGCGACACCTACACTACGACACTTGGCGATGGGGAAACGATTATCGTGCCTTCGGTCGCTGCATCCACTACGACTTCGAGTTCACGGCCTACGACTTCGAGCGTTTCGTCTACGACTTCACGCCAATCGTCTACACAGTCGTCATCTGAACAGCAGAGTACGATTACCTCCACAGCGACTCTCGGTGCCACTGGTGGAGCTGGCTCCAGCACACCCACTTATTCATCGCCTGCAACGACGACCACAGGATCCTCGGGAAGCGGCGGCGGTGGTGGTAGCTCTCCGCCTGCGGGAACTATCGCTGGAGGAGTGGTGGGAGGCGCTGCGGGCCTGGCCGTACTGCTCTTGATCGCCATGCTGTTTGTGAGGTGGTATCGGAGGAAGGGGCAGATGCAGGCACTCCCAGCGGAAGGAGAAACATCGCGTGGCCTAGACGGTCCTTCTGACGGGCGTGGTCCTGGTATGGCCGAGCGAGCTGGTCTGATGCCCCTCGTCTCTGCTGTGCCTGCGTTCTTCAGGCATCAAAATCGCAGTGCCGAGACTGCACCTTCAGAACGAGGATTTACGCGAGTCTCTGGACGAAAGCTCCCGTCGGCATTCAGCGAGGGCATGAGCAGCGAAGGAGTCCGAAATCAGCAAATGGCCGGACCTTCACAAGCCATGCCAGGGATGCCACTGAGCAGTTCTCCGCCCGAAGCTGAGCGGAATTTGAGCAGTACTTCTTTCTATCGCGACAGCGCTGGATTCTATGGAGGCGATGGAGAGCGGTCGTCGGGCAGCCCTCCGTTGAGGAGAAGCCCAGAAGAGATGATGACGATGTCGCCAGGACCACAGCGACAACCGGAAATTCATGCAGGCGGACCGTACGTGATGTCTCCAACCTCCGCTCAACATCCCGGATCTCCAAGTGCCGGCCTTTTAGGAAGGAGCGACACCCCATCGAGCCTGCGAAACAGTCGCTTCACGGAAGACATGTGACTAGACGGATGGTTTCGTGGTTTTATTCGACTTTACCGAGATTCCCGCCACATCGAAACATGACGATGTCTGGCTGTATTTGAACTGCCGAGCGTACTAGCGTGCGAGCGAAGCCATATCACGACCATTATGGCAATTGCATGGCGCTCTGTGCAAGATTTGTTTTTGGCACCTACCTTTGGTGGAAATTTGAAGAACGACACATCACTATTCTTCCGATGTACAATGAGTGTCTCGGGACACATTGATGAAGAGAAAGACGCTGTAATGTTTTGTATAGTCTGTTCAAACTGATCGTCCGTATATGGACAAACAGGAGACTGTCGTGCCTTTCATTTCTCAAATATGTGACGGGTTTGGTACACAAGTGCGTAGTGCATGCGATCAAATAGAAAGAGCACGTGCTTGCATGTGAATGCTCCTTTCTGTACCACATCTCGCCTTGTGACCAGTCCCTTAGTGGAAGAGGACGATCTCTCGTACCAGACTTATATTCATCGCCATGTTGTCCCTCCGCATTGACTCCTGTACCCATCTTGTCCCGCGAACGCCAATGCTATGCAGCAGCCATCTATGCCTTCTTAATCGCTCTCACTGCCCGGCCCATCTGGCGCATCGTCATCATCCTCCTCGACTAAATCATTACTCATCTGTATCGTCAGCTCCGCCTTCTTCAACACATCTCTCAATTCCTGATTCCTCGGATCCACCAGATCGACGGGCTTCAGTTTGGCCTTGTTTCGTATCCTATTATCTCAGCATCAGCCCGACGTACTCTTAGACCTCTTGCACCCGATGTTCTCACCTCGGATCACAACCCGCATCAATCAAAATCTCCACCACCGCCTTCCCCTGCTCCCAATCCTCTTTACTCCCGGAACTGAACCTCGCCGCCTTATGCAGACACGTGTCGCCCTCGCGGCGCTCTTGGCCGTCGATTTCGACGCCTTCTTGATCTAATATCAGGTCGAGGATTTCGTAGGATCCATACTGCGCCGCGACGTGCAGAGCGCTGCTGCCCAGGGCGTCGGTGGTGGTGTTGAGGAACTGGGCGATGGAGGCGGCGTTGGAGGCGAGCGGTGGGGAGGAGAAGACTTCTTGCAGCAGGGAGGTGTTGTTGCGGCGGCAGGCTTCGATTAGTTGTTCTTTCGGGGAGGCGCCTTCGTCGTTCGACATGGTGTGAGGTTGGGAGGTGGGAGGTGTTGTGGTGGGGTGGTTGTTGGAGCCTGGGGATTCGGAGGTGGATGAAGCAGGTTTGCTGTTTTCGATTGTTTGGGTGTTCGAAGCGAGGGGTTAGGAGAAGTGGTTTGCGATATTCAGTCAGTCAGGAGAACAGAAGAAGAACAGTGCAGTAAGAAGGGTGGCTTAGCCCAAGTTTCAGGACGTTCATCCACCCGCGCCGACTGCCTGAGGTCGCCTGGAGGAAAGTAAGTTTGCAGGGATGTCACAAATTGATTGGCCAGACCCCTTCAATCTTCAATCAATTTTTCAAGTTGTCGAGAACCGCCTCTTTTCCCTCATTTTCACATGCAACTTTCCATCTCGACTTCCAACATTACAAAAATCTACTAAACCACCTCGACAATACACGTAAAGTCATACAACATCAACATGCTCCTCTGTAAGGCCCAATCAACCTCACGGTTCTCACACCCAATACTAACACCCACCCAGTCTGCCCCTCCTGCAGCAACATGCTGATAATAACCGCCATCCCCGCCGCCCACTGCGGCCCCTCGGTCGAAGACCAAAACAACGCAGGCAAAAATCGCTTCGAATGCCGCACCTGTCCCTACCAAATGGTCCTGGACCGCCGCTACTTTGAGCGCAAGAACATGGATCTCAAAAAAGTCGACGACATTCTCGGTGGCGCCGATAGTTGGCAGAATGTCGACCAGACGGATGGTGAGTCAGAAGACCACCAAGACGGATGCGATTTTGCGAAGACTGTCTTTTTTGCTAACTTGTGGGGGTTCATCAGTGAAATGTGCGAGAGAAGACTGCGACAGTCGCAAGGCATACTTCCGTCAAGTACAGATTCGAAGCGCAGACGAGCCCATGACGAGCTTCTACAAGTGCGTCAAATGCACACGGGAATGGCGTGAAAACTGAGACTATCACGGGAGACCTCTTAAGGGCATGCATGAGAGAAGAAGGCGTTTTGGTGTGGCGTTGGCTTGTTTGCGAATGATACCCGATTCCACGTACTTTTGATTGAATCAAACTCGGTACTAAAACTCTGCTCTCTGGATATCTAACATAACAGACCCATTTGTAGTGATGGGAGTGCTTTTCGCCCATGCTCGGCCAAATGCCTGCATTCAACCTGCGTGAGGCGCTCCATGTGCTGCCACTCAAGCTTTGCCATCCTAACCTGGGGAGATCTCCAACCGGATTGGGGAGGATGTTCTTCCTCTCTTTGACAACGCTTCTCCGACTTTCGATCACCGCCATCTTCACAAGAATCTAAAAGCGCGCCGATAATTTCAAGCTCACGACTCGTTGCGCGGACGTCTTGGTCCTCCCTTGAGAGACCGCATTCGGCTCAAGAATCCACCGCCGCTGCCGCTACCACCTCCGCTACCGTTTGGTCGCTGTTCCTCCTCATTGCTTCCTCGGTCTCGGGTGGGGGCGTTAGATTCAGAAGTCCGGCTCCTGGTCAACCCCATGTGCTTAGGGCTGCTGCCTGCGCGTGGCCGACTGTGGGATGGTCTCTCTTGCTCAGCAATCCGAATCTCAGTGCCCTTCTTCTCAAAGGCAGCTTCGTAGTCGTTCTCAAACGGATTGACTTCGTTCTCCTTGTTGTACCTCATCCGCTGCGGACCGCCTGCGCTGACCGCCTTGATCTGTGGTTGAGCCGATGGCGGACCGTCTCGGTCGACACTTCTGTAGCGCGCTTCCGGACTTCGCACCTCTCCAGGATTGCGTCGTGTGTTCGACATTCCACGAAAACGCTGCGCAATAGACTTCTTTCTGGACAAACCTCCCGACGTCTCCATGGTAGGCTCTTCAGAGTCGCGTCGCACTTGCGCGCTCTTGCTAGCAGGGGCACCTTCCAGGAAAGTCGAAGTGCCCAAGCCATAAGACTCTTCGCCGTGCACAGGCTCCAGGGTCTGCCGAGGATCGATGATGTTGTTGTCGGTCTTTCTGGTGGTTGAGTAGTCATTGAAACCCTCCACTCCCCGGCCGTGGAACTTGTCAAGATCTAGTCGGGAGTTCAATGGACCAGCGCCGCCAAGCGCCATGTTGGCAGATCCCACTGGGAAAGCTTGCATCGGTGCGCGCCGATCTTTCTTCGCATTGCGGTGCGGGTTGCAAGCATCGAATGGGCCATCGTGGTGAAAAACTGCTGCGTGTGAGCGAAGGTAGAGAAAGCAACAGAGCTTCTGTACTTACGTCCTTGCCCGTAAATGCCGGTCACGTCCAATTTGTCAATGATATCAAGGCCTTGCGGCTTCTTTGACCGCTTCTCCCCATTGCGAACCTTCTCCTTCTCCCTCTTATGGCGCTCCTCTCGCTCTCGTCGTCTCTCTCTTCGTCTCCGCTCCTCAGACTCAGTACGCTCTGGGCGCTCCTCGCGGTCTCGATCCATGCGCGGACGTCGTTCTTTCTCCATGACGGATGACTCTGAAGCGCGGCGCTGGAGCGGCGGTGGTCTTACCCCTCGCTTATCAGGGCTAACGGGGCCTCGTGGAGGACGTGGTGGTGGTGGACCGCGGCGGTCTTCAGGGCCACGGGGACGGTAGCCTGGAGGAGGACGGTTTGGAGCACTGGGTTGCACTGATGCTCCTGTTTGCAAAGTCAGCTTCGGATGTTTGCGCACCACCTTCCAGACTACTTCCACATACCGTTCGTGATGGGTTTGTCAAGCAGCGACAGCTCGTTCTGCAAGGTGGGAAAATTAGCGAACATCTGGCTGAACTGATGAAAACGCTCCATGTCGACGAATTTGTAGGTGATCAGGAGATATTGAGCATCGCCAGCGAGTGTTTCATACTGAGCACGCGAGAGGAGCGGAGTAGAATTTGCCAGGATTGGTGACACAAGCGGGCGGATAAGGCAGGGAATGTGCAGGGCGGAGACGATAGGGAGCTCGGGGAACATACAAAGATGTCGTCAAAGTCGCTGTTGTGGTTGTTTGCTCGACGGCTGCTGATAATGTCGCCGGCAGCGCGGTTGTTCGTGGGCGCAGAGGCACTCATTTCGCTGGAGTCGAGAAAGGGGTTCGTAGAGGTTGGGCGTGGTTTGGGAACCTCGTTAGCCCAGGGGTTGTTGAAGGGCGAGTTGCGCGGCGAGGGCGAAGCTCCACCTCCACCGAAGCGGTTGTAGGGGTTGTTGGAGGAGAGATTGAGAGACAGACCGACGGGCGAGCGCTGGCGATCTGTAAAAGACAACGGATGGGTGATCAGCGGGCGTTCCTGTGTTGACGGTTGCACCTGGGCAGCGATGAAACAGGAGTCGTCATACGTACCTGGCGCCGTCGTGCCGGCAGCGAATGCCATGATGCCAATGGGGATGGGCGGCGTGTGCTGGACGAGGGTGCGATGCGTGTGATGCGCGCGCGCTGCGGGTGCGAGTGGTGCTGGTTATGTATCGGCGGCCGCGCGTGCAGACGGACGCGTGGTGGCGGTGTGGTGCGGGCGCGAAGAAGGGGGATTGGTGGTGAAGATGAAGCAGTCGGTGGTCGGTGGTCGGCGCTGGTAGAATGGCACGAATGGCAGACACCCGACGGTAGAGCGCTAGGAGGTATTATTCCAGGGCAGGGCAGGGAGGAGGGGTGACGAGCGGTTCGGTATTTAGCTGGCGGCGGTACGGGTGCGGAGCCAACGAGACAAAACAGCCAGCGCAAGCCCAAGAGCACGCCCAAGCCGAAGATGAACAAGCCCTCGCCCAAAACCCAAGCAGTGCGCCGGTGCCTCTCTCTCTCTCTGTACTGACGCAGCTGATGTGGCCGTACTGAGGAGTAATGAGGAGCGCTGGTACTGTACTGTCGCTGGTGTTGTGTTACGAGGAGAGCTGGCCGGCGGAATGCTGCTCTGTTGTGGTTGTGGTTGTGCGGGATGCGAATGGGAATGGGAGTGGATTGGCGCGCGTGACACCCTGGTTAAGCCTGTTTGGGGAGGTACCTGTTGCTCGCGTGCGGATATCCTGCAGAGATGGAGCTGCGCTGCGCTGCTGTTTGTTGTGCCAGATGGGTGCAGCAGGAGAAAAAGAAAGTCCTTCTCACGCACAGAGAGCAGAGGGAGAGGGTTGTTTGCAAAAGGCGGTGCGTGCTTTCCCTCTCATTAATAAGAGGGAAAGATTATTCACTCTCGGCCTAAGCACAGTCACTCCTTAGTTCACCCCTGTATTCTAGTCGCGGAAGTCCACTCTTCTCGCAAGTCCACTCCAGCGCTGGTGCTGGTTGCTGCTCGGGTGCCTCCTCCCGCGCGTGCCTCGGCCGCACACTCCTCCCTCGTCTTCACCTGCCTCCACTAGCTCTATTCTCACCACCTTTGCACGACCGCACATTGCTTTTCTGCTCTGTTCCTCTTTGCAATCGTGCTAAGCCCCGCGACATCTCCACCATCTTGTCGATCGCCTCTCCGATCCGAGCAATTCCAACGCACAATAAGCTTCGTCCAGGGACCGGCGCTAGTGAGTCGCTGGGTCTGGAGCAGGCGCGAGCCGCCGCCCCGTTCGAGGTACCCGTTCGCATCTTCTTCTTCCAGAACCAATAGAACACCAAAGAAGCTAGAATACACCATCTCGACAACATCGACCTTCTCGACCGCACCTCATCTCACCTCCTCTGCTCCATCATTCGACCCGCGCCAGCCATGGCACAACCTCAGCCGAACGCCGCCGCCAACATGCAGTACGGCGGCTTCGACCGATTCGTCATTGAGCTCGAGGTGAGTAGCAGGCCGATCTCAATAATCTCCATCTCCTACTGCTTCTCTAGCTAGTCTGCATGCTTTGTGCGCCGGCGGTCAGGTTACAAAGCTACTTTGTGCGCCTAGCTGACACGTCTTACAGTTCGTCCAGATGCTTTCCAATCCCCAATATCTGAACTATTTGGCTGCTCAAAAGCTCCTGGACAACGAGGAGTTCATCGCCTATCTTGAATACCTGCAATATTTCCGGGAGCCGAAGTATTTGCGCTACCTCCAGTGAGATGCTCAAACCAATCCTAGAGAAGCATTACTGACCGACGGCTAAGATATCCCGGTCCCACCCTCCGAGCACTCGAACTTTTGCAGGAAGAACGCTTTCGCAAGGAGATCCTCATCCCGGAAGTCCTGGACAGGATGATCGCCGAGGGCTTTGAGGCAGCAATATCTGGCTACCAGGCTACATCAGACTCTGCCAACGCCTCTGCCCAAGTCCAGACGTGAGTTCGTCCAAGCGCAAGGAACAGCCCATCAGAACTGCACACGACATCGGCTTCGCAGATGCAAGTCCTAGCTGCACTGAAAATCTTGCCACAGTCAACAAACCCACCACTATTGGCAGTGACCGACAGCATATCTAGAAAGCGAATGGTCAGCCTTAGAGGACCCCAAAAGTCGTAGAGCTCTGTCTGCGGCGACTCTTCAAGTCATCCGATATTGACTAAACACAACGAGTTAACGCTCGTTGCGGAGTCCGTGGGAGACAAGACATATGCCTTCCGAGTTTCCGAAAGACTAAACTCATTGGACATTCCGTCAGGGAAAACTCAAGGACATCTGAAACGCTTGCGCCGAGGGTTGACACTTCCCAAATAAGTCTTTGTCAAGGCTATCCTGGTATTGAGCACTGTCCGAAATGCTCTTTGAATCTAGAACTTGTAGACTTTGTTGCCTAAATACCAAGCTGATCACTTCACCCAAGCCGCACTTCCAGCTGGGCACGATGTCGCACGCAGGAGACATGCCGGACGCCTTGGCGAGCGGAAGTCGCCCTAGATCTGCGCTTATTCGTGTCCACATCTGTCCGCTTGATTTCATGTGAACATGCACAATCATGCCCTTATCACAATGGTCGTGGAGATAGATCCCGACTGTCACGGTGTCACCCAGTCGCAAGCGCTGAGCGACGAAATCCGCCATCGCGTGTGTCGTGCCTTGTTTGCAATAGAAATCTCCAATACGACTTCCCCATCACCACTCTCGTTATTCTTCCACTGCCGGCGCAGGCCCCACGGGTAATACCATCTTTTCCATACACTGCATGCGCACTTTCTCCATCGGCATACCCATCCCGATCGCCATGTAGTGAAGAAGTGGAGGATGACCTTGGTAGCTGGCGTAGGAGTCGCGCGCGATGTTTGAGGTCCACTCGTGCTTCGTTGTGTCTGCGTGGCCGGTTCCGATGTACTTGTTCTGGAGCGACTCGAGTTGCTGCTGCGTGCGGAGTTTGTCGGCCTGGCAGAGGTTAGTGACGCTGTACAATGGGCATAACGAGGTCGACTTACCATTTTGAAGAGATGCGATCGGTTCGCAAATGCAGTTGCTCGGACTATGTGCAGATGGTCTTGGAGGTTTAGAGGGTCATGAATGTGTAGAGTAGCATGTGATGTCTTGCAAGTTCGGAAGTTGCCCGCTAGCGCATGCATTTGATGGGCCTTAATCAATCTTCCCCACGACGCGCTTGACGTGCGCTACGACGCGTCCGCCTAAGCATCTACTGCTACTGCTTCGAACCAACATACGAGAAGAACACCACACGTAGAAATAGGCGTACGACCGCCATGCCGCTTGTCCAAGGAAGGAAGAGACGCCCAGTGAGTGCTCCTTGAACTGCTCTGCAAATCTGATGCTGACCGCCAGTAGCAAGCAGAAGATGAATCGCCCGAAGGCTCACCAGGGCCCGAGACTCAACGACGTCGCATGGGCAATGCCTCGGAAGATGAGGACTATGGCGGAGCTGCAAGTGCAGCAACTCAGGCGGGCGACGTTGAAGAGATGGGAAGAAAGCTCGTGAGGCTGGCATTGGCTTGTGAATACCAGCGCAAACCGATCAGAAGAGCAGACATTGGCGAGAAGGTCCTTGGGACACACGTCCGACAATTCAAACACGTATTTCAGTCGGCTCAGACGCATTTGCGAAGTGTCTTTGGTATGGAGATGTGCGAGCTGCCAGCCAAGGAGAGGATCACGGTGCAGCAAAAACGAGGTAAGTCTGCTGATAAACACATGATACTTGACAGGTTATTAACATGGAGAAGCTGCTCAAAAGTCCGGCTCGCAAGCAAAGCCGACTACCTCGTGGATGCTCGTGTCGATACTCCCATCGGAGTTCCGAAGCCCGGATGTCATTCCGCCCCCTTCAGCGCCTACGGCAGCAGATGAAGGCAAATACACGGCCATCTACACGATCCTTGTATCCACAATCATGCTCTACGGCGGAAACCTTCCAGATGCCAAGATGGACGCGATCCTGAGGAAGCTCGGCCTCGAAGATAACACGCCCATTCAGGATTACGAGAGGACCGAGAAACTACTCAAGCGACTGGAGAAGGACGGCTACATTCTCAAAATCCGCGAGAGCAACGGTACAGGCGAAGACGACATCTACTGGGTTGTGGGTCCCAGAGGTAAAGTCGAGATCAATGAGGGCAGCGTTCGAGGGCTTGCAGGCGTGGTTTATCGCAGTGACCAGATGTCAGAAGAAGAACAGGCCGAATTGGAACGCCAAATCCAGAGATCGTTGGGTATAAGCGACAGAGCTCAGCCGGAGCAAAATGGAGAGCAGCAGCCTGCGCAGAAGCGGCCGAAGCCGCAAAAAAAGGGCAAAAAGAATGCGCGGGAAGAGGAAGATGAGGTGGAGAGTGACGAGGACGACGATGAGGACGACGACTGAAGCCTTTGCCCATCAAGAACTTGCTCGGATCTCACACGCTGCAGTGGCTGCTATGCTGTGCTTGCGACAGTGCAGCTACCCTTGTCTGCCAAGGCAGATGAGGCTAGGGACTCAGTCTTCGCTTACTGATTGCTGATGAAGCCAACGTCAAGCAGCTCATTCCGATGGACCAAGTCACCCCTAATGTACCAAGACAGGGAGCCCGAGGATTACTATGCGTCTTGAGCAGCTCCCAGAGAGCTTCACCGTCACACAACCGCAGCTGCCGCATTGGACATGCATTATGCAATGCTCTGAAATGCGTTGCTACAGCCCATGATGCCCATTCCGAAGGAGCAAAGCTGAGTTTCCAAGCATCCATTCAGCTTGGACTTGGTATGCGTACTCGCGTGTCAGGCGGTCAACGAGATGTTGGTTGGCGGAGCTGCGAGAGGAGCCGCGAGCGGATCCTATGAGGTACTGTAATTGGACTCAGCGATGGAGTACGAGGAGAAGGTATATAAGACAAGAGGATCGGAGCGCTGAAGAATGAGAAGATCACACCACAATTCGAACATCTGAACGAGCTGCAACAACAATCGATTCACAAGATGAAGTTCATATCTACCGTCTTTGCAGCGGCAAGCTTGCTGGGCTTGTGTTTTGCCGATTGTAAGTGTGCCTTCGCAAAGGACATCCGATAATGTTGCTCACAAGTTGTGGCCAGCGGTCCCCTTCGAGCGCCTCGACAAGAACGACTCTGTCTTACTCGTGCTGGATCTGCAAGTCGGACTGTACTCCCTTGCCCGCGACTTCGACCCTACACTGTACTACAACAACATGCTCGCCCACGCAGGAATAGGCAAACTCTTCGACATTCCCGTCATCCTCTCAACTTCGGCACAACAGGGTCCCAATGGTCCGCTCCCCAAGGCTATCCTCGATCAGTACCCCGATGCGCCGCTCATCCAGAGACAAGGCGAGGTCGACGCTTGGGACAACGCGGAGTTCCGTGAGGCAGTACGCGCGACGGGCAAGAAGCAGGTCATCTTGGCTGGTATCACCACGGATGTTTGTGAGTGGCTTGAAATGTTCTCTAGGCCGTGGACTTGATGCTGACGCTGAATGACAAGGCACCACCTTCCTCGCACTCTCCCTACGTGCCGAAGGCTATAGCGTCTTCGCCAATGTCGAAGCTTCCGGCACCACGACGGAGCTCATCCGCGACGTGTCGAATGATCGCATGGCGCGAGCGGGCGTACAGCTGATGACTCTCTTCGCCATCGTGTGTGACTTGATGAGGGACTGGAGGAACACTCCTGGGGCGGAGACGGTCATCCCATGGCTGCAGCAGTACTATCCCGTCTACGGCGTGCTCGCGCAGGCTCATGGTGGAGCGGTTGAAAACGGGACCATTATCCCCGGAGAGGGAGCGCTGTTGCCGTGATGATGGAGGTTTGGAACGTAGGTTGGTGGCGTAGCTGAACGGAGAGAAGAGTGCGTGGATGCCCTTTCATGCGCTCATTCAGCTCATTCAGGGAGAAGATAAGATTTTCGCAGTTGAAGAAACAGCTTGCATGGTCGATAGAATGGTCGAGTAGATATTGTGTGCTGGGGCCCGCCTTCTGTCGATGTTCCATATATGATCTATCACTTAAGCGACAGGCCTCTCAGCTGTCTTGATTCCAAATCGCTGTGCCAAAACAACCCACTGCGCTACACAAAATGCGAGTCTTGCCGCGGACGATTCCTTGTCAACAAATGCACGTTTGAGTAGACTACTGGCCTTCTCCCATGAGACAAACCCCAGCATGCGGACGTTCTCTTCCGTGATCAGCCTTTCGAGGACTTTGTATAATGGCCCTCCAACTTCGTATTCCAGAGGTGCGTTGTACGGGTGTTTGACCCTGTCATACAGTTCCTTCGTCACGAATGGTTTCATGGCCTCACGCAAGATCCACTTGGCAGTAAAGCTGTCATTTTGTTGAAGCCGATTCTGGGTACGCTGAATCTCGTCGCTCTCGGCCACGTCTCCGTGCCATTTCATTCTGAGGCTGGGCGGTATTGAATTCACATACTCCGTCAGATGGTGGTCAAGGAATGGCGTTCGACCTTCCATAGAATGTGCCATCTCGGTTCGGTCGCCTAGACAGCTCATGAAGATATTAGGGAGATGACATTTGGTCCACACGTATTGAGCTGTATTTGCCGGATGCCACAGGCGCTGCATCTTCTCCAAGACATCAGGCGATACGGCATTTGCGATAACGTCCTGTGGATTGTGGGTTTGCAGCTGTGTTGTCCAGTCATCGAAGAGGGGAGGTATGAACGCTGACATCGAGCCTGCAGTGGCAATCCCATTGAGCTTTCGCCGGCCTTCTGGCATCGCCTTGGTCATGTCTTCGGCGCCGATGGATGCATAGTAGGCACCTATGTCAGCCTCGGATTTTTCGAACAACCGGATTCTCTCCTCTTCAGGCATGGCATCAGCCCAGGTTAAGTCGGCCTCGCGGAGGACGTCTGGTAGATAGATGCCGTACCCCGTGAAGATCTCATCGGAGCCTAGCAAGTCAGGATTTGTTCATGCATATGACATTTGGCCCTTCTCAATCTTACCTTCTCCGGTGAGCACGACCTTGAATCCCAGTTCGCGAGGAAGTTCAGATAAAGCAAATTTGCCTACGTAGTTGAGGTCAGGATTGTGATGTTCACCTAAAGCAAAGGGCAGCATGTAAGCAGATGTCTCAGACACAAGGGGTGCCTTCAGGCCTTCGGTATTACTCACAGTGCCATGTCGCATCCTCGAAACGAGAGGCGAATGCTTCTTCATCCATAATCTGCTTATGCATCTTAACACCGAGCCAGTCGGCGGTTCGTTCTGCTATGTCTTCGGGAGCTGGTTAGTGAAGATACAGGTCAATGGCATCTGTGCCTACCTGACTCGTCGAATCCGCTCGTCTTGTCGAAAGCTACGCAAAAGCAATTCACTCGCTCTTCTGGCGGTAGACTCCCTAGTAAGCGGCCTTGCTCTCGTGTGAGATGGGTGACAAGACCTGCAATTACGGACGAATCAATGCCACCGCTGAGGTATACGCCAATTGGGACGTCGGCTCGCAATCGAACACGGACTGCTTCTATTAGACGCTCGCGTACCCCAAGAATTATCTCATCTTCGCTTCGTTCGTCGCAAATGTGCTTATCAGGGTATTCTATATCCCAATACCGCCGGTACTGTATGTTCCCAGATGCGTCGGACGTCATATAATAGCCTGGAGGAAGCTTTCTTACATCACGGAAGAGCGTTCTGTCGTCAAAGTTCCAGCCACCTTCAATAAGGCTCTCGACGTCCCATTCAGGTTGCC
This sequence comes from Phaeophleospora eucalypticola, assembly GCA_022814565.1. Lineage (NCBI taxonomy): Eukaryota > Fungi > Ascomycota > Dothideomycetes > Mycosphaerellales > Mycosphaerellaceae > Phaeophleospora > Phaeophleospora eucalypticola. The sequence continues at coordinate 1,175,701 of JAKLNG010000005.1, read as the reverse complement.
AATCCAGTGGCATGAAGGCCTTGATTTCAGCAGCCACCAGCAGTCTCCCACTCGGTTTCTGTTTTGTGTAGAACAGAGGCTTGACACCATAGCGGTCCCGGGCGGCGACGAATAGCTCCTTCTTCTCATCATATAGGCAAATTGCAAACTCGCCCCGCAGATGCTGCAAGAAGTCTAGCCCATACGCTTGATAGAGAGCGAGAACAATCTCGGAGTCACTGTTGCTGACGAATCGGTAGCCATCTGCGATCAGCTTCGATTTGATGTCTTCAAAGTCGTAGAGTTCGCCATTGACCACAGCGTGTATCGTGCCATCAGATGAATGTAAAGGTTGGCTTCCTCCATCCGACAAGTCGTTTATGGCGAGACGATTGTGTCCCAGAACTGAGCATCCGCACTATGATCAGTCATGATTCGATGATCGCGGCACACTTGCGCCACGGGTCGAGACAGTAGTTTGGAAGGTGGGTGCGAACCGATTCGCTTGTCTGAACTTATCCATATGCCATGAGAATCGGGTCCGCGATGCTTGATGTTCTCCAAGCTTGCCTCCATTTGCGCGATCAGTCGTTCCCGTCCGGTGGTGGATTTGCCATTCTCAGCCTTGGCGCCGACGACGACGGAGATGCCGCACATGATGGCCGCAACTCCACTCGTGAGGCCAAGTGATGATTGTAGTCGTGGCGAGCTGAGCGGGTGGAATACGGGGTTGAAGAGGGAAGCACGAGGCATTTGCCACGCGCTAAGATTTCTGTATCGGGACGGTGTTGCATGCTTGTGGGCGTGAACTCGACAGCACTACGCTGCTGCCAAATATTCAGATATATGAGCATTGCAATTTGAGAGCCGGGTACATTCGGCCAAAGGCAGCTGAACAGTTAGACATCCCGTCCGCTCTGTCATATACAAGCAGCTGACCGCGAGGGCAGTATTGAAGTGGGAGACCATTCGAGAACGCCTCGTGCTGAATGTTTTACTTTTTGCACTTCCCAGATTCTCTTCTCAGTTCCCTGTCGGCGAAGAGAGAATGGGAGATTGAGATTGAGAAGAGCAAATGTCGGTTGGCATGATAACTTATGTCCCCGAAGGACGACCTCGACCTCGAGTCAGCCTGTCACATGCGAGTCCCTGAGTCGCTCGAGAACCGAGCACGCGAGACAATTCTCTGTGCACGCGGACACTGCCCGTTCTGCCGACCGACTACATGTGCGACCTAGGAAGTCTCGAGACAGACGAGAGGCATGGACCAAGACTGTAAAGTGATGTGGATGTTGGTTTGAAGTGCAATATGGAAGGCAGCAGTCGGGAGAGAAAGCCGCTGAAGTTCTGCCTGGGCCGGCAACGTCATGTCGAAGCTCGCCGCGGTGTCTGTCTCCAGCACAGCCTCCCTACAGCTTTCCATTGCAACCACAATATTTTCCTCATTCAGGCACACACAACCAAACTTGCAGACGAACCATGCGAACAACTGTTTAGGACGGCGTGTCAGCTTGCCAATAGCGCCTGGACCAATCCCTCCACTCCCAACTGCGGTTACGATTATGCCGTGACCTGATCGCTTCCGCCTTCTCGAGCTTCTCTCCCGCGCCCACCGCAACCCGCCGCCTCGAGCAGCAAACATTCACTCCCCCGTCGACTCCTTCACCGCCGCCTCGAGAGCGTCGAGAGCTCGCGCGCGCCCCACACCATGTCCAGTCAGCCGCCGGGGACGTTCCTCCCTAATACGAAGGTCACCGTCGGCAGCCACAAGGTTTACATCGAGAAATACCTATCCGAAGGAGGATTCGCACATGTGTACGTTGTCCGCGTTCCGCGCGAGAACAACAAGCATGAGATCGCCGTCCTCAAGCGGGTCGCCGTGCCCGATAAGGAGCATCTGGCAAACATGCGTACAGAGGTCGAGACCATGAAGAAGCTGAAGGGACATAAGCACATTGTCACGTACATCGACAGCCACGCCAGCCAGCTGAAAGGAGGAGGCTACGAGGTGTTCCTGCTAATGGAGTTTTGCAATGGAGGAGGATTGATCGACTTCATGAACACGAGGCTTCAGCATCGCTTGACGGAACCTGAGATTCTCAAGATTTTTGGAGATTGTGCAGAGGGAGTGGCGTGCATGCACTACTTGAAGCCACCGCTTCTGCACAGAGATCTCAAGGTAGAGAACGTTCTCATCTCGAAATCGAGCAGCGGGACGCCTCTGTATAAGATATGTGACTTTGGCAGTACAGCGCCCCCCAGGCCAGCAGCGAAGACCGTCGAGGAGGGAAGGCTCATTGAAGAGGATGTACAGAAGCATACGACGATGCAATACCGGAGTCCAGAAATGATTGACGTATGGAGGAAGCAGCCAATAGATGAAAAGGCGGACATTTGGGCTTTGGGAGTCTTGCTCTACAAGTTGTGCTACTATACGACACCTTTTGAGGACGTTGGACAGATGGCCATCTTGAACGCGAGCTTCAAGTACCCCAGCTATCCTCCGTTCTCAGAAAGGCTTAAAAAGTTGATTGGGTGGATGCTGAAGGAAGACCCGAGGAATAGGCCCAACATCTATCAGGTTGTGAAAGAGGTGTGCAGTATGCGCGGTGCTGAAGTACCAATCAAGGACATCTATGCCAACAGAACGCATTCGGAGGCTCGCCGCAACGAAGCGCTGCCATCGCCGGAGGATATGTCGTCAGCACCCGTTGGACTACAAAAGGCAACTCCTCAGGTCCAAGTTCAGGCACTGCCAGATATCGCCCCGATGCGGCGCGGAAGGCCAACTGCACCGGCATCAAAGGCTGCGACAGCTGCCAAACCGGCTGCCTCTCCTGCTCGAGGCGATCCGTTCGCAGCATTGGACTCCAAGAACTACGACATTCGGGCTGGAGCTGTCGATGAACTTTCCAAGCGCTTCCCGTCGTTGGACGAATTTGCGATAGCTCACGACGGCGGCAAGTTTCCCTTCTCCTCCGCTACTCCTCCTCTCGCGTCGCCGCAAGCGAAAGCCACTTCGGAGTCCCGTGAATCCATAAACGATCGCATGAGCCATGCGCTAGCAGATGAGGTATTCTCTGCGAAATCACCTCCTCCGACAAGCGTTGCGTCCAAGCCGCGCATTCAAGAACCTCAGCCACCTCAGCCTAGGCAAACCTCGCCTGTCAGGCCTATGAATGCTACAGTACGGGACTTGAAACAGAATTTTGCACAACAGCCGACAGTCCATCAACCTATGCCTACTCGCTCAGGAGGAGTGCAATACAAGTCGACGGCAGTGGGGAGCTCTCCTCCGCCAAACCCTCCAAAAAAGCTACCAGAGGTCAGCAATAGGCCAATCTGGCGTGTGCCGGATCATAGTCGATCTGGATCACAACCCAGACCTTCAGAAGCTGCATCGGCTGCAGCATCTTCACTGCAGCCCAGCTTGCCTCCCTCACAGCGTCCCGCCCTACAAGATATACACAGGTCCAAGTCACAGACCTCCACCCTTACAGTCAGCCAAGCTCCAAACTCGTCCCGTCCATCGCTTGAGGGAGGAAGACCATCGCCACAGGATGTTGATTCTGATATCTCTCGAACGAAGTCACTCAGTGCGCGGTCGAGACCAGCAAGCATGTACGTCAACTCGAACATGGACTTTCTTCGCGAGCAGGAGCAATCCCGTAGCAAACGACCATCAATGGAATTGAGGCGACACAGCAGGCAAGCTTCGCAAGTGAGGGAACCAGAAGTTGAAGAAAACCCAATTACAGACGATATGGATTTCCTTCGCAGGACAGAAGAGGGCGACACCGATAAACGGAAATCTATGAAGGAGGCCATGAAGATGCACAGTCACCACAGGAAACGCTCGAGCTTGGACGCAATTCGCTCCGGCGCCAAGGGCATGCTTAGTGGACGTTTTGGCGATGCTTTCAAACGCTTCGAACAAAGTCAGCCCGACGAGGCCAGGCAGTTGGATACTGCTCTAATCACCCCTGAGGCGCGTGATCAAGATGAGGAGCCACAATTGCTATCCCCAATCACCGGCTCGGAAGCGACGCCGAGTAGACATTCTGATGTTGAGTCAGCGACTGAAGAGACCGAGGATTTGCCTCCTGATGTCAGACGAGAATTGGAGCGCAGAAGGTTGAGCCAGGAAGAGAAGCGAGTCGCTGAGGCCGCCGCAGCATATCGCGCACGCGTTTCTGCTCAAGGCACTGGAAGCGGGCAAGCTCCTTCACGAGCGAGTACAATTCAAAAGCGAGTACAATCTCTTCTTGACGAAGGGAGACAGTCACCACAACCGAAGAAGACGGCTGAAGGATATGGTCGCTACACTGAGATGCCGACAGAAGAGCCTGGGCCTATGACACAACCCAACGTGCCAGTTGCAAGTGGCAACCGACCTCCCATCCTTGCGAAGAAGCCAACGTTGAGTCAAGACCCGTCAGGCAATCAGTATCCCAAGACTCGCCAGCAACGGCCCGAATCACCAGCAGCTGCAAGCATGCCTCCTCCCTCATCTGCTCATTCGGATGCAGTTCCGTTGCAGCGAGTCACTTCGCGACCGGGACCAAGCGCTCCACCGAAGCCCAAATCCCTAAGAACTGGAGGAACGCAATGGCCTCCTCCCCAGTCACCAACAATGGAAATGCCTCAAGCAAAGCCATCCGGATTGGCAGCTCTTCTCGCGAAGGATCTAGAAGGCGTTCCAGACTATCCGCCGCGTGACAGCAGCAATCGTGTTGTATCTCAAGAGGATGATTTGGACAGCTTCAGCAAGCGATATCCATCGTTGAGTGGGATTGAAATGGTCGAAACCGAGATCAATGGGAGGCGATAAATGGCTAGTAGATCAGGACGACGTTCAGCTATGTACTGATTGTGATATAGAACGTAAAGATCTCACGCATTGGAGACTATCACATTGCATACTCTCTTCCCCCATTGCCCTACAAAGCTCTAAATGTTTTTCCGGGAGCTCAAGTACGTCATGGACGAGCTACATGCGAACTGTGCGACTCGATCGAGCGAGCGTTTGTAGAAATAACGAAAGATCAAACTCCAGCAACTACTACATGTTGTCCCTCCGATGATCGTAGCTACTCCACCGATGAACACAATCAGGCCTTTGCTAAGACCTCTGCCACTAGCCGGCATATCAGGACTCTTCCTAGCCGCCACTCTCTCAACCACAACCACCAAATCCATCAGCAGAATGGCCTCTTCATCTTCATCACAGCAATGGCCGGTCAAGCAATACACTCCTCGCCACCAATCCTGGCCCTACAATCCCTCCGACTTCACACGCCAAGACTCCAGTCCGGATACCTCCTTCTACAGCGTCCCTCGCTTCGTAACACACATCGACGACGCAGCAATCGAAACTCTAAAGCAATACTACGACTCCGTGCTCCCGAAAAAGGGCAAAATTCTGGACTTCTGCAGTAGCTGGATCAGTCACTATCCCGACTCCATCGAAACCGCTGCTTCTAAGGGGGAGTTGAAAGTCATCGGGATGGGTATGGTGAAAGCCGAATTAGAGAAAAACGCAGTCCTGAACTCGGGTCGCCTTCTCCAGGATTTGAACGAGAACCCGGATCTGAATTCCGCTTTGGTGAAGAATGGATGCGTTTCTGCGGATGAGGACTCGAAAATCGATGCGTCTACCAACGTCGTTAGTACGGATTATCTCACGCAGCCGGTACAAGTCTTGACGAGTCTGAGGGAAGCGACGAAGACGGGTGGGACGGTGCATTTAACGATCTCGAATCGGTGTTTTCCGACCAAGGCAATCAGTAGGTGGCTGCGCGTTCCGGAGGAGGAGAGAGTGGAGATGGTGGGGGATTTCCTGCATTTTGCGGGATGGAAGAAGATTGAGATTGTGGAGCTGAGTAATGGGACGGTCACCGAGGATGAGGTTGCGTCGAGTGGTTCCGCGAGAGGGAATCTGCAAGGATTGATGAGTATGCTAGGCATGAACAGAAGAGATCCGCTGTGGGTTGTGCGAGCGGTGAAAGAGTGAACGAAATACTGGATTTTGGAAGAAATGGCAGAAGTCATCTGCAACAATACACGTATGAGAGCATCTCTCTCAGAGCACTTCCGAGAGAGCCTCAAAATCTACCTTCACAAAGACCATTCCGGCCAGCTCCAGGCTATGCTCTCTTTCTCCAAAACAAAACGCCATGGCTATGCTACAATTCCCACACTGTGTCTTCTCGTCGTCGATCTCATGCTTTCATAGTCTTCAAAAAGCCATCGAGGTTGAATTCTTCCTCGTATTGCTTGTCATCCCAGAGCTCACTCAGCTCGTCCAAGATACCCTTCTTGCCCTTTTCTCTCATATTGCCTTCCGCGTCGACGGCGTTGTTCTCGTCGACTCCGTTCGTTTCCTGTTTGTCGGTGATGGAAAGATTTGGATCGGTCTCTCCGAGGTTGAAGAGATCCAAGATCTGGTCAGTCTCCATTGTGCCCAAGCCTGCGTTCTGCTGATTCACGACCGTCGAAGCGACATCAATCTTGAAGCGCTGAAGATTCAAAATCTTCTCCTCAAGCGTGCCACGAGTGATCAGCCGGTACACATTTACAACCTTCTTTTGACCAATACGATGCGCACGGTCCATTGCCTGCAAGTCCTTCTGTGGGTTCCAGTCGTGCTCGACGAAGATGACTGTGTCGGCACCTGTCAAGTTCAGGCCCAATCCACCGACACTCGTAGTCAGAAGAAGGCAGTCAATGGATGGATCAGAATTGAACCGATTGACAATGTCCTGTCGCTTTGACGCCTCGACGGAACCGTCAAGACGCGAGAAGGTGACTCCAGGCAACATTTTCTTCAGCACCGTTCCCTCAACCATGTCAAGCATCTCCTTCATCTGACAGAAGATAAGAGCTCGATGTTGTGAGACGGCCTGATCAGCAGTAGGTACCCCACCATTGTCTGCTTGTTCTGCTCCTATGCCACAGTCGACGAGAAGGTCTCTCAATGCTGTCAGCTTTGGAGCGTGCTTTGGGTCCTTCAAGCTCGAGTTCTCCTTGGCGAGCAACGATTGGATAGCGGCGTACTGCTTGTGTCCTTCTTTCATGACCATGGCGGGCGAGTTGCAAAGCTTCCGCATGTACTGTAAAGCCTGGAATATGTGCTGCTTGGCTTCCTTGTCTGGGCTGCCTGCCATGTCTTGCAACGACTTGGCCTCCTTCTTGGTGAAATCGTCAAAGAGCCGTTTCTGCAAATCGCTGAGATCGCAGTAGTAGTTCTGCAAAATCTTCGGGGGCAGATCGTTCAGCACTTCTTCTTTGAGACGGCGGAGCAAGAATGGCAAGACCTGCTTGTGAAGCGACTCGACAGCAAGTGCGCCAGCTTCTTGCTCTTTAGAAGATGACTTGGCAAAACGACTTGCTGCAATTGGCTTGGCGAAGCGGTCTTGGAAGACCTTCTCAGTGCCAAGGAATCCGGGCATAAGGAAGTCGAACAGAGACCAAAGCTCTAGCACGTTATTCTGGATGGGAGTGCCCGAGAGGATCAAGCGATGGTTGCTTGCAAGACGCTTTACAGCTTGAGTGACCTTGGCCTTCGGATTCTTGATCAAGTGTCCTTCGTCCAGCACGCAGTAATTCCAGTTGACCGGGCTGAGGATCTCAATGTCGTTCCTAGCGATGTCGTAGGAAGTGATGACAATATCGGCTGTCGTCAGTTGGTCGCGTACCTTTCCACGCTCCCCAGGAGGGCCTGCGTACGCGACGGCGGAGAGGAAGGGAGAGTACGTGCGAATCTCCTGCTTCCAATGCCCAGTGAGCGTAGGAGGGCAGATGATGAGGGAGGGCAGGCGTCTAACGTCAGGAGCTTGCGTCTTGGCGAACTCCTCCGCGCGCATGTGGTGATCACTTGCAACCATGCAAAGGGTTTGCAACGTCTTTCCAAGACCCATGTCGTCGCACAGAACGCCATGGAGGTGGTACCTGTTGAGGAAAGCCAGCCAATTGACCCCCTCTTGTTGGTATGAACGCAACTCCGCTTTGATGGCAACGGGAATTGTGAAAGGCTCCACCTTTTTGGGATCCAGCATCTGCGCAATGAATTTTCGCTCTCTGTCTCTGCCTTCTAGAAGCGCTTTGGGAAGACCAGGTGGATCAGGAATTCCGGCTTCGAGGGGGACTAGTTTGACCAGCGTGGCAAAAGCAGTGGTTGCAATCAGTCGCACTCCTCCATCGGAGTCGCTCATGCGGCCCAATACTGGAACAAGCAAGAAAATCACGTAAGGCAGGATCCCGTCGCCCATGACTTGAATGAGGTGGTAGATGCACTCAATCGCACCCTGTCGTTGAACCACTTCATGAGCGTTATTTATCGGCGGAATGACTTGTTCGACCAGCATCGTGAAACCCTGGACGGTGATGACGCTGCAAACGCTGGCGAAGCATTTGGCTGCCGTGTAGCGCAACACGGCCAGGCGACACTGAAGCGCTCTTGCAATGTATGGCAGTAGTTCGAGTACCCATGGATGGAGCGAGGCGTCGAGTGTAGCAACAAGCGCGCGTAACGTCGACATGGCATCGACTGCTTCTTGACCGAGGGTCGTTTCGGGATCCTGAATGCCAGCTGGAAGCTCTTTCGTGAAGCACTCATGGATAGGGCCCTCGATAATCGTGCGAAGCTTCGGAACGCGGTCAAAGAGGTCAGGACCAAAGGTAACGCAAAGCTGTTCCAGAGCATCCTTTGCGCCTCGTCGAGTAACACGCGCGACTTTGACTTCGCGCTCATGTTTAGCAGCGTCCGGACGATCTTGAATGTCTTCATCTTTCTGGAGTGAGAGGATTCCGACTTCTTTATCTGCGTTGGGGTGGAACTCTGGAGTCTCGCCCACTTCCATGCAGCAGAATTTTACCAGATTGCCAACGACCTTTTCGACGACCTTGTGTCGCTCATTGGCCACCAACTGGCTGATCAGGCCAGAAATAGCGCCTGCAGTCCTGTGCTGAAGATCCGAGTTCTCCTCCTCTTTGACACCGTCCATCAAGGCCTTGATGGTTGCCTGAGGCTTCTTCGGAATAGCACGGAAGGCCACCAGGGCCGCTGCAGCCGCGGATGTGATTCGAAGATCAGCCTGTGCTTTGGAAGTCTTCGCCTCATTGACGGCTGTCTCTGCATCCAGCTTAGCTGTATTCAGCGCTTCAGCAGCAGCCATCCTTTGGACAGTGGAGAGACCCTTCTTTAAGCGCTCAAAGTCCTGGGTGACCAACTTCTCCGCGTCTGCCACAGAGAAGGCATTCTTGCCTGCTCCTTCTTCACCCTGGCAGACGGCCGCGATGATAGGCAGCTTGTTTCCTGGTACATGTCCAGACTCTTGGAATGCATTAAGAAGCTGCTGACATTGGGCCCTGGCGATCCGAAGATAGCTGTTCAAGTCGCTGTACCAAGCAGGTCTTTCGTCTTCGACCATTGTACGAAGTTCGGTACATGCGGCCTCAACCAGTGGTTCGCTGTCAGAAAGTGCAGAAGCGTATCCCTCTAGAGTCATCGCTGTGAACAACTGAGTTGTACCGTATGCTGATTTGAGGCTCGGCAGCAACTTGGGACCGAAGAAGCTTTGGCGCTCTTCAGCTGGGAAGAAAGACATTGCTTTGCCCAACGCTCTCGTCGCGTATATACGCGTCCGAACCATGACATCTGTGCCGACGAGATCCACATCACCCTGCATGATGGCTGCATCGATATTGTGAGAGGTGGAAGAGGGCGGGGGCACGGAGCTCTCCTTCTTGTCTGAGCGACGGCGTTTCTTTGCAGGCTCACCGCCGTTAGCAGGTGATTGACGGTGCGCAGTTGCCAATGGTGCGTAGGTCTGACCAGATGGCTTGATGAACAACGTGGAATCCATGGGTATCGGGTGCCGGCTGATGCCGAGAGGATGAATCGTCAAAGTCAAGAGTGGAAGAGCATGAGGCGAGAACGCGGCTTCGAATGCGCCAGATCCTTGCTGGTTCAACGCATCTGCGAGAGCGTTCCAAACATCCAGGGAGAGCTTGAGCACACCGTCATTGCGCTCGACGAGCAGGTTCTGGTATACAAGGCGCAATGCCTTGCCGTTGATCCATCCCTTCGTGTCAGATCCCTCAATGTTGATGAAAGTTAGCAGAGCACGCAGAACAGCGGATCTGACGCTTGTGATGGTGTGACGCAAGAAGGGGTACAGTCTTGGTACCAATTCGTCGAACGACTGCTCTGGATCAGCAGCCGCGTTCTTCTTCATCGCGGCGAGCACTTCGGGGAAGCTGCAGAGTTTCGCCAACAGGTCCATTACGGAGCCTGTACTGGCACTTAGATCGTCCGACAGACTCGACAGACATTCCCAGACGACGCTGATGAGGTGGCTCAGCTCATCAGAGCGGACATTGACGAACTCCTTGGCCACTGGGATAAGTGTCGCCGCACTGACAGAACGCACATCGTCGTCGTGGTCGCCGAGTCCCTTGATAACGCACTCGAGAACACCATCCATTAAGGATCGATCCTGGAAGAGCAGATCAGTGCGAACCGCGACCATGTATCTCATGCCTATCATGCCTCCATGGCAAGCATGCCATATTCGCTTGGAGACTTTGAGATCCTTCTGCATTACCAGACGATACAGAATACGATTGATCTCGTGCACCGACGATGCTGGGAGGTATTGCAGTACTGCGCCGAGTACCTGTCCGGCGGTCTCGCGGATCGGAGCAACAGCGTTGTCTGAGACGTAGTCCGCAAAGCGGTCTAGCATGAACACACAGCAGAGGCGACATGCAAGGTCATCGAGCCAAGCGCGATTGAGCTGGTCGTTCTCTTCCTGAGCCTTGTCTGCATGTCGGCCAGCGCCAGCACCGTGAACACGGACAATCTCTCGAAGACCCATAGCAGCTCCATGTCGAATTTCCCACGAGGGGTCAAAGAGGTCGACGGTGAGGAACTCGCACAGGCGCTCGTACGGCCAATCCTTGCCCTCCTCCTCCGCATCGTTGACGAGGGTGGACTTCTCGGGTATGGGAGCGCCTTTGAACTCTGACACTACCTTAGAATCATCATCAGCTCCTTTGCGATCCAGTGAAAAGTAGTCTGGGTTGGTGTTTTCGTCGCCTTCTTGCTTAATCTCCTGTTTGATATCGTCGGCCGGTGTCTGTGCAACACTAGTGCTGCCACGTCGCACTGCAAAGTCGTACTTGAACTTCTTATTGTCACGCTTGAGTTCTTCTTTGCGGCGACGCTTGAGCATGTTGAGTTGCCGCTTGCTCATCTCCCCGGCGCCCGGTGTCTGAGGAGTCGCCTCGTCAGGGGATTTCATCAGAGCATCATCAGCGCCTTTGCTGGCTTCCGTTTCCAATTTTGGCAAGTTTGGTGTCGCAGAGAAGGATGAGGAGCGCACGGCGATGTCCTTTTCCGTGACCAGTTCCTCTTCGATATACTCGCCTCCGAGCCCGAGACGAGCCGTGAGAGTCTTCTTCTGCGCAGCCAAGCGCTCCGCAGCGCTGAGTCCTGCCAGCCGGAAATCATACTGCTTTCCAGCACTACCGAGCAGCTCCTTGCCGTGAGTGAGGATTGATTCAACGTCTAAAGTCGCAAGCTGCAGCTGATCCGGACTGGAAGCGGAAGGCTGGGTCGCCGGCTCTGATTTGACACTGTCGTCGTGCTTTCCATTTGTCTCGGGTTTGACTTGGTCCAGAGTAGCATTCGGGTCGAACTTCTCAGCATGTTCGACGATGCCACCGATTGCGCGGGCGGCGGCAGTTCTTGTGTCCCACTGCGGCGAGCGGAGGTAGGGGACGACGCGCGACAACAAATTAAAGAGTTCGTCCGGGTGATTCTTCTGGACGTCCGCCAGCTGCTGTGCGGCGGTATTACGAATGAGCTGGGTGCTACCCGTCTCAAGCAAGGTGACCAATCGGTCAAGTCTGTCACGTGCAAGGTGTTAGTCTAGCGCGCTTTTTGCGTTTGACATGCAGAGAGCTCACTCAGAGCTCAGAACTGGCAGAAAGCTGCTTACCGTGAAGTCGTCATGGTCGCAACCGTGGATCATGGAAGATTCATTAGACCGCAACGCCGGAGAAATGCAACAGACAACAAACAGCACGCGCGCCTCGGTCCATGGGAGAAATTAAGACGACGGCATTAGGAGGAAAAGAGAAAGAGCCGAAGGTGTTGATGCTGTGCTGCTGCTGGGCTGGTGAGGAAGGGTTGGTGGTCGAAGCTGGAAGGGCGGGCTGCGTCCAATCAGAAGGAGGGGCCTGGAGTCGAGCTTTCCACCTGAGGTCTGCTACTTCCGGCGGCGAGGATCGCACCTTCCTTATAACTTGCAGGTGCTCACTGCTTGATGCGCTAGCACCGCTTTGGAATGGCGCTCCCGTCTCCCGTTTCCCGCCTCCGTCCAAACAGCATCGCGCCTGCCTCTCATCAAACACACACCACTTGTCCTGATGATGCACTCGCGAGGAAACCACGAGCGGCCATTGTCGCCTGCACGTTTCGACTGGCAGTTGCGTGCTTTGGCGTCTGGTGTAACCGAAGTTTTGCATTTGCACGTCCACGACTCTGCGACTTCCTTCACGCTCGCGACGGACACGCCAACTTTTGCTGTATGCATTGCAATCGCCAGCCTACTGCCGCAGCTTTCCCCAGCTCCCTTGCAGCCTTTCGCAGATCATCTGGACGACAAACCCCGTCGTGCAGTCGTATCCCCCTGCAGCACCTGACGGCCTTCCGAATGTCTCTTTTGCTTCCCTTTACGCGTTTTGCATTATCACTGTAATCACAATCATTGCAATCGCCAGGATCCGCTACAATCACTGCGCGGGCGTTGGCATGCACCGCGACAGCTTCTTCGCATGTCAGGCGGACATCTCGACGAGGAACGTCGCTCTAATAGCACCGTCTGACTATTCGCTGCCCTTGTATTCTGCAAAAATACTCGAAACGACACACCTTCTATACGCGCAAGGACGCTGTCCTGCCGCGGCCGTTTGAACGCGATAGTTGTCCGGAATAGCGAAACTCGTGCTTCCCAGCGTCCACGCGACGGACAGTCCATAATCTACTAGCCGCCTGATCTCTATCGTTCTTGATATCGTCAGGACCCCAACCCGATCCGTTGCAATCGTGCAATCAACAACCCGGCTCGCACAGTAGAATTATAGGCCAAAGTAATTTTCGAACAGAGCTAACTCGATACAGCCGCGATCTGCAACTAAAATCTGCGACTTGCCGGGGTCGACATTCCATGCGCAGCGCACTCTTGTGCAGCATGAACCTACAGCTCTCTGCGCATGTGATTTCATCTCCGAAGTTCCTGACAAAGTCAAGGGCAGCAGGCAGTCCTACAGTGCAACGAGAGCGGCCTGGTCCGTCGAGATAAACCTTTGGACATGCACAGAAGCTATACTAGTATATAGTGACACAACAGAAGGGATATCGCAACGCAACAAGGCCCCCGCCCCATCAAAGACCCATTCTATCACTCTGCCACCCTCTTCGCGCCCTTCGCCCAGTCCCGGAGAACGTTCTTCCTTACTTTGCCCGTGCTCGTCTTCGGAAGCTCTTCCAGAATCTCGATTTCTCGCGGAATCATAAACCGGCTGATGTAGCTCTGACTTCTTGCCCATTGAATCACATCTTGGCCGGTGACGCTTCCTTGCTTGCCCTCCTTCACCGTGATGAAAGCCTTTGGCCTTTCTCCCCATTGCTTGTCCTGGACCGCGACGCAGGCGGCTTCCAGAACATCAGGATGCCTCACGAGCATTCCCTCCAGCGCTACTGACGAGATGTTCTCTCCACCAGAAATGATGATGTCCTTGGCACGATCCAGGATTTGAATAGCACCATCGGGATGCCAGACTGCGAGATCGCCCGAATGTAGGACACCACCTGCGAACAGCTTTTTGGTGGCCACGGGGTCTTTGTAGTATCCCCTAGCACAGATGTTGCCAACAAACACGATCTCTCCAATTTCCTTGCCATCCTTCGCTACGTTCTCTATCTTGTCGCCCGCTTCCCAATTGCCAGAGTCATCTTGCACTGTCTTAATGACTCTGGCGGGCAAGGAGAGGACAAAGCCATGTCCTTGTCGTGCCATTTTGGCGTATTTCTCCTGTGTAGGCAGCTTATTCCATGCAGGAAGTTGATAGCCCTTGGTGATAGGCCCGTAAGTCTCTGTGAGGCCGTATACGTGGACAGGCCTGAGATTGTGTTTTTCCATCATCTCGAACAGATGAGCTGTTGGCGGGCTCGCGGCAACAGTAACACGCACCGGGTGCTCCAGCACTGCAGCGTTGGGATCGGCAAGCAGTAGTGTATTTACCGTTGGGGCCGCATTGTAATGGCTGATGTGCTCTTCCTTCAGTAGTTTCCAAATGTAGGGATAGCTGATCTTTCTCATACAATAGTGAGTGCCTCGAACGCTTGTAACAGCCTAAAAAGAATGTTTCTAGAGTCAGAAATGTGCTCATAACAAACGCTGTAGTTTTCGAATACTAACCCAGGGGAAGCACCAGCCCATTGCGTGGAACATCGGCAGTGTCCAGAGGTAGTGGCAGCGCTCAGCCTTTGGATGGCTCACGTTAAGACTGCTTTCGATGACATTGCCTATGGAGGCCAGGTAAGCGGACCTGTGGGTGTACTCCACCCCCTTTGGCCGTGCTGTGGTTCCAGAAGTATACGCCAGAGCGATAAGACCGTCCTCATGCTGAACCTCAGTCTCAAGTCCTTCCCACCCACGGCCTCCCATTCGCCTGTCGTACTCAATGCCTTCCTGGACCGCAAGATCGAAGGGTCCATCCTTGCCATTGGTGTCGGAGTCGACGAGAAAGGGGACATTGGGGTGGCTGTGGTGAAAGCCATCCAACAAAGACCGAAACTCTGCATCTACGATGATCATATCCACGTCGGCATGTTCAAAGATGTAGGTAATATCGTCCATCTTCAAGCGGTAGTTGATAGCTGTCGTGCTGGGTCAGCACAGAATACGCTCATCATCGCTGTCTTTTGTACGTATGTCTCACCAACGTTGACAGCTCCAGCTCCCCCGATACCATATATTGACTCCAGAAACGCAGGTGTGTTTGTGCATAAAATACCGACTCTTTTGAATCCATGCTTCAGCAGGTAGTATGCCAACCCACTGGCACGATCAGCGGTCTCCTGATAAGTTCTTCGCAGTGTGTTTCCGTCGGCCGTTCCATGGTATATTGCTATCGCGTCAGGCTCAATCGCAGCCGCTCTGGGCAGGAAGAACGTTGGGCTCAACTGATGTATGTGGTTTGAGTGCTGGTATTCTTCCTTCATCTTGCTGTTGTCTGCAACCGTGGGAGAGCTCGAGGACGGCACAAAGTGGGCGGCAAGGTCACCGAGACGTTTCATTGCGGACGTCATGACGGCGGACAGGACGGCGCGGGTACTTGTACAAGGCTCGTCTTCGTATCTAGTTCGCTTGAGTGCGTCCTTCAGCGGTACGTCTTAAACAAGGCGCAGGAAGAGCTCTTGCAAGATCGCGGCTGGTCCACTAGATGAGGTTCGAGAGGCGGCTGGACGAGAGAAGATCGAGTGGAACGAGTGAGACAGCATGAGGATTCTGGATACGTCGTGAAGATATGACTGCTATAAATGCCAAGGTTGCGGAGACAGCCCGGCAGGCCCGGTTCGGCGGCTTTGAGACTGTCGCGGCGGAGTGAATGTTGCTTGTTCGAGAGCTGCATCGTCAATAATCTCGGGAGACAGGAAAGGTACTGCGCATGGAATTAGACTCCACGCCAGTGGACCAGGTAGCGGGGTCATTCCGAAAGCGAAGCGTCTAGCGGAGGATTCAGCGGGACATCACGTGGAAGTATTCCTTGAAAAGAGCCGCACGTTTCTCTGAAAGTAGATCTCAAGAGCCCAGTTCTATTGCAGAATGCTTGGACTGCTCATTCGCTATGCAGTACAGTCCTTTGGTGGCCGCATGCCGGTATTGCAGCGTCGCAGTCCATCGAGCACCCCCCACGCTGGACGCGGACCGTGGCCGTGGTGAGAACCCCAGCGCGCGGAACTCCTGCCGCGAACGCGATATCGTTCATGATTTCATTCCAGCGTCCAGTTCTTGAAGCACCTTTTGAGTCTCCTGCACGAGCTGCTTCCGACGAGACCTGGCGTCCGCGTCTCCGTCTGTTTCCACAGCGTCAAGCTTGAGCAGGACCTGTGTCAAGATGGTCTCGGAGAGACGCTTGTGCTCAAACTCCTTCTTCGCGGGCTCTGCTGGTGGGTTGTTCTGGAACGCCCGAACTTCCGGTACGAAAGTCTGCAGCTTGGCGTGAAGTGCATTGAGCTTGTCAAGTGGAGTGGCCGGTGAAGGAGGCTTCGGCGACTGCGTGCGCGAAGTCTGTTCACTGCTGTTCGGTACGCCCAAGTTAGGCTCTCCAGACGCCGCAGACGCCGTAGTATCGCGTTCTTCGCGCTTGTTGCGGCGTTTCGTCTTCTTCCCTCTGTTTCGACGTCGCTTCGGCTCGCCATCGCGGCCGTCGTCAACTCCGTCAAAATCCTCGTCGCTGTCGCTTTCGCTGGGCGAAGGCGCCCTGTCCGCAACGGTGCACATCAACTCTGCGCCGTCTCGCAGATTCTCCTGTTTACAAGTCCTCGAGTCGTCCTTCAAATTCTTGCCTTTGTAGAGGAGCTTTATCCGTCTGGCATCTCCAGTGCCCACCTTCTTTGCTGCCTGTTCGCGCACTTGTCCAACCGTAAGCTCACTCTTGGCGATGCTGTACGCTGGAAAGTGCACAGTGTATTCCTGCTTCTTGTTCCGTATGATCAACATATCCGTATCTCGAGGCGGTCCAAGGTCGACGGGCGAATCTGCGGAGTTTTGTTGGGTGTTTGCGGACTCAGCCTGGTGTCTTCGTAAGTCGTCTGCGGTGATGTAACTGAAGTCGGCATCGCTGACTTTTGTTGAGCCCTGCGGAGGGGAGCGTGTGAAGGGCGAGAAACGGCCCAGATTGCCCAACCGCGAAGTCCAAGACATGGCGAGGACAAGAAAGGTTGTAAGTGCGAGAAAGAGTGATGTGTTCTCGAGCGCGTTGCGCTTATAGAAAAATTCCGTGACACGCTCGAAGGCGCTAGTGTCTTCAGGCAGCGACGATGGCTGTGAAGCAGATCCAGCAATGAGGCCCTCCACCGCTTTCGTCACATGCGCGATTGCGTCGCTGATGTTGTGGGAACCCAGTATAGTCGACAGATTGCCGTAGACGCTCTCGAGCAGGTGGGACGCCACGGTTGCGACGGGTGGTAAGAGGGGAGTAGGCAGTGGACGTACTGATGCACAGACGTGAGATCACTCACAGCGGCACCGGACGGTATCAGAGGACTGCTTTGGGCAGGTAACAGCTTGCGCCTGGAAGTAGGCCAAAAGTTTGCAGCAGACGAGGACTGGGTGACGCCGCGAGCAGGTGGAAAGCTGGCAAGGGTTCCACTGTTCCTTTGGTGCACTGCCAGACACGTGAGTGCGGCGTCGGAGAAGCGTTACAGCGGTTTCGTTGCTGCTGGTCAAAAGTGAGGCGCCGCAAACACCGGGGTGACAGCAAATAGAAGTGTTGGTGATGGCGAGCTGTTGTGTCTGTACAGGTACCTCTGCTGCAGATGCCGGAGTTAGAACATCGCGGTGACCCGTTGCCTGAGGTCTGAGGACCTGCGGGGACAGCCGTTGAGACTAGTCTGCCAAAACTCGCGACAAGCGAGGTGCGCACAAGCTCACATTTTGTCTGCCAAGCCTCCGCACTTGCCTTGCCTGCATTTCGACGACAGCGGACTTTGAAGATTGTCTTGAAGCAGACGACGCCCGTCACACCCACCCAACAACCTGCACCCGGACAACAGCAGGCACAATGTCGACCTTCGAGCCGGTGGTACGTTCTATCCAACGATGCATGCGTGCGGGCAGGCGAGACTGCGTGCGCAGGAGCGCTGCGCGGGTTCTTCAATGCCCGCACCTGCAATTATCGCAAACATTCGCAAGGACAGCATACTAAGAACGAGTACTAGATCGTCATTGACGGCAAGGGCCACCTTCTCGGTCGTTTGGCCTCGACCGTCGCCAAGCAGCTCCTGAACGGCCAGAAGATCGTGGTCGTTCGCTGCGAGGCCCTCAACATCTCCGGCGAGTTCTTCCGCGCGAAGCGTACGTCCACCCAGCAGCCAACTGCCATACCGATTCGCATCAGGGAAAGAGCACGACGACTAACCCATACGTATAGTAAAGTACCAGGCCTTCCTCCGCAAGCAGACCCGTTACAACGCCTGGCGTGGAGGTCCATGGCACTACCGTGCCCCGGCCAAGATGTTCTGGCGCACCGTCCGCGGCATGATTCCACACAAGACTGAGCGTGGCGCGAAGGCCATGGAGCGCCTGAAGACCTTCGAGGGCGTCCCCCCACCTTACGACCACAAGAAGAGAATGGTTGTGCCGCAAGCCCTCCGAGTCTTGAGGCTCAAGCCTGGCCGAAAGTTCTGCAGTGTCGGACGATTGGGCCACGAGTTCGGCTGGAAGTACCAGGACGTCGTTGCCCGCCTGGAGGAGAGACGCAAGGTCAAGGGCCAGGCATACTACGAGAAGAAGCGCGCAGCACGCAAGAACTTGGCAGACGCGAAGGCGAAGGTGCCGGAGAACGTGCAGAAGCAGCTCGCGCAGTACGGATACTAGATGTTTGGCGTTTTCAATCGAAAGCAGTGAGCTTGGACGACGGTGGTCAGCCTACCTCGTCCTGGCGCTGCATGGTCTTTGAAGTAAGCTGCATCATCTGGTTTGGCGGCAGTTACGGGTTCAGCGGACAGGCGTTCAAGAGACAGCGTCAGACGTAAAGGTTGACAAAATACGCATGAAATGATCTCACCCAATTCTCTTGAATCACAGTCTCGCGGTATCCAAGACCATTGGCCGCTAACGATGGATCGTCAGCATGCCGTCTTTGGTCACGCCCATGGTATAGGATAGACTCATGGTCTGCGATACGATATCTCGAATTGATGTCTAGTCTATTTACGCATCAAGCGATTGCACGCAACCGATCTCTCGGCCCTGTCCTTGCTTCAAGGGCACTCCGGCAGGTTTGTGATGGTATTGTAGGTACAACTAGCATCCACAACATCCGTCTGAATTGTCGAATTGTCATTCTGGTACGTGCTCCTGGCAGGACCAACGCTGCTGTACCCGTCCGCAGCCTGAGTCTCGCCAGTAGCAATATCCACGCCCTTCACCATTCTGTCGAACAAAGCCAGAGCAGCCTTTGGCTTGTAGAATGGGACTTGATGACCAGAATCGTAGATCCGTGCGAACGCGTACTTTCCAGACTGCTTAACGACTCCATGGACTGCGGTGCTGTTGGAAGTGGATGTGGTTAGGTTCTCGTAGCCTGCGGATTCAAATCCAGGTGCATCGATAAGGTAGGCGACTTTTTCGCCGCCGATCTGAAAGCAAGATGTCAGAGAAACAACTACATTGGCAGTGGGAGATGTTGGCATTTTGACTCACCCAATTACAGTTATAATCCGCATCACCAACGTAGTGCACAACGTAGACACCAGACTCAACGAGCTTGCGGTTCTTCTCCACAATGTCAAACTGTCTGGCATCATCTCCTGTCGTTCCAAACGCAGTCGATACAGTTCCCGCTCCGAGGTTGGTCACGGAGTATGAGAAGTTCACGTACGCTCCGACGGCTTGCTGGACCTCGGGCTTGTTGAGATACGCAACCCAGCTGGTGTACGGGAACGGATCAGGCATCAGCTGCCGCAAGTCGTACTCGTCTCTGCCCGTGACGGTGTCATAGACGTATTCCACTTCGTCGTAGCAGAAGTTGTCGGCGGCGGAGCAGATCTCGTCGATTCCGCGAGCGTTGCAGTCGAGCAGTTGGTCAAGGCAGTTGCCTTCTCCATACAGTGAGTTGTAAATCTGAGCCTTGGTGGTCTCATTGAAAGGGCTAAAGTCGTATGTGTTCCCGGGATTGACAGTGAAGTTGTAGTAGGCCTGGAATTGGATCACAGGGTCGAACCAGCCATTTCCAACGGAAAGAGAGCGGAGGTCGATCTGTGCGGTCCCTGAGATGTTGAGAGCATTCTGTTGTTGGATGTAGTCCGCAAAGACTGGTCCGTAGTGGCCTCCGTATGATTCGGTCTATTGTACTTGGTTAGCTCGACAGAACTGTAATATGATCCGTGCACTCACGGATAGGTGGATGCCATTGCTCGAGTACTCCGGAAAAGCTCCTGTGAACCCCTGAAGTGCGCGCCAAACATTCGGTGCGGCTGCAGTCGTCGAGTTGGCAGTCAAAGAAGAGTTGCTCGATGAGACAGTTCCACAGGAGTCTGCAGGTGCGTAGTCAGGGCAGTTGGCATCCGGAAGAGTCGCGATATAGCCATTGCTCGTAGTATAGGCATTGACTGGGATTGAATAGCTCAGCCCTGTCGTCGTTGGCTGATCCAGGTAAAGCATGTTGCTGCTGTTCGTCCAGGAGTACTCGTTGAATTGCAAGTTGCCATCGTAGTCGATCCAGCAAGGTCCATTCTCTGAAAAAAGTCCAACCATAGAAGGATCTCCAGGTCCGCCTGTGAATGTCAGTGAGGCCGCCAAGCTCTGTGCCTGAATCTTGCACTTACCATTCAGCCACAGCGTAAGCGGTGCAGTTTTGGGATCTTGATTCCTGGCTTCAAAGAACCAGAAGAAGAGGTGCTCATCCTCAGCAACGTCGATATATCCCGAGTAGCTTTTCACGCCCTCGACGGTCTCACAGATACCGCTAGGAACCTCCTTGTAGCGAACACCGTACCCTCCATTGCCCACTACACTTTTCAGATGTGTGGGTGGCGTGATGAATTGTGCCGAGACCGTAGAAGCTGCAATCCATGCTGCAAAAAGTGCTGACCTTACCATTTTGCCTCGCAATGGTTCAGCAGCACAAGCGCAAGCGGAAGAAGTCCAGAGTTGTCGAAGTGAATCTCGTCATGATCAAGCAAGGGGTCGGTGTGACTGCGAGTATACCTCGCCAAGTCACTCTGAACCCCCGTTCAATTGCACATCTCTGCAGAAGCGCTCACGCAGAGCCTGGTCGTCCATCCTGCCGGGCATTGGATGTCTGCCTCTTGAGCCCGTCGAATCTCCGCGACGAGCGCGTTCGTCGCTTGATGGCTCCGCCTTAGCTTCGTGAGCTAATCACGCAGGTACGGGTCGTGAGAGTCGGCAAGCTGTGAAGGAGCTTTCGCGTAGACGACATCCGCGGTGGCAATTGACGCTCCAACATGCAAAGGCGGAGCAAAGGTCTTGTTCTTTGAGATTGACTGGAGGAACACCGCATACAGCGCCTTCCGAACCCTACGGTCTGATGCAAAGTGCCGCGCGACATACCCACGTGCCTACCGGGGTCGGACTCGGTGTGCAAGGTCTCTCGGTCGACTAGCCTCAATCAAGAAGCTGGCTCGATTCCATCTGAACCATCTCCTTTTCTTCCATTGTGTTTCTCTTTCGAAAAGCAAAGGCGAAGAGACAGGGTCGTATTCGGACCGTCGCTGTTTGCGAGGTGCGGATTCGATCACGGGAAACCTAGAGGAAAAATGACGACTTGCCTAGCAATTCGGAGCCGAAAGAGAATGTTGACACCGCCTCGGTCGGCGTGAGGGTTTTGCACAGCGTTTGTGACGTTTTCTTAGACCATGGCCATGACTGCCACACAGGTTCAGAATTGGAGTAAGTTTGAGGTTGAGGAACAGGACGTCCTGTCGCCTGCGCTTGCGTCCTTTGGGGACTGCTTCTTGGGTATCTCTCACACCTGTTGATTAGGAGGTAGACACTGACAGCTTCGATTCAGCGGATGAGACCCGCTGCAAGGCCAAAAAAGATTTCCAAGGTCGCTGAGGTTGAGACAAGGTCAGATTCTTAACCTGCTAACACCCATACCTCTGCTCGTAATCAACGACATCCCATTGGCGTTTGCAAGTTTACATGTGGGGAGTGGTGGGCGTTCGCAGTGGATGCATGCCAGAGCAGTCTGGAGATTATTGGAGTGTTCTCTCGGGGCGAAACAGGCGGTCGTCGGCCGAGCACGTCGCTTTTGCAACTCGTGAACAGCCCCTGTAGTAATGACCTTACCTTACTCGTCGCTGGACGCGCAATCGCTCCTTTCTTGCAAGGAATGCAAATAATGTGATGAGGCATTTGCTGCGGAAGGGACGATGGCCTCTCGCAGTCTAGCACGAATTAAGAAGGTAGCTGAATAGTGACAGAAAAAGGTCAAGCACAGCAAGGTGTGGCAAGAAGATAAGTTCGGGCTTAGAAAGGCCCGGTGGCACGACAGAACGATGCGCAGACTGCAGCAGCACAGCCGCGCATGGTTGTATTTCGTACGAGCTGTCTCGGATTGGCAATGGACAATGCGAGTATGCACAACCATTATTATTGCGAGGGCAGAGCGAAAGGACAAGCGACGACCAGTAACAGCAACAAGGTTGTTCCTTCTCGCGTACCGCAAGCTCAGGAGCCAAGGAATACGTGGACCTTTTTTTCGAGTCGCGAGATGTGCGAGGTCCCGTCGACAATAATGGGATTCCCCAATGCGGTAGAGTGGATGCGTACCAAGGGCGATGATCTTCGCGTGGCCGCGTATGGTAGCTGTGGTAGCGCAAAGTCGAGCCTCGTTGACGAGCGAAAGCGCGATCCGGCTGCAAGTCCAACCGCAGTTCATGACAGCTTGAGTCCAGCAAACAGCAGCAAACACCGTCGGGGATGGAGAGGCGATTCGTGAACGACGTCGGCGCGAAGCGGCAAGCCCTACCTGGACGACACGTATCACTAAGCAGAACAAGCACATCACTCCCTCGCTCCTTCTCCCTCCTCTACTCTCTACAGTGAACGACACGTAGGCGCCTGATGAGGCTTTGTGCGCCTCGCTGGCGACCGGGGACGAATGGGCGGTGCGTAGACAGCAGCGGCTGCCTTGCTCCTGTATCATTTATTCTTCGGACCCTGCAGATGGGCTGAGTCTGCGCTCGGGGTTTACGGGCTTTAACAGCCGATATCGACTCTGGGACCGTCTGGGCTCCGCGGAGGGCGGACTGCAGTGTTCTGGTAGGTACATGGAGCTCGAGCTTGGGTGTTTCGTAACAGGGCGCAGGCTAGGGCCAGGAGCAGTCTGGTGGCGGATGGTCGATCTCCTGTTGCGGCGGCGTTAAGTATTGGAGGATTACGACTGCTGCCGACGGGGTGGTATCCAGTGGGAGCGCCAGACGGCGGGAAGTGCGCGGCGACTGATAAATGTCGAGCGCACAAGAAGTGAGAGATACGCGGGTAGAGCAGTACGAGCAGGTGTCGATCGCGTGAACAATAATAGACAGAGGCTAGCGAAGATGCCAAAATGGCAGCAAAATAGCAGCTGCTACACGTAGAGAGGTATTGTGGCGTTGGAGAGTCATTCTGCCTGTAGGATGGATTTGATGCACCGAGACATGACGGCATAATTAGACGTGAGCGCGGTGGGGTTCCGTTGGCGACTCTGTTTTTCTGTCGCATCCGTGCCTGATTTTATTAATATTTGTGAACGCCTGCCTCCCTCCAATCTCTGCGCGTCTCTGCCTGAACTGGTCTGAACTGAACTGAACTGAACTGGATCTCTTGTCGTTCGAAGCCCATCTTCGTCGTCCTCCGCTCGTTCGTTGCACTGCTGCCAGCCGGTCTGTCCGCACTTCACGTCGCCTCACATCCCATCGACCCTCTCGCCCGGAGTCCCTTCGCTGAACTCACCCCTCTCCACTGCACCGCGCAGGAAGCCTGAGGCCCATTTCACAATCGTCAGTCGGCCTTTTCCCTCCCGAACTCGCCGACAAACATCGACCCTTCGAACCCCCAATCCTGGCTCCCAGCTCCCAGCTCCTAGCAACATCATCATCATCCATCGCCCAGTGTGCAGCACCCATCGCGGCGCATCGCACATCGCACGTCCGCCACTGAGATCCACAGCCCTACCTCTCCATCGATTCTACTTGCCCGCGCCCGTGCCACCCCAGGTTACATTCACCTTGCAGCTGCCGCCAAGAGTGCCTTCCTCTTGAACGTCGTCACTGCGGCGGCTTCTTTTATTATTACCAATCTTCTCGAAGATTGACTCTGGCCTTCTGTCCCGTTCTTCGGCATTCGCAATTGGCATCGCGCCTCTTTCAAATGCCACGCCGCCTTCAGGCCCTCCGCATTCGCCTCTGAAGATCCAATTGTTCTGTTCAGCGGAAGCGCGGCCCGACATTTTGAATTGCACAGGCCATGGACCAAACAGACCATGCATCGCCAGACTATGGCAGCGACGGCGACTCTGTTATCGACGACCATGAACACGAGTTGGAGCAAGACCATGACATCAAGGCCGAATCCGACGCCTCGCCCACCAATGCCTCTGGCGCGACAGGAAAGAACCCATCTGGAGTGAAAGGTGGTGTGCACTTGCAGAAGCGGCGGAGAGTCACTCGGGCATGCGATGAATGCCGTAAGTACACCAAGCTCAGAGGCGATATCGTTATGCAACCAACATGTGCTAACACTTGATTCTTCCATCTAGGTAGGAAAAAGATCAAATGCGATGGCAAGCAGCCTTGCACACATTGTACCGTCTACAGTTATGGTAAAGCCCTCTGCTGAAGTTGGAGCTGCAACACCTTGCTGATTAGAAGTTGTAACAGAATGCACCTACGACCAACCTTCGAACCGGCGAAGAAACCCAGCACCACAGTACGTTGAGAACCTCGAACACCGAGTGCACCGCGCCGAGACCTTGCTGCACATCCTCATCCCGAACTTGGACCTCAATGATCCTGGAATCGATGCTGCCGTTGCCCAAGGTTGGATTCCTGGGGCACCCGGCAAAGGCCATCCCACGGCCGCGCAAGAATCAAGGCCGCCGCGTCCAATGCCAGCGAATGCAACCGATAAGAAATCCGACACCAACCTAGAGTCGATGGTCAGAGCAGTAGCCCAACTTGACATGGACGAGAGCGGCCATTGGGATTACCACGGCCACTCGTCAGGCTTAAGCTTCGTCAGGAGGATGCGCGAGCAGCTTGGCGATCTCATGGGTCCAGACACTGTGGCCACCCCGTTTGTGAAGACTAGGCCCATGTCGCAGGTGCTCGACTCTCCCAAGTCGATCATGGAGTCTCCAATGGGTGAAGCTTCACCGACGAGCACAGAGTTACCTCCCAAAGAATTGGCGAAGCAGCTTTGTGTGTACGCCGTCAACGATGCGGCGGCGTTGTTGCGCATGGTGCATCAACCTTCCTTCTGGAAGAGTTTCGAACGCATCTACAGCATGCCGTCGGAAAACTACACCAACGAGGACAATGTTTTTCTGCCATTATTTTACGCTGCGATAGCGCTTGGTAGTCTTTTTGGAAAAGACGGTGAGAATGGCGTCTACCTAGAAGGCTACGAGAGCGCCATACAGCAGGGCTTTGCCTATTTCAAGACCGCAAGGCAGCTCATGGATATCGCCGACTGCAGGGACCTGGCTTCAATCCAGGCTATCGTGTTCATGATTCTCTTCCTTCAGAGCTCGGCGCGATTGTCGCAATGCTACGCCTATGTTGGCGTTGCCCTCCGTTCGGCTCTGCGTATGGGCCTTCATCGTTCGGCTGCAGGCAAATTCGATCCTATCGAAGCAGAGATCCGAAAACGAGTCTTCTGGATTGTTCGAAAGATGGACATATATGTTGGCGCAATGCTCGGTCTCCCACAGACCTTGAGTGACGAAGACATCGATCAAGAGTTTCCAATTGAAGTGGACGACGAATACATTACTAGGGACGGTGTTTTGCCTATGCCCGATGGAGTTGTATCGTTGATGACGGCCTTCAACGCCCATACTCGCTTGGTCATCATCCTCCAGAAGATTGTTCGCAAGATCTACCCTATCAAGGTCGCCAGCCCGGATGGTCCTGGTGACAAGTCATATTCTGTGCCGTTTTCAGCTATCCGCGAGATTGAAAGCGACTTGGAGCACTGGAAGAACACGCTGCCAGCAATCTTGAGCCCCGGCGAAGCTCCCGCTCGCTACGCGCGAGTGCAACAGCTTCTACGGCTTTCGTATGCTCACGCACAAGTGCTGCTCTATCGGCCATTCCTCCACTTCACTGCCATGGAGAAGCGTTCGAAACCTGTTGATCAGCGAGCTTATGCGTGCGCTGCCTCTTTCGTGAATGTGTCGCGCAATATCATCCACATCGCTTCGCAAATGAAGCGAGAAGGCCTGCTGAACGGCGCGTTCTGGTTCATCATGTACACTACGTTCTTCTCCATCCTTGCGCTGGTATATTTTGCGGCCGAGAATCCAGACAATCCAACCACCGAAGCGGTCATGAAGGACGCCATTGAAGGCAAGGAGGTGCTTGCTTCGCTGACGACCACTAGCATGGCTGCAGACCGGTGCACAGCGACGTTGGACATTGTATTCTCACGCCTTCCTGGCTGGATGAGGGAGGGCCACAAGAATCCAGGAATGAGTAAAAAGAGGACTCATGAGCAGAGCGCACAGTACACTCAGATGCTCAATGGTCCAGCCTCGCGAAGCCATCCCGATGTTTCCTCTATGGGTCCAGAGCATTCATTTGGCTCCAAGCGTGCCAGTACATTCCCCAGACCTGGCGGCGCACCTGGTACTCCTGGGCCGACGTCTTCGCATGATGGCAGCGCTTGGCCACTCTCCGGATCTGCTTATGGGCCGAGAACACCAACGTCGGCGTCTTTCGACACGAATGGCTTGTCCAACGCAACCCAGAGGAGTGTTTCGCATCCGATGACAAGTAGCATGCAGCAGTATTCGTTGCCGCCCAACTTTGCCAACCCTCAGCTCACCGACTTGTCGTCCATGATGTTTCCAGCGGCCGATGAGCCCTTCGTTTACCCCAACCAGCCATTAACGACATTCGAAAACAACCAATACGCGAAGAACAACCATTCTTTCGTCAATCAAGCAGCATACGGCGGCATTGAGGGATCAGGACAAGCGGCGCAGGTATCTCGTGGGCCAGAAGAAAATATTGAGGCTCAGTTTTACGCTCTGCCTCCCTATATTGAGCAAAATCAGCAGCAACAGCGGATGTCGAGGCCACAACCATCACAGCAGGGGATGCCTTTCGCGGCGAACAATGTGCCGTTCATGAATGGCCAAAATACAGGCGCTGCACAAGCAATGCAAATTCCTGGGCAATGGACTGGACAGCAAGCGTTCCAGCAAGATTTGTCGAACATCAACATCCAAGACCTTTTTGGGGGCACGGAATGGAATCCGATGTTTCAACAAGGATACGCGGGACAACGATAAGAATTGAGCATGATGTCGAGGTTTTCAAGGACGAAGACGTGATTGATTTTGGAGGAGCGTCTTTGGTGCGTGTTCGAATATTACGAGATACCCCATCTTTCTTGTGGCGTTATGAGGGCAGCCATACATGGTTGATAGGGAATAAGCTTGATAGTCAACTGCGGCGGTGATGACACTGCCAGTTCAGCATAGTTCACTTTTTGCGCAAGCAAATGTACAGGTAGTGCCATGCAAGTGATGCCACCTCGCCTCGCTCCCATGTACCGACAAGGGGAGCTCCATCCATGTCCAAGTTCCGGGGTCGTCTCCGGCTGCCGCTTCTTCTTTCATCCCAAACGGCGCGCGGGTGGGGATCTCTCGAGCTTCTTCTAACAACACCCACTGCTCTGTTGGCCATTTGTGGAGGGCAGCCTATCGCGAAAGGCTGCCATGGCTAGGACGCGGTCGTGGAATCCAATCGCGTTTCTCCCGCTACAGGTCACGCTCATTGGCTCGGCTGTATACATCGCCCTGTTCGCCGTCCTACTCTGGGTGCATACGACCGTTCCCTCCGCGCCTTCAACTCCAACACCTGCATCGGGCATCAACCTTACACAGGCCTGGCTCGATCTCGAACACATCAGCGATGGATATCATCCGTGGGGCAGTCGGAGGAATGACGAGGTGAAGGAATACTTGTTGGAAAGAGTAGGCGAGATCTTGAAGGATGTGGATCACGAAACGATATATGCAGTCAATGGAACATTCAGATCGAAAGATGCAAAAGACGGAACCAAGTCTGTGACGGTGTTTGCAAACGACACTTCGAACTTCACGGCGTGGGATAGCTGGACCAAGAGGTGCGTGGAACATACTTGATAGCACTCTATCTCGCGGAGCTTGCGAGGTTGAGTTCTAGGACTATCATTCTGATACGGAAGATTTAGGCCATGGACATTATACGGCGAGTCTGAGAATCTGATTGTCTACATTCGAGGTGAGAACGACAGAGAGGGAGACTGGTGGAACTCGACTACGCCTTATGATGGCGAGAGCGGCGTTCTGGTGTCTGCCCACTACGACAGTGTCGCGTCTGGGTTCGGCACGACTGACGATGGAGTCGGAATTGTCACCATCCTTCAGCTCATCTCCCACTTTACGCGCGAGGGTAGTCGGCCAAAGAGAGGCATCATTGCCCTGATGAACAACGGGTGGGTTTGAACAGCCTTTGATCAGAAGTTTTTGCTGATCAGCTGTGCAGCGAAGAAAATGGCTTGTATGGATCCAAGAGCTATGTCCGCCACCCTGTCGCTCAATTCGCACATACTTTCCTCAATCTGGAAGGAGCTGGTGCGGGAGGTCGAGCTACACTCTTCAGGAGTACCGACGCGGAAGTGACCAAGGCCTATCAAAACAGTCCGTTCCCCTTCGGCTCCGTTGTCAGCGGCGATGGGTTTAAGCAAGGCTTTGTGCGAAGTGGCACCGATTACTCTGTCTTCACTGAGGAGCTTGGCCTGCGAGGTCTGGATGTCGCCTTCTATGAACCTCGAGCTAGGTACCACACTGACCAGGACGATACGAGAGATACCAGTCCCGACAGCGTCTGGCATATGCTCTCAACATCTTTGGCTACAATGCAATCGTTGACTTCGCACAAGGGCAATGAGGTATGTGTTCGATGAAAGAGCTTGGCTGGGAGACTACGCTAATAATTAGCAGTTCGAGGGTACCATTAGCAAGAAGACTGGCAAAGTCGAGACTGGATCTGGCAGCAACGCTGTCTGGTTCGATCTCTCCGGCCGTGCTTTTGCGGTAGGCGAACTCAACACGCTCTTCGCTTTTTCTGTTACCTTGCTGGTAAGTGGAACTTGCATTACGCAGGATTTCTTTCCAAATGGCGTCGTCTCTTCTTTCCCTCGTCTTTCCATCCCTGACAGCGTAATAGGTTGCGGGCCCGATCATTCTCATACTCCTGGAGATACTCCTTCGGCGCAGCGATAAATGGTATCCATTCGGAGGGAAACGATACCTCCACAGTCAGGATGACGACGATGCAGTGCGACTGCATGGCCGCCGTGGCTTCTTCCGCTTCCTACTGGCATTTGTCGTCGCTACTGTGGTAGTTCTGGCTCTGGCATACCTGGTTACCAAGGTAAATTCGCTGATCTTATACAGCAGCCAGTATGCTGTCTGGGCCATGATGCTCTCGGCGTGGTTCGCAGTGGCTTGGTTCTTCCTTGCTGGTGCCGCTGAAATTCGACCAACTGCTCTACACCGCATGTTCGCACTGATATGGCTTTACATCTTCTCCTGGGTTCTGTTGGTCTTCGCCACAGTGGGAGAGCACCAGTTTCAACTTGCTGCTGGCTACTTTTTTGTCATTTACAACGCGTCTGTGTTTGTGGCTTTGCTGATATCTTATCTGGAGCTATTCGGGTTGCCAAAGATCACGAAGTACGTCGAGCACGTGCTTGGAGCGCAGTTGCAAGATGGCACATCCACTAGGCCTGGAAGTCGCTCTTCACGGCAGCTCTTGGATGACACTCACGATGGCAATGAGGATGCAGAACCGACTGAGCGCACCGGCCTACTTCAAAGTGGAAATCGAGCTAACCAGAACACTTTTACTGGAGTCAGCCGCCGCCGGAGACCAGACAGAGACGAGGTTCCAGAGGATACAGATGACCCATTCCTAAATCGAGCATATGAAGACGAGCAGGCTTGGTCCAGCTCACTGCCGCAATGGACGTGGCTCCTCCAATTCTTGGTTTTGGCGCCAATCAATGTCATCGTCATCGGCCAGATTGCTCTACTGCTGACATCCTCGCTGCACCAAACACCTGCTGATGGGAATCCGGTACTGCCGCCGTATCTCTTCTTCGCCGTGCTCACGGTTCTGATCCTGCTTCCACTTGCACCTTTCCTCCATCGCTTTACGTTCCATATTCCGACTTTCCTGCTTCTGGTTTTTATCGGATGTCTTGCTTACAATCTAACGGCCTTCCCTTTCTCCAGAGAAGCGAGAATGAAGTACTTCTTCCTGCAAGAAATGGACCTGAAGACGGGAAACAACAACGTCACGTTGACCGGATTGGACGGATATATCCAGGATGTCGTTGCTGAGATGCCTAGCTTTGCTGGACAACCATTGCATTGCGGAGACACCACGACTGCAGCTCGAAAAGGGCTGACCAGCTGCCAGTGGCACGGTCTGACGCCTCACGTCGTCCCAGATGATTACTCTGCGCTTCGCAAAGGATCTGGAAAGAATTTGTCCTCCTACAAAGATTGGCTTAGCGTGACGGCCACCCACAATGGGAGCTCGGCGATCGTTTCGCTGCGCGGCTTGAACACGAAGCAATGCCGGCTGCGCTTCGAGAATGCAGTCGCAGAAGTGCACATCGAAGGTGGAGCTCAGGATTCTCGTCCAGTTGTCCCCGAAGGTGGAAGCGAGCAAGTTCGGCTTTTCTCAAGAACTTGGGATAAGGATTTCAGAGTCAACGTGACTTGGAGTGGAGGCGAGTCGGCGAAGGGTCAGAAAGTGAGAGCCGAGTGCCTTTGGGCAGATGCCAACATGCCCGGGACAATTCCGGCTTTCGATGAGTTGAAGCGATTTGAGCCGGTCTGGGCTGCTTTGACTAAGGTGGATGATGGTTTTGTTGTGGGTTACAAGGACTTGGCGGTGTAATGCGAGAGGCCTCTGTAGTATATGCAAACAGAGATTATGGTTGAGCTTGAAGCTTCGCAGCGGCTTCTGGTTCTCTTTTCTCATGTTTGGTCCGTTGGGAGGTGCCGCGATTCCGGTCAAGCAATCAAATGGCTCGGAGGGCACAGACCTGTGCAAAGTATTGAGATCCTGTTCAGCTTTATGTCAAGTGCTCATCGACGTGCCGAGAGACTGCGATTTCATCGCCTTCGAAGTTGCCGCATATCGGGCATTTGGCAGTAACTGTTGGAGGATTGGGAAAGGTTTCTCCAGACTCCACAGCTCCATCGCCGTAGTACCGCTCAGAGTCAGAGCCTGAGCTGGGAATGAAGTCGGCCAGCGTACGGGGTGGTGGTTGGTCTGGAGCTTCGTCATATCGAAAGTCAGTGTACCGCGAAGTAAACCTGCCTCCTGAGGTCTGTATGGCCGGCTGCGCTGGCGTGGAATTGGAAGATGTCGTGGGTGAGGTCGCTTGATCGCCCGTCATCCTCTGGACTCGGCCAACTCGTCCATCTTGCAATCTGACTTTGATTCCTCGAGGATGATTACCCTTGGTGAGGACTTCTTGTACGATGCCTTGAACTTCTCGGCCGGTCGGTTGGTCTTGTTTGAGGACGATGGATACGTGGGCTTGCGGGATGACTTGATTGATATTGGGTACTGAGGTGTAAGGCCGTCCTTGGGCTGGTGTGCCTGTATTTCGATTCTGTCCACGCGAAGGCCGGCCGCCACGACCTTGGGAGTTATCTTGCGGTCGTGGTTGGCGATTTCGGGGTCGGTTTTGTCTGTTCATGCCGAGAGGTCTGTTTTGATAGACCTAGAGTCTGGGCACCTGGCAATCCAGATTTGGGATCTGCAGATAGGGATCAATTTGTTCAACATGTGAAAACAAGTGAGAGGTAGTGCAACAGAGTGAAGAGGTAAAGATGCTTGATGACTCAGCACGCTAGCGCAAGTTGCACGAGTCAGCCGGGATTTGAAGTGCTGTCTTTTCTTCGAAGTCGCAAGTCATCAACGTCTTTACTCTCGCACTCTCTCTAACGACTTCCGCACCCCGCGTGCTGTACCGCTGCTGCGGCATAACACGATGGCGGCGACGATACAATCAACGGCGCGCCTGCCTACACCCGAGCCTGGCGACGAAGCCGTGCCCGAGAACCACAATTCGCGAAAGCGCAGCTCCATATCTCGCTCGCCCTCACCACGCCGAGAAGCGCCTCCTCTTCGCCGACGCTCGTACTCTCGATCTCCACCTCCTCGTAATGGACCGCTTCCCCGCGATGTCGATCGCGAACGAGCTCGCGAGAGGGCGCGACAGCTTGACATGCGCCAGCGGCAGGAAGTTGAGCCTGCAAAGCCTCTCACAGAGGCCGAGAAGCAGGCTGCAGCCAAAGCAGAATATGACAAGCTGGTTAACATGAGATCTGGTGGCACTTACATTCCGCCCGCACGCTTGCGGGCTCTGCAGGCCCAGATCACGGATAAGACTTCGAAGGAATATCAGCGGATGGCATGGGAAGCTCTCAAGAAGTCGATCAACGGGCTGATCAATAAGGTCAACGTTTCAAACATCAAGCACATTGTTCCAGAGCTCTTCAATGAGAACCTGGTTCGTGGTCGGGGCCTCTTTTGCCGCTCGATCATGAAAGCGCAGGCAGCGAGTCTGCCCTTCACTCCCATCTACGCTGCCATGGCTGCAATTGTAAACACAAAGCTCCCACAGGTGGGTGAGCTGCTGATCAACCGACTGATCATCCAGTTCCGGAAAGCATTCAAACGAAACGACAAGAGCGTGTGTCACAGCAGCACAACCTTTATTGCACACCTGATCAACCAGCAAGTGGCACACGAGATGCTTGCAGCACAGATGCTGCTTCTGCTCCTTCATAAGCCAACGGATGACAGTGTAGAGATTGCAGTGGGCTTGATGAAAGAAGTTGGACAACACATTGAAGAGATGAACTCTCAAATTGCGCTTGCAGTGTACGATCAGTTCAGGAGCATACTGCACGAGGCCGACATCGATAAGCGAGTGCAATACATGGTCGAGGTGCTGTTTCAAGTTCGGAAGGACAAGTACAAGAATCATCAGGCCATCAAGGAGGAACTGGATCTGGTGGAGGAGGAAGATCAGATCACACATCGACCTGGCTTGGACGATGACATGAAGGCCGAGGATGGACTCAACATCTTCAAATTCGATCCTGAATTTGAAGCAAATGAGGAAGCGTATAAAAAGCTGAAGGCCGAGATCCTGGGAGAAGGTTCAGGGAGTGAGGACGAGGAGGATGAAGATGCTTCCGACGATGACTCTGACTCTGACGAAGAAGATGCTGCAGACAAGGCGGTGGATATCAAGGACCAGTCAAATACGGATCTTGTCAATCTGCGACGGTCTATTTATCTTACTATCATGTCCTCTGGTGGGTTCGAGGAAGCATGCCACAAGCTCATGCGCATCAATCTACCCACCGGACGCGAAGAGGAACTCCCAAGCATGATCATCGAATGTTGCAGTCAGGAGCGGACCTTCAACAAGTTCTTTGGTCTCATTGGAGAGCGTTTCTGCAAACTCAACAGGCTTTGGCAGGATCTATTCCAGGATATGTTCGTCAAGTACTACGAGACGATTCACCGTTATGAGACGAACCGGCTGCGAATCATTGCACAATTCTTTGCTCATCTCCTTGCGAACGACGCTATTGGATGGCACGTCTTCCATGCTATCCACTTGAACGAGGAAGACACTACGAGCTCGAGCCGTATCTTTATCAAGATTTTGATCGAGGAACTCGCTCAAGGCGTTGGTATGAAGTCGTTACAGGAACGCTTCAAGGACGACGCACTTCAACCAGCTCTCGCCGGAATGTTCCCGACCGACGACCCAAAGAACGCCCGATTCAGCATCAACTTCTTCACGGCCATTGGAATGGGCGCACTGACAGAAGGCATGAGAGAATGGCTGAAGAACATGCCCAAGCCTGTCGCAGTCCCAGCACCAGCGAGAAGCCCAACACCCAGCGATCGAGGCCGCAGTGCGAGCGTGAGCAGCTACTCCAGCTATTCAAGCTATTCGTCGCGCTCAGACTCAAGATCTCGCTCACGCTCTCGGACACCACCGAGACGCGGCAGAGCAAGGAGTTACAGTCGCTCGCCTACACCAAGGAAGGGCAGCAGACGAGAAGACTCATACTCTCGCTCTCGCTCACGCTCACGCTCACGCTCGCGCTCCGGCTCGCCACGTTCGCCTGTTGGTAGAAGACGGCGGTCTGCATCCTACGATTCGCGCTCTCCACCACCTAGACGTGGGCGTAGCGCTAGTGACTCGCGAAGCCCGCGAGGACGTGGACGCAGGGACAGCTACAGCGATGCATCCGTGTCTCGTACACCTCCTAGAAAGCGGCCCAGTTCCCCATCGCGCTCAAGGTCGCCGCCTCCCAAGTCCAACGGCAAACGTCGATCTTGTTCGGATTCACACTCGCCGCCTCCACGACGAGGACGCACTGAGAGTCGCTCTGTCACTCCGCCTAGACGGAACGGCAAAACAAACGTGCGGCGCTCGCCACCTGGAAGACGCCGTAGAAGCGCAACGAGTTACGATTCGAGGTCTCGTTCACGCTCACCACCGCCTAAGAGAGGCCCGGCTCCCAAACGGAGAAAAAATACAAGCAGTCCTGAATCGAGTCGCTCTCGCTCTCCTCCACCACGCAGGGCGCCACCAGCACGAGAGGCAAAAGCTGCGCCGCCACAGCCTCCAGCTGCGGAAGCTAAAGATGACATGTCACACATCCATCCTAGCCGTCGAGGGCTCATGCGCTGAGAAGCATTTGGTCTGAAGCAAATCGACGAGCAATCGCATTAGCAGAAATATCGTCAAGTAGATTGTAGGAAATTCTATCAAAGGCCAAACGCCGAATAACCCTGAACTATAGCGGCCTGTGTTTGATCTCCAACTTTCACGTAATCTCAAGTCACCCATCACGTGTAGCAAACAGCCATGTCAACATTGCAGTCACTTGATCGGGGCTGCATGTGAGAAAATGAGCCCGTGAACAACGCTCAGATGCTCGTGACACTAGCGCCCGAAGGAGTTTAGCCACCCCTGAAGCTTTCTGGGTTGTCGACACCTTTCTTCTGCACTTTTATGAGTTCTCTGAAAACAACAATTGATATCTGACACGCCAATTGGCAAACCAAACATAGAACTCGAAGCTACCTTGCCGATCCAGAGCACGAGCTTTCGTTGACAACTATCGTGCGGCGAGGGTCGCTTCAGAAGCGAAATGGCCAGTCAAAATGGCGACATCCGGCAACGACACGTCAATGGAACATCACCAGAAATCGCAGTCGCAGATGGTGCAACCATAGCCGGCAGGAACGATGCCGCGCATACGAAGGACGAAGAGGCCAAAACTTCTTCAAACACCCTCAACCTCATCATTTGCGCCGGCGGAATCTACGCATCCTTGTGAGTTGGCCACGCACGATCAACTCCTGCAGTAGCTAATGTGAACAGCTTGACATGGGGCATTCTTCAAGAACGCATTACAACCACCAACTATGGTACCGAGACCAAGCGCGAAGTCTTCAAGTTTCCCGTCGTCGTAAACACGATCCAGTCTGCCTTCGCGGCTCTGTTGGGCTACATCTACGTCCGAATCACTCGGAAATCCTCGTCAGACCTGCCGATCTTCCCAACCAAGGACATTGTCTTCCCATTGACGTTGGTCGCCGTCACCTCCTCACTGGGATCTTCTTTTGGATACGCAGCTCTGGCCCACGTCGACTACATCACCTTCTTGCTGGCGAAGTCTTGCAAACTTCTACCGGTGATGTTTCTGCACGTCACCTTGTACGGAAGAAGATACCCCTTCTACAAATACGCCGTGGTTGCTCTGGTCACCGCCGGAGTCGCGGTATTCACGATTCACCAGCCCGCCGGATCCAAGAAGAAGGGCGCGGAATCAAGCAGCGCGTATGGACTAGTCCTGCTTGGGATCAACCTGCTCTTTGATGGCCTGATGAACGCCACGCAAGACACCATCTACTCGAGATTCAAGGGCTATACCGGACAACAAATGATGTGCTCTCTCAATGTCATGAGCACTGCGTTGATGTCGAGCTACCTGCTTGCATCTCCGTACATTGCGCACACTGGACTTGGAGCCTACGTCGGAATGGACCTCTGGAAATACGCAGGAGAACTTCAAGGCGCCATTGCATTCATCCAACGCCATCCCGCTGTCATGTGGGACATTTTGGCATTTGCTGCATTTGGCGCCATGGGCCAGGTCTTCATCTGTGAGTACACCTAGACTTCGCGGCCTCATACTTACTAACTCGCTGCAGTCATGACTCTCTCAATCTTTGGCAGTCTCTTGCTTGTCACGGTCACTGTCACGCGCAAGATGCTTACTATGATCTTGTCGGTCCTGTGGTTTGGCCACAGGCTCACGGGCATGCAATGGTTAGGGGTTGGGCTCGTCTTTGGAGGCATTGGAATCGAAGCAGAGCTCTCGAAGCGAGAAAAGCAGCAGAAACTGAAGGCGAAGAGGGCTGCTTGAGCCAATGTCATGTTGTTTGAAAAACTCAAAGTCTATAGTCTAGAATAGATCAGACCTTCTTGATACTCTTCTTATTGCTCATATGAGACCTGTTTGTCGTACTTTCCTCTCCATTCACCTACGGCCCTCTCTTTTGGCGGTAGCGGCTAAATTTAGCGGCGCTGCGGTCCGCAAGCGCGCGGATCCCAGCTAGACCGCACGTCTGTGCTCCAGGCTTTCCACAACCTTGACTTCCTTTCGTTTGTAAAACAACACGGACAATTTCTCCTACACCTGTTCATGGTCAGCGTCACCGAGCTGACAGCGAACATGAGCGGACTCTCGGCTTCCGCCAGCTATGCTGAGCGACTTGAGGCCTTTCGGAAGTCTGATGCTGAACGAGACGAGATGGTCGCGGAAGTAATTAAAGAACTGGAGAAGCTAAAGGTCGAGGTCGCCGAAAAGACTGATGACTTAAACAACGAAATCGCGTCGAGGCGAATGTGGCAATCCAAAGCCACCCAGAGCGAGCAGGCTCTAGCACAGCATAAGCAAGTATCAGTATGTGTTCAGCTCTACGCCCATGCTCAAGATACCAAGCTGATTACGAGCAGAACTCGAATAACTTTGTCCTAGCACTCATAGACGGCGACGGTGCACCTTTTCAAGAAGTAAGGGCCTGTGAAAAAGACCGGCACCGAGCACGAGCTGACTGCATAGTATTTATATGGCATGGGCAAGGACGGCGGCGCGGAAGCAGCCCAGAACTTGCATTCCGGGCTCCGTGAACATCTTCAAGCCCTCCATCCTGATGCAAATGTATCTGATTGGACTATGTGAGCGCTTCGAGTATCTATTTGACCTCACTCGCTGACCCGTCTACAGCGTAGTGCAGGTCATCCTAAACATGCAGGGTCTGGCCTCAAAACTACAGTCCTGTGGATTCATCTCGAGCCCGAGCGACTTACTGGCATTCGGGCGTGCTTTTGGCCTCGCCCAGCCTCTCTTCAGCTTTGTCGATGTTGGCATCGGCAAAGAAAGGGCTGACCACAAGCTCCGCGAGACCCTTCGTCTGTACTTGCCGATATCCCAGTGCAAGCATGTCTTTTTCGGGCCTTGCCATGACAATGGGTATCTACCAGTCTTAGAACCATACCGGAGAGATGCATCTACTGCATCACGGCTTACGTTGATCGAGACACGGCCAGCAGAAGGTGGATTCATTGATCTAGGCTTAAAACGCATCCGACTGCCGCGAGTCTTCCGCTCTGACAACCTTCCGTCTTTCCGACCCCCTGGAATGCCTTCGCCAATGCCGACTCCAGCTCGGACGCAATCGGGCATGCAGAATAGCACTACGCCTTACACGCCACCGGTTCCCAACGCAGCCAGCCCAGCTCCATCCTCTGATTCTGCCACCTCTGGAGCCAACTCGACGTCCTGGGCTGCTGTCGGAAAGAACGGAGCCGCAGGTAAAAGCATTAGCATTGCGCCCAAAAAGGCTCCAGCTCGTCGTTTCATCCTCCTCAACGGCTATGGCGATCGGATTGACCCTGAGCTCCCAAGGATTGACCCAGGTGCCGACTCACGCTTCAACCGACGAATGGAAAGCAGCGGAGGCAAGTTCTGCAACAATTTTCACCTTGGGGGCAAGTGTGAAGCTGGCGAATACTGCGACTACGTCCATGGAGAGAAGTTATCGCCTGGCGAGCTGCTAGTTCTCAAGCATAAGGCTACTTCACTCAACTGCCCGACCCGTTCATACTGCAGAGACTTTGGTTGCTACCTGGGACACAACTGCAAGTATGGCTCTCAATGTCGCTTTGATTATTGCCGATTCGAAGGAACTCATGGTATGGACCTAGAGCCGGCTAGAAGGCTGTACGAGGACGGGAGTGAGGAGTGGTTGCAGTCGTACTTGCAAAAGCATGGCTGAGGATCTTCGAAAGAGGGTATCACAGTATATTTATGGAAAAAGCATTACTGATGGTGTTTTGGAACCATCTGAGATTAGTCTGGAGGTGGCGTCTGCAAAAAGAATCGTTTCGAAAGTCTTAATTATTAACGTAGGTAATTTGTACCAAGGTGATCTCGCTCATGGTCACACCCCAGGCATGCCTATGATTTGTCTCCATGCAGGCAGGGCTCGCGGCAAGAAATAGACAGCGTAGATCGCGATGAACGCAACCAAGAGTCCTGTCACCTTCTCAAACCATGTGTGGAAGTAGGCTGCCGTCATCAGAAGCATCCACCAACAGAGAGCTGCAACCAATAGCGACGCTTGTATGCCCACGCCCATCTCTTTATTCTCTGCTGGGTCCGATGACTTCTCTTCCGCTTCGACAGTGGCCTTTCTGACCAATCCGTTCGGAGTGAGGATCCGTCTTGCCTCTCTCAACCCCTCCATGCGCAGGACAGCTGGGAGCAATTCCATCCACAGCATTGCACTGCCCAGTATGAGCAGGAAGACATGTCCGCTTATGTCGTGTCCACCTCTCCATTGCCCACCGATCGTCTTACAGGCCGCGTGAGTGAAGACTTCTTTGAACTCTCCTCCCTCCATCTTTCTCGCGAGATCCGATGCATCCTCTTGGTTGTAGATCGCCTCGCATTTTCCGCCTGTCCACCGAAAGCTCCGGTCAATGATCGCGGGGCCGAAGAACCACTGCGTGACCGCAAACCAGGTTGCTGTGATGCAAAGGTACCGTAACGTAGCTTGAATGCGGCGTTTGGTGAGTCGGACTTGAAGTGGTGGACCGAGGGAGGAGTGTGAAAGTATGAGGAGAAAGAAGGCGAGAGTGATCCAGAGCCATCCAATCTTCACAAAGTAGACATTGAATACGTTGCTCTTTTTTGCGAAGTAGCTCGGCGCATCGCGAGGGTCGTAGGATTGCGAATTGGGGAGGTAGGTCGCGTTGCGGCTGGCGGGATGAAGCGTACTGAACAGGGAGCCTAGGAGTAGCGTTCCAGGGTATATCGAGAGCAGCAGCGCTTCCAGGGCGGTTGGTAGGAAAGGCGAGCCCGCTGGTGGAGGAGTATTGACTTGAGATGCTGCGGTTTTCATCGAGTCTTCGGCGCTGCCGTTGGCGGAGGGTGAGATGGGCACTTCGACCTTTGCTGTAGTTCTTCGCGTCGCCATGGTTTGGTACTGGACGCCCAACACAGGTCCAAGAAAGGAGGATGAAGAAAAGATGGAATCAGTTTGTTTACTCGAAGTTGAAAGATGGGAAATTCACATGGCGTGTCTGACGTCACAGTTCGCGCTAGCTGGTATGGCAGCGGCGAGCTACATGTACATGTACCTTGCACTTCGCTTGAACGATCATCTTCGAATTACTTCCAATCATCTTCTTCGCCTTTCCATCTCATCTCTCGCTTCATCGCCCAAGCATTTCGTGTTGACCCGGACATGATACGAGCAACATGTGTTCTCCAGCCTATGTTGGAATAGAAGCACCTTGACAGATCAAACAAATCTCGGCGACGTTGGAATTTGAAGAACCTGACTCGATCTCTCTGAATCTCCTCCGTTCACGACACAGCGTGGATAGTACACAGCGCAGGATCTACAAGGCCAAACGCGAGCGTTACTGAATTTAGATTACCGAGCTTCCCCTCATATTTCCTTTACTTTCTCATCTTGACCTGATGGTCTTGACACCCATCGCCTGGCACAAATCGCGAATTCGCAGAATGTGAAGAATGGCATCCGAAATAACAGGCGCTGAGCTCGTCGCTCACGCGTTGAAGGATCTTGGAATTTCAGTCATCTTCGGCTTGACCGGCTATCCCATCACTGCCATTGCAGAGGCAGCCATAAATCTAGGTATCAAGTTCATTGGGTTCCGGAACGAGCAAGCAGCGAGCTACGCAGCCACTGCCTATGGATATCTTACTGGTAGACCGGGATGCTGTATGGTCGTCGGCGGACCCGGCGTCATCCATGCTATGGCAGGAATAGTTAACAGCAGTGGCAATTGCTTTCCTATGCTGTTACTCGCCGGCTCTAGTGAGACGTACCTTGTGACTCGAGGGACCTTCCAAGAACTTGATGCGGTTTCGATGCTGAGTCCGCACGTGAAGACAGCGATTCGATGGACGAACAAGCACGACGTCCAAGATCCCATCAGGAAAGCCTACAGAATGTCCTGGTATGGCGCTCCGCCCGGTACTGGATATGTCGACCTGCCAGGAGACCTTTTGCAAACCAAGACGAAGCCGTCTACGCCTACACGATTGAGATTGCTTACACCACCCCCAGCATATGCTGCGGATAGCACCAGAGTGTTCAAGATCGCTCAAGCTATCCTGAACGCGAAAGCTCCTCTAGTACTTATAGGCAAGGGCTGTGCCTATGCGCGGGCTGAAAAGGTCATTCGCCAACTCATCGGAGTGACAAAACTGCCATTCCTGCCCTCACCAATGGGCAAAGGCGTTGTTCCTGATTCTCACCGTTGCAATGTCTCTTCTGCAAGATCGACTGCTCTCCGTAACGCAGATGTTGTACTTGTGCTGGGCGCCAGGCTCAACTGGATTTTTCACTTTGGAATGGCTCCCAAGTTCTCACCAACTGCTTGCATCATCCAAGTCAATGTTGACGCCAGCGAGATTGGTAACAACGGCGGAGACCCAGAACTTGGCGTCGTTGCTGATGTCAATGTCTTCACGCAACAACTCCTCTCAGAGCTCAGCGCCTTTGAGTATCCCGAGGACACTCCATTTTGGCATCAGCTTCTGAAAGAGAAGGTTAGAAACGAAGACAAACAATCAACATTGGCTCAAATCCAGATTCAGCCCTTGAAGATTGAAAACGCATTCCATCACATCCAGACAACACTGAATAGGCTGTCCCCTCCAGAGCATGGCGGCATCGTGTATATTGCTGAAGGTGCAAGAACCATGTAAGTCTTTCCACATTCAAGACCATTGACGTTCTCGTAACACGTTTCGAGCAACTTGCTTATTCGTCCATCGTCTGTTAGGGATACCTCTCGTGCGTGGTTCTCACAAGAGCATCCGCGACTCAGGCTCGATGCAGGCACACATGGAACCATGGGTGTGGGCATGGGATATGCCATCGCAGCTTGGGAAGCATACAACGGAGCAGCCGTAGAGGCATCTTCCGGAGCTCCGGGCAAAAAGAAGGTGGTATGCATCGTCGGCGACAGCGCATTTGGTTTCTCAGGCATGGAACTGGAAACAATGTCGAGGTTTGGAATGGATGTTTTGATCTTCGTCATGAACAATGGAGGGGTGTATCATGGGCACGCAGACTCCAAGAAAGAGTATGAGGAGCAGTCAGCTGCTACTCAGGCTGGTCAGGCGGCAGATGGCTTGAGGTCCTGGAGCCTCGGTTACGAGACAAGGTATGATGTGGTAGCCGATGCGCTAGGCGGCAAAGGGTACTTTGTGAGAACGGAGGATGAGTTGGTCAGAGCCACCGAGGAAGGTTTCAGGGCGCGGACGCCAGTGGTGGTAAATGTGTCCATGGAAAGTGGAAAGGGCACCGTGGCAGTGAGTTTGGCACAGTGCAAAAGACTCTCCTTTTTGACTAACAGCTCGCTCTATGCAGACGTTCGGCTTCCAGGTCCAGCCATCGAAGCAGAAAACTACGAAATTATAGGTACAGACGGCGTGCCAGACCTGCCGTCTGCTCCTGTTCAAACTTTTCCTCATACAATCATGCCTCATTGACGTGACATCTCTCTGGAATCTTGACGCCATCGGTCTCAGGGGTATCAAAGCCTACTCCACTGCTGTCGCCATTCGAAGCAGCCCACGTCTTCTCTGCGAAAGGACTTCGCGTCCGTATACTCCTCCCTTTCATCCCAAACCAGACTGCGACCCCGCAATACACGGTTGCGAGCGAAGCGAGAAGGAACAGCGCGTTGTTTGCGCCCAGGTTCTCAAACATCTGAGTTCCAAACAGTGGGAACGTACCAGAAAGGATTGCTCGAAGGAATGCCATTGGCGCGTTGGCTGACGCAGCGTAAGTCGCGTATGTGTCAGTAAGATAGCCAGAGAGGACGTTGTCGAATTCCACAACCGCGAAACCGTACAGTAGCTGGGAGACTATCGAGGCCGCTGGAGTCAGATCGGTGACGAGTGGAGGGACGGTTCCAGCGAACCACCACAGACCGATTGCCAGCACGGGAG
The DNA here is from genome assembly GCA_022814565.1 of Phaeophleospora eucalypticola. NCBI lineage: Eukaryota > Fungi > Ascomycota > Dothideomycetes > Mycosphaerellales > Mycosphaerellaceae > Phaeophleospora > Phaeophleospora eucalypticola. The sequence continues at coordinate 1,133,017 of JAKLNG010000005.1, read as the reverse complement.
CTGCAGCATAGAAGCCAAAGAGCTTGTCCTCGGGCTCGACAGGGCGGTTTTGGCGACGTCGAAGATTACAAATGCGAATGTCGTAGATCCGAGGCAGGAAGGAGAAGAGCACGCCGCCGCCAATCGCAAGGAAGACTAGAGATGTCTGTTTTGATGTGAAGCCATAGCCATGCTCGTAGATGACGGTGAAAGCTTCCGTGTACAGGTAGGTGACTCCATAGACAGATGCTGCCATGATAGACGTAGCGAAGACGATGGGCTCCGTGAAGAATAGTCGTACTGGGAGGGCGAGCGAATTCCGACAGAAACCTTTAAGGCCAGGAAAAGATTCAACTTCATCGACTGCCGAGATGCTGGCAAAGCTGGTCTTGCGACACACTTTCTTGACTTTTTGTCTCAGGAGTTGAGATGGTCGTGACTCTTGCATGCCGACGCAGAGCAGGCCTGCGAACGCTGACACGCATCCAGAGACCCAGAAGAAGCTTGTCCTATTGTAAGACTGTTAGCAGACGAGAGTCAAGTTGATCCCAATAGGCGGTCTCTGCTTCTCTTACCAGCCAAGGGAGGACGCGCTCATATATGTTGCAATAGGAGGCCCTACTGCTAGACCGATGACTGCACCTGCTATCCAGAGGTGGATGACAAAAGTGCGGGCACGCATGTCCCACATGTTCTGCCTAGCGTCAGTACCTTTTCAGACTCACGAAAGCGAGCGACGTCAAACAGCTCATAGTTCGTACCTCAATACTGCCTGCTGCTACGACAGCGGGCATAGCTGAAAGCGCTCCAGATCCGAACCGACCGATGATGACGGCGGGCAATACTGGCCAGGCCGCGATGACCACGCAGAAGAAGGCGAATCCAACAGTCGAAGTAATGTAAATGCTCCGGCCGCCAAAAGACTCAGCAAATGGTGGTAGTATGAGGCCGCCGATGGCTTGTCCCAACAGGTATACAGTCGTGAGGGCAGCAAGAGTCGATACACGGTCTATACCGAAGTCGTGCATGGCTGTAGGCGCAATGGAGGATCCGGCATTGCTGATCAATGTCATGAAGAATTCGAGAAACACGATTATTGCTGTGTCGTAGACCTTTCGGTTGATGCCCCTGACCCAAGAGAATGAAGTCAGCGAGATGCTCAGGCAATGGCAATTGGCTTTCTTACCATCTCCGAGGGTGTTTCTTGCTGTTATGCTGCCAATCAACCTCTCCGAACTCGTTGGCTTTGACGCCCTCATTGTGCAGTGCAGAAGCAACTCGGCAAGGGATATGAACTTTTTGCTTTTCCGATTCCGATGAACTAATCGAATTGCTTGAGGGTGAGGTGGAAGATGGAGATATCTCCAGGTCCTTTTCCATTACAAAGAACACTTTCCGGACGAGGTGAGATCGAACTGGTGTCGATTTCCATGTGTGAGGGTTGATGTGGTGTGGCATTTGGCTCTCTGGGCGAAAGGTCCTTCTTGAGGTGTCCGTCTCCACTCCTAGCGCCTGATCAACGAGACGATCAGTAAGAGGCAGCACGAAACCAAAAGGCAAACTTTCTTGCTCAACAATTGCGGGTCAACAAGACATCCGCACCTGTGACATGTCCCAGGCTCTCAACATTACTATGCGCGGCCATCGCCGCCTTGAGCAGCATGACCGCATGGCCTGTCAAGGAGAGACACGAGGCAGCCCACTACATCGTGCACGGCAGGGATAGGTGCATGGCATATTTCGGAATGTGTCAATGGCAAAGCGGCTGGGCACGCCTGGCTATGGTATTCCAATGAGGCGAGGAGCGATCGCGGCATGGCGCAATAGTCCACCGATGTTCGTCTGCAGATCTGAGAGGTTGTTTGGTGTATCGGCTCCGAGGTACTGGACAATCGGTGTAGCGATAATTTTCAGGAATGCGCGACTTAATAACAGGAATCAGTCGATTGGAATGCCAGGAGAAGGTCGACGCGTGTAATGAGAGTCGAAACACACGAGGTCGAGCGTTGTCTCTTCCTGGGGAACACGGTGCAAAACCTTATTGTCGGAGAAAGAGAAAAAGACGCTGTCGAAGGTGTGCGCTGACGCAACACTGAGTAGGATACCCTCCTAGAATAGGGATTGCAACGCTTAAAAGCCGTGTAGTCCCGCGTCAGATCAGGTTCGGACCGACCCTTTGCTGCTGCATGGCGATCATTCCTTTGGAGGTCTGTTCCATTACTCTATTTTGATGACGACCTTTCCAAAATGACTGCCAGAGTACAGGTACTTGAGGGCATCTTTCGCCTCCTCAAACCGAAAGACTCTGTCGATCACAGGATGAATCTCATGCTCCGCGTAAAATTTGGTCATCTCCTCGAACCGGTCTCTTGGGCCGTTGAGTATGCCCTTAAGCGTCACGTTCCTCCGAAGGGCAAGTACGTTTGTGTTGATACGGTCGCTCGGATCGTCCTCCTTGCCGCTGAGATAGCCAATGCAATCAATAAGCCCACCGAAAGCCACACAATCGAAACTCTTGCGAAGGGTTTGTGCGCCTCCGGTCTCAAAGATGACATCCGCCCCTTCGTTTCCAGTAAGACGCATCACTTCGGCCTGCCATTCGGTCTGTGATTTGTAGTTGATGCCGTGATCCGCGCCCAGCTTCTTTGCTTTCTCGAGCTTTGAGTGTGACGAAGAAGTAACAATGGTCTTCAGGCCGGCCGCATGAGCGATTTGTAGACCCGCAATCGAAACACCTCCAGTGCCTTGCAAAAGGACCGTTTCACCGCCATTGGCCGGCTGCCCCATCGGACGCATCCCATTGATGCTCATCCAGGCGGTCACGGATGCGATTGGGAGGCATGATGCCTGCTCGTCGGAAAGGTAGTCAGGGACGGCAACTAGAGACTCTGCGGAAAAGCACCTGTACTGCGCGAGGACGCCTGGCAAGGGCTTGCCAAGGCCGCTGGACATGTCCTTCTCCTTGACTTGACCCGACAAGTGCGACTGATTAAAGATGCTCATAACGCGCTGGCCAACTTTCCAGGACGAAGATCCGCCATCCTCAATGGTGCCGCAGGCGTCGCTGCAGGGCACAAGCTCTTCGGCTTGTCCGACCGACTTGTGGCTAGAGATAAGGATCAGTATGTCTCTTGGAGGAATGGACTGTGCTCGGTGTTTGCCATGGAAGATGCTTATCGCGGATGCAACAGCGGGTTTGTCCCGTCTGTTTTCAAATCGCGGACATCTCTCCACTGAAACAAGAATTGCCCACGTAGTTCACGTACTGGTTGTACAATCCCATGCACACTGTGTGTCTCTGTCAGTAGAGCCCGGCGAGCGTTGAGGAAGGAGAGGGAATTCGTGCCTTCGGTGTCGCGGTAGTTCAAGGAGACAGCGTTGATCTTGACGAGCACCTCGCCCTCCTTGGGCACCGGCTTCTCTGCCGTGGTGAACTTGAGGTTGTCGAGGCCGTCCTCGCGCGTGGTCCAGACTTTGATGGCCATGTTGATGATGAGCCGTCCGTTTCTGTGTTGCAGACCGTTCGAATGTGTATAGACACGCGTGGTTCAGGAGATGTTAACCAGGAGAAGAGTCTTTCCGCACCTGCCTCTCCGCAACGTAAAAGAGTGCGAACCGCATCGTCTCATGACGTTTGGGCGGCATTATTATTAATGGTGGCCTATCAATCTGCCGGCCAAGCGCTGATGATGAAGTTGTTGCGAACAACCGCGAGGTATCCCCGTGGCGGACAGGGCGACTGATCCGCGCCGTGGTTGTTGCCTCAGGCATGAACTCGACTTGCGTCATCTCGCGGAGCCTCGACGGATCTGATGCGTGAGGTGATGTGTATAGCACAGCTCTTGGACATGGATTACGATTTTCCAACATACTGCACCGACGACTCCTTTCTTCACGTGCATTGGATATTTTGGAAGGCAATCAGCTTCCTGCCACTGGATAGGCTGAGAAGGAGCGACGAGATGGAGCAAGAGCGGTGATATCAGCACGCGACTGGCACATGCATGATTATCCTGGCTGAGAGCCAAACACCAAACTCGAAGATGGACATCACAGCGGCGGCATCCTCAGTCGGTTCCAACATATTTGCTGTCTCGTCGATTCTGGCAATCGCCTTGCTGGCCCTGCTCGTCATTCGCCATTACCTTCCTCTGCGATCCACGCCGGCTTACCTTCTCGTCCCCGTCTTCCTCGCCCTCGCACTGCCTTCGAGCATCATCATACTCGTGCCGATCGACCTCGCCTCCGCCCAGCGCGACGAAACGACCAGAACAAGAGCCGTGTGGCTGCCCGAGCGCGTCATCCTGGTGACTTGGCGGATCACATATTGGCTCACCTTCTGCCTTACCTGGTTTATTCTTCCCTTGTTGGGCGAGTACTGCGATTCGGGATACCGAGACACAAAGACCCGTGTACTATACTCTTTTCGAACAAACCTACGCTACCAGCTGATCGTTCTGGGCTCTGGTCTTGTCGGTCTTGTCTACATCATTATCCAAAATGGCTTCAACGCGGCCAGCCTTAAGGGTCTGGTCATGGCTTTGGCGTACGCGTGGGGATTGATTTTGGCTATCGGTTTGATGGGACATGGGCTGGTAGCTTTGCCGCGGCGCATATACCGAAATGCAAGCGTGAGTGGAAGATTAAGGGGCCTGCAGGCAAGTGCACCCAAAATAAAAGACAGCCTGGACGACGCAACGGACAAGTTGGATGAGCTAGAGCGGACCGTTGTTCAGTTGAAGAGGCATAAAGGCGCAGCCTCGCGTGAGCAGAGCGAATGGATCGATGAGCTCGTGGAAACGTCCAATGTGCCCGATTCGAGACCAGGCATGAGTTCTGCCATTCAAGCGACCAACCCAAGCATTCCAGCTGTTGTAACAGATCGCTATCTGGCAGACTTGACGCGCAAGCTCAAACGTGCTCGACATCGAAAAGCTCGCTTTGTCAACGAATGGTCAAATCTGTGTCAGCGAGCTCAGGACACACAGACCATCCTCGATTCGGCCTCTTCGAAGAAGCTCGACTTTGGCCAACGACGACCAGGCGACGGCGCCTTGCTTGGAGGCTTCACTCTACTCACTCCATCACTGCGGTACTATCTACACATGAATGCAATACCGTATTTGCGCATGGGATTGGCTGCTGTACTCGCCGTGGCATCCGTGTTGATTGTCTGGAGCGAGACTGTCAAATCCTTCGCACCCAAGTTATCGGTCATTGGCCTGACTGTCGTCCATCATGCGGACTCTGAGACTGGTGGCAAGATCAACTTCGGAGGCCAGCTTATAGCAGCAGCGTGGCTTCTCTACATGGACACAAGCGCGCTCTATGCAATCAGTGATGTGAAAGTCTGGGGCAATCGAGCGCTTGTCAGGCGTCAAACATATGCCGAGAGCGCGTGCTGGTACAGCTTACAAGTCGCCAAGCTGACGGTACCACTTTCATACAACTTCATCACGATGACAACGCCCTCTGTCTACCAAGAGACTGGCTTCTATCAATTCCTCGGAAAGCTGATCAACCTGTTTCCACTTGGCCAAGGGTTTAGTAGGTTCTTTCCATGCTTCCTGCTGATCCCAATGTTGGCGACGCTCTTCAACCTCTATGGGAAAGCGAAGAACGTTTTCGGATTCGGAGTTCTGGAGGATGATAGCGAAGAAAATCCCTCTGGCTTTGGCACTGGTGGCTGGCGGGAGGGCAGAGCCTTGATCGATCGAGAGCTGCAGTCTAGCGGCGCCGGAGGAGGCAACGTTGGTCTTTCAGAAAGAGGCGCTTCCTTAGATCTGGAAAGAGGTACTTCCACGCCGCCTGTGCAACGCTCGAATGCACGCGAAGCTGCGCGCCCAGGCCCCTTCAGAGATGAAGGCATCAGAGATGCTAATCGGCAGTTCAATTCAATCACAAACCAAGCGCCTCCTGACGAAGACGATGGGCCGCGTCATTTCTACCAAGATCTTGGTGAGAGACTTCGTAATACCTTCGATACTGCCGAACAGCCGGAATGGATGAGAAACATTGGCAGCGCATTCAAGACTCCCAAGTGGATGCAAAACGACCAAAGGGATGACACAGGAGGGTCAGCATTGTCAAGATGGTTTGGAGGCCGCGCCGAAGACGGCAGGGTCAGGCTATAGATATCACACTTGTAATAAGAGAACTACGTTTACATTTCATGATCTCAAAACGTTGAAACTTCATTGCTTCTTGCCGACTCTGTAAGCGCTTCTGAGCTTTGGCACAGCGAGGGTCCAGCCTTCCCCACAATGTGCAGGTCCGGTTGTCGGCAATGATGGATCAATGTCCAGACCTCATCCCGCCATGGACATGTATTCGTACCCATAACACCGACAACCGGCAAGATGAGTGCGCCAAAGAATAGCCCCGAGGCGCTATGGGTTCCTCGCAAAGCTGGAAAGACTCCCATGGACCAGTACAGGCGCCACGTCAATCAAAAATACTCTCTCAATCTCCAAGATACCAAGCAGCTGCAAAAATGGAGCGTCCAAGATCCTCAGAACTTTTGGATTGACTTGTACACATGGCTTAAGCTTGTGCCCGCATTACCAAAAGACCTGAAGCAAGCATATGATCCGAAGGTGCCCATGAGCTCCAATCCGAAATGGTTCCCAGGCTTGAAGTTCAACTACGCTGAGAACGCTCTGTTCTCGAATCCGGATGAGGATGCGATCGCCCTGGTCGGGCTTCGTGATGATACGGATCTGAGCGCGAGCGATGGAAAGATGATGACTTGGAAGGAGTTTCGAGAACTGGTGCGGTTGACTGCTAGTGCTTTGCGACACAGCGGCGTCAAGCAGGGCGACCGAGTTGCAGCGCTGGTTGCGACGTCTATCTGGGCCATGGTGCTGTTTCATGCGAGTGCAAGCATGGGTGCAATATTCACCTGTATCAGTCCAGACCTAGGACTGGAAGGTTGTGTGTCGCGGCTGCAACAGGTACCGTAACAACTTCGATGAACTCATGTGAAGTTGATAGCTAACAGTGGTGTATACAGGTCACGCCCAAGATACTGTTCGCAGACTCCCACACTGTCTACAAGGGCAAAACAGTCGCGACAGCCTCGAAAATCAGCAACATCATGCGACGATTGGAACCCCAACCGCAGCTCTATATCGTGCCTGTGGAGCAGACCCATGGCAGCAATTTCAAGACAATCGACGATTTTCTTCGCAAGGCAGATCCATCTGAGGAACTCACTTTCACCCGAGTACCGTTCAGCTACCCTCTTATGATATGCTATTCATCTGGGACCACTGGTAAGCTATCATGGTTTTACCTGTTCATTCTGACACTTCATATTCAGGGGCACCCAAATGTATCGTCCATCACCATGGCCTCATCATCCAGCTCAAGAAGATCGCAGTTGTACACAACTCAACAACGCCTCAAGATGTGATTTTGCAATACTCGTCAACATCATGGGTGGTGTTCTATGTCATGTGCGGCTACTTCGCCAGCGGCGCTAGTGAGTATGAGTCGGATACAGCGCAAGAAGAGAGACTGACGCTTGCAAGAAACAATCTTGTACAATGGCAGCCCAATGTATCCCGACACAAAGCAGCTCCTCAGGATCGCGAGCAAGTACGGCGTGACATACTTCGGCACTTCGCCTCGTTACTTGCTCGAGGTCGAAATGTCGAAGGTAATACCGAAGGAAGACTTCGATCTGTCCTCGCTACGAATCGTCTACACGACAGGGGCAACTCTTTCGGCTGAGCAATATCGCTGGTTTTATCGAGCCTTTCCACCGCATGTCCACCTTTGCAACACAGCCGGAGGTACGGACACATCCACTTCTCTGATCGCCGCCGATCCAGCAGGCCCGATACACGCCGGAGAGATGCAGATCTTCGCCTTGGGAATGGATGTCGACATCGCAGATCCTGAAACTGGCAATCCGATATTAGAAAGTGGCGAATCAGGGGAGATGGTCGTGCGGAAACCGTTCCCTAGTATGCCTGCTTTCTTTTGGGGAGACGATGATGGGTCGAAGTACAGGTCGTCGTATTTTGAGAGGTTTGACAACATTGATGTCTGGGCACAGCATGACTGGTTACAATGCAATCCGCAGACTGGAGGCTTGATTATGCATGGGCGTAGTGACGGTGTGCTCAATCCGTCGGGCGTTCGCTTTGGCTCCGGCGAGGTACGTTCTCCTATCTTCCAATGATGAAAGCGAAGTAAAGCTGACTGCTCTCTAGATCTATTCAATCGTAGAGGCGCCACCCTTCACAGAAGACATCTCGAATAGTCTTTGTGTTGGCCGCAGACGACCGCAAGATAGGGACGAAGATGTCTTCCTTTTCGTGGTGATGAACCCCGGCCACGCTTTCACCCAAAAGCTTTCCGACTCCATCAAGCAAGCCATCAAGACAGGTTTATCTCCGCGACATGTGCCCAGATTTGTTCTAGAAGGTTTGTGCTCCAATGGACTTGCTTTGATTGCTTTGAGACTGTGGCTGATCCTCAAGCAGTACCTGAAATCCCCACGACGATCAACGGGAAGAAGGTAGAGTCCGCTGTCAAGCAGACCATAAGTGGTAAAGACATCAAGCCGAGCAACACAGTCTCGAATCCGGATTCGATAGCTTATTTCCAGCGATTTAGAGGCTTAGAACGCGAACCTAGGAGCGCCAAATTGTAATGGCTCTTCTCCAGGAGCAAAGACAAATCCTATTCACCTAGGGAGAATCGACTTCCGACATCAGCGCCGTCTATATGGCTCACGGCTGCCTTCAGAGCGATCCCTGCGACGCTCGCGGTCACGTTTCTCTCGTGGACCGTCGTCACTGGACCGTGAATCCTCTCGATGAGACATTCGCTTTTTTCGGCTTCGGTCCTCATCGGAGGCAGGAGTACGTGAACGGTCCCCTCTTGAGTGACGATCTTCGCCTCTGCGGCCGTTCTCACCACGCTCGGACCTGTGCGTTCTGTGAGATCGATCTTTGCGATCTCCTCCCTCTTCCTCATCTCGCTCTCTCCTCGAACGATGTCGCTCTCTCCTGCGGTCACGGTCGTCGTCTTCGTCATCTTTTCGCGACCGATGATGCCTGTGCCTGTGCTTGCGCTGACTATCGTGTCTTCGGTCTTTGTCTCGCTTCTTCGACTTATCCAGAGCTTTCAATGCTTCGGCAACCTCATCGCGCTTTTGCTGAACCAGGTACTCCTTCATTGGATCGTCATCCTCGTGCTCTTTCAGCAGCTTGGCCAGCTCCACTTCTTCTTTGAGGAGAGGCCTCTCCTCCTCGCTCTCGCTCTCTGTTCGGCGGCGCTTCCTCCGCTCATCACCTTCTCTATCCGTCTCGTCTCCTTCGTCTGCCGCCTCTTCTTCAAGACCTAAGCCTTCGATTTCTCCCTCCTTCTTCTTGTAGCGCGTGTGATCAACGCTGAGCACGCGACCCATGACTCCAGCTCCGCTCAAGTTATCCACCGCAAGGTCACAACTTCTCTGGTCCTCATACTTCAAGAAGCAAAAGCCTTTGCTCTTCCCTGTCTCTTTATCGCGGACCAGATTGATGTGCACTGGGTTACCATACTGGCTGAAGATTGTGAGAATGTCGCCCTCACTGAGCTCGAAAGGAAGTCCGCCGATATAGATGTAGGCCGTGTCGCGGTAATCGGTATGCCATGAGGCGTTTGGCGGCACGACTTTGTCAAGCTCGGCCTGATTGAGGCGCTCGATCTGGCGTACCGACTGCATGATCTGCGGTGCCTGACGCTGGTGTCGGACTTCTTTGTCTGAAATTTGGAAGTCGTTCAGGTGGAAGCTCTGAGCAAGGTTCAGTTTACATTTAGACTTTCGGCGCGCTGCACGTGGCAGCGGGGAATGACATGTTGGTTGCAGATCACGCTTGCCAGCTCCGGATCCATCAAGGCACCTACCCTCTACCAAGACTGTTTCTCTTTTAGATCACAAGACGACACATTCTGGACCTAGACTTTACTCTTCTCACCGCTCTAGGATTTGGACTTCTCCTCTCTTGGATCACGCGAACAACGAGCACAACCGAGCGATGTTATAGCACCACAATGGCGCCAGCGCTACAGATCTCCATCCCGACTACGTCCACAGCAACGCCTGCGGACAGCAAACCCTACACCGTCTACCACATCGTCCTACAGCTACCTTTGCGGAAACACGAGATCAAGAAACGGTATACAGACTTTGTCACACTCAACGCCGATCTTATCTCCCAGACGGGACAGCAACCTCCGGCGAGCATACCCCCGAAATCATGGATCAGAAGAACAGTGAACAACGAGGGACTTACTGAAGAGAGGAGAAAGGCACTGGAGACATATGTCAAAGCAATAATAGAGTCGGACGATGCTCGCTGGCGGAGCAGTAGCGCGTGGAGGAGCTTCCTCAACCTTCCAAGCGGTGTGTCGACGGCGACTTCGAATGGGACATTACCGCAAAACCGGCCGGGAAGCTCTAGCGGAGCAATCACGGACCCAAACCAGTGGCTGGATGTGCACGCAGGTCTGAAATCACAGATTCAGAGCGCGAGGCAGCTGTTGAAGCAGCGAGAGGCGGCAACTACAGCACAGTCTCAGCATTCGTCAGCTGCGGACGCGAAAGCGAGTCTAGTACGCGCAGCAACGTCAATTGCACAGCTCGAGGATGGGCTGAAAGCCATTTCAGCTGCAAGCAAGGGTGACGACGCTGGATGGGGTGGCGCCAAAAAGCTCGGAGAAGGAGAATTGCGACGCAGAAGAGACCTGATAGGCGCGGCGAAGAAGGAAGTTGAGGGGCTCGAGGGTGTTTTGAGAAGCATGGCGACCAAAACAGCGACGGCATCGAGCAGTGTCAATAAGAACGCGACTGCGACCGATGGTGACAAAGCGGCTCTGTGGCAAGGCACATCAGCAGCAAAGCCTGGCGGCCGCGTACTGGGCGGACCACTCAAGGAGACCGAGCGAACGCGCGAGCTAGACAACTCAGGCGTTCTGCAACTGCAAAAGCAAATCATGCAGGAACAAGACGAAGACGTGCTCTCACTTGGCAAGACGGTGGCCAAGCTCAAGGACATGGGCATGATGATCAACGAGGAGCTGGTGGTGCAGAACGAAATGCTTGGCCTGGTGGAACAGGACTCTGACAGGTTGCAAGGCAAGATCGACGTGGCCAAGGGTCGCATCAAGAAGATCAGCTAAGATACCAGACCGTTCGTTTTGACTAGGAGAGTGATGACAGCCGATCTGTATCTGTAGATTGTATCTCTTGATACCTGCTGTATGGAAGCGTTCGAGCGAGCGGCGGGCCGATGCAATGCAAGCGTACGCTGGAGGCGGTATGATGGGACAGTGAGATGGGACGCATTGAGTCGAAGGTCCCTTTGATTGACAAAGCCATGCTGTCCTGCAACTACTCATGCTCAACGACAAACCCATGCAAGCAACCGTTTCTTGCATGGAAGGGGTTTGCAGCAAAAACGCCAACACAATCGCTCCTTCCTTCCGACGCCCGCGCTTGCCTTGTTTCACGCGATCTGAGCAAACACAACCGTGCGCTTGGTGCCTGTTGATAAGACACACTACAACTCTGCGTTTCATCTTCCTCACAATCATCTCCACAGCACGCACGATTCACATCGCCAACTATGGGTGCCTGGGGCCTCGGACTGTTCCAGTCGGACCATGATCTCGACATCATCTTTGAGCTCGACGGCGAGGCCAGGATGCTTGTCCACGACGTGGCGATCCGCGCCTTGCAAAAGGGCAAAATCATGGACCGACTCAGGAAGGCAGCTGAGACCGAACAAGCTTCCAAAGCTACGGCAACTGCAGCTAATGAGGACCATGAGGCTGAAGATGAGGAAGTGGGCGAAGAGCAGTTTGGCGACGAGCCGGACTGGGCTATGAAGAAGATGCTTAGAGCCACTGCCGTCGAGATCCTCGCGATGACTTCTCGAATCGCGCAGGGTCTGCCAGTGCAGGAGACCGACATGTTCGACGTGGCACGCGGCGAGGACGCAACGGATGCTTTCATTCGACACGAGTTCCATCATTCGCTGTACGCCAAAGACTGCTCGCGCCCAGCTCACGTGCGCCGCCTCCTGGAGCAGGAGCCCAACCTCATCACCGACGGGCAAAGCATGGTCAAGGAGCTGATTGAGAAGTACGAGAAGGCGATGGAGAAAGAACAGATGCTCCGCAACCCGTACGGCGCTGGATACAAACTAGTCATTCTCGGAGCCTGCTTCATATCGCTTGGTTGCACCCTCCCCGATTCTTTCAAGTCGACTCTCAAGAGGATCTATCCCGAAGTCGGCCTTATGCGCGACGCTCAGAAGCAGATGAAGAAGGCGCTTGGAGATGGTCCACGAGGATATAAGAACGGCCAGCCATACGACTTCGGCTCCCTCGATTGCAATGAGACTCAACACAGCGGCGGCTCGAAAGCCCAGGATCGCATGTATCCCGACTCGCGCCTCATCAATTGTCCAGCTCCGAACGACTTCGCCCCAGCTGAAGTATTGGAGAGCCTCAACGATGACCTGAAGGAGCGCCTTCGCGTCGAGAACAACTCCATCAAGGCTCTTGCTGGGGAGAAGATCCTGAACTGTGCACAGTGCAACACCACTCATGGTGCCGACGACGCTGCACTGCTCTGCTGCGGCAAATGCAAGAGAGTCAAGTATTGCGGCCGCGAATGTCAACGTTCGGACTGGGTCTCGCACAAGGTAATCTGCGCGCCTTTGGCCCGCGGTCTGGGAAAGGGTCAGATGTTCATCGGCAATCGCGATCCGTACTTTACTGCCCCTGGCTGGAAGGTGTGTTGCTTCAAGGGCTAAAGCCTGTCAATATGATATCGACTGAGAAACTGACCATTGCATAGGATCGCCTGTGTGCGCCAGCTCCTGAGAAATTGGAGGCGACGAGGAGGATCGATCCAGTGACGGCAGATCTGATGGTGAGAGCCCAGCTCGAGCTGGAGAAGGGAAAGAAGCGCGATGCACGTGAGTCGAAGCGCACTGTCAAGGAGCGCGATCCATCTGCGCCGCAGTGCATTGTCGCTTGAGCTTTGGATCCGCTTGATATCAATGTTGATGCCGTCGCGCTTGGATGTCGAATGGTCGGCCGAATGAGTGGACGAGTGACTGACAACATTGAGGCCATGGCGAGACATGACAGTCCGAAGTAGTAAGCCCAGAACTAGTATGTCCAGACGTATGCAAGTGATCCTTTCAACCAGTATTCCCACCACAGACTTTCTCAATCTCTCCAACCAGATCCTGAATCCGATACGGCTTAGTCGTGATAGCATCCATGCCCGCCTCTAACGCAGCCGTAGCATGCTCGCTCCTGGCATTGGCGGTCACGGCAATGACAGGCAGCCTCACACGATCCTCTTTGCTGCCCTCTTCGAAAGCGCGTATTCGCTGCACGCAAGATATGCCATCCATCACAGGCATCTCCAAGTCAAGCAAGACGACATCGAACGGCCTGTCAACAGAGCGCGGAGAAGAGAGACGACAGCTCATCTGCAGCACATCCAGCGCTTCTTCTCCGTGAAGGGCTACGTCGACCTCGTATCCTCGTTTTCGTAGCTGGTTTGCGAGGACTTTCTGGTTGATGAGATTGTCCTCAACGACCAAGACCTTTCGTGCGGTGGGTTTGTCCTGTTGGGGTTGCTGCTGCTGTTGCTGGGCACGCGTAACTCCATGTCCATGAAGCGGCTGGAGAGGAGAAAGAGCTGGAGATGGCGCAGTGACTGCAGCTGCCAGGGGCGAGTCCAAACTCGCCACGGAACTACGCAAGCGTGTCGGTATCTCGATCGAAGCCTGTCTCAATGGCGGAGGGATCGTGGCTGGTGCAACGGTTCTCTTTGCCTGCACAGAGAATACAAACGTGCTTCCAATTCCCGGCTTAGAAGCGACACCGATTCTTCCGCCTTGCAGTTCTGTCAAGTCTCGGGAGATGAAGAGTCCCAGCCCACTTCCACCGTACTTGCTTTCGGTCTTCGGATTAGCCTGTGCAAAGCGTTCGAAGAGACTTGCTTTTTCTTCGGGCTCTAGCCCTGGCCCAGTATCTTCAACAGATATTACGACATACACTGAAGGCTGACTGTTGAACGGCTCGCCAAAATCGACCGGTTTTGGAGTCTGTCGAGGCAGAACACATTGCACGGCGCTGTTGCTCTCACAGGGAGATGTGGTCGTCGCGCTCAGCCGTACAGCAACTTTGCGCTGAGGTCGTGGCTTGACCACTTTGATAGCGTTGGTGACAATGTTTACGAGCACTTGCACGAGTCTGTTCGGGTCGAAGAGCAGCCAGTCGATCTCCATCTCCTGAATTGACGGATCCTCAATGAATGCCAGCTCGATTGAGCTTGCCCGAAGTTCGTTTTGGAAGATCTTCAAAGCGCTTTCCACAGTATCACGAGGCCGAGAGGGCTTCGGACTGATCTCCACCAACCGAGAGTCGAGTTTGCTGAGTGTCAAGACATCACCAACGATGTTCTTGATATGCTGCGTGCAGTAGGAAATGGTCGAAGCGTTTTCGAGAATGTTGGACGACATCTCTACATCTTTCCCACAGCGGAGATATTCAACATTCTCAACGATGTCGTCAGTGCAATGGACCATCGCCGATAGAGGGTTGCGAATCTCGTGCGAGATCATATCGATGAACCGCTCTTTTTGTTGCTTCATTTCCATCGCCTCAGCCATGCGCATGCGTAGGAACTCTTCCGCGTTCTTGTGCGTGGTAATATCAATGATCCAGCACATGATGTGTTGCTCACGCTCATTCTCGCGGTATGCAGAGACCAGAACCCAGGCAGGAGAAGGTGCGCCAGGAGCTTCGCTGGGACTGACTGCAGGCCTGCCAGCCCATTTCTTTAAGCGACACTCAAACGTGAATGATTCTTCTCGAAAAGCTCCCAGATCAAAGTATCCCTGAACTTTTGCGACGTCGTCAGGGTGGACATAGTCGAGGAAAGACTTCGACTCTAGCGATTGAGAGGTGACATCGTAGTAGGCTTTGTTTGCCCATTCGAGCTCATACGACTTCGAATCAAGAGCTGCAATTCCGACGGGTGCCCGATCAGCAAACGCTTCGTATCTGGCCTCATTTTCTTCAATCTGCTGTGTCGCTTTCCACAATTCCTCACAATGGCAACTGCGTCCCGTGAAGTGCTGGTCCAGTTGTTTGATCTTTTTGGTTGCTTGTGTAGTCGTATGTTCGATCGCGCTCTTGAACGCCCTCTCAAACTCTCGTGCAGCTGACTTCCTCCTCTCCCTCCGCGGCAAAGCCCTGTTCTCCTCGTCCACCGTCACCAGGCTTCCTGCAACCATCCCGTCCTCGCCAATGATCGGAACAAACTTCCAAGCATATGTCTTCTCTTCCACAAAGCCTAAGCGATCCTGCCGTACCCGTTGGTTCCTTATGACTTCGGTGATCCCGCTTGCGTGTTGTCTCTTCCAGATACTATCGATTTCGGGACACAACTCCAAGAGCTGGCCTTCCACGAGGTGACCTTGCAAGGTAGGATGCTTGCTGCCAATCAGATTCGCAAATGGTTCGTTGTAGACGATTGCCGTGCTCTCGAGAGGTCCGTACAAGACTGCCGAAGGAGAAAGGTCTGCGATTGAGAGTAGCACCATCTGGCGAAGAGAAGTCGGCCATTCTGCCATGGAGCCCAAAGGCGAGCTCTTCCAGTCGACATGCTCGCGAGTAGCTCTCTGGAAGTCGTTCGGTGTGCATGGAGATTGATCGATGGTCCAGTCGAACTTGCGCATAGAGTTAGAACGTCGCTTGACAATGCTCACCATTGTAGGTCTTCCTAGCAGACGGTCAATAGAGTGAGAGGAGGGAAGTCAGAAGCAAACAGCTGAAGCATGGTGAGCAGGTGAGCAAGTGAGCAAGCGGGCCCAGGCTCTTCTATTGCTTGGGCTGAGAAGAGAGATAGTGCCGGGGCAGTGCAAGGGCAGCGATCGAACATCAGCAGCGAAAGGCAAGTTACTGGATGCGGTACAGAACACGACGGGGATTAGGGTCAGGGCGCAGGAACGTCCGGGAGCGTGGGAGCAGGCAGGGTGCGCCGATCACCGTTGAGCTGAAGGTGATAAAAATTATTTTTGAGGCGGTGATTGGAAGGACCGGTATGACAGCCATCGTCAGCAAGAATGCGTGGTCTTAACAGCGCAAAGTCTCATGAAACAGGATATTAATGTTTCTTGCGGAGCCGTGGTACGAGACAGCTGGCAGAGTTATTAGCAGCATCGAAGAGAAGTAAAGGATCGGAGCGAGTCAATGTTCCAAGATGGGCTTCCTTGCGCGGCCAGGATTGCTACGCTTGCTGCGCTTGACACGGCGGACAGCGGAAAGCTGCCGACGAACCATGCGCAGGTCAGCGCCGAGTGCGGACGGAGGAGCCAGGCAAGCACCAAGTGGCCAAGTAACTTATTACTAGGCAGTCCAGTTCCATGCGTGAATGTACAGAAAGCACCCGATGTTCGGTACGTGTAGTTACTTCTCGCGTTGGAAGACGGCAGGAAGGGCATGTACTGTAACCCGCTGGCCATGGCAAGCTTCAGCTGTGTCCGGCGAGTGCGGCCCAATGATATCGTCGAAGGGCGAAATGAGGAGGACTCTGTCGCATCAGGCATCCATCTTTTGAGTCCATCGTGCAGAATCCGCGGCCATCCACGCGAGGCTGACACGTCGTACAATGGAAGACGTTCCTGAGGATGAGCCACAACAGAGCGTCGTCGTCTGCATGTGATTTCCAGGCAGCACCGAACAGCAGCTTCCTGGACACCAAGGCGGTGGTATGAGACAACAACTCAGGAGTCGCCGTAGCGCACACTGCATCGCGCGATATCGATTGGGGCCAGGTCGGTTTCGTGCTGCGGATTGCGAGCGTCAGGCAGACAAGAAAAGGAAAGGGCACGAAAAAGACAGGGCATTGCTCGGATTCGGACTCCGGCGAAACATCGAGACGCCATGCCTCCTCCTTGCTGTCCACTACATATCAACGAATGTTACACAACGACAGCACTTTTGATCAACGCCATCTCCAATCATGCCTTTGATTCAACAGTATCGGGCTTTCCCTCATGGACGCCATCAATCTCAGCCAGCACGGCCACTTCTGTCGCGTATTTTGGCGCCAAACCCCTACTGAGACAACACAACCAGCATCGGACTCTCCCAAACCAGCCCAGGTAGTCAGGAAGAATGCCTCCTACGACTCGGCAAAGCGAGCACTCACTTCTCTTGCTTTGCTTTACCTGCCGGCGCACACGTATTTCCAATGCCGTCACGTCCAGGCCGCGCTCAAGGCAAACAGGGAAATCCTTATCTAGACCACAACCAAATTCTGGGGCAAAGTAGTTGCGTTCCTGGGCCTGCAGTCCAAAGTCGCAGAATTGATAAAGGAAGAACCCTTCCACAAAGAACTGGAGAAGGTGATGCCTTACTTAGCATGGAGTCCCACCCCAGGCACCAGTCGCCCATGGACCATCGTAACCTACGCATTTGTTCACATCACTAGTGGCCATCTGCTCAGCAACATGTTCACCCTATGCTGTCTGACGCCGACATGCTCTGACATTCCCGGAATGAATGCCCTACACATCATCGCGACTGTAGTCGGTACGAGTATCTCCGGATGTGCTGCTATAGCATTGGAGACGTACCTCTCCCCTTCTCTGTTCAGCCACAGGGCAACATATTCAATCGGAGCTAGCGCTATCAATTCCGGTCTCACAGTCCTGGCAGCTCTTGCTCTGCCGGGAGAGAAGAGCGGTGTCTGCTTGGGCCAGGCCGTGGACTTGAAATTCGCCAATTGGCTCTTGGCGGCGATGGCGATTACTTCAGACGTCGGGTCTCTTGCCGCGAAGCACTTTACTGAGCAAGGTCAGCGTCGAAAGCCGTACCATGGATTCCTCAGATCGGTCACAGCGCTCATTTGGGTGGAGCAGCATTCGCGGCTGTGTATTACTGCCTGTCATTGCGCAGGTATCGGATTCGCGATGACGAGATGGGTGCGATTGACGACGCAGCACCAGAGATGATCAAGAGTGAAGAGAAAAAGCTGTCTGTCCAAGGAAGAGAGGACTATAGAGAGGACGATAGAGAGGGCGATCTGGAGGCATGTAGACATCTTGAGAATGCGGCATAATGTGAAGTCAGTCGTGTCAGTATACATGAAGGAACCGATCTGAAACAGCGAACCAAGTGAAGGAACACTTATTAGAAGGCCGTCGTGACAGATTGGCAGGTGTAGAGGCAATCTGCGACAGACAACGTCATCTCCAACCAGTCGAGCGAGGGGTACTAAATAGAAACAGTCATAGATAAAGAGCCAAACAGAACCAGACCTGAGACCAGACCTTTTGAAAAGCATTACTTTCATCTCGCAAGCTCTACCGCTCGCTCATTCGACTCTCGCCGTCCGACTTTGGAAATAGGTACATGAAACACAGAAACCGCTGGGCTGAGCTAGCCATGGAATCAGAACAGAAGAAAGGAAAAGAAAAGGACAGAAAGCAGCCCCAAAACCAAAGCCTTCCCGTGGTGAATCTTCCAGAAAAAGCCCCGCTAGAACTCCCGTCGCCCATCCATCCCATTCCCATCGTCTATAGAGAACCCAATCTCCATGTCGCTCACGCGCCGCGCCTTCCCATGTCCGTCTCCAAAACCAAGTATGTGAATCAGTCTTAAGAACAATCAGTGTCGAGAAGAGGATGTTGAGTGTCGCAGAAGTCGCACCAGAGAAGAAGAAGGATATCGCTGGTCTTCTTTCTTCTCTTTGAATGGTTCGATCTGCCATCCGTCTTCGAGTTGTGTGTCGTCGTAGTGTCGTTGCCGCAGCAGTCGCAGCAGTATCAGTGTCAGGAACGCAAGCAGCAGCAAGAAAAGCAGTCCGTGGTATATCCGCTCGTAAAACTCCAGTCGCAGAGAGCAATGGCCAGATGCTGTGCCATATCGTAATCGTGAGGAATGTCCAGTTCATCTATTCGAGAAGCAAAGCAAAGGTCGTGAGCTTTTGTGGTGAATCGCAGCATGTTCAAGGCTTTTTCTTAAGCGATGAAATCGCCCTTGACAACACATACGACTGGTGTCGCGCATGCACACCGAGAAATTCGGTAGTCGCGACACGTTGAAGACGATCTCGGTCTGGATTGATGAGAAGCTTTAGTATTCGGTGAGGTTCACTGCGGCTCATCATCGATTTTGGAACCCATTGCCCTCGGTCTTCAGCACCGGGGTTGGCGGAAGGCCTTGGGCGGGAGCAGCTGTTTGCTGTCCCTGCACTGGGGTACCTTGGTTCTGAGGAACCTGACCCTGTGGCACCTGGCCGTGGTGAGCCTGAGCTGCTTGTTGGCGTTGCTGCTGGGGTTGGCCAGGCAGCTGATGTGGCATGGCCGGACGCGGAGTTTGCGAAGGACCTTGGCGTGGTGGAGGGTTGTAGTTCTTCAGATCGTTCTCCGAAACACCCAGACGGTTCAGCACCACGTTGGTGCCACGCATGAGCGACTCCAGATAGCAAGCGATCTCTTGGAGACACTCAGAGCGCGACAGGCCAGACTTGCCGCTAGCCAAGCATGGCACCAGGCGGTTCAGATCGTCGTAACCTTGGTTGATTATGAGGCGTCGCTTCTTCTCGGACTGGATGTGATTGTCCCTCTTCTGCGCATCGGAAAGCGTCTCGCGCTTATGATTTCTAAGCATTGCAGCGCGCTCCGCGTCCGCGAGCATCGGAGAAGCAGACATCTCTGGCGGGCGAGTCAGGCTCGATCTCCGACGCTTGGAAGATCCATCCGCAAAGGTCTCGTAGATGCCGTCTTCAATTTTCGTCTGAGGAGTATTCAACTGCATGGAGTTCTCGCCACTCTTGCGGCGCTTATGACCCAAGGGACCCGGCAGATCTCCGCCATTGCGTCTGTTCATGGCTGCCCAATGAGCTGCTTGTTCTTGAGGAGTTGTAAGACTTCCGTTTTGGTAGGGAGAGCGGGCGGCTTGCGCAGCCCCTGGAACACCAAGCAAGTTGCCTGCTTTGCTGTCTTGTTGAGGGGTCGCGGTAGGTGTAGAGTATGTGGCACCGCGGTACGCTGGGTCAGTTCCATATCCGAGCGGTGGTGGGCCGCCTCCTTGAGTATTGCGGTTCTGCTGAGGTGGTTGAAAGTGAGGCGGCCGGTTTGGTGGTGGACCTCCGTAGCCTGACTGAGGAGTGCTGTTGGGAGGGTAGATTGGAGCCTGTCCTTGCATGTTGCGAGGGGTAGCGCCAGCCGCATGTGGCGACGATTGAGCTTGCGTCTGCCATGGAAACGTTCCAGGCGCGATCGACATACTCTGAGGGTGAGCGAAGAATTGTTGCGGAGCTTGGCCATTGGAGCCCACGACGGGGGCGTTGCCCATGCTGATGTTGAGCGGCATTTGTTGAGGCATCATGAAAGCACCCCAAGAAGCGCCTCCAAGACCGTTTGGATTCGCTTGGAAGTTACCAGAACTGGTTGCTTTAAGACTGTGAATAGTCGAAGCGGCGGTGTAGTCGTCGGCACTCAAAGCGGCTGAGCTCGGCTGACCGCTATTCCGCTGATATGCGCCTGGGGTGTGAGGGTTGATAGTGCCGGTATTGTAGTCGAAGAAAGCTCCAGCGAACAAACTCGCGTTGCCGTGAGTGGCAGGCCGTGGCTCCGCGCTTGGACTGAAGTCGAAAGGGTTGAATTCGCTTGTGATGATGCCTGGGTTGTCGAAGAAGGTAGAAAGGTAGTGGTTGTCGTTTTGGTTTAATATAGGTTGCTGATGTGAGTCCATTGACAATTGTGAGAGGTCCGAATTGTCGAACGAGAATAGGGTATTGTCTGAATTTTCCACAATAGGTCAGTATACACTCTACAATAGCACAAATCTCACTCAACACTCAACATACCTCCGACATTCATGGCTGATTGTCGTTGTTGACCACCGTGAAACGTATTGTCCCTGCCCGGGCCCGTGTCGCCGCCGGGCAGCTGGCTCTGCTCGTAATACGCCGCTGCCGCCGCCATTTTGGAAGATTTGCCTTGCGCCTCTTGTTGGTCGCTCTGTTCGCTCTGTTCGCTCATTGCCTGACGCATATAGAGCCTTTTGCACTGTGTCTTTTTCTCTTGAACGATAGGTACGTTTTGTGGCTGAGACTGATCATGGTCTCATTGCCATGTGCATGTGACGGCAGGATGCTCGCTCTTCTTCACCCTCTAGATTGGCCAGCCTCGTGATGGGGATGTGTGGAGCTCTTCGTGCACAGTACTCGATAGCGTGCGTTCTGCGGACTGCGACGGACGCGAAGAGGCGGTTTCGAGGGCGACAGCGTGCCGAGTCCAGGCTCGAAGCTTATGCGATAGATGATCAGAACGGCGGCGCTGAGATGGAAGTCTGGTGAGAGGCTTGAGACTACGACTGCGGTGGATGGAGCGATGTGGTAGGCGTCGCGGTGGGCAGGTTCAGCGTGTGGAGGAGCGAGATGCGGGAATGAATTCAACGGAGCATGTGAAAGCCCGGCTAGCGGCAGAGCAGGGACGGGGTCGGTCCGCAGTCGCACTACTTTTGTGAGGGGCCATTTCTCTTGACCGCGCTAAGACAAGACCCGTCCGTCGCTGTCGCCAATCTTCCTACTAACATCTACATTCCTACACTCCTGATCACATACTATGCCTGCTTTCTAGATCTTCCAACTACAAGAGATGCATGTGATGTTCACTGCGTCTCATGGTCAAAGTGGAGCCCTAAGTTGCGTTCTGGAGACCCACGCATGGATGTGTAAACTCAACCTCTCAGTACCAGATCCACCGCGTAGAAAGTCAACGCTCACGACGATATTGATTCTTCATGTCTATTCGCAAGTATTCAGCGTACGGGTGTTTTATTTGTCTGGAAGAGCTAAGGAAAGGTCTCGGGTCTTGCTTTGCATGTGACGCAAGGCGTGCCTTTGCGCCGAAGGGATTCGGCCGAATGATGCTGGACATAACACTTCCTGGTATCGACTTCAACATTACCTCGTTAAGCGTTCTGCTCTTGCTTTTAAATCTGGCTCAATTGATCTCGACATGCAACAAGATGCGTCTCACAAATAAAAGGAAGCACAGCCTTGTAAGACCGGTCTTCCGATCTTGCGACCATCGTTCTCTATTGCTCGAAACGAACGCCATTGTTCTCGCCTTACCCATTGGATGAGCCGCTCGTCGACTTCGCATATGCTCGAGGCGGTCAAAGTATTGATTGGCGCGAGTCTATGACTGTCCCGCGAATCCAAGGGCGCACTGCACACGGTCAAGATGGAGCGCACTGTAAGGATCGCGGAAGATACTGAGCAAGTCGCCATGCTCAGGCAACAGTTGTACGGTAAAGTCTGCGTCAGCGACGTTCTCTCTCCTCCCTATAAGTCCATCTCACGAGAGTGAAAGATTTGAAGAAAGGATGCTGGTAAGCCGTGTCGACAGCTTTCGCGCTAAGAGAGGAGCTCCATCGACGGATTGACGAAACCCCCGAGCGCAGCCAAGAACTCACCTTCTACCGCCAGCTTAGGACGCTCTGAACTTGTTCTGCGCAACACCATCCTTTCATCTAGCCCAAGATGTCAGCAGGAGGCAAATACATTATTCCCCACAACGCTACCGAGACAGAACGCCTTGATTTCCAGCACAAAGTCCTGACCCGCACGTTCCGAGGGCTGCATCGCGCACCTTTGGAAGAGGACAGAGTCCGCAGAGCTTTGGACATCGGATGCGGCACCGGAAATTGGTGCATCGACTTTGCGAGAGCATATTCCACGGCTGAGGTCGTCGGTTTCGACATCAACACCCACGGCGGCTGGGAGAATGCACCCAAAAACTGCTCTTTCATGGCGGCGGACCTCGAGCTTGAGGAAGCCTGGTCCGATCTGGGGCACTTCGACTACATCCACAGCCGTCATATCGCACCGGCCTGCCGCAACTGGCCACTTTTGCTGAAACGGTGTTTCGAGCATCTCACTCCTGGGGGTATTTTGGAGATGCAAGACTTTCGCTATCCACTCGTCGTTGAGGGCGAAGAGGATGATGCAGGCTGCAAGCTTTTAGAGTGGAGTAGGTATATGACCGCAGCCACGCGGAGGAACGGACTGGATTGTAAGTGCAACGAAAGTGCAGCCTTTAGCACATCGGTTCTCCCTGCTTACATTTCTTTCTGTCAGTCATGATAATGGATCTGTATCCAGCGCTCCTTAAACACGCCGGCTTTGTCGATGTCAACTTTGATCACTTCAAAATGTGTGTTGGTCCATGGCCCGAGGACGAGGAAGACCGCGAGCTCGGTCGCCAGCATCGTGAAAACTTCTGCGTGGGGCTGCCAAACTTCTCTGGGTTCCTGTTTCCCAAAGAGTTGGGCTGGACGCAAGCTGAGCATGACCATTTCCTTCGAGAGGTTATTGAGGAGATGAAGTCGGATCGGTATCACTCCTATTTTCCTCTGAAAAGCTGCATTGCGCGAAAGCCTGAATAATGAGGTAGTCATTACCATTACTTATTCCCAAATTTCAATCGATCATGTAGAAGCGTCAAGTCTTGCGGAGCTCCCACAGCATCCAATCATCAGCTTGCATGGCGCCTTGCATGAACGCCATACAGATTCACCGGTCGAGCAAAAGAGCCAATAGCAGCAGCCGACACGGCTCCTTCGAGGATCGAAGCGAGCCCTATGGTAGTCAGTGTGCCGGATGAAGATTGTCGAAAGTGAACAGTCGCGAGCTCCGGTCTCCAAGACGCAAGATTCGTTGGCAGCGTCATGGTCACGGCATGACATCCCTTGTTATGAGCCAGCTTCTGGTATTGCAACGCAGCGTCGCGGAGGCCAATCATCCAGTTCATTCATCTGAGACAGACCATGTCCGTCGTCACTGCGTCGAGATGATGGCACTGGTCCCGCTTGTCGCATGAACGCAAAGCTTTGAGAGAGATGTCCAACGTTGGCATGAAGAAGAAGCCGAGAGAGCCATGCAACTGCAAAAATGCGCTCGCATCTGTGGTCAAAGTCGCCTGGAGCGCCGCAGTGTTGCAGGTAACCGAAGCTCGCGAAGCGACTTATCACCCCCCTTCATCCAACGAGTACCTTCATTGCGAACGGAATGGCCGAGCAATGTTTGGCGGGAATAGCGATAGTCTCCACGGCGACGGCCGTCACAAGACCACGTCGATGCTGGCATAGACAAGGCTCCGAATGTAATTGGCCGTACGGTATCCTGTGCCGTGCTTGACAATGAGATGACATATGTAGCGAGCAGTGCCCACCCGCCCGTCTATTCGGATGCCCGTGTGTCTATCGCTCCTCGGTCTCTTCAATCGGCACTTCAAGATAATCTAGTCGTCTCATCAGTAAAATGTCCAGCAGCAACAGAGAGAGCAGTAGGAGAGCCGGCGCTCGTTCCGAGAATCCGAGGGCAGGGGGTGACAACGCATCCGGCATGCCGAGCTTCGATGCCCTGCGAAATGGACAAACCCAAAGATTGGTGTATGGCAGCGAGTGGGACAGCACTGGTGGAACACCTGATTTCCAGCAGCGATTCAATACCTCGCGATACTCCTTCCCACTATCGCAGCAGGCCGTGCCACGGTATACGCCTTCGGTTGCGTCGGACACTTCTTCAATGGCGATGACGGCGTACAGCCGAAGCTCATATGGCAGTCATTTTTCCTCATCGTCAGGCACTCCGTCCTTGATCAGCTCGTCCGGTCAGAGCACAGGGCGACCCTCAGTCGGCACAGGTCGTGCGAGCTCCATATTGGCCCCTCATCAGACACTCTTAGACGAGGATGGATGTATCGAAGAGGAGGTAGCACCAATTCAGACGCGGGGCGGGTGGTCCTGTCCGTTCAAGTTCCTGGGCTGCCACAAACCTCTGCAGGACATGCATGACTTTGATATGCATAGTCAATTCCATCTTAAGGGTCGACTTCCGAGAGCGATGTACTGTCCCTTCCAAGATTGCGCATGGTTCGCGAACACCACGTCCGGGCAAGAGACTTGGGTAGATCGTCGGCAGCATGTCCAGCAGCAGCATCCTGAAGGCGGCTCTGTGCGAGACCATGTGGATCCAGCGCTGTTAATGCACATGTGGCAGTGTAAACTCATCAGTGACGCGGAGGAGCAAGAACTTCGCAGCGCTGGCTGCCTGAGTGGGAACACCATCCCGTACATGGAGTCCGGAGGCAGACGAGCCGACCGTCGAAGAGAGAGGCGGCTCCAGTATCGCTAACTCTTTCGTGGAAACGTTCCACGGAAATCATGGCTAGCCTTTAGCCGTGGTCAATCTCCAGGGCCAGAGTTGCGTACAAAAACCGGAGAGGTAGGAGACGCCTCGATGAGAGAAGTCAAGGCTTGGCGAGTTGCCATAGGAAGAAGGCAGGCGGTGAAAGATCTGACGTTAGCAGCATTTTTGTTCTTCCGATGCAGTAACGAGTCATGAATCCTTGTTGCCTTGGGAGTCAGATGCGTGAAGAAGGCCGAAATCCTGGCGCGCTCGGAGTTCTGAGAAGGAGGGGGCAGATGGAAAGGAGTGCGAAATTGGTGTTGCCTGAGGCAGACATTCAAAACCCATGTCAACCTCCGTGCTACAGCAAATGACTGCTCGTCCCGTTTATATATCTAGGTATCATTACACATGAAGTCGTCTGTGCACATTATCCGTTAGGTCCTGTTGGTCAAGACGTGAAAAGGATGCGCACACATCGCGCTAGTTAACCGTGAGGCGCAGCAAGCGCAAAGAATAGTGAGGCCGCCCAAAGGCAACTGCCAACCAGCGAACAGAAACACCGCCAGTGTCGTTCGCCTCACCTGCAGGTACACTCATGTGCTGCACTTTTAGTACTTTTATCGCCTGTCGTGTTCGGACCTGTGTGGTCGCACTGTCGATATCGCATGTTCAGCCCTGTCCTTCCATGCACATTCCGCGATTTCCGAATCGTTGCGGGTAGATGTATCCAGGAACACGGCATCATCCAACGCTAGGATTGTCTGCCACGGGCAAGAAACGCTCTAACTTGCTAGCATCGACTATCACTACCGTCCGCCAGCTTCAAGTTCGGCGATTCGCTTCTCCCATTCTGGCACCGCTCTGAGCTGCAAGTCAAGCTCTTCCTTTTCATCTTCCAGTTTCAGTCTCGTGTCCGCGTCCAGTTGGGTGAAGACATATCCGCCCTGACCATCGAATTGCAGGATCCAACCGTGGTATCTCCAGAGAGATCGTCTATGTGAGACGGTCATCAAGGTAATGCCGAGGCGCTTCGCCTCATCGTACATTGTCTTTTCCGCCTCCGGCGTGAGCGACGACGTGCATTCGTCCAGGATTGCATACTTTGGCCTGTGGTAAAACAGTCGGGCGGCAGCTATTCGCTGCTGGAAGCCTGTGCTCAGAGCGTCTGCCCACTCATGCTCTGCATCTAGGGCACTTGCATCACTTGTAATCTGCCTGGAGCGGCTCTCAAATGGGCTATTCGCGCCGTTGTGGTCGGAAGTGGGTGCCTTGGTGTTGACTTGCTCCAATAAGGACTCGAGACCAAGACTTCGCATGATGCTGATCAAGTCCTGGTCTGTGACGCCCTTAGCTCGCATGTCCAAGAGGTTGTCTGGATACAGTATCTGCTGCCTCAAAGTTCCCTTGCTCAGGTATGGCCTTTGCGGGATGTAGAAGATATCTTCGCTCGGCGGTTTGCGAACCTTGCCGCCATACACAGGCCATAGCCCACCAAGAATGCGGAAGAGACTGCTCTTTCCACAGCCGTTGGGTCCAACGATGAGCATGTGGTCTCCGCTAGCTATGTGGAAGGACAGGGCTTTCACCAGAACATCACCGTTCGGAGAGACGATCGGCACGTCTTCGAACTTGATGTCCCCGCCTTCCACCAGCTCTCCTCGGCCTGCTAGTACTGCTGCATTTGATTCTGTCGAAGCTGAAGATACAAGCGCCTTCTCAAAGTGACCTCGCTGTATGTCGCCAATCACGTCAAGCAGCATACTGACTCGGCTCGTGTAGCCCGCTAGCTCTGATAGCTCTTTGTAAGAGAACATCAGTCGGCCAAAGGCGTCGCTCGAAGACAGAAGAAGACGCCTGTTAGTCACAAATGTCTCTGTTTTGTCTCCTGTGCTGTTTTCCCCAGGCAGAGCGGTGGGTAGTTTGAAGAATACTGGGACCGAGCAGAGCAGCAGTCCGAGAGCACCCCAGAAGTATTTGACGACGAACTCTTCCATGACGCCGTGATACAGTCTTCTGCGGAGTATACGATTGACGTGTTTGATCAGAGTGAAGTATCCCTTGTCGACCGTGTCTTTCTCAGCTTCGTGGCCATCGTACAGGGCAATTTCTTCGCTGAAGTCGATAAGGCGCGAATGTTGCGCCCTGAACTCCCCTTCAAGCCGAGCCTCTTCAGCAACGTATTTTCCAAATGGCGGCGTCAACGCCCGCATGACACTCGCACTCAATTGTACCATCAGACTCATGGCAAAAAGTCCTTCTCCGCCAACGCTTCGAGAAAGACTCCAGCTGTATATGATCAGATCCAGCAGGGGCTTGGAAAGGCTCGAGTAAAGCTCAGCCAGGCTATTGGAAAACTTTGAGACGTCGACCGTGATGAGCTGATCCGCGTTTTTGATCCGATCATCCAGGGCTGAGAGTGTGTAGAAGGTCATATTTCCAAGGTACTGATTGTGTATATGGTGCGTCAGGCGCGATCGGTACGCGAGCGAGAGCGTCGTTTGATGATACGCCAGCATCGAGTTCGTGAACGTCGCGGGAACAGCCACGATCATCCACCATACCAAGCCCTTGAGGAAAGCCTTCCCCTTTCCTCGGACCAAAGCGCTGACAAGACGTCCATCAAGCTCTGCGACGTACAGGCTTATCAACGTTCGCAGAACCAGAAACACCGAATGGCTCAGAAGCAGACGTGCCTCTTTACTCTTCCAAGTAGGTATGCATATCTTCAGAAGGCGTCCAAGATTGCGGAAGAACTCCCGATTCAGTTCCACCTTCTTCTTCTTGCCATCTTCGCCCAGTCCTTTACGCCGATTCTCCGCAGCTCTTGCAGCCGCCGCTTTCTGCTCTTTGATAGCTCCTCGAACACGATGAATCAAGGCTAGTGTCAGCGCGACATAGATGGTTCTCGAGATGCGCGTGCGATTGTTGGCGTAGAGGGTCGTCAGGTCGCTCAAGAGCTTCTTGAGAGATCGGTTGGAGACTGGCACGGACAGCGGGAGGGACTTGGTCTCCATCGTGATGATCGCGCCTTGTTTCGATGCTAACAAAACGAAGACATCGAGGCGACGAGGGAGATGGCGAGGAACTGGTCAGCAGAAAGGAGCGGCGGATGCGTGGGTAGAAGCGGTCGGACTGTGGGCAGCGGGCTTTCATGTGAAAGCAGCAACCTGGAAACCTCGGGATCTGCCCTTGCCAGGTCCGTCATGTGAACTAGCCTTTCCCATGGAGAAACGTGCGCCTCAGGCATCTATACCATCAACATCACTTCTACCAGTCTGAAGGTCGTAGCGGCCAGGGACTCCATTTGCGCAATTGAAACAATATCTGCTCCATGTCATGTCGTGTGCACAGATACTGGCAAGCGGGAAGGTAATGTCACGTGATCTGGCGACTGGGAGGCGGAAGGTGGCGAAATGCACGGGCCTTGTCGCGCTTGCCTAGAACGCGTCAACAGATTTCCCATTCTAGATCCCGTCAAGATCTCAAGACCACGTCCCGAACCCCATTCTCTTCGACAAACCACACACGCACATCTGCACGATGTCGGACGACGACCAGACACAGACTGGCTACGAGGATGGCCTCGCCGGTGGCCCCGGAGCTCCTTCACCATTGTCCGCGCTCGAGGGAACTGCAGGCCTCACGAAGCGTGACATCCAACTGTTCGTCGATGCCGGATACAACACAGTCGAGAGCATAGCGTACACGCCGAAGAAAATACTCGAGACGATCAAAGGTGTATCTGAACAGAAAGCGACCAAGGTTCTCACAGAAGGTAGGAGCAGATATCTCCTCTTGAAGCACCATGCTGACTAGTAATTGCAGCGTCGAAGCTTGTCCCAATGGGATTCACCACGGCCACAGAGATGCACCAACGACGATCAGAACTCATATCGATTACCACAGGCTCAAAGCAGCTCGACACACTACTGGCAGGCGGCATTGAGACAGGCAGCATCACAGAACTGTTTGGAGAGTTCAGAACAGGAAAGAGTCAGATTTGCCACACACTAGCTGTGACCTGCCAACTGCCGTTTGACATGGGCGGTGGAGAGGGCAAGTGCCTATACATCGACACTGAAGGCACTTTCCGACCTGTTCGTCTGCTTGCTGTGGCCGACCGGTATGGGCTCTCTGGGGAAGAGGTGTTGGACAACGTCGCATACGCGCGCGCCTACAATTCGGATCACCAGCTCCAGTTGTTGAATCAGGCGGCTCAGATGATGACGGAGACTCGGTTCTCCCTGCTCATCGTCGACAGTGCCACTTCGCTTTACCGCACCGACTTCAACGGCCGTGGCGAGTTGTCGAATCGACAGACACACCTGGCGAAATTCATGCGTACCCTTCAGCGACTTGCGGACGAATTCGGCATTGCAGTCGTCATCACCAACCAGGTTGTCGCACAGGTAGATGGAGGTCCATCCGCCATGTTCAACCCAGATCCAAAGAAGCCAATAGGCGGAAACATCATCGCCCACGCATCCACAACCCGACTGTCGTTGAAGAAGGGTAGGGGTGAGACCAGAATATGCAAGATATACGACTCGCCCTGCCTGCCCGAAGCCGACTGCATGTTCGCAATCACAGAGGCCGGCATCAACGATCCTCAGCCGAAGGATCTGGAAAGAGATTAAAGTCACTAGGGGGCATATTATGAGTAAATAATAAAGAAACGGCAGCGTTATGGCGGTATCGTCGGCTTCGTGTTTTGGAAGCATTTCTCGGCGTTTGGTTTATACCACTGGAGGGAGATGTATGCTTTCGAATACAGCGACATGAGAAATTTCACAGTTCATTCAATTCACAATGGACATATTTGAACCACTACTGTGTCTTGCTCTCTTTGCCCTCGTTCTCCATTCCTTCACATCCTACCGCTTTGCCCGCCAATTCTTCCGCCTTTCCCAAGCCGCTGAAGTTTGGGTCGCGGTTGGCGCTGGCGGCTTTCATCGCGTCGATGCCTGATTGCTTGTCATTTTCGGCGCTCTTTTGCCAGTCGGATGAGCCGGTCACGCTGCCCACTGCTGCCTATAAAAACAGTTAGCATCGCACAAGCGTTGATTGGTGACGGGACGATTTGTACCTCAGCTTGTCCTTTGACGTATTGGGCATGGCCGCCCATGAGCGTGGGGTTGTCGGAGTCAGACATTGTGATGTTTTGTTCAAGGCTTGATAAGATGTATTTGCCTTTTTATTAGAGACTCATGACAATGGGAGGGACAGTTTATATCCATGTGTCTGCCACCACATGACGTACTATGACCTCAACAGCCACAAAGCTGGAGCTCTGCTCGCGGGTGTTAGGATCATCGGAATTGGGCAAGCTTCGATTGGATCTGGAAGTATAACATCTATAGAAAATGAAGACGTGAACAATCCAACATGTTTGGGATTATTTTTGATCTTTCACGGCGAGATCCAAAAGTTCATACACACACAGTGGCGTTGGGCGTGTTGCAGCCAACTAGGCGTCTCGCGACCTTTGTCCTGCGACGACAAATCCTCTGTCACCGAGCCGCATCGACGGCACAGACGTATGGGCGCGTCTTTAGCGATAGGCGTCTTGCGAATAACGTCGTACCGGGGCTGGCCTGGTTTCGGCTTATTGCTCGAGAGACATAGGCGATCGGTGTTCCAGAAGTACAGCTTGCCCACGTCCATGTTCTCCTTCAGCTTGGGCAAGATGTTGTTAAGGAGGGTGTCAATTGCCGGCTCCAGTTCTGTCGGGATCTCAGCGTCGCACAGCAGAGCGCCCTCGAGTTCGCTGCGACGTTCTGGAGGCACGCCACTCTTCATCCAGGCGTCCTTGATGGCCTGATCAAGCTCTTGCAGAATCCTTTCGAGTTCCTGGAAGCGGAAAGGTGTTGTAGATGCCATCTCCAAAAGACTCGTCAATTCCTTCTTCTCCGCGATGGTTCGTGCTCGCGGTAGGGCGACTTGCTGAACAGTTTGGAAGTATTTGATCATCCATGCCAGGCTCAGACGTAGTAATGCACGGGAGAACGTGCTGAGAAGCAGTTGGATTGCTGGAGTGCCGTTCTTGGCCTTCAAATCATCGAAAGCGGATTTGCTGGAGCTTTTGGGCTCCATTTCGCGCTGCACGGTCATGATCGTGTCCATCAAGTGAACAAGTAGATCTGTGATCCAGATCAGATGGCCACCAAGCGATGTAAAGATCTCGACGGGCAAGCTTTTAACATCTCGGCTGATCCCAACAGGCGCAAGTGCCTGTGCCAGCAGGCGAATATTCAACACGACGAATGCAAGTTGGGCGGCGCAGCTCCGTTCTCCTGAAATGGGATTGGTATTCAGAGCAAGACATGCGCTCAAGGCTCGTGGCACGAGAGGATCCTTCAAGACATACATTTGCTGTCGGCCTGTCTCTTGCATCAGCAGGTCTCCGCCGCGGCTTATTATCTTGTAGATGTTTTTGATGATGCGCGACCGTAAGTCCGGGCCCGCTTCAGACGGCACCAAGGCCAATGGCTCGTCGTTTGAGGCGTTTTGGTAACAGAGTATAGCATACTGCCGAGCCACACAGACTGCAGCAGCCTCGATGAAAGCGCCGTTGTCGCCTATGTCATCTTGGACAAGCTGCCACCCGTGTGTCAATTTCATCACATGGGCGCTTGCTTTGCCTTCAGAATTGATGATGGCGATTCCCGAAGCATCCGCAGACACAGCAACGTCGACGTTGTGATCTCCAGGCATATGGTCGAAGCCAGTTTGCGGCAAGCTCGAGACCTTGTTCGCGTCTCCGAATGCTGACTGCAGTGAATCCATCGTGGCCCGATCGCGGAAATCCACGGTGCCGTCACTCGTTCCAAATGCGAGTATTGACTCGAACATCTGCGTATCGAATGATAAAATGACCTTGTTCGTCGCTACGTCGGGCTGCCTCCGCAAAACGGTGTTTGTGGTTGCTGCAGTTGAGGAATTGTTGCCAGACTTTAGCTTCTTAAAACTTTCGTGGACAGTTGGTGTGAATGTGTCGACATGCCATCTCGAAATGACGCTAAAGGAGCCCTGATTCTGTCCCGCTTCGGTTGGCAGAGAGATCTGCGTGAATACGGCGAACACCGTCGGTGGTGTTGGTATAGGGTGCACCACATCTGGTACTGCCGGCAGAAGTCGTAAATGCGTGAGCTTGGCCGAATCTGCATGTTGCGCTCGGATATTGTCCAGAGCAGTCAAATGGCGCACTTCCAGAGCAGGTGCGACAGTGGTGTGGACCACGTTCGGCGCACGATTGTGCTGCGTCGGGTTCCAGTGAATGATGACCCGATATAATCGAAACCGGGAGGAGTAGTCATAAGTCACGACTAGCAAGCTTGAGCCTTCTTCACCAATCGCTGCGTGAGAGATGAACTCGTCAGACGACCGAAGGGGATCCAAAGTGGCACTGATTGAATGGTAGGTCGGGCTTTCATTTTGGTAGAGCAGACAGGCTTCGCCGGAACGAGTGATTTGCAGAACAGCGTTCTTGCCATCGGCTGGGTGATGTGCCCTGTTGCTTCGCCATTCCGGTGATTTCACGGGGGTCTCCCACCTGTCGCCGTTCTTGACTGAAGAGCCCACGACGGGTCCCTAACTGATCATCAGCAAAAGACTTATGCCGTCGCAATTTCCTTACTCACTCTAAATTCAGCTTGAAACAGCGGTAACCAATGCATACCGATCACAGCGTCCAGCTCACTCTTTCCTTCACGTGCAACACCCATTGGCGCCGTCTTCTCCAGGGACCCGGCCAGAGTATAGACATGCGAAGTACCTGCATCGTCCACAACGATCAACTCGATGCCGATTCCGCTGTACTTCAAGTGCTCAAACTTGCGCCCCTGGGGAGCTTCCAGAGTGTGCTTTGAGTCGCCAGTCAAGGTCCATCCGCCCGTCTGCTTGTCGCGACTGAGGGCATGGAAAATGACCTTACGCTTGTCGGCGGTGATGCGAGCAATGCTTCCAGTATTGGACCACGCTAGTCTCCTACAGGGCAACGTTATTAACAGGTATTCCTTGGGGAGGATTGGGAGCTGACTGACTCACGTGCAGCATCCGCGGCTCTGCATCTCTGCCAGGCGCAGGATGGAGGCGACTGGCAGGGGCGTAGAAGGCAAAGAGACGTTGAGGCCGTCTGTAGCGTCGCCAAACAGGTCTTCCATAGTTGGGTCCATCATGGCAGAGTCCTGCATGCCTTGGTCCATACCGGACTGGTCCATGGCGGAAGTTTCATCCATGATGCGGGAAGATAGCCTTCTAGTCGTCGAAATATGCTATGCACTCTTTGGAAAGGATGGGATTATGCTGGTCGACAACAGGCGCATTTCTGTCCTTCAGTGGAGCGCATTCGGCTTGCTGGAAAGCGCCAGCCTGATGTCGGCTGACCCGGCTCAGCAGGCGCACAGCAGTAATCGTATAGATATTTGATATTTTACCGGCAGGAATATGGCGAAATATGCAGACAATACTATTGGCAATGGCAGAGATGTGTGGGATGGTTCAAAGGAGAGAAAAAGGAGAAGGCGAACCAAAGACGAGATACGGCCGGCGAGGAGTGTCGCATTTGTCGCAGTCTATTCCGGCCCCAGTCCGATGGACGGGACACGGGACACAGGATCCAGTCTGATGCGATGCGGCTCTTCGCCTCCGCACTTTGTTGTGTAAACACATGCAGCTAGCGCAATTTACGCCGACGACAGACTGCGACCTCGTCTCTTCTGCTGCCCTCGCCGCCGCCGCATCCCTCGACCAGCCATCCCACCGCCGACAATAATCACGACAATAATAATACCACCCACCACCACCACCGCCGCCGCGCACCCCCTCCGCCGCATTCACTGGCAGCAGAATTCCATTGACGATGCTATTGTTGTCGCTGCACTCTTAATTCCTCGCTGCCCCCGGACCGCCCGCGCATCTTCCTGCGCCTTCCCGCCTTCACCATGGCCCTCGACGACTCCTCCGACGACCTTTCCTCCCTCCTCGCCGATCTCTCCTCTCTGCCTTCCTCGCCGCTCAGCTCGCTTGCAACGTCACCGTCTCCCCCGCCGCCGGACGAATGCCCGATGTTGTACCCGTCGCGTCGCGGCTCTGCGCCCTATCCCAGCCCGCCCGCGTCACAACAAACCTCGCAAAACGGCTCGCCTGCACCAGATGGCATGGACTCGACCACCAGCACCGACAAGGACGGACAGCCCCCTGCTAAGCGCCGCAGAATCTCCAAAGAACGCACGACAGAGTACCTAGACCTACGGACAGATGGCATAGATCCAGACCAGCAGCCTCAACTCGACCGCCTGCTCAATGTCCTGCACAAACGCCAGAAGATTGTCGTCATTGCCGGCGCCGGTATCTCTGTATCTGCTGGCAGTAAGTTCCTTCTCTCTGCACTCCAATTGACGCGTCGTTTGACTGACCGCGCTCGACAGTCCCTGATTTCCGCTCATCGCAAGGCTTGTTTCGAAGCCTGAAAGAAGAATACAACCTCAAGGGTTCTGGAAAGCACCTGTTCGACGCGTCTGTATACAAAGATGACACGTCCACCTCATCTTTCCACGACATGGTCAGCACAATGTCGCGTCTCACCAAGGACGCCAAGCCCACTGCTTTCCACCACATGTTGGCCACTATTGCACAGGAAGACCGCTTGCTACGCCTATACTCTCAGAATGTTGACGGGATCGACACCGCTCTTACGCCATTGAAGACATGCGTTCCATTGCGCAAGGAGCAAGATGGCAAATGGCCACGGACTGTCCAACTTCATGGGGGCCTCGACACCCAAGTGTGCACCAAATGTCACGAAATCTCGACACTGGACCCGGAATTGTTCACTGGGCCTGTGCCGCCGCTTTGTCCGAACTGCGAGACCATTAACAATATCCGCACGAACCACCAGGGCAAGCGCAGTCACGGAATTGGCCGAATGCGCCCGCGAATGGTCCTATACAATGAGCACAACCCAGATGATGAGGCTATCGGTGCAGTCACCAAAGATGATCTCAGAAAACGCCCAGATGCTGTCGTGGTTGTCGGTACCACTTTGAAGGTGCCTGGCGTTCGAAGGATTGTCCGAGAAATGTGTGCAACTGTGCGCGATCGCCGAGGCGGTGTCACCATCTGGATCAACAACGACCCTCCACCTGTAGCCAAAGACCTCGAAGACTGCTGGGACATTGTTGTTCAAGGCCCCAGCGACGAGGTCGCGAGGCATGCTGCTATGCGAAAATGGGACGAGCCAGTTGTGCCAGATGACTTTGCCGAGGTTAGCGACGCGGATGCTCAGAAGGCTGCCGAGAAGGCGCTTCGAGTTCAGCTTCCTGGCAAGGAGAAATGCAAGGTCCCGCATGCGAAGATGGAGCCTTTGCCATCTGGGTTGCACAAGAACAATAGCTTCCGTCCGCCATCGCCTGGAAGTACGCCCGTCAAGTTATCATCTGCTGGGCCGCTTGACTGGAGTCCCGTCAGTAGTAGGAAGACTTCGGTGTTCCAGTCGATCGAGAACAGTCTGGTCGATGACGATAACATTGTCGTCCAACCTCACGATAGTATCTCGGTTGCAACACCAAGTGGTCTCCTGACCCCTTCAAAGTCGCAACGTAACTCGCCTGCGAGTAAGAAGGCTCCTCTGAAGAAGCAAACCTCGCTCAAGCTGGACGGTGCCACAGGATCCTCGACCAAAAAGCATAGCAAGACTGGTTCGGCTGAGGCAAAGAAGGCAGCTCCACCTACGAAGAAGACCGTCAAATACATCAAGAAGCCCGCGTCACAGAGTAAGTCGCAACCGAGGAGCAAGGCGCCACCGAGGCCGAAGAACGATCTCAAGAACTCCTTCAAGCCAAGCAAGGCGGTTTCGTTGGCAGAGAAGGCCGCAACGAAGACGCTTTCCAGTCCGGTGACGAGCCCGAGCAAGCTGAGGCAGGTCTCGAACGCCTCAGCATCGCCTTCAGAACCAATGGTCCCGCTTTCTCCGCAGGACCCAAGAAACAATACGGCTGCTCCAGTATCCGTGGGTGACGGGTTGAAGGAGCAGAATCTGGCAAATTTCGAGAACCGCAGCCAAGTGCAAAAGAGTCGGATGAGCATTGAAAGTGTTATGAATTAGGCGCATCATGGGTGGCATTTGCTTCTATTGTTCGGCAGCATTTGGCGTTCCCAATGCATTGCTATGGCGTCGGGGATGTTGAGATGTTCTACATATGAGTGGCTCTCAATTGTCGGATGAGACCAGATCTCCAAGTTTCAGAGGAGTACGCGCGCAAGACCAAGATACCCGATTCGCGCTTTGTCATCGATTTGCGCAAGCTGAGCATCGATATTAAATGATACGCATTTACCAATATTCACAAGTCGTAACCAGTTTATCGTGATGATGAAATGGAATGGAAGTGATTTGATCATGTAAAGTCAGGTCTTCTTTGGTATAGGAGCACGCTCTGCTACCGGCATTTCGCGACCCCCGGCATCCTTCACACTGACCAGCCTCGCAGGAGGTTCGTCGGTCGATGTGATCCGCCTCCCGCCTGCAAGACTGTTTGCTTGCTGACTCGATCCTTCGCCTGCATCTCTATCTCGTTGTCGTCGTCGATCTTCTGCCCTTCTCTGCCGTCGTTCTGATTCGAGCATTCCCACATTCTCGTCTGCGTCTGCGTCTGCGTCGTCGTCTTCACCTTCTTCTTCCAACAGCTCGCCGTCGGCTGTTTCAACATCTGGAGGTGAAATCCATTCTTTTGGAACCATGCATGGAAGAGCTAGTCCCACGCTTGCCGCGCGATTTAACCAGGCTGGAGCAGGTTTTGAGGTGAGGCGTTCGCAGAGCGCCGAGGTGAAGTGATTGCAGTTGTGCGTGAGGAGGTTGTATGATGGTCCGAGGAATTCGTCGGAGACCTTGAAGGATCGTACGTCAGCATTGGTATACCCGCAGAGATCCAATCGGCGTATTGACTACCTACCTCTTTTATGGTATCATTGAGCTCCTGCTCAGTCTTAAACGTGAAGCCCTGTAGGATCTCCGCTCTGAACGTTCCACCCGGGGGTTCAAAGCGGGGTTTCGTCCAGTATACGCCTGTCAATCCGCGCCTGTTGTGTCCGCCGTAGGCGTACTCTTTGCCGTTGATAACAACGCCCGAGTGCAGCAGGCTTCCACCGATTGTCCAAAGTATTGATGAGAGACGGCCGGGCTGGCGATATCGGTTAGCATTTCGTCCCAGCTCTTCATATTCTTTATGCGACCGGGTCTCTTATCGTACTGGGAGTAAATCGTAGACGTTGATCACTACTTCGGTCTTTTGGGGTGCGATGGAGGAGCGGCTGTTGATCGAGGAGGACTTGCGCGTTCGCTGAGATTTGCTACTGGAGGCTGTGGGCATGGCGGGGCATGGGGCTCGTGTCGTCGTATATATACTGTCTCGAGGATGTTGAGGGAGTAGAGGCGGAGCAGGAAGAGGAGGAGCTGTTGGTTGTTGGTCGTCGTCCAACTGCGGGCGGGTGCGATTGGAGCTGGAAGGAAGGTCCACGTGCGTCCGAAACCTTGATCCCCACAATGTGTTCCCTGCTAGCGCTGCTAGTGAAGGGAGCTTGGGCCCTATGCGCCTGCCCTGTTGGAATGTCTGTGATTTTGCTCAAGCGCGTGAAAGTTGGACTTTGTGGCAGGTCTTTCCGTGCTAAAGAGCTTCAAGAAGTGGATCCAATTCTGATGAGACCTGGTCGACTTGAAGTACGACGAGCGCGCACAATACGTCGTGTTAGTCCAACATCGCTGCAGCCAATTCATCCAATCTTTCCGCGACTGTATCCCCTTCCTACTTTGCAGAAGTTCATCCCATAGCCTGATCACCATCTGCATCAGCAGCCGCTCCCTCAGCACCCTCTCCGAGCCACCATAGAGTCGGACCCAGTCCCGAATGCATCATGCTCCCTCGAACCAAGTACGGAGACATGCGCCTCGCCTCTTCTTCCTCCTCCTGAGTAGCAAAGCCTTGCGACTTGATGGCATCCGGCGAGGTGTCGTGCCACTGCTCCTCCTCAATCCGTAACATACAGCTCTCGGCGTTGTCGAAATAGAATTCGTTTTTCCCTCCCTCGCCATCATCTGTCTTCCAGACGAACGCCCACGTGCCACTCTCGTCCTTCTCCCAACTGGTCTCCTCAAACAGTGTCTCCGGTGGCACAATTAGATCCTCGTAGAAGTCCACTGAGAGTGCGATGCCGTTGGGACTCGAGTTCGTGATGGTGGCGCGGATAATTTCGCCCTTGAATGGCCGGAAGACAATCAGGCGGAAGTCGACGTTGACATTCACAATTCCAGTTCCATGGCCAATGAGTCCTTCTGAGGCAGAAATGAGGGAGTGGAAGCCGATGCAGAGGCCAATTTTGTGTATCACTTTGTCCGCGTACTTGGCGTTGATGAAATCTTCAATCGAGCGGGTGCTGGGCTTGGAAAAATCCGTCGGATGGATCTGGACCACGTCCGCGAGTGTTACCTGCCTCTAGTCAGCGATGCGATTTCCCTGAACATATCCAGTCGCTTCGACTCACCAGCGTGAACATGACTGCGCTGTGGGAAAATATCTGTTCGTGGCTATCGTGGAGGTCTTGTCCGATGTTCTTTGGGCTCTGCAAGAATGCGCGACCTCATGTCTTAGATATGCGGATGATTTTCGCGGTCAGATATTTTCGGGTCTGCAGGTTCATGTCATTGTGCTGAGCGTGGAAGCATCTCTTCACATGCCACACAGTGCCAAAGTTTGTCG
Organism: Phaeophleospora eucalypticola; assembly: GCA_022814565.1. Classification (NCBI taxonomy): domain Eukaryota; kingdom Fungi; phylum Ascomycota; class Dothideomycetes; order Mycosphaerellales; family Mycosphaerellaceae; genus Phaeophleospora; species Phaeophleospora eucalypticola. Next base: position 1,094,047 of record JAKLNG010000005.1, on the reverse strand, counting down.
GCCAATCGGATAATTCTCGGCAAAGCGTCTCCTCAGGCCGCGATTCTCACTGAGTGAGTATTGAAGATCGCTGAGTACGAGCAGTCTCCTGTGCCCTTGAAGGGCTTCGAAAGCTGGGAAGCTCAGATGTACATTGTGAGAGGAGGGTAAGATACAGAATATTACATAAACCAATTCTTCTACAAACTCCTGCAATGCCGCTGTTCCATGCGCCGGTTGTGGGAGCATTCCCATGCGATTCATAATGCGTCAGTCGTACTCCATCTTAAACCTCTTCATCTTACACTACAACATCAAGGTGCTCTCCGCCATCTTTGAGAACAATCTTCGCAGTGTCTCCACCCTTGACCACTCCCCTAATGATCTTGTCCGCCAGGCTGTTACCGACCTCTCGGGCAATCAGACGGTTGAGTGGACGAGCTCCGTATCGAGGATCATAGCCCTTCTCGCACAACCAGGCTTTGACTTCCTCGCTCACGTCAAGTTTGATGCGACGGTCATCCAGTCTGGCCTGCAACTCGCGAATGCGGATGTCCACGATATCCCTCAGAGCTTCCCGAGACAGTCGCTTGAATATGATGAACTCGTCAAGCCGGTTGAGAAACTCTGGCGGGTAGGACATTTGGACAACGTCCATCACCTGCTTTTTGATGTCTTGAGAGATTTCGCTGCCAGCAGTTTCGTCCGCGACGAGAGCCTCTGCACCGAGATTTGATGTTAGAACAATGATTGTGTTGCGGAAGTCAACTTTGTGGCCTTGAGCATCGGTCAAGAACCCCTCGTCCAAAACTTGCAGCAAAAGCGTGCTGATGTCGCGATGGGCTTTCTCGAATTCGTCGAACAACAGAACTGCGTATGGCTTGCGGCGGACCGCTTCGGTCAATTGGCCAGCATCTTCGTATCCAACGTATCCAGCAGGGCTTCCAATGAGTCGAGAGACGGTGTGCTTCTCCTGGAATTCTGACATGTCGAATCGGATGACCGCGTCGGTTGTAGAGAATAGGAAGTTTGAGATCTGCTTGCACAGCTCCGTCTTACCTACACCCGTCGGACCAAGGAACATAAAGGACGCCAAAGGCCTGTTTTCGCCATTGAGACCTGCACGTTGCATGCGCACAGCATTTGAAACAGCTGTCAAGGCCTCGTCTTGACCCCGGACAGTCTGACGCAGAGAATCCTCCATGTGCACCAGTTTTTCGATCTCGCCAGCCATGAGCTTCGTCACTGGAATGCCGGTACTCTTCGCAACCACCGACGCGATGTCATCGGCGGTGACGGAGTCGTGGATTAAGGTCTGCTTGGGGCCGATCGGTCTCGACTCGCCTCCCTCTTCCTCAGGAAGCTTCTTCTGAAGCTCTGGGATGCGAGCATACCGCAACTCGCTAGCACGAGCGAAATTGCCTTCCCGCTGGGCTTGCTCTAACTCGACGCGAGCCTGCTCCAACTCTTCTTTAGCCCTGTTGATTTCTTCAATCTCTGCGCGCTCTTTCTCCCATTTTTCTGTAAGTACGCCGACTTCGTCTTGCTTCAAAGTGAGCGTCTTTTCTAATTGCTCTCGCCGCTCTTTGCTTGCAATGTCGTTCTCCTTTCTCAAGCTTTCCAATTCGATCTGGAGTTGTAAGATTGCCCGATCGAGCTCGCGAATAGCGTCCGGCTTGCTCTCCTGCTGCAATCTCAACGCAGAAGCCGCTTCATCCACCAAGTCGATTGCTTTGTCGGGCAAAAAGCGGTCGGTGATGTATCGATTGCTGTATGTGGCCGCAGCAACCAGCGCACCATCCGTTATGCGCACATGGTGATGCACTTCGTACCTGTCCTTCAAGCCTCGCAGAATTGAAATAGTGTCTTGGACTGTGGGCTCTCCGACAAGGATGGGCTGAAAACGTCGAGCAAGGGCTACATCCTTTTCGATTTGACGGTACTCATTTAGCGTTGTAGCACCACAGCACTGCAGCTCTCCACGAGATAAGGCAGGCTTCAAGAGGTTGCTGGCATCGATGCTTCCTTCGGCCTTTCCCAGCCCAAGCAAGGTGTGCAACTCGTCGATGAACAATATTACTCCACCCTTGGCCTCTTCAACTTCCTTCAATACCGACTTTAGACGTTCTTCAAAGTCTCCACGGAATTTGGCGCCAGCGATCAAGCTTCCCAGGTCTAAGCTGATCACGCGTTTTTCCTTGACGCTTTCTGGAACGTCTCCTTTGACGATGCGCTGTGCAAGACCCTCGAGAATTGCAGTCTTTCCTGTGCCAGCAGACCCGATCAACACTGGATTGTTCTTCGTTCGTCTTGACAGAATCTGAATAGTCCGATGTATCTCTCCATCTCTTCCTATGACCGGATCAAGCTTGCCGTCCTTCGCCTTCGCCGTGAGGTCGATGCCGTACTGCTCGAGGGCAGGCTTTTCGGGTTCGCCTCCCATGTTCATCCGATGTGTCCCTCCTGGAGGCCGTGGAGGACCGTTCGCATAGCTTCGACATTGTGAGCTTGCTATTGATGGTATTATGCGTGATGACAACGCAGGTCTTGTAGCTCGCGCAAGTTGTGAATTGATTCGTGAAGCATTATTTCGCAGAGGGTATCGAGCGATGCGCCTGGCAGCGCATCTCGTTGATGTTGAGAGCATATTGATTGAAAGCTAGCAAAGTACAATCTTACGTGTACAAGGTCTCGCGGTGCTAGATATCAAGGCCTCAAAGGCACGATGCATCGCAGAACATATCATCGTCGAAACATTTATCGAGCCGACTGGTAGCTGCTAGAAGCTACCACCAAAAGACCGCGGACGTGACAAGCACGGACCCTTTTTGTCTCACGTAATTTATGAGTAAGGTTCTTCGGGAAGTCCCGGTGCCCTTAGCTTTTTCTGAAATTCTACTCATCGCGGTGGGGTGTTTGGACTCCGTCAACACCACATTGGGATACCACACCTCAGCACTTGCAACTCACGAAACCACTTCCAGGCATACCAAGAGTCGATATTCAAGATGGGCTTCACCGACTTCGTTTCCGACACTGGTCTCACCCGTAAGTCTGCTGCTGAACAACTGGCTTCTCAAAGCTGCTGGGCTAACAGCTCGTGCAGTCCTCGACTACTGGACCAAGACTCACAGTTACATCGTTGGGTATGTATAAGCGTCTTACCTCCACCTCCTTCCCTTGCCCTGCCTACATGATGAGAACATTTTGGTCCGTGTTGATGAGCAGCTTAAGACCCTGCAAATGAGTACTTCCAACGCGCTCTTGCGCACCTCTGAGTTTTGAACACCTCGCCTTGCCCGACTCGCATACTGTATGGAATTTGAGATTTTCGTGCTGACATGCGCACAGCTATGGCCCGTCCCAGGCCGATGTCAAGTGCTTCCAGCAGTTCAAGGAGGCACCAAAGGTCGAGAAGTACCCTCACGCCTACAGATGGTACAAGCACATCGCCACCTTCGAGCCAGAGTTCTCGCAGCTGCCCGGAGACCCAAGCAAGGCCCACACTGCCTACGGTCCAGAGTCGTCCGAGCTTCCAGTGAACCCGGCAAAGGCCCCTGAGAAGAAGGAGGAGGATGATGACGAGGTCGACCTTTTCGGCTCTGACGATGAGGAGGAGGATGCTGAGGCCGCCAAGATCCGCGAGCAGAGACTGGCAGAGTACGCGGAGAAGAAGAAGGGCAAGGCCAAGCCGGCCGCGAAGTCTATTGTCACTCTCGACGTGAAGCCATGGGGTATGTATGCACAGGACACACATCGAGAACAGCTATGCTAACGAGCATGCAGATGACGAGACCGACATGAAGGGACTCGAGGAGTCTGTGCGCAGCATCGAGAAGGACGGTCTCGTGTGGGGAGCCTCCAAGCTGGTGGCTGTTGGATTCGGTATCAAGAAGCTTCAGATCAACTTGGTTGTCGAGGATGAGAAGGTCTCGCTCGATGAGCTCCAGGAGCAGATCGACGAGTTCGAGGACTACGTCCAGTCTTCTGACATTGCTGCTATGCAGAAGTTGTAGAGCGGGCACTTTTGTCAACGCTTCAGCTCGGATAGAGTACGCGAGAGATGACGGACATTGCATGGCATGATGTGTTATGAAGGCATACAGGCAGTGATACCAAACCACCAGGCTCACGTCGCCATGCAAAAGTAATGAAACCATTGAATTCAATGCAATTCAATATCTCCATCACTTGTTTTCTCTCACCCTTGCGAAGTTGTGACCCTAAACAGATGCCAAGCCTGAAGCTTCCGTGCCTGACTTCGAAGTTGACCTCAGACAGTCTTGCAACCTACATCGCTGTCCTTATCTCCTCGCAGCCTCCACCCAACGTCGAACATCGTCCGCAATCATGGGCTTGATTCCAAACATACTGAACCTTTTAGGTCTCGTGTTTTTGTCGCATGCGTACGCAAATGTTCTAGCAGCCGCGGCATCACAGTCTAACAAGTCTCACAGCGTCTACAGCTCGTACGAACACTCCCTTCTTCCGGCAGCATCACAACCACCTCCCCCAAGCTCATATCTACCTCGAGCACTGGACCCGAAGATCAATTTGCCTCTCGACATCGCGCTAGAGACCCTCATCTCAGTCGGACTGCTATGTGTCGGAGTGGTGATGAGCAGTGCGGAACTCAAGCCAATCCAATGGAAGGTGTGGGCAGGAAGACTGGAGCGGAGTAAAGAGGCGCGGGAGATCAAGGCGGTCGGTGTTGGCGGAGGAAACCCTTATGCGAATTTGGAAGAGCGGCCTGGATTCGTGGACATTCGAGCCAAGAGGAAGGAATTCGCGGCGTGGGTTAAGGACGGTGGTGCGTGAGTCTCAATGGGATGAAAAATTCTACGATCAATTGCAAGCCTTTTCAAACATTGAAGACCGAGAGAGTCGGCCTACATCCACATCACCCAGTCAGTGCGAGAGGCCGTTCAGCTGCTGGCCTCCCATCTCAGGTAAGAATCGAAAAAGCCGCAAGCTGGCCTTGCCCAGACGAGAGTATAACACTGGCCACTATTTGCTACGATCGAGACGCCTGAGCTGCGCGGTTGGAATGACGGTGGACGCAATTGCCGCGTTTGGGAGCTACTAGGTCGTGCCTTCCCAAAAGCTCACAGGCAGCTTTCACCTTGGCGTGATGTTTCTCCTAACCTCACTTCCCTCACTCCTCACTCCACCCAACTCTACCTCATTCACCTTGATTGTTCCAGCTTTTCTACGTTTGACCACCTCAGTCGAGCAACATCACCGTCGCCGCAATGCAGATATATGGCAGTGCACCGCAGAAGCGCCGGAGAGAAAGCGCCGGCGGACGACCTTCACAAGACCGACGAGGCCGTGCGGTTTCGCGCACTAGTGCCACACAATTCAGAGCTCGCTCTAGCTCCCAGTTCACAACGCATTCGGGCCAATCGTCAAATCAGTCATCGAGGCAGGCTGCTCCAACACCCACTCCGTTGGGGAGACCATTCAACCGCACAGCAGCCCCATCTGTGGCATCCAGCAGAACCTTCCAAGACCAAACACTTGAGCAGCGGCCACAAACCCCCAGCATTGCTGCAACGGACATCACGCGCGATGGATTCGAAGACGACGTCGAGGCATCGTACGAGATCATCATGTCGGTCAACGTTACTGACAATGGCTCGGTTGGGTGTGCCTACTATGTTGCAAGCACAGAGAAACTCTACTTCATGGAAGATGTGTCTCTTGGCGGCCCCGATATTGTCGACACCCGTAAGTGCCCTAAAAAAGACGACGATGTGCACGCAGACTGATGGACACGCAGTCAAACTATTCATTGATCCAACAGTCATTCTTGCCTCAACCAAATGCAACGAGGAGACTCTCGCCCGCCTGGATCCAGAGGCCAGAAGCCAGGGCACAGCCTCAGATGACGGCCGGGCTGACCAGACCCGTTTGCCCTACCTGCTGGAATGCCGTCCCAAATCTGAGTATGGCTATGAGTCGGCCAAGAACAAGCTCACAAATCTGCGAGTTGGGCAGTCCAATGGACCATCAGTCACGTACGTTGTTCCTGGAGACGTTGTCGCTAACGAGGATGACTACGATTCTCGCGAGAACGGTACCGCAGCACGCCAGTCACAGCTGTTACGTCTTTCTGGATGGATCAATCTCGAAAGTCGGCTCACCGTTGGCTGCGCTGGCGCATTGCTGTCCTATCTCCAGCGGAGGCGCTCGACTGTGTACCTTCCCGGAGACGACAGGTCGGAGACAATGTTCAAGATCTCTACAGTGGAAATGTTCAGCTTGAAAGGCTCCATGTTCATCAATGCAGACACGCTTCTCTCTCTGCAAATCACATCGATGGAGTCGCATCCAAACGCCCAGCAACAAGGCCCAGCCGGAAAGAGTTGGGCAGGAGGCTCGAAAGAGGGACTGTCGGTCTACGGCCTCTTCCATCCGTTGGCAAAGACCGCTCAGGGACGTACCTTGCTGCGTCAGATATTTGTCCGACCAAGCATCAACTCCGACATAATCAATGAGCGACTCGACACCATCAATGGTCTTCTACGCCCCGATAATGTCGCCAACCTCGATGACTTGACTTCGGAACTGTCCAAGGTAAAGAACATGCGCATCACGACCGCCAACCTCCGCAAAGGCATCAGCGGAGGCAAGGAGAAGGGCAGAGGTGTTTCGACGTCCGCATGGCAGAACCTGAGGCAGTTCCTATTTTCTGCCCTACAAATTACCGATATCTTGAATGATATGCAAGGATGTGACGGACTAGCCATCTTCTCAAAGGTCATCGAGAAGTTCGACAAGAGGCAAATCGCAGTGATTGGTCAGATGATCGGGGATGTGGTTGACTTTGACGAGTCGAAGATCCAGAGGCGTACTGTTGTATTGTCTGGGGTCGACCAAGAGCTTGACGAAGCCAGACGAGTCTACCACGGCATCGAAGATATGCTCTCGCACGTGGCAGCTCTCATTGCTCGCAATGGGCCTGCCGAACTCCAGAGCAGGGTGAACGTAATCTTCTTTCCTCAGATCGGCTTCCTGATCTGTCTTGCTCTCGAGGAAGAAAATTCCCTGGCGACATATGCTGGCCCGCCTAGAGATCCGTGGGAAAAGATGTTTGTCTCGTCTACCCACGCGTACTACAAGAATTCTAACATGGGCGAACTGGATGAGCAGTTCGGTGACATCTACGGTCGCATTCTCGACATGGAGATCGAGATCATACAAGGCCTTGGCGAGAGAGTCTTGGAGCACGAGGAACTCCTCAACATGACGTCCGACATTTGCGGCGAGATAGATAGTTTCGTTGCTTTGGCACAGGGCGCGAAGCAATACAATTTGTCTCGACCAAGAGTTGTCGAAGAAAATGTGCTGGATATCATGGGCGGGCGGCACATCCTTCAGGAACTGACAGTTCCCTCCTTTATCCCAAACAACACCTTCCTCATCGGCGGCGACGATGGCGAAGCAGACCAGGACAACGATGACCGCTCCTCGCAGTACCGCAGCATTGAAGGCTCAAGAGCTGGAGAGGGCCAGGCCGCTGCTACTGGGCCAAGCGTGTTACTGCTCACGGGCCCCAACTTCTCCGGAAAGAGTGTGTACCTGAAGCAGGTCGCCATCATCGTGTACATGGCGCACATTGGCAGCTTCGTGCCTGCTCAAGCTGCAAAAATTGGCCTAACGGACAAGATCATGACACGCATTTCAACTCGAGAGACAGTGTCGCGCATCCAGAGCGCCTTCATGATCGACCTACAGCAAGCGTCGATCGCCTTGAGCCTTGCTACACGCCGCAGCTTGATTATCATTGATGAGTTCGGCAAGGGCACTGAGTCCTATGACGGTGCTGGTCTCGCCGCTGGTGTTTTCGAGCACTTGCTTGAACGAGGCTCCGAGTGTCCAAAGGTCCTTGGCGCTACCCATTTCCATGAGATATTCGAAGCCGGATTCTTGCAGCCACGCCCTGCCCTTGCCCTTGCTCACATGGACGTGAGGATCGATGTAGCTGCAGACGATGTCAACAACCAAATTACCTACTTGTACAATTTAGTCGAGGGCCGCAGCTCCTCTAGCTTCGGCACTATCTGTGCGAAGATGAATGGCGTCGACGAGAAGATCGTCGACCGTGCGGACGAGCTCATTCTCCTGGCGGCACGCGGCGAAGACCTTGTCGAGGCTTGCTCCAAATTGCCAGATGCCGAACTTGAGGAGCTCGATGAAGCTGTGAGTGCAAACAGCTTTGAGCATCCTCTTCTGACTAGCCATGACTGACTATTCCAAGGAAGGGATTGCCCGTGATTTCCTGGCAATCGACAGTTTCGACAATCCTCGCGCTCTTCTCCAACAGCTTCTCGGCATTGGCGCAACGAATTCAGTGACCGAGGAAGGTTGAGGTATACGATGTGGATTCTTTCGACGACTGCACGGAGCTTTCCTATAACCACTGAACGGGAGATGTTGCAGTGAATGACGAGCTTGCCGTGTATGCAGACGCATTTCGAATGCATGCAGGCCGACAAGCTGCTGTAGCTTGCAGATATGCCGACGGTACATCCGTTCTTGGAAGGCCACGTTCTTGGAAGGCCACAGTACGGAGAGCATCTTACTGATCAGAATACTTTGTTAGCGATGCAGCTTACTCACCTGCATGCCGGTGCATGGGACTTTTCCGTCCAATCAAGGCCCGAAAAGGCTGACAGCTCAAAAGCAATATGGGCTTCGTCCACCCTATGTTTAATAGGATCTTGAGTCGTATCTGAAAGTATTCTTCTCTCCTGCTTCTGCTACAAAGAGCCAGAGTGACCCCATCCATAGTCCTTCCATTCTCGACTCGCTCTGGAACATCGTCGTCCACAGTGCGGCCAAACATCGGCTTCGGTCATCGGTCCAAAATTTCTTGCGATTCGGTTCGGCACTGGTAACATCGATTGCATTCCTTGCTGCTTGGATCGACTCCACCTCGTCGGCTTTAGGGCCGCGAATATCCATTCTCCTGTTGTATATGATTTCCAATCTTCAGACTCAAAGGCAAATCCTAACTGCACTAAGTTTTGTTCGAATCCTCTTTTGCGCGTGAGAGAACAACGCTTGTTTGATGCGCATTGAGAGGGCTCGCAGTCCTTGGAGATTTTGAAACACAAACTATTGCACAGCAGGCCAGAGCCTAGATAACGTCACGAAAGCCCCACGCAGCAGCCATGAACGATGAAGACAAACGGATAGAAGAGGTCGAGCGCGATGCCAGTCCGGAGCGATTCGAAGTCTGGAGTGGCCTCAGGCCAGCGAGGACCTTGACCGATGCAGAGAAAGTGGCCAGAAGAGATACTCTTTCCCGGACTGTGACAGGTGTGAGCACCACCACCTCAGGATCTTCATCTTCAGGAGAATCCGTCGAGGTGGAGGAAATGAACATCAATCGTATGGCAACCCAAAGAGACGACGTAACAGACTTGGAACGCCACCCAACAGCGCTTAGTCGGATCCAGACCGGGAGAAGCCAGCACAGCGCAACAGTCGGAGCTGGGATTCGAAGCCGAACTGTTAGCAAACACACCCAAACGCCCTTACCTGCGTTTGGAGGTGGGAAGCCTTACCCGCCGCCACTCCCTGATCGAGAGGAGTATGTTGTGGAATTTGACGGGCCAAACGATCCACTGCACGCCCAAAATTGGCCTTTGAAGAAGAAGCTTCCTGTCGCGATTGTTTTGGGGTATGTGACCTTGACAGCAGCATTCGGCTCATCCATATTTTCCACTGCCACGGGTGCCATCACACAAGAATTTGGCTTTTCTCGGGAGGTCGGAATCCTGGGCGTGTCTCTCTATGTTCTTGGGTTTGCGACAGGGCCAATAGTAAGTCCATTCATGCAAGACATGATAGAGTACCGAAGACTGATTGGAAGCAGGTATGGGCACCATCTTCGGAGCTATTTGGACGCAAGACCCCGCTACTGATATCATCTTTTGGGTTCTCGATATTCAGCATCGCGGTAGCTGTCGCCAAAGATAGCCAGACTGTCTTCATCGGCCGTTTCTTTGCTGGATTCTTCGGCGCCTGTCCCTTGACATGTGTTGGTGCGGTATTTGCTGACATGTTCTCCAATCGCCAGCGAGGCATGGCTATCACCGTTTTCTCCATGACGGTCTTTTCTGGCCCACTGCTTGCTCCGTTTGTAGGTGGATTCATTACATCGTCCTACTTGGGCTGGCGGTGGACTGAGTACATCACCGCCATAATGGGCTTTCTGGGCCTAGGATTGTCTTTGATTTTTCTGGAAGAAACATATCCGCCAGTCATTCTCGTCAATAAAGCAGCCGATATCCGTAGGAGGACTCTGAATTGGGGAGTCCATGCGAAACAGGAAGAAATCGAAATCGATTTGCGAGAACTCGTTGAGAAGAACCTGAGTCGTCCTATGCGAATGTTGTTCTCGGAGCCCATCGTACTCCTCATATCCATTTACATGGCTTTCATCTACGGCCTGCTGTATCTGTTTCTGTAAGTCTGCATCCAGAGACCATGGACGACTTACAATCGCTGACAAGCTTAGCACTTTCTATCCCATCGTGTTCCAGCAAATCCACGGCTTCAACCCAGGAGTCGGCGGCCTGCCATTCTTCGGAATGATTCTGGGTGAGATGCTCTCTGGTGTTTGTAAGTATACTGAAGGCCAGAACGAACCCCATCATGTCTCAGACATTTGCTTACCTTCTGCCCTTCGCTTTTAGACATGATCATCCTGCAGCCTGGATACAACCGCAAGCTCGCAGCAAATAACAATATGCCAATTCCAGAGTGGCGTCTACCTCCAGTCATCGTCGGTGGTGTCGCTTTTGCCATTGGCCTGTTTTGGTTTGGATGGTGAGTCGTCGCATGTATATCCAGAGCAATTCCCTAATGACTAACGTGGTTCACCAGGACTGGCTTCAGAGCAGACATCCACTGGATCGCGCCCACGCTCTCAGGCCTTGCAACGGGATTCGGCATCATGTCAATCTTTTTGCAGTGCCTGAACTACTTGATTGACTCCTACCTCATGTTTGCCGCTTCAGCCATCGCCGCAAACACATTCCTGAGATCTCTGGCAGGCGCTGGCTTTCCCCTGTTCGCCACCCAAATGATCCAGGGCATGGGGGTATGTGAACCCAATCTTTCGATCCATCATAGTAGCGCGTGTAGAGCATGACTGACGCTTTCCAAACAGGTACAATGGGCCGGAACGTTGCTCGGCTGCGTGGCCATCGTGCTGGTGCCGATGCCCGTCATCTTCTACTTGAAAGGTGCGCAAATCCGCGCGAAGAGCAACTTCGCTCCCACGTTCCCGGTCGCGAGTCAGGCCGCGAATGCCACAAGCGACGAGAGTGATCTTGAGAAGAATGAGTAGCCGCTCTTGTCATCTGATGGATAAGGCCCAAATGATCAGTGCGATGTTTGGAGGTCATCGGTATCCTTAACATGTGTGGTAATATTTAATCAATTGATGTGGTGGATAGTCGAGAATATCATTAGTAGTCCTGTTTTGAAGTGGGGTCTGCGAGCAAAAGCAGGTCTGAAGTTACGAAGGAGCTAGTCTAAATTGAGTCATCACCGAGGATCAGCTAGGTATAAACAAAGGGCAAAACATAGGAAGCTTTAATCTTTCTACTACTACTATTTAATAACTACTAGTTCAAATTATATATAAAAGATATCTAGAGGTGCCTAATAGTTAATCTCTAACTCCTTAAAGTATATAGCAAAAAAGACTAGCTAAAAAGTACGAAAGACTAGCTAGAAGCCTATTACTTTTCCTAAAGAAGCTTACTTTTAAAGATCTAGTATTAAGAGTTATAGAACTAGAGTAAGAGCTTAGTAATATAAAGAGCTAATTAAATAACTAATAAAGAGCTTTAGATAAGGTAATTTAGAGGATTAAAGAGCTTAAGAATGCTATAATATAAAGTAATTAGGTATTATAAAGAGTAGAAGGAAAAATAGCTAAAAACTAGTAGAAAAGAGCTCTATCTAACTTAAAGGGCATTTATTACTAGTACTTTGTCTCTTAGTAGCTTTTAATATCTATTATCTTAAAAGACTAGTATAAATTAAAGTATAATAGCTAGGGCCTACTAAAGGGTTAAAAATAAGGTAGAAGAGCTTTATACTACTATCTATAACTCTTAAGTTTATAAGAATTAGCTATAGAGTAGTAGGCCTAAAGCTCTTATACTAGAGTAAAGAGCTTAGGTTATCTAGATTACTATAAAGAACTAAAGGCACTATAAAGCTTAATCTAGTTACTATATTATACTAGATTAGCTCTACTAAGAGCTTTAAGATACTAGCTTACTAGAGATCTCTACCTCTCTATTTAAAAACTATTTATATAAGGCTAGATATACCTATAAAGCTTAGGCCTAGAAGACTATCCTTATAGAGAAGTAAATTAAAACTAGATTTGATTAGTATATTGCTTATAACTTTAATAATCCTTAAACAAAGGTAGACTAGATAAGAGTAGTATTTATAGATAAGATACTAGCTAAAGTTAGCTCTTAAAATAGGCTCTAACGAGCATAGATACTACCTATTAAGGAACACGTTTTTATAAAGAAGAAGGTGCTAAAGTACTCGTAGATTTAGTTCTATAGAGCATTCTATTATAATAAGATTAGTCCTTATTACTACTAGCTACCTAAAACAAAGTAAGAGAAGGTAGAGGCTATCTATTCGTTATTATAAGAGAATAAAGCTAAAGTAGCTACTAGTATATTAACTTAAATAAGCTCTTTATAAGTTAATACTCGTAATAGTAGGGCTATACGAGTAAAGAGGCATCTATAGGCAATACTCTATAAGTATAGTAACTATAGTAAGAGTAGAATAGATAGATATAGGTACTATAAAGTAGTTCTAAAGTAGAAGCTCTTCTCTTAGATATACGATCTATAATAACGAACTAGTAAGTAGTATCTAGTTCTTAAGAATAGAGTACTAGCTTATAACTTAAAGATCTCGAAGGATTAGTACTTATTTAATAAGATTTAGAAGTAGTTTTATTTATCCTTCTTACCTAAATTTAATATTATCAAACATACTTAGCTATAAATAAGGAGATATATTATAGTTAATTTTAAACTATCTAAGATAGTAAATAAGTATATTTAATAGTAGATAGATAAATAGTATTACCTTAGTTCTTATAATATAGATTAAGTAAGGAAATGGATTAATAGCCTTAACAACAAGATTAGGCGTTATTTAAATAATAAGGGTAATAACTACTAGTATAGATAGATAGAGAGGATTAAGCTATACTAATAGCCTCTTATTTTGTATATAGATATAGCCAAATAGTAAAGTTATAGGTGTTAAAAGGTCCTTAATTGTAGAGGATTAGCTTCGGCCGAGTTTCGGTTATGACACACTTAAAACGAGGTCCTTCGTAGATGGGACGCGCCGAAACTCAAATAACAGACATCGACAGCCCTGGAAAATTGGGCACAGTGCGGTCAGCATCAGAACGAACCGACTATTTGAGCATACCAATGACATGGCCGTGTCTATAGTCCATCATGTGATTCGTAGAGATACTACTATACAGAGGCGAGCAAGAAGCAGGAACTACTGCTTCTTCTCTTCTTCCTCGACGGTCTTCTTGACGCCCTTGACAAAAGCCTCTACGGCATCGCTACCTCCAAGAGGCACGCTTCCGTGCTTGATGTTCCCGCCGTTCTCAATTTGAAGTCCTAGTGCATCGCCGATCATGGGCAAGCCGCCATCCCGCAGTGCAACGGTCAGGGATCCCAAGCTTTGCTGCAACTGAGGTGAGCGCAGCACTCGGTTGAGTAGCTCCTTCTTCTGGCCTTGCGAGAGAGTTTCGATAGCAGCTTGCGCAGTTGCTGGTGTCGCTTCAGCAGCACTGTTGGAGGATGATGACTCTTGGGCCAGAACGAAGAGCTCCGGCGGAAGGAACGAGCACAGGTTGTCAATCTGCTTAGGCGATGCAGATGAGATGAACGAAGTGGTCGTAGATGAGGTGAGAAGATCGGGGAGTGTTGTGAAGGGCTTCTCTTGCTGTTGTTGGCCGCCTCCGCCCATGCCTTGCCCGCCTTTGAGCGAATTCAGGAAGTTTTGGACAGCTGCATTGGCATCTTGCGGCGCTGATGAGGATGATCCGGCACTACCTGGGCAGACATGGTCAGCCTGTAATCTCGAAAGTTGAAGGGAAGCGCAGAGCAGGAAAGCAAGCTAGCAAAGAAGCAATAAAACATTTCAGCGTAGCATCATGATTTCGGAGCTCGCATACATGCATTCCATAACGCCTTTCGCCAATGGTGTCTCCCCAAGGTCGCTTCCATGCTCGCCTGCCTGCTTTCCCAGCCTGCGCCGTGGCTCCATGCATTTGTAATGACAAAGCACCGTGACTTACGCTCTGCCTCCATCTGCTCCGCCCTCTCTGCTTGCTGAGCCCTCCTCTCGTGGGTCACCTCCTGTGGCATCCTGTCCAGCACCTCCAGTCTCTTGCCGCTCCAAGGAAGCGTCCTCATCGACTTCCATGGCGTCGGCATCTCCGTTCGGACCAGAATCGTCGCCACCTCTCCGGATGTCCTCAACCTCGCCAGCGACATCGACATCTTCGCCCTGTAGAAGTTGGTCCACGATCTGGCCAAGTCTCTGATCCCGCTGACCAAACCAGCTCAGCTCTCCAGCCCGGGACTGTGTCTTGCTCTGCATCCAGAAGAAGTACTTTTGACTGCTTGAGGCGAACTTGAGCACAAAGATGCGGCCGTTGGTGGGTGAGTGCAGCTCTTCAGCGCCTTCCTCTTTCAAGTGTGGATAGAAGTGACCATCTTGCGGGAACATGATGAGATCGATCTCGGGCTCGGTCGATGGCGCGTTGCGTGGACGCCAGCAGAAATGCAGGAGCTCATCTTCGGAGTAGAGGTAGATGTAGCCGGGAGTGTCGATGGGTTTGACTTTGCGGCCGCTGAACTCGCATCGTCCGGCTTTGAAGGTGATGATCGGAGCGGAAGCCATGATCGCGACGGCTGCGTTGACGGTGGGTTGGAGGAGGTTGTGTGATGAACACAATGTTTGATGTTTGGAAGTCCAAATGGAGTTGAACGTCACATGCTGGCCAGCTCGCACGCGCCACAGCAAGCTTCGTGTGGCTTAGCCTGAACGGCTGCTCCCGCAGACTGTCCTCTTGGCGCGTGGCTGGAGAATCCACACGATTTCGAGCGGGAAGGTCGACACTTCGAACTTCACGACGCCGAGCAAGACCAAATCACTAACCCCTACAGCATCACGACTTCTCGGTACGCAACCATCGCAATCCGCCGCACGATACGACAGAGCAATTGCTAATCAGATCTCGTGCTACAGCTGGCCACCATGTCGTCCGAGGCGCCCCAGACCAAGAAGTTCCAGAAGGGCGAGCGAGTGATCACTCCTGCCTCGCAAAAGGCCAGCAAATACTACCCAGCAGAGGACGATGCTGCACCACGCCAGGTACGATTATGGCATGCTATACACCCGCAAGAGATGGAAGAATGGATGCGAAGGCGGAATAGCGATGCGGATACGCACGATGGGCATTTGAAGATTCAGGAAACTAACGTCGAGATACTACAGACTCGCAAGGCTGTCCGCCCATACAAGCCGCGCGCCTCGCTCCAGCCTGGTACAGTCCTCATCCTCCTCGCTGGCCGCTTCCGGGGCAAGCGTGTGGTCCTCCTCAAGACCCTCCCCCAGGGCGCTCTCCTGGTCACCGGCCCATTCAAGCTCAATGGCGTCCCACTCCGCCGCGTCAACGCCCGCTACGTGATCGCCACCAAGACCTCCGTTTCCCTCGACGGCATCGACAAGGCGACGATCGAGAAGGCCGGTGACGAGAAGTACTTTGCACGAGACAGGAAGGCGGACAAGAAGGGCAGCGAGGAGGCTTTCTTCAAGCAGGCATTGGGCGAGAAGCCCGCCAAGAAGGAGGTTTCCAGCGCTCGCGCGGAGGACCAGAAGAAGGTTGACAAGGCCCTGTTGGCCGCTATCAAGAAGGACCGGGATCTCGCGGGCTACCTCAGCACCAACTTCAGCCTGCGAAAGGGTGACAGGCCGCACGAGATGGTCTTCTAGATTGGGGCGAAGTCATCTCTGGGAAGAAGATTAAAAGGCACTGGGGCTTAAGGCGATAGCGGTTCGTTGGCGTTGTTGCTTCACGTTTACACTTTGCGTCAGCATCAGGCGAGGGTACAGCCGCAGCAGCATCCCGCTGAATCGAGAGACTTCGTAGAGGCATCAACCACTCAATCTGATGAATTCATGCGAAACAGCACGCAACTACCTTTACTCACGCGGTTACACTTCTCCTACACCTGCTCTGTTATACGTCATGTTTGGGCGATATCCCCGGCTTCATGACTCTTGTGTGCCACAGATACACTATCCAACTTGACTTCCTGACGAACTTGGCTAACTAACCTTGTTGGCCTTCGCCTTTTGATCAACAATCAAAGAGGCAGAGGCTGCCAACTTTCGACCTACTTGTGAGTGATCAACACACCTGTACCAAATTCAATTCGCGGTACACGTACGAGCCGGTATCCGACTTCTTGGCGATCCTCTGAAACCATGCATGTCATCTTCCCCCGTGCTTCGACCAAGTTTTCCCTTTTCTCTCTCATCCCACTTCCACCTTCCACAACGTACCTCAACTTCTCCCGCACAACAGAGTAAAATGCACTTTGCGTGCATTTCCAGACTCGCGCTCGGGGTCGCAATCCCAGTCGCGGCGATATACATCACTCCAAAACAAGTGGACGGAGGCCATCCTCAGCAACCTCGAAAGAGTGGAAACAAATGATGGAGACAACAAGCCAGCATTCTAATGCACATTCAATTCTTGTCGAGCTGCCTTTACAGCCGCGCGCACGTTCTGGTATGGTACCATGATTAACTCTTCCCGTCTATTTACAACTGCGTTTCTGGAACGCGTGGGCTCCTCTCTGTTTGCGAGAACCCGTTCTTCTGACCTGATGGTGGTGGAAAATACCCATCGAAAAACGCCTCGCCTTGCCCAACGTTCTAGTACGAAATCACGGCCTTTCGTCAAGCCATGAGAGAAACGCATCAACATTTACTTCGCATCATAATATCATTCGCAGCCAGCCAAAGCAAGCAATGCCGTGCGCGTTCGCGCAACTATCGACGCGAGTAGCGGCCGGTGTGTCGTGTCCGTCTGTCGTCGGAACTTGCGCTACCTGTTGCAGAATAGGTCAGTCTTTTGTCAATCTCGTCTGGGGAAGATCTCGTTACTTACTAGCACTGGTGTAGTAATCGCTCGAGTACGAGTACTCGCTCTTCTCGTCCCGGCGATTATCTCTCCTCCTCTTGAGACCCAGAACGGCCCAGAGAGCCGCGAGTCCCGCTCCGATGCCCAGCAGATTGCGTCCTTTGTGGTCATCGCGCCGATCTCTCCTGTCGACCCTCGTGGGCGGCCTAGCAGCACCGTACCACGTACGACCGCCGCCATGGCCAGAGTGGTGATGCGAGTGACGCTCGTACTCTTCCACTTCGGTCCTTCTCCTCCTGCGTCCGCCGAGTCCGAAGCACGCCAGAACGCCGTCGAGCAGGCCCTTGATACAGCAGCAGAAGCACAGCAGGGCGAGAAGAGCAAGACCTGCGAGGACACCGATGACTATACCTGCGATTGCTCCACCAGAAAGGCCACCGCCGTTGTCTTGCTCGCTGGAGGTGAGCGTGACGTTGGCGCCGGTAGCGACGGGGCTCATGAAGGGGACAGTGGTGGTCGGGCTTGCGGTCTCGGTGAGGACGACGGTGCCTGAGGTGGTAGGACGGATGGGTGCTCCTGCTGTAGCACCGGCTCCAGTTGCTGTGCTGTAGTAGCCTGAGCTACCTCCATTGGCAGCCGGCTTGCATGTCCCAGAAGAAAAGCAGTACTCGCTGCTTTGACAGCAGATGCTACCGCATGGTGTCTCATTCAGAGCCCAGTTGCAAGAAGTCGAAGCAGTTGCTGTGGCCGCAGCTCCTCCACCACCGCCTCCAATGTAGGTGCTCATAACCTGAGTCTTCGTCTCCAGATCAGTCTGGACAATGGTCGTGGTGTAGTAAGAGTAGTAGCCGCCGGATCCTGAGCCTGAGCCTCCCGTCGCTGCTGCGCCGTTGGCAGTACATTGTGCTCTTGACTGAGAGTCGGTGTAGCAAGCGCTGCCGGATTGACAGCACAGTTGTCCATAAAACCCGCACGTCGTACCGCCCGAGCAGTCGCGTGCGAAGAGAAGATTGAAGGAGAGCTCGCCTTCTTGTGGTCCTGCATCCAGGTTCGGAAGGGCGAAGACGGATGTGGGAGCGAGCAGGATAGCGGTGACGAGCTGCAGCAGCGGTCGCGGCGTCTGGTGGAAGCGCATGGCGGCGCTCGTGGTCGCCCTCGAGGGCCTGGAATGCCTCGTTGTCGGGGTGGAATATTCGTGTGAGGTGCAGGTAGGTGCTGGTGCGTTGGTGAACCGAAGATAATCGATAGAGCGGACGGAATATGTGGAATGTGAGGACCCCGCTTCCGAAGCTTCAACTTCAACTTCTCGTCGATGACCGCTCCAACAATCTCTCTCTCCTCTCTCTGCCGCTGGCCAAAAGCCCAAACGGTATGTGTGGAACGAATGCGCGAAAGCTACCCAAAGTCAGAGACGAGAAGTTCCGTAGAGAGTGTGAGGGAGGGAGCGAAAAATGGTGGTGGATGGAAAGCACTCAGCGCGGAGGGTGCCCGCAGGTTGTATGCGCGCTGGAGGCTGGTCTGCTAGCCACTTCCAGCCTTCTCTTTTCGCCCGCCTTACGTCGCTGCCGAGACACGAAATTTGACGTCGCTATTTTCGCAGAATGCGATCTGCTTCGATGATTCCGCTCTTGAGGATGATGCGGTTCTCGAACATGTCGCTGTTCACTTGTCCAACATGCAATATACCGTTGCCATGTTGACCGATGGTCCGTGCGCCCAGCGGGATGATCCTGGTCGACCTGCAGCTGCATGTGAAATAGGCGCAACAACCACATCAAGGGACGCGAGACAATGTCTCGGTTAGCAGGTGACCTACAGAATCAGAACTTGTGTTTGCGAATGTTTATTGGAGTGAAGAAAATGTCACACAAACAGTAGTATAAATCTACGTACTCCTACAATGGTGGACTGGCACCTTGGGTATCTCTCCAAAAGCAGAAAACATTTTCTTCCTCCACTTCAGACTCATTGCGCCGTCTCAATATGCAAATTCAGAAGCTCTCTATGCTTCCATTCAAATGAGCAAGACTCCATCGGGTTTTTACAAAGGCTCGACTCCTTCAAAGCCTCCCCTTATCCTGCCCGACCCAGTAACCGGCGATTTCTGTAAGCACGTCGCCCATGATCGCCGGACTGGCCATCAAGCCATGCCCCTCTCCTTGCAGAACTCTGACCTCGCATCCACCTTTCGCGTTCGGATCCGCCCAGCTTTCTCTGCTTTCGCGAGCGCCAAGATTCATCCCAAGCGCTCGACGGTTCATTTGTTCTGCAAGCCATTTGACATTGGCAACCGGTACACGCTTGTCCTCGGAGCCGTGAGTGATGACAATCTCGCGCCCGACATCAGTATATCTGAACCCCACGTCTCTGTTGCGTTCCAGGCAGACCAAGAGATCAGTCGCAGGGTTGCTGTCCCTGGTCGCCAGGTCCCACGTGCGTTGTGTCAGACGGCTCGTGTACTCTACTTGTCGCTCTCGTTCGGCGTGCTCGGCAGCATTCAGGCCATTGGTTGCATACGCAAAGTTCGGGTCCGTTGGAGATGCGGTTGCAGACACAACAAGAGAACGCTTGAAGGCAGCGTCATCGTCTTCACCATCCCTTGTCGCGAGTGGGAAATTTTCCATCGGATTCGTTTCTGGCATGAATTGATCCATCAACATCATCGACTCTCGTCTGTTGTAGTCCGGTCTGTCGTGGCTCATCGGCCGTCTCGGCGAGTCGTCTTGCTCTACAGCACCTTTGCGCGGCGCCGTCTTCGGCGTATTGCGGCTCACGTTTCGTTTCGTAGCCGGCTTCAGAGAAGCAGAGGTGGCAGTCATGAATGAAGAATTCGCTGCCTTGAGAAAAGGTGTTGGGAGCACGCGCAGAAACCGCTGGCTTCGTGGAAGAGGGTTCGCCGGCAGCGTGGACGCCGTCGGATGAGAGATGGCTTCCAATTGACTGGGCGGTACCCAAGGCGCCAAAAGATGCACCTTGCCCTTCACTAGATGCGGGAGGATGAGCGCAGTCGCGAGAGCATAGATCGCACCTGCCGAGTGCGCAAGAATGCTAAATTTGATGATTCCAAGGTGCTGACAGACGGCGAGGACATCTTCCGGCCAGTTTAGTGGTCCGCTCTTGTCTGTCGCAGGAAGAGCCTCACTCGCGCCAACTCCAGGCCGGTCCAAGGTGATCAGACGCAGCCGAAGCATAACCGCAAGCTCATCGAAGAATGCTGTAACGTATCTTGTTAGACCCATCCCAACGCACACGAACACAGCTGCTCCTTCTGGATCACCGACTTCAGAGAACGCGATTGTTCGACCAGTGTTGGGATGCTTCACGGTTTTGGTCAGTCGGGGTGAGTCCAAATAGTCGCTGACAGCATCCTCAATACTGTCCCTTCGAGCCATCTCTTCCTCTTCCACAATGGCTCGGGCCATACGCGCATCGCTCATCGACTTTCGTCGGCTTTTCCTTCGATCGAGGTCCAATGGGAGGTCTGGGTGATTCCCAGCTGTCCATCGATCTTGGGGCTTCTTTGACTTTTTCGAAGTCCTGGAACGGGGGATTGCGGGCTTCGTCGGATCTATAGGGCTTGGTAGGTCTGATCCCTGGAGTGAGCTTCGCTGAGAGGATTCACGGCTGGGCCTTGGCCTGGAAGAAGCCGCCCTGCGCTCTGATCCATTTGCGTTGCTCAGTGTATCCACCGCTTGAGCGTATGAATAGTCCAGCGAAGGAAGTGGGTTGATGGACGCATTCTCGGACTTGGATGATGCAGGTCTGGGTCTATAAAATTCCGATTGCGGACGCTTTACCTCCAGCGAGTGTTTCGGCTTGCGGTCACCGCCAGGGCTGACCGATCTTGCACCCGATGCTCGTCCCACATTTGACATCTGTGAAGGTGTTCCTCCTTCATCTACACCTAATAGCTGTATTCTCTTGAGTGGCGTGCTCGCGCTACCATTGGTTCCTGTTTGGGTTTGGGGTGTTGGTGCGATCTCGCCACTCGGTGGAGATGCCAGCTCATACACCAGGGTAGGATTTTCTTCGGCCTCCTCGCCAATAACGGGCGAAGAATACAATGGGTTTTCTTGCAACCTGGATTTCCTTTGCTCCCGCAATTGTCGAATGCGTCGCACGGTTTCGTCGTCTTCTCCTAGGTCTGCCCAGCTGGAGTCCGGAATTGACTTGCTTCGCTTATAAGCCGGTTTCATTGTTTCGGCTTTACTCGGCGTGGCAGAGTGGCGCTTCGACTTTTTGTGTTTCTTCTTGCCAGAAGCTGGACTGTTGCTCGACTGCCGCAAAGACGATGTGCGCGTCGGGATGGAATCCGAGATTGGACTGGGCGTTTTCAGAGGCGGTGTCGCATTCAATGCAGTCGGAACCTCAAGCTCCTTGGAAAACGGGTCCTTTAAGCGCTCGTCGGGCGATTCCGACTTCTTGGACGAGTCCTCGCGCGGCGCTTCGAGTGGATCCCTGTTCTCGATGTCCGGTGTCCGCTCAGTCGACTGTTCAGAGGTGAATGGTATTGGGGTTGGAGATTCCGGCGACTCCGCTAATGGCTGATGCTCGTTGATGGTCGCGTCGTGGAGATACAGTCGTCCTTTGGACTGCGACAAGGGAGCCGGGGGAGTCCTTGCAATGATCTGTTCGGCCAAAGACACGGAGGGAGATTCGTGTTTCAATGAGGGTCCAACCTGCTGTTCAGATCGCAGCATCTCCTGCGAGCTCATGCGCCGCAAGCTCTTTCGCATCGATCTGCCTCTTCCTGACGTGAAAGACGCAGCGTCGTCGACGGCGACGTCGTCGTGATTGGTATTGAGATTCTTCCTGACCCAGCTCTCCGAACTCAACTTGTTTCTGGTGCTGCCCGCGCGAGTGCTGGTTGCTGAGAAAGAGCTGCGTCGCGAACTGGCCTTCGGGCGAAAGGAGATGGGCCGGCTGAAGCCTGGCGATTTGGACTTCTTGATTGTATAGTTGGACAGGCCGGAAGGTGGTCGCGAAGTCGGAACAGTCGGCGGGAGCGCGGCATCGCTCAAACCCTCCTCATCGTCGAGCTCGAGGCCGACGCCGTACTCGACGCCGAAGCCAGGAGTGGAAATGTTGCGGTGGATGGAGGCGGAGCTGGCGACGGACCTGCTAGAGGAATCGGGGCGCGAGAAGGCTGAGGCGGCGTCGGAGAAGGTGTCGCTGGCAGGCAGCGGCGTGAGGGTGTCGTTCTCGACGTTCTCGAGGGAGGTGAGGATTGAGGAGATGACTTGAGGGTTCGCCGGCTTCGCCTTGACGCGGTTAGAAGAACGTCTGGAGTGGTGGCGGCGGACATGGTTTGGCGAGGAAGGCGTGGATGCGGAAGTGGATGACTCGGCTCGACGGTGCCCTTGGTTCCATGGTTCAGCGGAGGAGGACGCACGCGAGCGCAGCTCCATCTCCATGCTGTCGCGGATTGGAGGCCTTCCACTGCAGCGCCGTTCGCGAGAGCCCGACAGACGACGCAACTCTCGCAACTCTCGCCCAAAACAAAGATGATGCGGCGGCGGCTGCTGGATCGAGGAGCACGCGTGCCTGCGCTTAAGCTCTGATCACCATCTCGCGCCAATCTGGACAGATTGAATATAGATTCGATGATATTGAACCCTATCCCTATGCAACGCGGTTAGAGGCTGTTGGCCGTGACACGTCGGCCGAGGTCGTGCGCGAGTGCCCAAGTGTCGTGTCGCGGCGTGCGACCGGCGAATAATGCGGTGTGCTGGTGCAGCCAATGCGAAAGGTATCGACGCCAATGCCTTTCGCGGGGCTTGCAAGAGCGACAGACGGCGACGGCGACGAGAGCAGCGAGCAGAGGAACATCGTCCGGCCGCGTTTAAGGTGCGGCTGGGCTGTTAAATCAATGGAACCCCGACCCGACGGCGCAAAGGCAGCGGGCCTTGCCGTAGCCGCGCCAATCTTCATGGCTGGAGCCGTTGAATACCTTACCTTACCTTATCCACCGCACCTCGTCCCTGAATCTGAAGATGCACTGTGGTGGATGTGGACATGCTGCATGAGTCATTTTCATCGGCGTGATCCTCCTTCTCGTCCACGCTGAAAGCCCAATGTCCCTCGCGGAAGCCACGCTGGACGCTCACGCAGCAGCAGGGATTGTATTTCTCCGACCTCCGGTGTTCTGCTGTTTCAACTGTGGGAAGCTCTCACCTGCCGCTCGTGCTCCAAACAGTCGTGACAGGGAACATGGATTGTCGCCCGCGCACGACAACGATCTCGAATCCGCTTATCAGGAGCCACTCGACTTCTCCTCATCACCACTCCAGCAGCTCTGCCTTCCCGTTTGCCTTCCCCTATTCACTCTGTCATTTTCGCCCACCGTGGCAGAACCACCATGACTCGGAAAGGGGGGTTGCAGAGCCCATCTGCGCACTAACTCCTAGCGAGATCTCTCGGCTCTTCATGTAAATTTCTGGCAATCTCCTAGTACGACACTCACGTTCTCGGCACGCGCTCTGCCGGGCTGGTGACGACACTGGCCTGGTAGCCATACGCTTCGTAGATTAGGGACTCGGCATGCCTCTTCTTTTTCCCAGCTATGAAATGTCTAGAGAACCCGTCAAACGCAAAGCTGATTCCAACAGCGCTGCACGCCTTCAGCGGTTCTTCGACTGACCTCTCCAACCTCCGAATCATCGGCAAGCCGATGCCGAGGGGGCCTGCAGCGCTCCCGGCTTCAGCTGAAGCTGTTCGGTGGCCGGCATCACACCTCCAGCACGTCTCCGCCGTCCAAGCATCTTCCGTCTCGCCTATGCATTCGAAGACGCACAACGTGCTCGTTCGGGACTACGACGACGGCACGGGCTCAAGCCACGAGGACTCTCATCAGGTTTGAGCTTGCAAAAGTGGGGCAGGCCAGCAAGCATTTGATAAAGTGAAGTTAGAAAACGACGTGTGCAATAATAATGATACCAGGAACGGTGTAGATTTCTCAATCACTATGTCCGACATGCAAGACGCTTACAGAGAAGAAAGTGTAAAGGTCAGAACAATGGATTGGCAAAGCACTTTCCCGAAAGAATGCAGAGGTCCACAGGACAACTTAAATCGGACTGCACCTGTGCCTCCCTACTTCTCAGAAGCTCATGCCCTCATCGACCCTTGAGGTTGCATCTCATCACGTGCTATCCAACAATCAAAGTCACTCTCGAATAACACAAAATTTGTTATAACGTCTCCAGCACGCTCGCTTCTGCCCATTAATCAGCTCCTTACGTGCGTCCACACCGTAAAAGTTACCCAACGACCTTTTCCTCATGCATCTCTCTCTGCCGGTGAGTAGAGCGGCCTTTCGCCTCGCCGGGTCCTCCATGCATTAGTCGCCGCAAGCAACTCAGCACAGCCCTCGAGCAAGAAGCCCCATCGGCCCACGAAAGACTCCGAAAGCTCCCAACTTGAAAGCTGCTCGGGAGAGCTCCATACAACAACGCCACCTCTCTGCCACTGGCCTTGCACATTCCCCAGTGCTCCAGAAGCTCGAATGCAATTGGAGAGTGCACGTCCATCTGCCTGCTGTGTCGCAATGGCCTTTAGAATGTTGAAGCGGAATCTTGGGTGGGGGATTATGTCGAAGATCGGATCGTGAGGTACCTCGAGCTGCAGGCGCACAGGCTGTAGAGCGGCTGGAACTCCATCCGAAGGCCGTGCAGTTCGAATGGGAGTTCCGCTTGAGACTGCTTGCTGGTCAATGTTGAGGTATTGCGCATTCGATGACGCTGAGGCCATTAGATTGCGATTGATCAATTGACCGAGCTCGTCCCACACACGGCCGGAGGAAGAATCAATGAGGCCGCCAGGTTGGTTGCCCGCGGGAGCTGAGTAGGCACGCCCATGCTGGGATAAGAGTGGCCTGGCTTCTTGAACTGGAGTCTGAGGTCCGCTTCCAGACTGTGATGGGGGCTCGCCCGAAGCACTCCGCGGCTTGTATTGTTTTGTTGACTCGCCTGTGCGTTGTCGTTGTCTGAATGCTCTCTGATTGAGCCTGTTTTGAATGCGGCGCCGTTCAGCAGGATCATTCTTCCCTCTCCAGTTTTCGTTGATGACGCTGCCAATGGGTATGTAGGGCTCAGGGGAGCTGTTGTCTGTTGGGCGAGTCTCCATGATGCAAGCCTGCTGACCTCCCATCGTGTTCGTTGTGGCAACTCCGTAGTAGTATATACGCTGTTCACGAGTGAGTGGTGTGGCCCAACAGAAGATGATTACTTTTCATGCTGTCATTCTCGAAGTTGCTGGACACTGCAACGTGAACTAGCCTGACTCATCTGCATATGTATTCACATGTCGAGCAGATACGAAGACTGTCACCTCACCTCGTGGATTACTAACGGAGCCGGACTGGCCGTGTCTGAATGCGGCGTGTGGCTCGCGCCTCTGGCCTAAGAGACGTGTGTAAATGGCACAGATCGAATTGCAGTATGGGGCTACCTAGCCGCCCATGCACAATGCGGGCAGCTGTCCAGTGCGGGTCGGCAGGCACATGCTGCCTGCTCATCAGCGATTCGGGTCGCGGCATTGCATTTCGGGTGGTCCTGAAATTCGCCAATCGCGGACAATAGCCTCAGCCCTGTGCCGTGTGAGCAGGAAGCGATGGTATGCTGACCGCCATCGGCCTCAGCAGCTCGCGGTCTGCATCTTACTTTGGCAACAGCAAGCCTGGCGATGCATGCGCGTGGCGCTCCTGGTGCTGCGAAGGCAGGCTGGATTACAGTTCCCTCGCCCGAGATCCGAGCGAGCGCCTCGATGCTGCGCCCAAAGCGAGATAGGGCACCATCACTCCCCGTGCTGGCGACTTCGAGGTGGTTGAGCAAAGGACAGTAAGCAGGAGTGTTGGATGATGAAGCTGATCAAATCAAAAGTGAGCCTGAGGATAGAACGCGACAGCACGGACCACCACTCAGCCCTATCATGGGTGCCTACGTCACCGCGACGCTGCTGGGGTTTCAGCGCGTGCTGGCTGCCCTGTGCCTTGGAACTCGAGTCCTCATCTGCGACGTTGTTGTTGCAATGGCCGCTCCGCTCCGCCTTCGACTGCGACTGCTTCTTCTGCGACCGTCTTCGGCACCCCATCGATCCCGGAAGCATGCCCCATCTCGGGTTGCGGTGAAGACAAGTCGCCGGCATTCCAAACACAACGCGATATCGTGACCAGTTCGCGACAACATCACCACCAGCCACAGATAATACGACCACCATGGACGCGATCCGGGACCGTCTGTCGTACGGATATGGATTTCTCCAAGGACGCGCTTCTGCTTTGCCGCGAAGTCTCACAGACCTGTGCGTAACCATCGCATCTTCCTCTTTCTCGAAGAGAATACTGAGCTGACGTCCTGCTCTCAATGCCAGATATGGCACTGTGACTGCGAAAGGGACCAGACTCCTGACAATTCCTTTGCCTCTTCTCTCATTCCTGGCCATCCCGTTCTATGGAGGTTCATCGACCACTTTCAGCTTGCTGGGGTTCTACATGGCCTGGACGGTACTGGTGCTCACCCACGACCCCTTGACCGTAGAGCTGTACGGCACATTGGTCCTGCGCGTCCTCTTCTTCCTCATTCCGGCACTTGGACTTCTAGCTTTCGACTGTGTCGCTCCTGGGCTGAGCAAGGCCATCAAATCGCGTGGCGAGCGACAACTTCCAGGACGTCTTGGCAGCAGAAAGCTCTTGCTCGTCGTCGGGGTTGCGGTTTTCAACGTCCTGCTATCAGTCGCTATTCAAGCCGCCCTCGAGCTGACGACTACAAGAGTCCTGCATCTTCGGAGTCTGGTGAAAGTAACATCGACAGTGCCTCTCCCCTTCAATTTGGTAAAGCAGATACTGGCAGGCCTGGTCCTTCGTGGCATACTCCACTACATAATCCATCGATATGTGCTGCACACATACAACTCCGTGCTCAAGACTTGGCACCTGAGCTGGCAGCATAGCATCGCGCTGCCTTTCAGTTTGGTGGCAGCATACGATCACCCGATCAACTACTTGCTTGTGTCGTGGCTGCCCACCATCCTGCCAGCTTACATGTTTCGATGGCACGTCTTAACTTGGCAAATCTTCCTGGTTATATGCAGCCTCGAAGACGTTTTTGTGTTTTCTGGATACTCCGTCTTGCCGTCTACCATCATTCTTGCTGGCATGGCTCGCCGGATCGATGTCCATTTCGATTCGCTCCAAAAAGGACGAACACCGGGGAATTTTGGTCGTTTCGGCGTGCTCGACTACTTGCTGAACACCACGTGCCAGCAAGGTAGCACTATCGTAGACGACATCCAGGATGAAGCTGAGAAAAGGCGTTTCCAGGAGCATGTTGAGGAAGTGGTTCATGAGATGATGAACAAGACTGAACAGAATAAAGACGAGAGCAAGCAAGAAGAAGGCCGTAGTCGGAAGAAGACAGGAAAGGTCTCGAATAAGGAGGATGAGGATGCGAGTCCAGATGATCGTTCGGGAGGCGAAGCACAGTCTGATGATGCCCCTGTGCCCAAGCGTAGGAGTGGCAGGAAGAAAGGACAAAGCTGATCGTGCAGCTGTCGCGACTTGTAATGGTAATAAACATGGTTTCACGGTGCGACATGGCGTTCAGGGTATGACATTGGTCTCGTGCTGCTTCGGTAGATACCCCACCTGTGGTGATGGATTAATGTGTCGTTCTGTTCAGTAATCTTTTGTCATTTCTTTGAGCCCATTGCTCAGCGTCAGACTCGTGCGTCAGGTGAGCTCAATTTGCCACGTCCTCGAGGCATGATACTAACACTATTGCCATCAGAAGGACGCTCATTACGATTTCGTATCCACAACATTAGTCTCATTCCGTCATCATTCCTCAAAGGCATGCTCTGCTGACACGATGGGTCAGCGTCGCCTCAGCAAGCCGAAGACAATTGCTATCCATCCTCGTGCACAACACACTGCTCCCCCTGATAGCCTCTTGTACCAGAGAGGATCGTCCACAGAGCTCCGGCCACAAGCATTCATCCCTTCTCAGCGGGCCCTAACAACCTATACCAGCGCGTGAGCATGCGTGTGATCGAGCAGCCTCGGCCAACAGGTTCCCTTGGCATGTCGGCGAGGCGCGCATCAAGTGCTCGGGACCACATGCTGTTGGTCCAAGGCGGGTGGGCTCATCATTGTGTGAGCATCACATAAGACGCTCTGTCATCAACAGGAAGATCGCTCGAGAGAGTGCCCCTAGCTTGTGATATCTTCGTAGTTGCTGAGGACTGCGAGCGGGTTAAGAAACGCATCGCGACCTCCCGACCTCGCGCTAGCTACCACTCCGGCTGACGCTCTTCTGAAACCCGGATCTCCTTGACGCCGCCTGTCGGCGTTGCCGGGGCGGGCTTCTTGCTCGCAACGAGTGCAAGCACATTACACCGTCGACTCCCAAGTTTGTAATTGACTGCCTCCAGGATCAGGGGTAAGTCGTGCGGAATATGCTCGTAGTATTTCAGCAAGAGCTTCGCCATGTCCTCGCCGACGTATCGAGGGAAGAAATCGCGGAGAAGGAAGACGGCCGGCGCTCTGTCTTCGATGGTTACGCCTCGACTCTGGAGCCTCCGGGCGACTGTCAGAAAGAACATGATAACGCACATCGTATCTTCTGGAATCTTTCTCAGGAGTTTTGACTGGCAGACATTAGTCCAGCATTTTCGCATCGCGAAGCATCAAGTGATAACTTACAATGTGCCCCCATAGATCATTCAACTTGTCTGGATGATTCTTGACTTCAGCAATCCTCTGATACATGGCCCATGCTGTCTTGTCTGGTACTGTCGGCATCCCTCCCGAATCAAAGCTCGCTCTCAACGCCAGCACTGTCGTCTCAAAGCTGCTCCTTTGCAATACTTGTACAGCTTCCTCCGGAGTTTCGGCTTCCTCAAGCCGTCCGCAGAGAGATTCGGCCCACTCCAGCGACTCCGAATTCACCGAAATTGTCGTGAAGCCGCCTTTGTGAGCAGGCAGCCTTGCGGTGAGCAGCATGCTACCGCAAAGAGCCGCAGCAGGAGGCAAACGAGCTGTAAATGTTGCCCGCCAGTATCCTTGGTACTCCCGCCCGACCATTTCGATCTCTGCTAGCCCTGCGGTAGAGTCTTTTGATGAGATCGCTGATAGCTTTGATCGTGTCGACCTAGCTCTCGACTCACTCCGTTTTGGAATTGGAGGTAGCGTCTTGTCTTTGGCTGGTGGATTTCGCTCCGGTGCTGGCGCTGGAGAAATCTCATCTTCCTCTTCGACCTCCGGGACAGTCGTGGTCAAAGATTGTAAGGCCAGAGTCGCATCGCTCACAGAATCGAAGGGAGCTTGGACGCTCCCGCTGCTCGATGTCTCAGTTGTCGGTGGCTGTGAGTCTTTCCAAGGCTTCAATGACGCCACCGAGATCGACGACTTTGTGCTCGCTGAGTATCGGGACGATGTTGTTGATGATGAAGGATTTCTGCTCAGTGAAGAGGATGCTCGTCCGCTCTTTGCGCTCCTGCTCAGTCTCCACGACGATGGTTTCCAGCCCTTTGAAGAACCCTCTGAACCTCCATCTTGAGTGCAATACGATGCAATCGAGCTAGCCCGGCTTAGTACAGAATCGTTTCTCCGGCTCGCGTCCTTCGAGGGGATAAAGTGCTCCGTCATGCTGAGGGTACAGACTTCAGAGGACCTTCGATGTCTGTATATTTTCCACCCACAGGAGAAGCGCAAGTCGTACAGATGAAGCGCGCTCAACGCCTCGGGACGAGTCTAGCCCTCAACCCGGATTGATTGGAACCGTGGTGTCCTTGGCCGTCGCGGGAAATGATGGCGGGGACTTTCGCCGGATTAAAAGCGAGTAGTAGAGTCGGCGGATATTCCAAAAATCGTCTGGAGCAGACAAGGAGCTAAATGATAAGCGACTAGGTCTTATAGTTTCGTACCTGAAAGCTGGGGATGACTAGGCAAAGAGAGGGAAGATGGGGATGGAGGAGATTTGAACGAAAGAGATGATGCCCGAGCACGTGCGCGCTGGGTCGATATGATAGCGAACAATAGAGTAATAGAGGCGATGTCGTCGCTCTGGGCGCACATATTCAACCGACTGTGCATGAAATGAGACAAGGAAGGTTGCACTGCTGGCCCAGGTGAGTGTCACTGGGGCGTTAAGCGAGTCCCGTCAGGCGTCAAACAGGCGACTGCTGGACTGATCATCATATGGGCGACTCGCTCCATCCGCTGCATCGGGTCGCATATTATGCTGCTTCTCCCGAAAGCGTGTAGTGACCTGTCAACCTGAGACGAATGAGACGAATCGAGTTGAGAGCACAGGAAGCCGGCAACGGTGACACGAGATGAAATGCAGACCGGTCGGAACGGTAAGTCCCGCTTTTAGCGTCGCTTCGGCTTCGGGTTTGAGCTGCGGCCTTCCGAACTTTTTCTCGATGAATTCTTGTCGATCGAGCTGCAACTCCCGCCGCCGTTGACCTTTCCGAGAAGATGGCAAAGAAGCGCAAAGCGCAAGCTCGCGCCGCGGAGGGGAAGCCCGACATTGAGCTCGACCCACGAGAATCCCGCAAGAGGATCAAGACATACGAAGACGTCGCAGACTCGGACGATGAATTTCATCTGAACCAGGACGAGGTTCGCCTTGGGGAGGCCCCAGAGGCAAAGAGACGGCGCAAATGGGCTGAGCAGGAAGAGTTTCTCCAGCCCTCAGATGAAGAGGTTCTTGGTTATTCAGACGAAGAGGAGCAGTCGGACGAAGAGGATAACCGCAGACCCACCCGCAGGAGAACGCAAGCTCAAGAGAGCGACGAGGGTGAAGAGCATGACCAGGATGACGAATATGAGGAGCCAACTGGATGGGGGACGTCGAAGGCGGATTTGTACGGCGCAGACGAGATTGAAACGGAGGAACAGGCCCTTGAAGAAGAGGCGGAAGCTCGTAGATTGCAGAAAAAGCAGCTCGAGTCCATGAACGCTGCAGATTATGGATTCGACGAGGATGATTGGCGACAAACGGGATCACAAGATCCAGCTACAAAAGGCGAGACCGACGTTGTCACAGAGGTTCTGCCACAGCTCCAGATTGATCCAGAACTTGGCCCTGCTGAGAGACTAAAGCTGCTGAAATCTCGGTATCCTGAATTTGAGCCACTGAGCAAGGACTTCTTAGCATTGAAAGACGTGCATACCGATTTGAGCGCTGCAGCGAAGGAGTCGCCTCTGGCTCAAATCAAGCTGCGAGCTTTGTCGGCATACTTAGGCTCCTTGCTCATGTACTTTTCGCTGCTCACTTCAACGGCAACGCAAAAGCAAACTGCTGCGGCTATGCCTGCCAACCAATTGCGATACCATCCCGTCATGGACAGTCTCGTCAAGTGCCGGGAGCTCTGGGCCAGCGTGCAGGAGCTTCCTGATGAGGACTTGTTGGATGAAGACGCGGCTTCTGATGGAATGTCTGGCAACGCTGAAGAAGATGAATCCAATTCTGCCACCCTGGAGGAGGAGGCACCTGCGCCACAGACGAAGCAGACACGCGCAGAGCGTCACGCCGAAGCTGTCCAAGCCGCTGCTGCTGAGCGCAGGGCCGAGCGTATGAAGCAGACAGAGGCTGGCTTGGCAGATCTGGACACTCTGCTTGCCTCTAATGGCCGAAAAGCGTCCAAGACGAAGCGTACACCTGCTGCACGGGCTGGAGACGACGATTCAGACCTTGGCGAAGAAGCGCCCCTCACTGCTCAAGAAGCCGCAGAGAAGGCCAAGCGGAAGAAGAGTCTGCGCTTCTATACTTCTCAAATCGCGCAGAAAGCAAACAAGCGTGGCGCTGCTGGACGCAACGCGGGTGGCGACGACGATATTCCTCACCGTGAGCGCTTGAGAGACCGGCAAGCACGTCTAAACGCCGAAGCAGAAAAGCGCGGCCAAGGAAAAGCAGACATCGGAGACGACCTTGGCGGAGAAAGCGACGAAGACGATCATCGACAAGCACAGCAAATACGCGCCGAGGCCGACGAGGACGACTACTACGACCTGGTCGCGGCACGAGCAGCGAAGAAGAAAGGAGACAAGGCTGCTCTCGCCGAAGCACAACGACAAGCTGCCTTGCAAGGCGGACAAGTCGTGCAGGAGGAAAGCGTCGGAGCAGACGGCAAGCGCAAGATCTCGTACGCGATTGAGAAGAACAAGGGTCTCACGCCGCACCGCAAGAAGGACGTGCGCAACCCGCGTGTGAAGAAGAGGAAGAAGTTTGACGAGAAGAAGAAGAAGTTGGCGTCGATTAAGCCTGTGTACAAGGGGGCCGAGGGTCGTGGCGGTTATGGTGGTGAATTGACTGGTATCAAGAAGGGGCTTGTGAAGAGTACGAAGCTGTAAAGCTGGACGTGTACAGCATCTGCAGAAAGAAATGCCATCGCTATCCAAGTCGACTGCAGTTGTTGCTCCGC
Source organism: Phaeophleospora eucalypticola (assembly GCA_022814565.1). Classification (NCBI taxonomy): domain Eukaryota; kingdom Fungi; phylum Ascomycota; class Dothideomycetes; order Mycosphaerellales; family Mycosphaerellaceae; genus Phaeophleospora; species Phaeophleospora eucalypticola. The sequence goes on along the minus strand of JAKLNG010000005.1, from coordinate 1,061,391 downwards.
GCATGCACCTTTTCACGTAGTTTGCTTGTTCTCTGACGTGTTTTCCTGTTGTGGTTCTCTGCGGTGATCGGCAGCCGCAAAGGGGCAGTTTTGGTGCGCAATATTTGCCAACTCTGGTAAGAGGTAAGCTGCAATCCTCGTGTTGGCAGTGCATCTGAGGTTTCACTGAAGAAATGGAATGCAGTTGAGTCCACCTCTTTTTGGTGTGATGTAACAATTTGGTCACGCGGTTCCAATTCGGGTTGACAGGCATTCTCACTTCAAGAAAAACAAACCAAGACGAGGACAACTGAGTTCATCTCATGCAATCGCTGCACGAGCACTGGCACGTCTTCATCAAGAGCCAAATTTACTAGCAGGTCCTTGAAGATGAGCTTCAGCAGCATAGGGGCTTCTCCCATCGCGGTGACACTTGGCGCCTTCTCCCTCCTACTTGCAATCATTTCTGGCGCACTCTACGTGCGCAAAGATTACCAGGCATTTGTGAGTATACCTATGCCTACTTGCTGAATGGACGAAGAACCCTTCTCATAGCCATTTAGATATCCCTTGGTCCAGGGGGCACACCACAAACTTTCAGAGGATACCTTCGCATCAAAGTACTTAGCCTGTTTGCATTGCGAGACAGCTACGCTGCTATTATACCGATTCCACACGACCTGTGCCAACATGGATGTTTGAAGGAGTTGCCCAAACGTAGTCGACCGCGGCCAAGGACTCGAGGGATTGCGCCGCATCGGCAGATAGACCAGCGGTCTGGAGAAGAGATCTTTCGCAAGCTGGCAGAGGTAATCAGAAGCTTCGCGCCTGGGCATAATGGTGACCTGGAGATCGGCACTTCTTGTTTCGAGAAGCATGGCACTGGGCTGTTTTCAACGTATCCGGCAAACAGGACGTGTCGAGGGGAGATTGTGCATGTTCATCCCTCGGATGGGTCTATGCATATGACATTGCATCCTGCTGATGCGAATACTGTTCTTGAAGCCAGATGGGGAGAGAGGCATCCTTTGGCGGGTGTCTTCAATGATAGACTGCTTCCGAGCGGTTTCATCATGCTCTATGCTCCGCAGAATGATGAAGAGATTGAGGTAGTGTTTCGGGTGATCCGAGCCGCATGTTGGTTCGTGTCTGAAGGTGATAGAAGACGGAAGTCAAGGTCAGAAGGAGATGCGGCAGTGCGTGAATGTGACAGCACTTCTACAGTGCCAACAGGTGGACGTGGAAATGTGCGTCAAGTGGAGGATCCAGATCGAGCGTTGGAGAAGATCTGATAGGCGCGTTCAGTTCGTCAAACAAGGTCAGCTTAATGTATCAGCTCTTCATCGAAGAGTCTATCAAGGACATTACTGTACCCGACTTTGCTTGTCTGTCAAGACAATGCCAAGCTCGGATCCGAGTGGTGAATGAGCGGAGGAACGAGCTGAAGGTGAGCGGTATCGCTAAGCCGTATCAAGCTACACGAAGATATTCCTTGGGCGTGCCTTGGCGACGCCACATGACGACGGCGGAGGTGGTATCCCGGTCTTTGGTCCGATGTATGTCTTCTTGTTACCACCGACAGATGAGACGGGCTCGACAGTGAGCAGTTGAGAAAGCAGTCCAGCTGGCGTGTGTGGTCTGGATCTCAGCCTTCCAATCGCGGCAGCGGTAATGCGATGGCGCGATCGCAGGTCGTTCTCACTCGCCGTCATTACGCGCGTGGCGATTAGACGGCACCACGGGCAGCGAGCAGGGAATAGAGTTTTCCTCCTCCACCACGCGATGGATTGCTGTGCACGCAGCGCTGCATAATCCGGCATCATCACAGCAAGTCGGCGCGGGCTGTTTGGCTGTGCATTCTGCTGGACGCGGGCGAGAATACACGGTTCGTGGGGTGGAGATGGAGGACGTGTGCGTAGAGGTAGGTACCTCTCAGGGCGATGGAGGTGGACGGGACTCCACACAGAACCTCTCAGCGAGCCGGGAACCTGTCATCGGGCTGGCCGTCGCATTCTTCTGCTCTCACTTCTTCCTAGCCGTAGACACGCACAAGCACCTTCCCTCTCCCACCTTCCCATGTGGCAGTCCTAGTCGCAGATCGCGTGCGCCGCTCCGGTTCAAAACTATCTGCGCCTGCCGCCACACAGACACTTCCGGTTTCTTCTTCCTCTCCTCGACATCCACCACCATCAGCGCAGTGCAATACCTGTCGCTGCTCCTCCCACCACCCGCGCAGCTGCGTCCATCGTTCCCGCGCAGCTTTTAATGCTACAGATTTCCTTCTTCGACACTTTCTTCCACTATCTTGGTTCCTTTGCCGGTCCGTCCGCCTAGGCCTTGATCCCAATCCCGGACACACTCCTCAATCAACATGGCCGACGAAAAGCAAGCCTTTGGCGACAAGGGCTACTATGGCGACTTCTCGCCCTCGCCTGAGAGGGCTGAAGCCGGCGGCAAGGCTGGACCTCGCAAGATGAGTCGTATCGACCAGCCCAGGACCAAGTCCATCACCGGATCCGTGGGTGGTAGAGGCATCGAGGACGATGTCGCTTCCGATCCCTCGACTTCGATTGCCAAGCAGATGGAGATGGAGGCGGGCAATGCCATTCAGTACAGAACGTGCAGTTGGCAGAAGGTGTGATCCCTCTTTTCTTCTAGCGCTGCTTTCGGAGCCCGTTCCTTCGATCTGTGCCAGTGCTTGCGCTACTACTGTCAATGCTATTTGATCTGTCTCAACATCGAGACCGAAAGGAATCAACATGAGCGTTTTCGTTACGCGCTTCATGAATGCGCTTCAAAGTCCAAGCTCTGACCTTGCTTCTAGACTGCGGCTCTGCTGTTCTCCGAGTACATTTGCTTGGCCATCATGTCCTTCCCATACTCCTACTCCGTGTTGGGTCTCGTGCCGGGCATCATCCTCACCTTCGTGGTCGCAGGTATGGTGCTCTACACGTCCCTCATTGTCTGGTAAGCGAACCAAATGCTCTCCATCTACGTTGACAGTGCTGACTTCGATTGCACAGGGAGTTCTGCATGCGCCATCCAGAGGTCAAGGATGTTTGTGATGTCGGTCAGGTCATCTTCTGGGGGAGCAAGTGGGCTTGGTGGTTCACGGCCGTCATGTTCCTGCTCAACAACACCTTCATCCAGGGATTCCATTGCTTGACGGGATCCAAATACCTCAACACCATGAGCAACGGTGGTCTCTGCACAGTTGGCTTTAGCGCCATCGTCGCTGTCATCTCCTGGTTCTGCTCGCTGCCTCGAACCTTCAACACGCTCTCCCAGCTGGCTGGTGCCTCGGCTTTCTTCACCTTCGTCTCGGTGCTCCTTGCTACGATATTTGCTGCAATTGAGGATCACCCAGGTGGAGCTCCTGGCATGAAGTGGCCTTCGTTGGGTGACCCAACCGTTTACGCTGTCCCGGCTGCTGGAACCACCTTCGTCGCTGGAATGAACGCCTTCATGAACATCAGCTACACCTTCATCGGACAGATTACGATCCCGTCTTTCATTGCTGAGATGAAGGAGCCAAAGGACTTCCCCAAGGCACTCTGGGCCGTCACCATTGCTGAGGTCATCCTCTTCTCTTTGGTCGGTGGTGTCATCTACGGCTACACCGGAACGAACTACAACACAGCTCCAGCATTTGGCTCTCTTGGAAATGAGGTCTACCTGAAGGTCAGCTTCAGCTTCATGATTCCAACGATCATCTTCCTGGGAGTCCTATATGCCTCGGTGTCGTCCCGATTCGTTTTCTTCCGTCTGTTCGCCGGAACTCGCCACATGACCAGTAACACTGTCGTTGGCTGGGCCGGATGGGGTGCGATCCTCGCCGTCACCTGGGTTGCGGCCTTCATCATTGCTGAGGTCATCCCATTCTTCAGCGACCTGCTGTCTCTCATGAGCTCGCTCTTTGACAGCTTCTTCGGATTCATCTTCTGGGGAACTGCATACCTGCGAATGAGGAATGCAGACTATGGCGAGGGTTTCTGGAAGGTCCGCGGCATCAGAGGATGGGTCGGCTTTGTGGTCAACATCATCTTGATCATGATTGGATTTTTGTTCCTGAGTGCGGGTACATACGCCTCGGTGGAAAGCATCATCCAAGGATATGAAGCTGACAACTTCGGTGGGCCTTTTACATGTCAAAGCAATCAATTGTGATGGGAAACAGGATGGGGAAAAAGAATGGATTTGATATATTATCTAGCACAGCGGCTGCTGCTAGCTGCAACGAATTGACGATATTGGGAGTTGGGTAAATATTTCGTCTCTACTTCTTTCACGACTACGTTCAGTTGTTGTGTTTTCCTGGATGAAGTTGTTGCCGCTGCACCGACCGTTGCTATGTATTTGGACTATGTGAGCCAGCCAATTGCCGGCGCTCCTTGCACACGCTGCCCCACGCCGGCCGCTCCACGCCAGCTCCGCTCGAAGCTTGGAGCTCCGCATGACTTCACTCTCACTGCTTCCCGAGCTTCAATGTTTCCCAGCAAATTTTGAGCTTTCTTTCTGCTTTCACATCGAACAATCAAGCTACGGAAGTACCTCTCTGTGCTCGTGTATGCAAAGATGGCCTCGCTCACCAGCTACCTCGACCTGAACCAGCCCAGTCTCTGGAGTGAGTGAAGAGTTCGGCCCAGAAACGGATGGACCGCCCTGCTAACATCAACGCAGTCGCTGCTGGATCGATCATCTTCAACCCGACCTTCTGGAACATCGCCGCGAGAACAGAATACCACAACAAGACACTGACGAAGCTCGCGGGCGGCAATCCTTACTACGGCTGCTACGCCCTCGCCGTGACCATCTTCTCCATCGGTCTCATCCGGGATGCCCTGTACGAGCGTGCCCTCCGCGCCCAGCCTTCACATCCAGCACTCATAGGCTTCGTCCCGCAAGCCCTTGCCGTCGGACTCGTCGCGAGCGGAAACATCCTCGTTCTCAGCAGCATGTGGGCTCTCGGCATCACAGGCACCTATCTGGGCGACTACTTCGGTATCCTCATGGACCACATGGTGACCGGTTTCCCCTTCAACGTCACCGGCTCGCCCATGTACTACGGCAGCTTCATGAGCTTCTTGGGCACTGCGTTGTGGTACGGCAAGCCTGCGGGCATCGCGCTGAGCGGTCTGGTGCTGGTGGTGTACCAGATCGCTCTCGGCTTTGAGGACCCGTTTACGTCGGAGATTTACGCGAAGAGGGACAGGGAGCAGAAGAAGAAGGGCAAGAAGTCTTCGTGATTTTGGATTCGTTTCGCGCAACTTAGACGAGATACCCCATGAAAGTGCTCCATTCAACATGAGCGATGGCGTCTGGCGTGAAGAACAGAAAGATACCAATAAAAGCTGGAGGTGTGGGAGTTTGTTTCCCTGGTGTGACTTGTGTTTCGTGAGGATGTTTTCTGTCTTGGTCGGGTGATATTATAGCACATGCAAGAAGAGAATCTCAAAGATGAAGATCACTCCCTTGCTCCCTTCACTCCGCTCCCTCACGTACTGTAACATCCAATCGTCTCGAATCTGGTAGCCTGGCAGCCATCACAGCGGTTCCACTGACTTGCGCAGCCTCTGTCTGCTCAAGGTCATGCAAGGCATCAATAGCCGCTCATCCTGTCCTCGCACACAATGCGCTCTGCAGCCCGGATGCGGTCGATCCAGTCTCGCCGCAGCAGATTCGATATCTAGTAATCTTCTCTGCGGGTTTCACTTGATGCACAATCCCATGGTCTCATTCAACTTCTCTACCGTGCGGTCAAAGTCGACATAGGCCCTCTTACGAAAATACGCAGACTCGCTATTGATTCTGCAACGAGATCAGTCAAAGAGGAAGAGAGCCAACTCCAATGCAGGAAAGTCACTCACGCAAATCGAGTCGCGAGCTGAGCGCGTTCCCACCAGACATGCATCAGATTCTTCACGATCCGGTGCTCCAGACCTCTGAACTTGGCCGCATTGTCGAGGAAGCCCAGAGTCGTAGCGATCTTCTGAGGGTCGAAGGAGTCGGTTGAAGAATTTCGAAAAGCATTGCGAAGATGATCTCGCGCTGTGTAACGGGCTGGCTTGGAGTATTGGACTGCTCGGAGCAGGTGCTGGTAGAGATGGCGGTAGGCGAGGACTATTTCGGATCTGGTTGGGGACATGACAAGAGTCCCATGTCGAGATGAGCGCAGCAGCGAACTATGACAGCGTTGATGAATGCCGTACTGAACGAAGACTCGGATGTCACGTCCTCAGGGAAAGTTCGATACAGTGCTGGATCGGGGATAGCGGCATCTCCACGTCTGACATCCAGCAGCTGCCAGCAACTTGGAAGCTCTCAACTTCTCGTTGCACAACTACTCCACTGTCGCTGGTATTGCTGATGCTTTGCAGGCGCATCGCGACCGGCCCGTCGAAAACATGTAGATTCTTCTCCAGCGGCCATGGCCTCCGACCCGTCCCCACCCTCAAAGATGCCTCACTGGAGACCTTCCGCAAAGAAGCCTTCGACGCTCTGACGCCTGCGCGACTCCCCTCCAACCACTTCCGCGACCTGCCCGCGATACACAAATGGTTTACAGAAGATCGGAGCGCGAGCAAGTCACAAAACCGAGCAGCTACGACCCTCCTCAACGCACCCTACCTCTCCAAATTCGGCGCCACCATCGTGCCCCTCGAAATCACCAACAACGCCCACTTCGCTCGCATCGAGCAATCCCTCAGCTTCTTCCTAGAGTGCGTCAAGGCTTCCACCTCCACCTACAACATCTCCACCCCGCACAACCGCTACTTCAGCGCCTACGTCCCCGGCGCCCGCGCGATTCGCAAATCCAACACATCGTCAAAAGGCCGTGCTCCTTCTAACGACTTCTTCACCAGCAGTGCTTCCTCCCTCACCGCCCCGACCGCACGGGTCTACCTCGCCCAAGCCCCGCTCGCAGACTTGCCCCGCGCTCTCGCGCAGGATGTGCCGACGCCGGAATTCGTGTTGAAAGCTGGGAAAGGGGATGTTTATGATTCTTCGATTTGGCTTGGTCAGGCGCCGACGTATACGCCTCTTCACCGCGATCCGAATCCGAACTTATTTGTGCAGCTTGCTGGCAGGAAGATAGTGAGGCTTGTTAGGCCGGAGATCGGGAGGAGTATATTTGCGAAGGTGCAGGAGAAGATTGGCGGGGAGGCTTCTGCTACGATGAGAGGGGAGGAGATGATGCAGGGGAGGGAGAAAGAGGCGTTGGAGGAAGAAGTGTGGGGAGAGGGGAGTGCTGCTGGTAAAAGCTATGATACATGGGAGACTGAGCTCGACAGCGGAGACGGCCTTTTTATACCCAAAGGATGGTGGCATAGCATCAAAGGCGTTGGCGAGGGCATGACTGGTTCTGTAAACTGGTGGTTCAGGTGAGCAGCCAAGGATGCTGAGAGAGCCGGGCCTGCTCTCAATAGATGATACGACAGCAATGAAAAGAATACGAATGTTACGTGGACATAATCTTCATCTTCTGCTAAGTCTTGATCCTATAGTATTCAGGCGCATACTCAGTGAGCCAAGCCTTCTCGATCTTCGTGACGTCTCGGATGAAAGTCTTCTCGCCTGTCTCCATCATTTCGGTGAAGATGACCCAATCAGCCTTCCGATTGAACATCAAGCTCGAAGGGTGTGCGTGGAGTGTTGTGCCTCCATCGACCGTCTTGAAGGTGCCGTCGGGCATCATGCGCGCCGCGTGGGCAAAGAAGCCGCTCGTAAGACATCGTCGGATTGATTCCTCTTTAGGTCTGCCTCCTGCCCGAAGCACGTCGTTGCCGCTCAGCGATTCGCTGACATCGATGCCGAAGCGCTCAAGGTACCGTCTCAACTGATTACGAATGCTGACGGCTCGGCTCATGGACTTGAAGTTCAGATAGTGCTGTTGGCACCACTTGGAGTCTTTCTTGCCCTTGGTGACGAAAGCTTGGTAGACGTTGAGCAGAGTGAGATGGTCCCCTTCTTCCACTGCGAACTTCCTCCGAGCAGCCTCTTCGGCCTTTTTCGTGTCGTGGCTAAACCACACATTCCCTTGCAAGCTCACCATGGCAGCGATGGTGAGCACTTCCGACAAACAACCAAAAGTGGGAGCTGAGAGCAGGCACTTTGCCAACATGGGCTCCAGTGCGAGCTCGGCCATTCTCGTGCCCAGCGGCTTGGTCAATTTCGCATAGTCGTCCAGTGCGCCAAGTGAGTAGAGCAGCTCGAGTGCTCGAATGATCAGCTCTGCCGGAGGAGGTGTGATGAAGTCGAAACGAGCGATATTGTCGATTCCAAGGGCTTTGAGCTGAAGAATCGTTGGTGCGAGATTCGAGCGTTGGATCTCGGGTACTGTAGCCTCAGGCAAGGCCTTGAAGTCGCCTTCTGTATACAGCCGATAGCATTTTCCAGGCTTCGTACGTCCTGCTCGACCAGCTCGCTGCGTAGCAGAGGCTTTCGAGACAGGAGTCGGAGTGAGCGTCTCAATGCCAGTGGTAGGGTTGTAGGCCCGCAGTTTGACAAATCCGCTGTCAATGACATATATTATGCCGTCGATGGTTACACTTGCTTCGGCGATATTTGTCGCGCAAATGACTTTGCGCATATTTTCTGGTGCCGGCTCGAACACATACATCTGCTGCTCTGTAGTGAGGCCCGCGAATAGTGGCAGGGCTAGGATTTTGTCTGACCCCTCCGGCAAAGAGGGCAGCCGATCTGCAATCATTTCAATGACAGTGTCGATTTCTTCTCTTCCGATAAGAAAGACGAGGATATCACCGTCGGGCTCCGACGAATGGATGTCGAAAATCGTCTTGACGGCCCTCTCCAAGTAATCCTCACATGGCTCACTCAGGTAGTGAATGTCAACGGGATGGGCTCGTCCTTCAACGCTGACGATGCTGCCTACTGTCTCCTTATCATCCGTGTTGCTATCACTCGCGGCGAAGAAGTCAAGGAAGCTCTCGGCCTGCAGAGTAGCAGAGCTGACAACGATCCTCAACTCTGATCTGCGCTTGCGGATCTTCTTGAGTAGACCAAGCAAGATATCTGAGCTCAGACTGCGCTCATGAGCCTCGTCAACCATGATGACGCTGTACCTGGAGAGTAATGGATCGACGAGGGCTTCTCTGAGGAGCAGTCCGTCTGTGAGAAACTTGATCCGGGTAGAAGCAGATGTAGCATCTTCAAATCGGATAGAGTAGCCGACCTCCTGTCCCAATTGGCATCTCATTTCTTCGGCTACCCGTTTCGCCACCGTCGTTGCAGCCACTCGACGTGGCTAGATGGACCTGTCAGAAGCCGTCAACCATTATTTTACAGGAAAGTTCCAAAGGATGAACGTGCTTGAGTAACTGCAATGATTTTGCCATCATTGCACCATCCAGCTTGTGCTAGATATTGAGGTAGCTGAGTTGTTTTGCCGCTTCCAGTCTGTCCGATCAAGACCGTCACAGGATGCTGCTCGATCGTGTAGAGAAGGGCATCTTTGTGCCGAGCAATCGGAAGGAGGGAAGTCGGCTTGTGCAAGGCGGGTATGAAAGACTCGAAGTCGGCCATGCTCAGCCCTTAGTCCGCTCCGGAAGGTACGAACGCGTCCAAACTAGCGCATGTTGTAGCGCTGCAATAACGCCTAACGAAATGCTCTCTTGAACTTGTCCTGGAAGAAGTTGCTGCCAACATGAAGGTTGAAGTTTCGCGGAAGCACGTGAGTGCTTTCCACGCTAGTCTGAAAAAGGCTCGCGACGGAACTCTAACTGCAGTGACGAAAGCAGGCTTGGCAAGCTACAGGCAACACCTAGAGCAAGCAAGCTTGTTGACTTGCTCTAACGACGACGATCACCTCTTCCGTGCCTTCATCAACCCAGACTAAAGCTTGCAAACTTTGATACCGACTCGCATCATGACGGAACAGTCGCCTGTGTCTCCGATCAAAGCTGGCGAGGAGTCACCGCGGACTCGAGAAGAGATGGACTTCGACGACAACGAGCAAGAGACGGGCACGGTTTCGCCTCAGGGGCAGGAAACTCCTACGAAGCCACCTGCGAAGTCGCCTTCTCCTCGACCGCGCGTCTCATTTCAGGAAGGCCATGAGGAGATCCCCCCAACCAAGCCCCCAAGGCCCATGAGCCCCATGCAACAAGCAGAGAACACGCTCATCGAAGCTTTCCCGAGCATCGACACGAAAGTTGTGAAGGCCGTGCTGATTGCCAGCAACGGCAAGGTGGAGCCTGCATTCAATGCACTGCTGGGGATGTCGGATCCCGATTTCAAGGCTGAGGAGAATATTCAAGCCCCACCGCAGCCACCTAGGCCAGCAATGCGCCAACAGCAACCTATGAGCCAGATGGAGGCAGACGAGATGTATGCAAGACAGCTTGCTGAACAATTCAACAACGGTGGACAGAGGTCGCAAAATCGATACAACCAGCGGGAGCCCGGCCGTCGTGGGCCTAATCAACAGACCTACGTGGATGACGACGACAGAGACCGCAGCTTCTTTGACGACGATCTTCCAGAGATAGGGAAGAATATTCAGCAAGGCTTCCTCGAAACCCAGAAACGTGTCAACAGCTGGATCACGAACTTCAAGAAGAAGATCGACGGTGAAGAGGAAGAAGAGGACCTCTACTCAGCTGGCGACTCAGGATCAAGACAGAACGCTGGTTGGGGTGGAAGAAAGAACTTTGGCTCAAGCCAGAGCGAGCAATTGTATGGCATTAGGAGATCTGCTGAGCAAGCACGACGAAGCACCGAGGCTCAACGCTATGATGCCGACCCTCATGTCCTTGGAGAGGAGGAATTTGAGCGCCTCGAACTGAGAGATGACGACGCTCGTACGTCGCAACCCCAATCCCAAGCAATTGATCAAGACGCTAACATTGATTCAGCTCCTCCTCAACCCCCGCGCACAAGCAGCAGAAAGAGTGCCAACCCCGACCTCTTCAAGTCGGACGTAAAGCCTCCGCAGAGCGGGCCTGTGGACGAGGTGGATGCTGCTGACCGGAAGTCATCTGCCAAAGATGCCACAGAAGCAGAGAAAAACAAGAAGTGGCAGCCTTTGACAAAGGTTGCACCCCACCCTGAAGACGACAACGATCCGTTCTCTCTAGGCGACGACGATGAGGATAAGGATAAGGGCGACGATTTGCGCAAGGAAGACAGCGAGCGCCTTAAGGAGTCGGCCAGGAACAGCATAAGCGCTGGAACTGCAGGAGGTCTCACTCCACAGGAGAGCGACAACAACGGAGGCGTGCGAGACAAAGCAGCTGAAGACATACTGAGCGGCAAGAAGTCGTAGAGCTTGCAAGGCAGTACAGTAGATTGGACGAATTTTGGCATAGCCCTTGTATGTCGACGGCCGCAGTCATCGAAAGCTCCAATGCAAAGTCTGAGGGGCTTGCGTATAGCCAAGCGCCGCATGCCCATTTGCTGCCCATATTCATGCCCGCCTTACATTCCATGCCTTCCTCCGCCGCCAGCTCCTCCAATATCACTTCCCAGCCGTTTCCCAACACCAGAAGCTAGCTTGTGATCTTCAGGATTCGCTGCTGCTTCGTAAAGGAAGTTTACAGGCTCTCTTGACAGCTTCATCCATTCTCCCTTGAATCCCAAATAGCTTATCCTAGTTTCATCTTCCTCGCCCTGACTCCAGTTGTCCTCAAAGAACAAGTCCAGAGTGCGCACAGTATTGAACAGAGCTCTTTTGACCGGCACCTCTTGCACTTCGTTTGACTGGGCCAGCTCCAGCGTCTGTGTGGGCTGCATGTCTGCCGCTGTAGAAAAGTCCAACCCCTCCCTGTTCACGTAGACCTTCAATGTCATAGGCGCGGAATCCGTGGCGGATGTGCGTATGAGAATGCTGTGCAGTCGTATTTGCGCCGTGAAGGGAACATGCATGAGCAGCTGCTCGTCTGCATCGCTTTTAAGCTCCGGCTCAGGGTTGAGGCGGTCTGTCCACGTCTTTTCGAGGATTTTGGAGCCAGATCTGGGGACAGACTCGTTGAGCGTGTTCACTGCGCCAAAATCTATCTGTTCGTAGATGTGGTTCTGGAGGGCGGGGGTGAGGTCGTCCGTGTGATCGTGCGCTCCGTGAGAGTGATCGTGGCCGTGATGATCGTGCTCATCGTGGCAGTGTGACATTTTGTCGCGGATTGTTATCGAGCCGTAGCTGATGGAAGAAGTTGGTCGTCTACATGGTCAATGTTGAAGCGAAGTGTAAAAGTGTGGCCATGACGGTGGATTGAGTTGAAGTGGGATGTGTGGGGCAAGCGAGTCCGAATATCCAACTGCACGATCAGGCACGAAATGGCTAAACAGGCATCAAGGAAACGACACGAGATCGCTCAGGAACTTTAGGCCAATATCTCGTATATGCTATTTTTCGTATTGGGGTATCATAAAAACAAAATTGCCACCCGTGTGCTCCTGACTGAAGGCACGAGATCACGATATCTCATGCTGCTATGGGCTCCGAGCCCTGCTCTCTCGACGCTCTCTCCCTTCTCCGTCTCTTAACACGCTCTTCTGGCGACTCTTGAGGAGCGTCGGGTAATTCGTTCTTGGTGATCGAAGGTGCGTCAGGAAGGCTAGACACGCCTTGTGCTTCTCGAGCCATAGCCTCAAGCTCATCCTCAACTTCATCCTCGTCCTCATTCGACATCTTCCCATTGAGCATTTCGTTGATTTCCTTGGAGTGAGTGTCAGCCATCTAATGCGTACTCGGCAATTCGGCGGACCTACTTTCTGATAGGCCTGCGCTTCTTCGCTCTCACTGAGTATCATCTCTACCTTGTCCAAGCCTCCCATTTCCTTATGGATCTCTTTCAACACAGATGTACCTTGCTGAAGACCAAACAAGACATCTTTTTGCACCAGGGCGAATTCAACGTCGCTCGTGAGAGCCTGCAACTGTGCCAGTTGCTGATCGGTCTTAGCCAGTAGAGACTCCTGGTACTTCTTACGCCTTAAAGCCAGTAGCGCCTTCTCTTTATTGCCACTTCGAATACATTCTCGAGCAATCTCGGTCTCGCGGTTTGTGACGGTCGTTATTCGTTTCTGGTACTGGTGCAGCTTATCGCGTTGGATCTTGAGGTCTAGGATCGCCCTGTCTGGTCTTAGAACGACAATGTTGCTGGCACGCTGAGGACTCCGCGAACCTATCTTGAGCAGAGACCTTATTCGAGCTGCTCGAGTTGCCCATTGCTATTGCACCGACAGTGTAGTTGGTATCAAGTCCAATCGTCGACTCTCCAGTCGGTATCCTTAAACGTCATGCACGATTAGATCTCGGGCCGAGCCTTTCCACGTGCAAAGGCGCCGGCCCCAGCTCCGGCAGCAGGCCTAAGTTTTTCGGAATTCGCACTCGCCCAAAGACATCCATGGATGCCATCCTCCTACCGAAAGGATCACACTTCCTCCAATTGACCAACGATTTTATGCGCCTTTCCTTCGCACTAGAAGAGACCCAAGGCGGCCCCACCTGAGCCATACCGGCACCACGGAGCCCTCCTTCGCACTTTTGGCCATCATTCGATGCGACTTCTTTTGAAGTGGAGACGCCTGGTTATCGTTGGTGCCTGCCGACAGCAAGCTCGAGAGTCAGCACGGTGGTCAGCAAAAGTCTGGCAGTAGCGCACCACAGGAGAGCAATCGCGAAGCCACTTGGACAATCATTACCTCTGTTGATTTCTCGCCCTCCGCTCTCCCTCTTCCTCTTCCTCTCGACACACCACCAAACATTACCACACCACAAACCATCATCTCGACCGACCTCCTCACGGAATTTACATACCAGCGACATTTTATCGTTGGGAGTAACCACTATCTACAATGAGGCTCCAAGGCGCCATTGATAACGAAGTCCATATTGCTGTTCAAAAGTTTCTACAGGACGGCGTCCCTGCGAACACTTCAGACATTTACAGCGCATTGCAGAAATCCAATTCGTCGTTGAAGCGAAGACCGAAGAAAGTAATACAGGCCAGCATTGATCGTGTCATCGAATTCCTTGGTGTTGGTCAAGACGGAGAAGACTCAGACGCAGTCATTGAAGACGCCGTACCAGAGGACGACTCAGCAGCACAACTGATGAACAGGTCTCTGAGAGCAAATTTGGCACCTCCGCCAATGACGACTCCGACTACGAACGGCGAAGATGGAGGCCCTCCTCGGAAGCGGAAGGCAAACGGAGAGTCTTTGCCGAAGCGACCAAAAATTGACACAACCGCGCCGAAAGACATCAGTCTGGACGATATTGGTGGCATGGAGGACGTGATCCGCGAGATGGAAGAAATCGTTCTCATGCCGTTGAAGTATCCAGAAGCGTATGAACGCTCCCACGTACCCCAGCCTCGAGGTATTCTTCTACATGGCCCACCAGGATGCGGCAAGACCATGCTCGCGCGAGCTGTTGCTGCAGAATTGAAGATACCCTTCATCGAGATGCTTGGACCTTCGATCGTATCTGGCATGAGCGGTGAATCAGAAAAGGGCGTACGAGATCGTTTCGAGGAGGCTAGGAAAAGCGCGCCTTGTATGATCTTCATTGATGAAATCGATGCGATTGCGCCAAAACGAGACTCGAGCCAAAGCCAGATGGAGAAAAGAATTGTCGCTCAGCTCCTTGTCAGCATGGATGAGCTACAGAGTGCCGAGGAGCATGTGATTGTCTTAGCTGCTACCAATCGGCCTGACAGCATCGATCCGGCTCTCAGACGAGGAGGCCGATTCGGAACAGAGATCAACATCAACGTTCCTAATGAGCAAGTCCGCAGGCGCATTCTCCAATCACAGACCCGGAAAATGAATCTTGCGCAAGACGTTGATTTCTCGAAATTGGCGAAAATGACTGCTGGGTTTGTCGGTGCTGATTTGCAAGATCTGGTCGGCAAGGCTGGTGCCCACCAAATGAGTAGGTACAGATCAGCGTTGAGAAAGCAGGCCGCGGAACTCGGCCTAGAAGACCAGAACTCGTCAAGCCCAGCCGTAATGTCTTTCCGGAGCCTCAACGCTCGCAGCGCTTTGCGAGAGCTACCGCAACCTGCTGGCTTTGATGTCTTCGCACTATCGATGCAAGATTTCCTCGATGTCCTACCTGGCATTATCCCCTCAAGCAAGCGAGAAGGCTTCTCTACTGTCCCAGACGTGTCGTGGGAGGACGTTGGAGCCCTGGATCATGTTCGCAGACAGCTCACCACCGCCATCGTGGAGCCGATCGAGTTCCCAGAAGTTTACGAGCGGTTCGGTAGAACATCACCATCCGGAGTATTATTCTGGGGCCCACCTGGATGCGGTAAGACACTGCTCGCCAAAGCTGTCGCAGCCGAGAGCAAAGCGAACTTCATCTCGATCAAGGGCCCTGAGTTACTCAACAAGTTCGTGGGAGAATCCGAAGCAGCCGTGCGAAAGGTCTTCCACCGCGCGAGATCCAGCGTGCCGTGTGTCATCTTCTTCGACGAGCTGGATGCCCTTGTCCCGCGTCGAGACGATTCTGGCTCAGAGGCCAGTGCTAGAGTTGTCAATACACTCCTTACCGAGCTCGATGGACTCAACGCCCGCGCCGGCGTCTACGTGGTTGCGGCAACCAATCGCCCGGACATGATTGATGAGGCCATGCTTCGCCCAGGTCGCTTCGGTACGCAAGTGTTCATCGACGTGCCAGGAGCGGAAGAGCGTGTGGCCATTCTTAAGACGCTTTTGCGCGCAAGACCTTGCAAATTTACAGATGAGATTGCTGAGATCGCGAGGGCCTCCAAGGACTTTACGGGTGCGGATCTGCTGCACCTCATCGATACAGCGGTCACGTCGGCAGTAGATCGGAAGGCGCACGCGATTGAGTTGCAGGACTTTCAGTGGGCTGCAGGACAGTGTAAAGGCTCTGTTGCTGATACAGCGAGGTATCGCGCACTGCAGAAGAGATTTGGAAAGGTTTGAATCCTGCGCGAAGAGGAGAAAAATGATACAGGGTATAAACTACTATAAACTACTTGGACGACTACAGCGCCTTTGCACGTCGGAAGCTTATTTTGTTCCCGAGTATCCTAGCAAAACCTAGGGCACCGGCCAGTCACACATCGAAATGAGAGCGGCCTCGTCCGTCGAGATAAGCTCGCGATGTGCGAAGAGGCTGTACTACTTCTCCCTTCCACCTCTCCGTTATCCAGTGCTGTTCATCCTCCCATCAGCCCACAACAACGACACGCATTATTAAGTTCTCTATTCGCAGCTTTCTCTTCCTGCTTCTTCTCTTGGGCTCGAAGATGATGAATCTACCATTTCTCTCCTTGCCCCTTGTACGCACCCGCCTGCAGCGCAGGGATGCTGAAACCGTAACCTTCGGTCTTGCCATCAGTAGCACCGGAGTTGATCTCGACTCGAATCGTGACGTCGAGGCCGTCAGTGCCCGCGAGACCGGTCTTCTTGATTCCGCCAGCGGCGGGGTGCTTGGTGCCGGCGTCTCGCTCACCCTTGTGGAGAGGCTCACGAGGGTTCTTGGGAATCTGGAAATCGCTGTTGTCGGCTGTGTTACCGTTTGTGGCAGCGTGGCCATTGGTCGCGCTTCCATTTGCCTGCGCACTTGCGTGCGAATGCGACTCCGTGATGAGTGCGTAGTTTCGGCTTGGCATCGTAGCATGGTTGTTGGCAGCAGTCTTTGGCTTAACACCTTCCTGGCCCTCACCAGGGTTCTTGTCGAAGAGCTCGAGCAAGGTCTCGTCGGTCTCGTGGTCCAGATGGTGGATTTTGTTGCGCTTCGCAAGCAAGTTCGCGACGGCCTGTGGTGGAGGCTTGTTGGTGATTGCCGAGCTGATGATGTTTGGCATGTAGCGCCAATCCTGCTCCGCTGGGATGTTGAGCTTGGGGTTGCTGTAGAAGCGACCAAGAGCAGACAGATGCACGTCACCACCGAGGATGGTGATGCGGACGTTGTGCTTCTTGGCGACCTCCTGAAGTCGCAAGACGAGGTTCTTACGCTCCTTCTTGTGCTGGTGTGCAGTGTAATGGTCGTCAAGGTCTACGACTGCTGTCAGTATGATTCTAATGGGTAGCAATCTGCCAGTGTGACTCACCGTCAAGAAGATCAACACCACCATCAAACTGGTTGAAGACTCCTCCAGCGATACCGAATCTCTTGTTCAAGAACTTGATAGGTCCAATAATTGGGCTGGACAGAATGTTCTCCAGCCACTGCAGTCGTGGGTACGCAATCGGCACACCAAGAAGCAGCACAAGATGCTTGATGGAGCCATTCGACTTGGCAAGTTCCTCACTGGTACGGCGGAAGATGAGATCGTACGTTTCGGGGTAGTTGACCTGGTGCCTGGTCCTCTCTGTTCGCGCATCGATTCCAACCAACGCAATGCGCTTTCCCAGCTGGCAGTAGAGGTTTCGACTACGCTCTTCGACGTACGGGCCGGGCTTGTTGCCGATGATGAAGCTTGGGTCCTCGGTCTTGGGAAGCATCACGTAGGTATCCTTCAATTGCACTGAATCGACTGCAGTCGTTGCGCCCGTTGTCTTGGTGGTGTGAGGAGCGTCGGTCGTGAACGTAGACGGAGGTGGTGGGATATGGTGCTGGAACAAGAGATAGTACTTGTGCGCAACTCCTCCAATACCACGGAACACTGCGCACTTCATGAAATGATCCGTGTACGATCCAAATCCGTCGATAATGTCATGGTCATCCCAGATGTTGACTTGAGGGATCTGGGCATTCGCAGTTCGGAAGGGCTCAGTGGTGTACCACTTGACGTAGTTGTCAAAGTAGTAGTCGTCGCACTTGGCTCTCATCTCCTCGTTGAAGGGGAAATCTCTTCTCTTCTTCGGGTTGGCAATGTCCGTCCATGGCTTGAGAGGACCGTCCACACGCACACTGTCATTGTAAATTTGGTCTCCTCCGCCGACCATGACATGAATAGGTTGCTCAGCATGAACTCGCAGCACATCGTTCCACAGAGTAGGGCCAGTCCAGAGGTCCATGTCGGTGCCAACAGAGAATCCGTTGCATGAGTGGAACATAATTCTCATGCTTTCATGCCTCGACGGAACGACGAACTTCTTCGGTGTGTCCAATGGCTGCTTGTCCTTGGCCGAGACCATGTTGGGAATGATATACTCCCATGTGCTCTCCTGCTCTTCAAATGGAACATCGATCTGATATCTGAAGAATCCCTTTCGAGGATCCTCGAACAGCTTCTCGGGCGAGAAGGTGCGCGTCTCCGATGCAGGCGCGCCGCTGCCACCAATGGGTCCTAGTGAACGCACAGAGATCTTGCCAGGCTGCTGGCCAGGCGTGCAGACGATCAGAACGCTGCCATGCCAGATCGGACGCTCGGTGAACTGCTCAGACATCCTCTTGTAATTCAACAAGGGCCCGCATAGAGTCTCGACCTTGTCCGAGGTGCTGAGCACCTGGGGACCTTTGCCAATGCCATCTGCCTGCTCGGATACCGGCTGGCGCGTCTGGTCGACATTGGCGACGCGATCCTGCGCGAAAGCGGGTTCGCTGTGGTGTCCCGTCTTCTGCTTCAACGCTTCAACAGCCGCGCCAGCCTTGCCATGCTCGGTATTCGGGTCTGCCGTGACCATATTTCTCTAGGTAGTAGGAGAGTCGAGGAGAATGCGCCGGTAGATGCCGTAGATCTGCTGATCAGCACGTGTTTACTGCGTGGGATCGAAGGAACGTGCGATGAAAGTGAGTCGGTGTTTCTGGAGGAAAGAGCGACAGAGATGCCACAAAATTTGTTGTAGCAGTGGCAAGGGAAGGAGGGAGAGGTGAGAAGGTGCAGCAAAGGCGCAGCGGATAGTGCGTAATAGACAGGCTGGATAGCAGGCTGGCCAAGAAGGAAGCCGGGCGAGGATGGGCGAATCAAGCTTTCACGAGGGTATATCTCTTGGCGATGAGCTCAACTTCGGCTCGGAACAAAGCGCTCGTTGGACAGGGAACGAGCCCGGCGCTTCGCTGCATGCGCTGTGCCATATCGATGGCATGTTGGGGTGGTTCTGGAGGTAGACGGCACAATCTCAGGCTTTCAACGACGATATGGAGTTGATGTTTGGATGTATGAAGTTCCATCGTCATCGCCTCTCATCGACGCGAGATATAATAAGCTCAAGCGGCCCGTCGATGGCCTCGCTCGTACAGCCAATGGCATCGCCTCGGATGTAAGCATGAACCTTGATCCCAGACTCGTAGCCTCCCGGAGCTCAACCCTGCTTCACTCTCCTTATCCCTCATGCGATATATCAGCAACATCTGGTGGCTCAGGATTTCTCCCGGAGAAGCAGAGCAGATGGTTTGCTGGAACGCAAGCATCAGTCGCTTTGTCGCTGCCTCTCGAGACATCGCAATCTAGTCGTCCTCATCATCACGAACGAAGCCTCCCATATCGACATTGCTGTTGTCGATGATCACAACCGCTTCCCCCTTCTTGAACCGCTTCATCTGCTTCTTGAGATGAACCTCGTCGGCGTGCGCCTTCCGCTTTGCCAGCTTCTTGGCCTTTACCTGCTCAGCGAGTTGTTGCGAGATCAACTGACGGTGCTCTGGACGCTTGATACGGCCCTCCTTGACGCGCGTGGTCTCTGGCCGTACCGGAACGTCGCTGAACAAGATAGGCCCTGGAGCTTCGTCTTCTTCTTCGTACTCGCTGGTCTCATTATCGCTGTCGTCGATTACAATGGGCTTCAGTGCAACCGTCTTTTCCTTGGTGCGAGGTACGTCCTCCTCGTTGCTGTCGCTGTCATCCTGGGCGCCCTTCCGAAATGAAGCTGAAAACAAGCCAAACTTTTTTGGCGTGAGTAGCTTCTTCTGCGGGGCTGGCACTGCAACCGAACGGCGAGTATTCAGGCGAGGCGCAATCTTGTACTTCGGCTTATCGTCTCCTGTGTTCGCAACCTGTGGGGCCTCAGTCGCCTTCTTGCCGTCTCCTCCAAGAAGACGCTGGTAGAGTTTGTACTTGCTGAAGCCCTTGGTCTCCTCGTCTTCGCTGTCCGATTCGGACTCGCAAACATCCGGGTTTCGGTCGAACGCCTCCTCAGCATTGCGCTCGCCGTATAAGTCCTCGTAGTACTCTGGCTGTCGAGTCCGAGTAAAGATACCCTTGCGGACTGTTGGTGGTGGAGTGGGGTAAGCCATCTTTCTTCTCAGTAATCAATGGCCGTTCTGGTTTGTGCTCTCTGTGTGGTGTTGTTGACCTGGAGTGGGTAGGCGTGGGTTAAGTACGAAAAGAAGATCGGTTCGAGAGGCGAAGCACGTCGAATTGATCGCCTGCTTCACTTGAAATGCATATTCACATGTTCGCAGCTGAGAACTCACATGGTGTTCGCCGCAGCAAAGTGAGCTGGAATCACATGCTGTCACATGCATCCCAAAGTGGACAACAGGTTTGCTTTGCCTTATGTTCTGAGTACCATGCTATATTCCTGTCACCTCACATCTTCGGCTTCCCACTCTTCTGTGTCCCCAATGCCCCGCGATCATGCTCCGTCGGCTCAGTGTTCGATGTCTCCGCCTTCAAAGACACTGGGTCTCCCAACTGTGAGGGGTTCTGCTTCATCTTGTCCTGTGCAACTTCCTTCAATGATCTCTTGTCATCGCCATTCTTCGCCGGACGGTCGTTCTCCGTTGGCTCCTGGTATGTCTCAGTCTGTGTTTGTGGAGGGTTGGAGTCTACATGTGAAGGTGAATCGGCGTACTGTCTTTGATGTCTCGGCCTTCAAAGAGACTGGGTCGCCGAGCTGAGAAGGATTCGTCTCCTGGGCGACGTCTTTGAGAGACTTCTTGTCGTTCTGCACAGTCGGGGAGTCCTGATTAGCGAGGTCTTTTGCAAGGAGGTGAAGCGAGTTTACCGAAGGTGCCATTATGAAGCGCTATACAGGGGACAGGTGAAAAGGACTTGTGGGCTACCAGAATGTAGCAGTCTTGAAATCTCGAAAGGGATTATTCTTTGACGAGCCCGTCGATTCCATGTAAGCACAACCGGTACTAGCACAGTAGTCGTTCTCGGTGTTCGGTCGAGTGCTGCGTGTTTCAGGTTCACATGCCGCGGTATCTCTGATGATCCCCACATGTTTGCAATAGTGTCGTAATCGATGGCTGTGGGTGAAAGTTCATCCTGCCTTCTCCAGGTCTTGGCTAGATTAGCTTTTCGATCTAAGATCTGACATGTGAAAACACGTGAGACCATTCGTTTACATTGCAGCTGAACTATTGATGCAGGACTCAGAACCCTTGCTTTCTCTTCTTCTTTGCCGGGGGCCTTCCTCCAAAGCGTCCAGGCACAACCTGACTAGCAACGACTTTCTGGCTCGGGCCTTGCGTTTGACTGCTTCCTGCAAGCACACCTGGTTGTGTCTCGCTATTCATTGCAGGAGGCTGGCTGCCCGTGAAGATCTCTGTCATCTGGCTGGTTGCAAGTTGCTGTGCTTGGCTGGCTGCAACTTCTTTGCGCTGCCTTCGCAGATGTCTCTCAGCGCGTCGAAGTGATCTAAGACGGTCCTTCTCATTCATTTCTTCGTCGGCATCTTCGTCTTTCATTGCCAACCTCTTGGACCTTGACATCCACTCGTATTCCTGGAGATCCTCACCGATCTCCCAATGAGAAAGTACGCTTCGAAGACCGCGGGGCAGGACAGCAGGCGCCGGCTTGGAGAAGCTTGTATATCTTCCGAGTCGGTGCAGCTCTGGCGCAGCGAGACTTGTTGAGTGAGCAGACGCGGTGGTCACAGATGGCGTCCCAGTAGGAGATGGTGTAGGCAAAGCAGAGGCTTGCGAAGCGTGTTTCGCCTTCATCGGACTAGAGTGATCACCCGGCCGAACAGGCAAGTCCCAGCTTTCCGTTGCCGGCTGCGTAGCGACCTGGTCATCTTGCGTCTCTTCCTCAGAGATGTCATGCACTCGCATTGTTTGACCACTGAGCACCAAATCAGCAGCAACTCGGCGTGCGATGTCGACCTTGGCCAGGCGGACCCAACCAGGAATTTGCGGAGACAGCGGACTTATCCACTTAGCCACTAGCTTTTCGTATGTAGAAGACAAATTGAGGTCATCGTTGACACCGGTGATGGCAGGTAAGGGTATGGCAGAGACTTTGAACTTCAGACGCGCGTCAAATTGATCATCCACGTCCGCCAAGATTTTCTTGGTGTTAGGTGGCTCGGTGAAGCATTGCTCGAGGTATTGGGAGGCTTGTTGGACATCATCAGAGGTCACTTCACAGCCTGCGATGTCACTCAGGGTCCTCAGGGACGGAATGATACCAGTGATTGCCGTCGACAGCGCTTCTTTGATCTTTGCGCCCACATCTTCTACCGACTTCTCTTGTGTGACGGGGTTGAGCAGATCTGCCACAAGAACTTCGAAACCGATGCTTGGCCTTTCGTTCACAACTTGCGGAACTTTCCGCCTTGTGCGACGAGCAATTGGTTCACGCCGCACAAAGCCTTCTTCTTCATCTTGATCTCGGCCATCTACGAGGAAGCTCTCGTAATGTAGAAACACGCCGCTCGCAGTCGTCTTAGTGCTTCGCGGTATTGGTAGGCCCTTCGGGAGAAATGTTCGTTCACCCGCGAGCTGATAGAGCACACATTCTTCCAAGGAGCCGTCGCTGTAGTAGGCCGCCGCGTAGTAGAAACGCGCACCGCCTGCAAGTTGCTCGCTTACTCCGTCCATCTGTGAGGCACTGCGCTGGGTGGTCATCCATTGCAAAGGCAAGATATGAAGGCCGCTCAGAGAGAGGGTGTCGCGGCGAGTTTTTGGATAAGCGGCACCCAAGTCTAAGGGGTCCTCAACAATCAGGCCATTTGCCGGATTTTCGATATCCAAACAGTAGACTGTCATGGTGGAGCTAACATTTGAAAATATAAGCATGCGGATAGCGCTGCCCTCTTGCCAGACTTTAACTTTCAAAGTCAAGTCTTCCGCATTTCGATGATGGAGGAACTTTGACTGAAGCCGCGCCTGCACGATGCCAGCACTTTCGCTGGATACGCGGTAAATCGCCAGATGAGTTGAAGTGAGAACGCAAAAGTGGTCCGCATGTCCAGGAAGGATCAGAAAATCCAAGAACCAGGAGCCCGCCCCAAACACACTGGACTCAATTTGCGTAGCAAGGCTGGGCTCTTCACTTTCGATGTTGAAAATCCTCAAGCTCCGGCGAGTGCAAATTGCAACAAACTCCACGTTCAGCAGCCATGAGAAGCGACCCCACCCATCATCCAGAGTTGAGGAATTGTTGCGTGCTTTGCTCTTTGCTGGAGCCTCGATAACGCGGACAATGTGATTCATGTGTCGGGTATCGAATTCGAAGATCCACCAGTCTCCTGCGGCATCGACGATGCCGAGCTGCTGGGGAAACCAGGGGTTAAAGTCTACATCCGCGTGAATTCGACCTCCAGTCTGCTCGAGCCCAATGCTGTACAGATGATTGGGCTCAATGTACGAGCTTGAGCTTCCAGAGTCGGATTTGCGGATTCTTGGGCGGAAGAGAAGAGTGGAAGCGAGGAGACGCACCGCGAGGAAGTAGTCACTATGCCCGACAGGCTGGCCAAAGTGCACTTGTTGTATAGGTCCTCCATGGCAAGGCCAGCAGGTCTCCTCACCCCGCAGGCTGGGCAGTTCAAGCCACGCACGCGCTTCATGGTCCCAGCCAAGCTTTGAGTTCGATGGTACAATCAGACGAAGGATATTGGAATCGTCACCGAGAGCTAGGGCAGCTACATGAACGGTACGATGAAGAATATCCGACCTGATGTTTCCAAAAGACAATAACGTGCCCAAGGTAGGCACATGACGGGCAGACGCCTCCACGATCGCTTCTGAGGTCCGAAGAAAGGGGTCGAGCAGACCTCCTGCTGGTTGAAACTCCGGAAATGCTGTTAAGAGAGAATGAATCTGTCTTGCGCGTCGGCCACCGGGCGGCTGTCGTTTGTTGAGTGCATGATCCTTGTTAGATGCTGTGTCTCTGGCGGGATCGAAGAGACGCTCGGGGCCTCGGAGTAACTGGAAAGGATTCTGTTGATTCAGAAGGCGCTTAGGTTGCCATTTCGTATCATCTAGGTCGTATTCTACGCGACCAAAGTGACCGTACGGCAGGTCGCATTTTGACTTCTCATCCATTCGGCTTTGAGCGGAGATGAGTTTCCGAGCAAGCCAGCAGATGCTCAGTCATAGTATGGATTGATAAGGGCAGTGCGAGTCCTGGTCCAGGCGCGAATGCGAATACTTCGAGGAAATATCTGTGAATGTGTGCACATGAAGACGACGGGAAGTGCTGTGGAAGAAAGTTCAGAGGCGCTTACTTAATCCCGGCTGTACCCGCCACAGCCTGGCAACCGATTGTTTACTTTCCGCGTCTGCAGCTTCTGAGCCGCGCAGCTTTGCGAACGACATCGACAAATATCCTCACACTCCACCTCCCACCTCGCACGCTTACGCAATAATCATGGCCGCTAGCACTATGACTCCGAGCCGATTTGGCTCCTCGCATACTGGGAATCAGCAATATGGAAACGTCGGACCGTCGATGGCGGACACGCTCCCATCTATCGACTTCAGCTTCAACGACCTGCGCGAACGCATGGCCCAATTCACGACAAGATTCGATGAGTTCATTGAGCGTGGCAGAAAGCGGGTTTTGGAGGAACGCAATGCGTTTCGTATGAACGTGGCAGACATCGAAGGTGAGAATGAGTCCACAGTTTTGGATGGAAGAACATCACTGATGCGACAGCAGATCAACAGAGCAAACGAAAACAGGCCATCACCGAGCTTGAGTCGAAGACTTCGAACCATGCCAATGTCGTCGCGCGCGAGACCCAAGAGACGGAAGAGATGCACGAAGCCATTCGGTCGCTTAAGGCGCAAAAGGAAGAGCACACTTCACGACGTGACCAGGTCAAATCTGAGATCGCATCAGTATCGCAAGCTATTCGCCAGCGTCGCGAAGCGCAGGCTGCACACCAACGGTCGCTGGATGCGCAGGCGACGCACAATACGCCCGAGCTACATTTCTGGGAAAATCGCCTTGGCATGCGCATGGAAGGCACCGGTGTGGAAGATCGGCTGAAGTTTGTTTTCGTGTGCCTGGACGACCGCGATGCAGAGAGAGAATGTTGGTTTGATCTGCACATTGGTGGGCGGGAGTATGAAGTCACCGGCACAAAGCCGCGACTGGACCGAGAAGAGGTGGATGCTGTGCAGGACAGATTGAACGAGACGAAGGAGCTGGGCGCATTCTTGAAGGGCATGCGAACACTTTTCGCGCAAGCGCTGCAATAGATATGGCCGGTTGAGACCTGTCGATGAGGTTATGAATAAGCGTATAGCGAATGGAAGATCAATTTCGAGCGGGTATAATACGTTCCCATTTTCGGGAACCGAGCATGAACGATATCAGAGCACCGAGTCAGCAGAGGTAATCACAGGATCCAGTGTACGAACAGAATGGTAAGACGGAACCCGCCGCTAGATAAGATACTCGATCCTTGTATGCTTAGGCGCGGAGGCCTGTCCGTGTCATACTAGTCAGTCGACGCAGTGACTACTTCGACTTCACCTCTCATTGCATCGTGTACTTATTTCTATCATGTTCATTCTAATTCACCTTCGTCGCAGCTCGCTGGCGGTTACTGGCAAGAGTATGCAGGCGATTATTTGACCAGCTTCTCAAGGGTCCCGAATCACAATCTGGCCGAATAACAATGATGATCTCAACCAGACCTATCCATTCACGCAATCGGACAGGTTCTCGTCAAGAGCGAAGATGTCGAAAGGGCGTACAAGTGTTTCGCGATGCCTCTTCCACTCTAGCACAGCTCCGCGATGGCTCCGTTCCGCTCGTACGCCATTTGACTTCGAACCTGCAGCGCATCCAACCTGTCACACCACGCAGACGGGAAGAATTTCTTCAAGCCAGCAACATACTTCTTCTTCAGAGACAAAGCGACAAACGTCCGAAAGAATGGTTCGGATGAGAGAAAACACAGCAAGCTCTTACTTTGCTTCGGTCTCAGGCTCACGCAACATGAGATTTTCAAGTTGTTGACACGCGATTGCGGATGTCATGCCAAGCCAAAGCCTGCAAGGCGGAAGAGAACACTTGAGGAAGGGAGTCGTGTTTTGCAGTGCCGACACCCGAACGGCAAGTAGAAACGCGATTGCTTCGACTCCCCATTGGATTTCTCTTGATGGACAACGCCTCTTGTACATGTACTTGTCCGTATGGAGGCTGTCCGTCTCTCGGCCTACTTGTATGTTCCTGGTTGCCCTACGAAAGGTTTGAAATCTCTTTCCTAGCAATTTGCAAACGACGTTCGTTTGATTGCCTGCTACTTCTGCGAATTTGCATGACAATACCTTCGTCTCGAATGCTGCCTCTGAACAAACACATCAGACTCGGCCGTGATGGCGCCGGGACTGGATCTGGAGCGAGTACTCTCACGGCCAACAGCGAAGCCCTACCGAAGCAAGAACGTAAAAGATGAATCTATCCACCTAAACGCAGACGGCCACCTCGATTTCGGCCCCAACGATATTGAGAACCCGAAGAACTGGAGCACCGCAAGACGATGGTACATTACCATAGCCGCCGTCACGCTCGTCGTAAGTGCGACATTCGCATCCTCGAGCCCCTCTGGATGTATCGGAAGCATATCCGAAGATCTGCATGTCTCGATGCTGGCAGCAAATCTGGTCACGACGTTGTTCTTACTTGGATATTGCTTTGGACCGCTATTCTGGGGACCTCTTTCTGAGTTCTATGGGAGACGATGGATTTTCTACATCGCTTTCACGCTGTACTTTGCTTTCAATTTCCTGTGCGCCTTCACGCCAAACTTTGGTGGGCTTCTCGTTGGACGTTTCTTGACTGGCACGTTTGCAAGTGCTTGTCTCAGCAATGCACCAGGTACGGACCATTCCTGGCTTCTGCTGGTGAGTTGAGCTGACAGTGGCATCTTGTGTCTACAGGTGTACTTGCCGATCTTTGGGGACCGATTGAGCGAGGCAACGCTATGGTTGTCTTTTCCATGATGACCTTTGCTGGTCCTGCGTAAGTATACCACGAGCGCGATTCTTTAGTCTAGTCTGAACTAATGCAATCTTTAGGCTTGGTCCAGTCGTCAGCGGATTCCTCGAAGTCACAAAGAACTGGCGTTGGGCATTCTACGTCCTGCTCTGGCTCGCAGCAGCATCATTGCCACTGATGTTTACCTTCCCCGAGACGTATCCTCCTCGAGTACTGACGAACAAAGCAAGACGGATACGAGCCGCGAAGGTGCCCGGGTACGAAAACGTGCAGTCGCCCTTCGAAGCGTCTGGTCAAACGCTCTCTAGCATCTACGGGGTTGCTCTTACTCGCCCTTGGATCATTCTCTTCGACCCAATCGCGTTCCTGGTAGCCATATACCTGAGCATCGTCTACGCCTTGCTCTACATGCTCTTCACCATCTACCCCATCGTGTTCCAGCAGCATCGAGGTTGGAACGCTGGTGTTGGTGCTTTGCCGCTCATAGGTACAATGGTTGGAGCATTTATGGCTGGCGGCATTGTCTTCATCGAATCGCACTTTGCAAAGAAGAAGATGCTGGCAGGCATTGAAAGACAGCCGGAAGACCGAATGCCGTTGTCCATGATTGGTGGCGTGCTATTTCCGATCGCCATGTTCTGGCTCGCATGGAGCGCGAACTTCAACTCTGTACACTGGGCTGTTCCGACAGTCGCGGGCACGTTCCTGGCCACGGCAATTGCATTGATTTTCACGTCGTACTTGAGCTGTGAGTTGTCGAAACATAGCTTCACGGGTTGTCAAACTTACTGACAGTCATCAGATCTGACCGATAGCTACCTCATGTACGCGGCATCCGCCATTGCGGGCAACACCGTTTGCCGCTCAGCGCTCGCAGCTGTCGCTCCGCTGTGGACAGAGCAAATGTTCAGCGCGCTGGGCGTTGGTGGTGCTGGAAGCCTCATCGGCGGCGTTGCATGCCTACTAGCACCGATACCGTTCTTGTTTTACAAGTATGGCAAGAGAATTCGGCAGAGGTCCAAGTTCGCGCCGACACAAACGACGAAGCCGGTGAATCAGCGCGAGGAGCAGAGCAGACCAGCTTCTCAGCATGCTGAGAGTAGCAGTGATGACGAGCCGGCGTTGGATGAAGAGGCAGATGTTTCAAATACCAATTTGGAGAAGAAGGCTTCTGATGAAAGTGCAGGACACGATGCGAAGGATAATGGAGATCGGTATCTTGATGCGGATGGGATGGAGAAAGCTGAGAAACAGGCATAAGAGCGCAGGAGCTACTGTGATGGCATCGAAACGAATTGTGGGTATATTACTGATCATGTACCCGATGAACAAATTCACGACATCAGATATAGATACCCTATCCAACGCTGTCCTTGATCAAGTTTGCCGCCAGATCTCTCGCTCCAGAATAATCGATCCTGACGTCGACGAGAGAAAGGCCCTTGTGCGCCAGCGCTTGGTCCATGACTTCTTCAATTTGTGAAGAGTCGTTGATCCTGAAACCCTTCCCGCCGAAGCTCTCAGCATACTTGACAAAGTCCACGCCTCCCAAACGGATACCAGATGATCGGCCGTACTTCATCTCCTCTTGAAACTCGACCATGTTGTACGCCTCGTCATTCCAAATGAAGTGCGTGATATTGCAGCCCTGTAGAACGGCGGTGGATAGTTCTTGTGACGAGAACATGAAACCACCGTCACCACTGAGGGAAACGACTTTCTCCGAGCACGGAGGATCCTGTGCCAAAGAGGCCGCGATTGCCCACGGCATGCCCACACCGAGAGTCTGTTGGCCGTTGGAGCATAGGAGCTTTCTTGGCTCGTAAGCGTAGAAGTAGCGCATCATGTAGATGTAGACTGTGCCCACATCGACAGTGACTGTAGTATCTTTTGACACTCGCTTCTGCAATGCTGCGATGAATTGAAGTGGGTGGACTAAGCCAGCAGCCTGACCCTTTGTGTTTTCGTAGTTGGTATTACAGGAGCGCATCTCCTTTCCAAGACTCAGACAGAACTCGTCCTGAGCTGGATCGGTAACATGAGTAACTTCTTGGCTGAGCGCAAGGATGTTTTCTTTCACTGAGCCGAGCAGCTCAATTTCGGGGTGATAGTATGCGTCATAGTCGCAAGAGGTGTAGTCGACGTGCACAATCTTGAGATCTCCGTTTGGATTCCAGGAGAAAGCATCGTACTCAGTGGGATCGTACCCTAGTGTAACAATGAGGTCCGATTTCTGGAGAAGACGATCTCCAGCTTGGTTTCGGAAAAGTCCAACTCGCCCGAAGAAGACCTGAGAAGCCAAAGACTCCGGCACAGCTCCTGCTGCTTGGAAGGTCTCGACGATGGGGATGCGATGCTTGCTCAAAAACTCACGGACAGCTCCAACAACGATTGCGCTGGATGCTCGCTGACCAAGGAAGAGGACAGGCAATTTGGCATTGCTGATCATCTTTGCTACAGCTGAAACATTTGCTGGTGGTGCTGGACCGTAAAGTGGTGCCTTGAAGGCCGGAGAAGGAAAAGCGTTGCGCTTCGACTTCCCACTCGCAACATCCATTGGAATTGACACAACAGCAGCTCCTTTGGGATTGACTGTTGCAGTACGGAATGCCGACAGCACCACCTCTGCCGCCTGATCTTCGACATCCACATTCGTTGCTGACTTCGCCGTCGGCTTCAAGATTTCCAATGCTTTCATGGACTGGTGAGTGTGCTTGGTGCTCAGATGTCTTGGAACACTGCCCACGATCGCGACAATGGGGTCTCCTTCAGTCGTGGCTGTTACAAGTCCGGTGGTTAAATTGCCAGCTCCTGGGCCAGAGGTTGCGATGGCCACACCAGGAATTCCAGTGATTCGTCCTGTGGCAGCAGCCATGAAAGCCGCGTTTTGTTCATGTCGGCAAATCACCAGTCGGATTTCTGGATGATCGGATAGCTTGTCGAATATGGCATCGACCTTGGCTCCCGGAATGCCAAAAACGACCTTGACTCCCGCATTGTAGATGCTGTTGACGATGATCTCGGCCACTTGGTTCTCCTTGTCTGCCATGGTGGCGTTTTACAATTCCGGATTGAGAGTAGAAGGAAAGTATGAAGCGTGAGCGTAGACGAGAGAAGAATCGACTTGCCTTCAAAAAATGTATGGCACCTGCAGCCACGCGAGGAAGTCGTCACCCGTGGTTTCCGCAAGGGCCCGAACGAGCGGCGTTCAATGCGTGGTGCATGTGAGAAAGCATCACCTCATCTCACCTTTTTGCCCTCTGCCGTTATGTCATCGCCTGACGTTGCGTGTGTGTGGCCCAAGCTCTCAATGGACCTCCACTTTCAATCGCGTCGCGAAGCTTCTGGGCTCGCTATCTCGACAACCACAGACACGGAATGTGAATCGCTGGTCAACCTCAGTGGAGCCTTCATCGGCTCTGCTGTTCAATACCTCAAAGCACGACGTCATGTCGCTGAAGCGCAAGCATCTCGAAGGACCGAATACAGACGAAGATGCGAATCCCGAAGTCTTCCGTTCCGAACCACTCGAGGACCGTCAGTCGACTTTCATCGGCCTGTTCTCGCCGTCCCTTAAGCCCAAGGAGTTGCAGAAGCTCGCCGAGATCGAGAGAGCAGATCACAAAATACTAGCCTGGCGCAAGCAGAGCAACCAGCAGTCGATCACCAAGGCGACGCAGTACGTGACGGGCTCAGAAGACGACGGCGAGAAGTATGCTGGGAAGAAGGTTGAAAAGGCACTTGAGTTCTCGAAAGTCGTAGGCTCTTGTGTTGTCGCGAGATGGTATGGTGGAGTCTTGCTCGGGCCTGTGAGATTTACACATATCGAGAATGTTGCGACGGAGGCCATCCGAAGGTGGCAGGACGACCATGCTGAAAGGCAGATGAAAAGGAGGCGGAAGGAAGAAGACGAGGCAGAGCAAACAAGGCTTGCAAAAACGCTCGTGGAGCGAGATCAGAGTATCGTCGTACTCCGAGAGCTGGCGGCCGAGAAGGAGAGGAAGCTCAAAGTTGCTCAGGAGGGCGGAGAGGATGCTGAGGAAAGTGGACTATCAAGCGAGCCAACTTCCAGCGCAAAAGCTCCAATCGACTACGCTGAGATGGACTTGGTCCGGCTAAGAGCGTTAGAGCGTGGAAGAGATGCGACGCTGTCGTTCCTACTAAAACGCTGCGACAAGGCAGAAGCTGAGCTCGCGAAACTACAAGATGCCAAAGAGAAGCCGCCTTGAGAAAGGAAATGGGATGTTACCTTGAAAAGCATTGCTTCGACTACATGGTTCTCAGCCTTCGGCCTTTTTGACGCCTTCATCGTCTGTTACTAAGCTCGCCGCATTAAAGTCGTCCGTCGTTGGAAGCTCGACGTGAACATTCGATGCCACAGCCATCTGCATCTGAGCCTTCTTGGCTTTGACTTCGAGGACATGGCCTCCTGCCTTCTTGTCCTTCCTCATGAAGTGAAGATGTTCTCCAGCGACACCAAAGCCTTGCCAGTTTGTCGGAGTCCTGAAGCCAATGATAGTGCCTTCGCATTGCTCGTACTCCTCAACAGACTGCTTCTTGCTGAGGTCTGACAACGGCTCGCCTTTGTATGATTGACCCCTGACTGTTCTGCACTTGAGATATTCGAAATGGCCCGTTATTCGATACTGCGTCGACAGTCAGCGGGGATTTTGATATCCTACCTGTTTCGACTCACTGTCATGAACAAGTTCTTCGCATGGTCATTGAAAGCGTTGAGTGCATTGTCAATGTCGTTCTTGTTTTTGAACTCCAGCTCCTCCGTCTTCTGCGGCACGAAGTTTGTGCTCACGGCGAATGGTATTTGATCGGATTCGTCGGCTTCTCTCACATTGCCTTCGGCTTGCAATTGATAGACTTTGCCATCCAAGAACATCAACTCTCCGTTCATTCGAGCGAAGGTTCCCAGCCCTTGATTTCCTTTTGATGCCAATTTGGAGACGGAGATCCCGGTCTCACAAACCCCGTCCATCAAGGCATTGAGTAGGCTGAATTGGTAGATGTGGTTTTCCTCCATTGTGGCTGTAGTATTGAATAAATGGACTGGATACGGTAAAACGATTGCAGCGACTGGAGAGTTGAAATACTTTCCGCTCCGAGTATGACCGAAATCGCTGGAACACGCTTGCCTCGTTGCATGTGAACTCACGTCATTGAGGAAGCCGAGATGAAATCTACGCCGTGAGTGCTCATTCCTACGCCGAAAGCTTCCGGCCGAGCTGTCAAATTTTAAGTGGTGTCGCCGCTTTCCTCTCTGCTCACCACAACCTCAAACATCGTCAACGGCCAACGTTCAACTGCTGCTGAAAGGGTATACAGATTCAATACCGAACGACTCATATATCTTACACTCGTGCTACTCATTTAATTGCAATGGGTCACCATGCAAAACCGCGACTGGAAATCAGATGCCCTTCTTGTTCCTGATCTCGTCCTGGCTGAGACCCTCCTCACCTGGAGCTGGATCCGCATCAGCGCCTTCTCCCTGATACCGCTCGAGATCACTCTCCTGCTGCCTGGCATGCTTGTCATATCGATCATGTCCCTTTGCGAGGGGATCGTTGGGGCCGAAATGCAAGTTCTTGCTTTCGATCTGAGCAGGCTGCGAATCATATCAGCACCCGGCGATTAGCAGACAACATCACAAGAGCTTCTCACCATTTGCTCTCCAGTTGCTGTGATGACCTCTCCTGTGGCGCCGGTGTCCTTGAATTGCCTTGGCAGGTCGTTCGCGTTGTCGGTCGCGCCTTGCTGGTCAGCGGCGTTGATGAACTGATTGTGAAACTGAGGGTTCTCCGCTTGTTGGTCTGGCCTTGGGACTGATGGGATCAGGTTCTGCTTGCCGGCATCGCCTGGGACTTTGGTTCCTGACACTGCCATGTCGGAAAGGTTGCCGCCTCGGTGCGCATCGTCTGAGGCCATGTTGTGTTTTGAAAGTTGGTCTTGCTTTAGAATCTGCTTTTCAAAGTGATTTACAAGAGTCGAAAGAGGTCGCGGGAGCTTGGTGGTTTGAAGCTGCAATATGGCTAGAGTGGTATCTATTTGAACATATTGGAGTCCTGCATGCCCATACGTCACAGTTGCTTAATGCTGATCATGGGTGTAGGGGTGTGACAGACTACCATCAATATCCACAACGGAAGCCCATCATTACGTCTTGCCTTAGCTCGACATCAGTGTCGTGCTTCGAGCCTCTCAAAGCAACTTGAAGTATCCTCTGCAAAGTCCACGCGAGCTGAAGATTCCCATTGGATCCACACTCTTCTGTATCTCCATCAAACGCTGATAGTTTGCTTCTCCATACCCAGCGAAAGGATCCTGCTGCGGATTCGCGTAGTTGATATACATCCAGCGGTAGTCCCTGCCCGCGTCTTTGGTCTCTGATTTCGTTCTCTCGATCCAACGCTTTGCAAAGGCGTACAAGGTACTATCGTCTTCGGCGTGTTTCCAACCAACTGTCAAGAGAATCACTGTGTTCAACCCGTTAGCAAATGGATACCTCAAGACTTCCAATATACTCACTTGACAGGGGACCAGTTGCGTCGATACCAAGAGCGTTACCTCCTCGAATCTTGCCTTCACGAATGCCGGCTTCGAAGAGAGGCTGGATCAGGAAGTTTGGAGAGAAGCCGGTTACGTGTTTGATCGATCGCGCTTCTTCAGCAAATATCTAAACGCAAGGTCAGTTCTGGTCTGATTTCATCCGTTCAGGGAAACCAACATCTTGAAGGCGCAAGTCTAATTGCGCCGAGGGATAGTACGCGATTGTTGCGTACAGATTGCGTGCACCTGGAGGACGCTTCTTCGTGACTTCCCACGCGAAATTGCTCATCCAGTCGATCTTCAGAGCGCTCGTGTTGGCGCCTGGGATTGCATTGACGCCACGGAACGGTGGAGGGTCAAGCATCGGCTTTGTGTAAGCTTGCGAGAACGAGAGGCTGAATGTGTCAGAGGATGCATTGAACGAGTAGGAATACCAGAAGGACATATTCGTGTCGTGTCTCCATGTGGTCGTCAGCTCGTAGGCCTCCTTGGCAGCAGCTTCTCTTTGATCGACTGGAAGGGTGACTGCCCCAGAGAAGATTTGGCCTTGCGGGAAGACTCTGATGGTGAAGTGTGTCACAACACAGAAGTTGTTCATGCCGCCGCGAAGAGCGAAGTAGAGATCCGGGTGCGAGTGCTCGTTGATCGTGGCAATAGTAGAGTTCGCCAGAACAGCCTGTCCTTCTTAGCGGATACTCTCTTCTATCGCATGCGACCTCCAAATACCTCATATTCCAAGATATTGTCCAGGGCAAGACCATATTTGGGAGACCAATTCGAAAGTCCACCTCCCAACAAGTACCCACCGATTCCAACGTCTGCAGTCCTTCCTCCAACGAAAGAAAGGTTTCGAGCTTCCAAGGCCTCATACAGCGATCCCAACGTATGTCCAGCCCCTACATTAGCCCAGGACTCGTTCTCTAGGAACTCAACTGACTTCATCTCCACCAGATCGATCGTCACGCCTCCAGCGGAAACGGAATCGTCGACGTTTCGTGCATGACCGCCGCTTTTGATCGCGAAGCGGCACCAGTTGCTTGTGAGGACATTGAGAATTTCAGAGATTTGCTGGGTGGATGTTGGAGTGATGCGACAGGCGGAGCGGACTTCTTGCTGTTTGGCGTCCCAGACGATGAAGTCGGGATCGTCGTCGAGAAAATGGACTGCTGAGCCGAAGGAGGATTGGAGTGAGTTGCACTATAGGTGTTAGTGAAGCGACTGAGGTTAAGTGAGCTAAAGCAGAGGGCTCGTACAGCAGTTTCGCATCCCGGAAAGAGCGCCTTGCATGTTTCTGCTGCTGTGACGCGGTCAAGCAAAGTATAGAGCAAGATTGCTATGATTCCAAGCATCTTTGCTGCACTGAGAGAAGCCAACGAGACGAACAGGTTATTTCCTGGGGAAAGGATCGTAGGCTGGGGCTATGGGAGTCCATATATGGACTCCTAGCTTCACGTTGCAACCCAAAAGTACAAGAACATTCAGCCGCCGGCGAAGCCCTGGCTACAACCATGTTTCTCAGTGTCAGCCCGAATGTCACCTTAGTGTCTCTCGTATATGAGCTTGGAGCAGATGGTTCTTGAGCAAGAGTCAGGGAGCATTGTCCAGCTCTCATGTTGTATGATCGTCGATGCAACGTGCTCGCTCGTCAAGATCGATTGTGCTGTCCATGTGCCCAGGTCTGCGCGGACATCCGTCTGCAGCGAGAGGGGATCAAGTGAATCGTATGCCGCGCTCAGCATTCACAAGTGTTGCCCGAGCAGAGTAATGCTGGTGTATGAAAGGCCTTCTCTTCCTTATGCGGCAAAGCGCCTCTTCCAGGAGTGGTATCATTCTCCGAGTCATCATCAGGGGTATCCAAACAAGATCTGTGTCATAATTGTCAGTAGAAGGACATAATCAGACAGCCGCGGACAAAAGAAGTATTTGTGCTCGTCTTATATGGTCATGTTTGCCATACGCCCTTGTCGATGTGTGAAAGCCGTGTCCGAACTCCGTGCTTGCACTTGGGTGAAGCTCTAAACGAGCAGATCCTGTAGGGAAGGATGTCTCTACCCTTCTTTCCAGGATCGGCTCGCCTTGTTCACAGACAGCAGTGCTTGGAAGATGGTGAGTTTTCTTACAGCAACTTGTGATTCTTTGACGTACGGTCAGCTGCTTGACCCAATGACTTTCCAAGCGCTGCTCACACATCAGCCGGTATATCGACTTTGTCAGCAGAGAAACGCTACCAGAAGGATGCCGGCTCTCCCATTTGCTCGACTTGAAAGCGCTGGACGGCCATATGAACACCTCGCAGATGCTCTATTGGTCCTTTCGCCCATCCAGCAGCTTTCTAGTTTCGGTGCGGCGCACATCTCGACACGGTGGACATGCAAAGGGTTCCGTGAAATGATAGTGAGGAAGCTCCTCTGAGCGACAGTTGTCGAGAGATAAGGCCTGGGCGAAAGGGCACCTGAAGAGTCTGCGGAAGACGTGACCGCATGAATGATATGCGATCATAAACGTGCACATCGTGCTGAGAGCGGTGGGTTGCGGATTTTATTGTCGATTGGCCAGGCGCGTAAGAACTCGATGATTTTCAGGTTTCTTGCTCGTCCTCCTCTACTTTCGCTGTGCTGTACGTCAAAAGATCGGCGCTTCGTGGTCCTTGATATAGCGAACTTGTGAGATCCAGAAGGTGCGATCTAGATTTATCAGTAGTTTGGAAGGCTCAGCTTCACATTCACGGGCTCATGAGCGATGCTACCTGCGCATTCACGCCATGCCACCTGTTTGGAAGCCAAATAATGTAAAAAGTACTGTGAATACAGTGCAAGAGCAGCCGCTCAACACCAGACCAGCTGCTCGGGACGGGTCTATTCGCTCGGGTGAATATATACAGGTCGGAATATGGTCGAGCGAGGAGAACCACCTAGCTGTCCCGACTTTCGAAGATGTTTTCGTCAATCATTGCTTCTTCTCCGGATCTTCCAAAATGCCTTCAGCTTCCAATCGTCTCCGGGCCTCCTCGAGAGCCCATGTTTGTATGCTATGCGATATCAGTGCCCAGCACTCACTCCTGACTTGAATTGTATATCGAGAGCCTACCTTGTGTCTGGCTTGTAGCAGTATCCCACCACGCCGAACAGAATGCTGCCGAAGAAGCCGTAGAACCAAATGTTCTCCCAGCCCTCGTTCTCGTATTTCTCGCCGGGCTTCACACCCCAGAGCCAGCCGCCGGGCGGGTCGTAGTGGTCTTCATGCGCATGGTCGCCGGCGCTTCGTACGGCGGTCGAGGAGAGCTGTCTGAGTTGCGGGCGGGCGGCGATGTTGGGTACGATCTGGAGGCGCGCCCGGGAGGTCGTGATGAGGCGGGTGGAGCGGAGTAGCGACGACATGGTGGCCGGTCGAATTCCTCCGTATGTGCGTATCAGCGGAGAGCGGAGAGGTAGCGGTGGTGGTGAGAGTAGTCAGGCGCCGACAATGACAACTGCGCCGCGGTGAAGTGGAAGGCGATTGACTGACTGGCATGGTCAGGTGCTCGGGCCACATCGCGCCGGGTCCTGCCGTGCTGGCGTTCAAAAAGGCAGGGCTTTCGCACTTCACCCTTCCTCTTCTCCTCTTCCATCTTCTCACCACACATCGCATCGCATCACATCAAAACAGCCACACACATTCGACGGTGAGATCTATCATGGCGTTCGCATCCCAGACTCTGTGCTGGTGACGCCTGCGCCGTGATCGTGAGTCCGCAAGGACCGTTCGCTCCTGCTGTAGAGTGCGGAGCTTTCCCAGCTTCGACTTCGAAGAGTCACTGCCAGAGAGTTTTCCTTCTCTTGCCTGGCTTCACTTGTTGCGCTGTAATTTGTGCCAGCCCCAAGGTCCAGAGCAAGGCGTGCAGACCCGGACTTCCGCTCCTTGGAACAACATCCCATCCAGGCCATTGCGCCAAGAAAAACACTCGGGACACAGCTTCTTTTCTTTTGCAAGCGTGCATTGTTCAGTACCCAGCCGGCCTTTCTGTCCGTGTCACTGGGAGCGTGGCGTTGGGTGGTGTACTTTCATTCTGCTTGTTTACTGACAACCTTCCTGTTTCTCCGGCCAAGATGACTGTCGGCAATACTAGTCGGCCTCGTGCTGCGAGCGCACGGCCGCAGAGCGCTGCGCGTGAAATTCTCCGCAAGCGAGAAAAAGCGTACAAGACCGAACAGAGCAAAGTCGTCGTCAAGAAGCGCAAGACCAACTATCATGTTTGTTTTTCTCCTTCTCGGTCTGGCCCGGATACTAATGCATGGAACCCAGACCACCTTTGGCCGCAACGCCCCTCCAGGCTTCCGATTCTTACCTGTCGGCACCAGCGAACTTGCTGAGCGATGCAAAGAGCTCTCTCGACAGCGGGATATGGCAATCAATGTTGTTAACGTACGTTCCATCCATACTCAGGCTATCGGCGGCTTGCTGCCCGGATTGAGCCCAACTCACCGAGGACCGAGTGGAGACACCACTAATCTTGAACTCTAGGCCCAACCCGTAAGCGCGAATGCAGTGGATCCCGCAAAAGTATCGCATTACATTCATCGCGTTGGTTACCATTTTCGCAATGAAGTGATCGACCAAGCTTGCAAAGAACTTGGATATACTTTCTTCCAGGGTGCTTTCGTTAAGGAGGCCGAAATACAACAAAAGCAAGAGCAAAGCCGCATCGCCAACGCTCTGGCCAAGCATGGCATCGTATTGGATGACATGTCTAGTCGCGAGACCGACGACCAGGTCAGAGCCGCGATCAAGGAACTCTTCCCAAAGATCCCCGAAGAAGATCTGAAAGAGATTCTCAGGCATGCTTGGGAAGAGGGCAGCGATCGCGTTGGTACCAACGCCGCGCTCGACCTTCCACGCCGGGTGCAGCT
This sequence comes from Phaeophleospora eucalypticola, assembly GCA_022814565.1. NCBI lineage: Eukaryota > Fungi > Ascomycota > Dothideomycetes > Mycosphaerellales > Mycosphaerellaceae > Phaeophleospora > Phaeophleospora eucalypticola. Next base: position 1,022,957 of record JAKLNG010000005.1, on the reverse strand, counting down.
GGCCGTGATCGCTAGAATCCGTCACGTCTACACCGATTATGACCGTCTGTTACGTGCCTTCGAGTGGAAGGATGCCAGGATCATGGTCGAGCCAACCTGCCTGGCAAAATTGATCGAGTGGCGCGGTGAAAATGAGCAAGATGACGACAACGAGCTTGAGGAGATCATTCGTGAGACAATTGTCATCGACGACGATGACGACGATGATATACCATACAGGAGAAACGATCCTGATGAGGAAGACTCCGACACTAGCATCGAGATCAGCCATCGTCCTGCCGGGGACGCCGACTTTGGCGAGGAGAGCGCCGATGAGCATTCGAGGCGCTTCAGAGAGCGATATCAGCCTCCTGCGCCTCGTTTCAACCAGCGAAATGCTGCACTCAATCAGCAGATCGGCCAAATTAGGGAGCAGCTGCGTCAAGGCGTTCCAGTCTCGCACCAGCCGTATGTGACCCCAACAACTGAGACGTGCATATAGCTGACAAAACCTAGTCAGGTAATTCGGGTCCACGTGCCCGAAGATCACAATGGCATGATCAACATCGGAGGAAAACTTTACAGACAGAAGGTACGTCTTCCAGCTCCAAGGCGTCTGCGCTCTACTGAACTCCTTGGCTTTGATAGGCAATCGGCTCAGTAGATTCACCAAGAAGCCCTATGTTCACGACACCGATCCAACAGATGCCGAGCGACCCATACAGACAGCCACAAATGTCCCCAAGAGGTCAACAGCCTTACGCAAGCCAAAGCATGCCGCCACGCGCGCAACCCGCGAATGCCATCCCGTTGCAAGATCGGGTAGTGGCGTCAATTGAGCCACACGAAGAGTTGCGGCGGGCAGCTTTGATGCCTGCACCTGCCGGTGATGATCGGGTCTATCCAAACATGCCGCGTGCAGCATCGCCCGAAGGCGGTAGACCTGCCAAGCGTCGTCAGACTGACTATCCGACTCCAGTAGGCACCGCGGACATGTATCGGCAGCCGCACTCCCCTGCAGGCTCTGTTCGTGTCCACCCAATGGACCTTTCGCATGTGCAGCGAATTGAGCCCATGGGTGGCCCATTTGCCTACGGCTCGCCGTACGAGCATCGTGGAATCCAGCGGGACGAACCGTATGACCCACGGTGGCCTCTATTGCCGGCAAATCATGGCCAAGCTGCTTCCGGAGAAAATGGTCATCGCGCTAATGAAGCTCGACCTGCATTCGTCAATGCTCAAGTCGCGCCAATCCAGTACATGGAGCGACCTTTGCAGAGCACAAGAGCCCACACTGCACAGCCGCAGGGCTACGGCATGCAGCAGCCTCGTGTTGTGTACCTCGCAGCTGGCACTCCACAGCCTCAGCCCGTTCACGGTGCTCCGGCGGCTGTGCAGCAAGTGCCGAGATTGAACGAGCAACATGCCGCTCATGTCCCTGCTTTTCAAGGACAACCTTACCCACTGAACCAGCATCCGCCCACTCGCTATCCGCAGTGGCCTCCGCACCGTACGGCAGGTTGATGTGTTGAAGTGGTAGGAGCATAACCTGCTCGATATCCACTATCTCTCACAAGCAGCTGTAAAGAACCTTTCTTGCGATCATGGAATGCTTGGCTCGACGGGCTATTTTGCCCTCGTAAGAAACGTCACTAAAGCAGTTGAAATGAACCAGAACGGTGAGTGGACGGCAAGTAGATGTCGATAGGGTGTAGAAGCTGACTTCTCAGAGATGACAGGAAGGGGAGCAACAATGGAAGACGTGGTGTTGAAGGACATTGAAGCGACTCGCCAGGTAGTGCTTGAAGGCTGGCACCAAATGACAAGGAGTAATGGCGGAAGGAAAGCAATTGTGACGAGGATACAGCAGGCCATACCTGCACAGCGGCCTCGATAGCATCGCCTTTCCCACACACGGTAGCGATTCGAATGCATGAGGCACTGCCTTGAAGTGACTGAAAGCAACTTTCTCTGGATTTGTCTCGGTGAGTCGCTGTGTCTATGACATTGTCTCGGCGACTAACATCCAACGTGATACTCTTAAGTTCCCGGCTTCATCTGAAACGATGCTGTGGAATAGTTGGACGTTCACAGCGTCGCACCTCCTCCATTACCTCCCTCCGCGACCGTCTTTCACGCCAAATACTTTTCCTGAGCAGACCTGTTAGATGATGTTCGCCTTCTGCGCGTACCAGTGCCCTCCCAAATTGGTACGACTTGCAGAGCGACAAGGCGAGTTGATGCTGCGCTGTTCAGATTCGGTACAAGTGTACCAAGCGCAATCGTCTCGCGAGTCTTCTGCATCTCTCCGAGTACGGAAATCGCGATACGGGAAGTGCTTTGGCAAGAAGTGGTGCACCATTACACTCTTGCCGTTTTGTCGCAGTTGCTATGGCAGTCTCGGACAGTGCAACTGACATTGTTCGGCGCTGTGAGGGAATGCATGTACAAATGACAGTCAGAAACCTCGCATCGCTTCAACGCAAGGGAACTGTCATCTGGAATGCCTCTCATGGCATCGAGATCGCGTTCACTCGCGGATGTCACGTATTTCATCGCACTTCTTGTTCTCTGGAGCAGCTTTGCGGATGCCGAAGGCATTGTCTACAGCCCAGCACGCCCTCCAGCAGTGCCGGTGAGTAGCACCCACTTCACAACAAAGGTTGCACTATACTGACGAATAAATCCAACAGCTTGCAGTTCGCTCACCTTATACCAGTGCCTGGCTATCGACGGGCGATTCTGGCGCCTTGAACAGCAACAGCGTGACCTTCTGGACTGGCGCGCCCATTGGATGGGAAGGCATCATCACCATTGATGGCAACAACTTTGAATACCTAGGCACCAGCTCTCAGACTCTCTCCAACTTATCTTCAGCCATTCAGACGCACCTCACCTACGACAGTCAGTGGAGCAACTTCACATTCACGGCTGGACCAGTTCAACTGAACGCCAGCTTTCTCTCGCCGGTCCTGCCTCAAGATCTTTGCCGTACAAGCGTGCCATTGAGCTACTTGTATATCTCTTTCGAAGCTACCGATGGTAAGGAGCACGATGTGAAGCTTTATTCGGATGTTGACGGATACTGGCTTGATGGAACCGGCAAACCGGTCTTGAGATGGGGGCTTTCTCCGACCTGTGCTGACAGCAATCGGTCGACTTCGAATGGCGACGTTTGTAGCTGGATTGTTGGACGCGACGTGCCGATCCTCTTTGGCGAGAATGAAGACTTTCCTCAGTGGGGCAACTTCTCTTACTCGAGTGCCTTGGGCTCAGCGGCCAACTTCAGTGTTGGTTCGGGGTACAGTAACGACGTGCGAGACCACTTCCTCAAGACTTCATCCTTGCCCAATACCCAGGACAGCTCTTTTCGCGCTGCCTCATTCCGGACACCGGTGTTCGCGTTTGCCCATGACTTCAATTCTACCCGTGAAGGAGAGGCTTTGTATACTGTTGGCAACATTCAGCTGCCAGCTGTACGATATCTATCGTCCGGTGGCTTGGCTGACCTCGATCCGTGGTGGACCACTTGTTTTAATTGGAACGAGACTTACCGCATGATCGACTTCCACTACGCGGACTTTCCCACAGCTTCGGCAAGAGCTGCTTCATTCGAGACGCAGCTCCGACAGGACGTTGAGAGCTACTACAAGGACAATCTCGCTCTGAACGAATCAACACGCCGGTCTAGATTGTTCGCTCGCAAGGCCAATTCATGGCAGAAAAGCAGAGACCAATATGGACAACAGTATTTGTTCGATCCGACCTCCGGATACGGCTTTCTGACACCGAAAAACTTGACCGGCATTGCAGTGCCAGACGTCTCAGAGGCACACAACTACTACGCGATTGTTGCACTATCCGCACGGCAAATGATGGGAGCGTACACACTCACTGTGCCGCCTGCCTCAGCAGTTAAGTCATCAGCCTTGAACCAAAGTGAGCCCATCATGTTCCAGAAAGAGATCAGCAGCAATGGCAATGTCAACACCATCGACGTAATCTATCCCGCCATGCCTTTCTTCCTGTACACCAACCCAGACATGCTCAAGTACGCTCTCAATCCCACCTTCCTTTACATGGAATCTGGCTTTTACCCCAACGGCTGGGGAATTCACGACATTGGTGCCAGATTCCCAAACGCTACTGGCCATATCGAAGGAGATGACGAACAGATGCCAGTGGAGGTGTCGAGCGACATTGTAATCATGGCTTTGGCATACTATAAATTCAGTGGTGACAAGGACTTCTTGTCGAAGCACTACGCAAAGATGCAGCAATGGATTACCTACATCGAGAATAACGCCCTCATTCCCGGGAACCAGTTGAGCACGGATGATTTTGCAGGCCGGCTCACCAATCAGACCAATCTGGCAATCAAGGGCATCGTGGCGTTGAAAGCAATGTCTGTGATCAGCCAGGTTGTGGGTGATACCGCGGACGCCGGGAAGTACAACACCACCGCAACCAAGTACTACAATGAGTGGGAAGGTTTTGCGGTCGATCCGTCAGAGAAGCACACTACCTTACAATACCAACTCCGCTCATCATGGGGCCTGCTGTACAACCCATACCCCGACAAGCTTCTGAACCTGGGTCTCATCCCTAAGGATATCTACTCGATGCAGTCAGCTTGGTACCCTTCCGTCTCTCAGCTCTTCGGCGTGCCGCTCGACAGCCGTGGCTCCTGGACTAAAAGCGACTGGCAAATGTGGACAGCCGCGACATGTGAGCCGAGTACGAGGAGGCTCTTCGTCAATGCGCTGGCCTACTGGCTCAATACGACAAGCTCACACGCCCCCTTCTCGGATCTCTACGATACTGTGGGCACCGGTGGCTCCCCGAATATACTTGGGAATGAGGTTCTCTTCCAAGCGAGACCTGTAGTGGGAGGGCATTTTGCTTTGTTGGCTTTGCTCAAGGCTGGGAAGGATGCAGATTCTGGAACACAGGATGATGGGAGTAGGTTTGCAGTTGGAAGTGAAGATTGCATCAATGCGACGGTGGCGGAGTATATGAGTGTGTTGGCCTCGGACGATGGGAGTATTTTGAGGCAGTTGGAGACAATGACGGAGAGAGTGGGGAGGTTCAATGGGAGTGTGACGACGCCGCCGGTTGGGTTGGCTGTTGCTACGGACGAGGGATGGACGACGACTACGATGACTTTGAGTGTGTGAAAGTGCTGCAAGATTGCGGAAGCCAGTGGTATTGGTAGAAGTGCATTAGACTACAGTTCATGTCTCAAGACAGGATTCATAAGCAAAGCGTACGCGTACTGTAGAGGTCGTCAGCTGCTTGCCTCCTGTATCCCACACAACTCGGAAAGGTCATCCTCATCTCATATCATTCATAATCACTCACACCCTCCGCATCATGATCATCATCCTCCTGTTCCATCTTTCGGTCTGCGCTCATGTACATGCCACCAGTGCAGTTATACGCCTGCAGCCCCAAGCCAGCATCATACTCAGGCAACTCTCCCTCTTCTTCTTCTTTCAGATTCCTCAAGCCCTGATGCTCCTCCGCGCAAACCCACTGCTCACTCTTCCATCCATGCTTATCAAAGTGCTCCCCAATATGCTTCGCCCTCTCATCCCACGCATTCATCTCCACCTCCAGCTCCGTCTTATTCGCAAGAATCAAATCCTGGCAAAACCCGCACCAGAAGTGATCGTAGCCCGATCGACCCAGCTTGCAGAGCGATATCTCTTTCTCGACGGCGGCATGGGAGGGGAAATCGTGAAGTGGAGAGAGCAGGTGTTTGCGCAGCTCGTTTGCGTTGAAGAAGAGGGGTGTGGAGGCGCAGGAGCGGCATTTCCACGCTTTGTGCAGGTAGTGCTGGGAGGATTCGTGGCGTTTCCAGTCGTTGCGGGAGCCGAAGCGTTTGTTGCAGTCGGGGAAGGTGCAGCCATAAGGACGGGTGTGGCGTTTTTCGTGTTTTCTGTAGTGGGGTGTGAGTATTTTGTATGTGAGACAGATGGGGTTTGAGGGAAGCTTACTTCAGGTCACAGTCGCGAGGTTTGATCTTGTCGCAGTGTTTGCATTTGAACTGGCGTGCGTTGCCTCCTGAGGCTCTTTGTCGAGGGAAGGTATGACTGTTTCTTGCTGCGGATTGCGAGGAACTGGGAGTCGCCGAGCTTGCGGTATCGTGCTCTGAAACTTGAAACTGGAATGGTGGAACCTGCTGATGGTGCTCGTTTGGGAAGCTCCAGTGGCACTGATCGACTCTGAGCCGTTTGGTGGGCGGTGAGAGGCCAGAGAAGTGATTGCTGCCCATGTCGCTTGGAAGAATGTGCATGCTGCTGGACTCATCAGCCTCCAGCGGTGAGGTGCAGTACTGGAGGTCTGCAGTATGGCCGTGCATGCCAGCCAAGGCGTCTTCCGGATGAGCCATGTTTGGCCAGAGACTGCTACCCATGTAGTTGCCTGGATCCGAGATATGGCGTGAGAGAAAAATTGGACTGGTGGAGTAGCCATGAGCTTCCTCGGGATCTACTTGTGACATCTGAGCAGCAGATCGCATCGCAGTCCTGACACTTTGGTTGTCATCGTCAACAGTTTTGGCGTCATCCGGCCTGTTCGTTCGCTTCGATCTGATAGGAGCTGTCAGCTTTGACATGCAAATCCTCAAATGAATGCGCTTTACCTCTCGATGAGCTGATCCTCGTTCACCTGTGGATGCTTTCGCTTGATGTGGGCTTTGAAGTTGTCGCGACGAGGCCAGAATTTTGGACTCTGGCCTTCCGGAACACTGCATGCTTGACAGATATACCCAGCAGCTGAGCCGACGGTCGGCAGCAAGTTGTGGACGCTTTTACGGTGTCGTTGAAGGTCATTGTCGGTAGCAAAACCATCCTTGCGACCACAATTCGGCTCCGAGCAGCGAAAGGGCTTTGAGTGCGTCAACGCATGCTTTCTTTACGACTCGTCAACTTAAGTTCGGCAATTCGTCGTCAACAAACACCTACTTAGCATCTGACAAGTTCTTAGGTCGCTTTCCGCAACCTGGATATTGACATGGTCCGATCTGCTGCCTTTTCCGCCCATCTTTGTTTCCAGAGATGATGCGTCCATCAGATACGATGCTTTTCACATCGTTGTCATCTTGATCGAATGATTGCGATAGGAAGGAAGGTTGCTCGAGCTCGTCTCGGTTGAAGTTGAAGGTGTTCTGGTTCGTTGGCGTAGCTGTCGTCAGGTGGGAGAAATACCCAGAATCAGCCGCATCGGAGCGGCCGTCATGCTTAAGCGCAGGTTCAGACTTCGGATAGGAGATATTGTTGTTGCCTTGCCATGTGGTGGTCTGGTCCAAAATGTGAGGTTGAAAGCTATTGTTCTGATGCGTGCCCGCCCATGGCATGCTGTTTTGTGATTTTATCACATCTTGCACAGAGATCCCGTTGACTGATGCTTTCGCTAAGGCATCATACTGCGATAGGTCCATTTGATCTGACGGAGATCGTGAGGCGGATAGGTTTGTTGGGAATGACATTCTATGACTGCTGTTGTACGACTGGTGTGGTGACCTAAATTCACTGCTCCGGGCGTCGGCGAAGCCTGGAAAGCCCTGCGATCATGTCAATCTCTCGTTGCGTTGAGATCGAGCGTGCGAATGCAAACGATAGCTCATACCAAATCTTGAAAGCCGCCATCGTTGTTCGGCCGGAACTGATTCATCGGCTCTCTCCTCACGCAGTCTGCTACTCGTCAGCGGGGTCCGTATCGAATCTGCTCTGCCGTCTCGATACACAGAGCAACAGATTCGACTCGCAGCATCCGCACATACGAAGCAGATGCAATGAAGGGTCGTTTACCTTTCGACCACAAGCCCTGAAGATGTGAGGCCTGGAGGTGAGGCTCGTTTGGAGATGAGTTGTTTCAGCTAGCTGCAACCATAGCTAACAGCCCGACTTGCTCGATATGAGGGACTCGATGGTACAAGAAATGAAGCAGATGCTTGTGCCGAAGGTGTGAGGCTGAGCAGCAGGATCTGACTGCTGGACCGTTGTGATATGGATGACCGGTGAGGGGCGTTGGAAAGGGCGCCAGGGCGATAGCATTGAAGGCCGGCTACACTATCTGCGGGATAATCGGCACTGCGCAACTATCAGCGAAGGAGGGTGAGCACTGGAGGGCGTGACAGTTGCGAAGGCAGCCTGGTTGCCTTGCTCGCTACATCGAGGTCGTCCGCAAAAGATAGTCTCGGCGTGCAGGATGGGTGCTGGTGCTTTCAGCTGAGGCTGGCACACTGATTGGCTGAACCAGAGGCCGGAACGCTCTCCTCATGCATGGCTCGAGAGGCCGCCCTCTTGCCGTGTCAGGACAGGATGCAGCTGCAGCACATTTTGGCCACAGCGCTGCATTCTTCGAGATGACTAGCCCGCATATTACTCTCATCACGATCACGCTGTCGCCCTCCCGTACGCCCTGCTGCCGGCTGCGAGTGCGGCCTCTTCGGTGCGTGATGCCACGCTGTGCCGCTCATCGAGCCACGCGCGTCGAGGCCGCATTGCAGTTTGTCACACCCGTCCCATCCGCGGCTGGTCTACGACTGAGAAACATGTCTGGGCTCCCAGTGCACTGCAGACATGCGGCACGCGCCTCAGCCGCACATGTTGCTGCTCGCATTGGGACGTTCCACACATGGCAAATAGCAGAGACGCTACATCGTCGTTCATGCACCATAGTCCGCAGGCAGACACTCATGCTGCTTTCGAATTAGTCCATCGATCAATAGCGCCCCATGCCATCGAGTCAAGAATAAGGCTGTCCTGTTGGTCTGGCCCGGCCCATCGCAAGACGCTCATTATCTGACCAGAAAGTCGTGTCCGGAAGAGACGACCAGTGCATTTCCATCAACATGACACTGACGCGCAGTCGGCTAAACATCGTATGCACCAAAGTCCGCTGAATCACAGCTTTGCTTCAATGATCATGTCGGTGACCAAATGAGTGCTCAGCAGTGGCGCTGTGTCTCCACGACGCTGTCGGACGTTTCGGCAGGTGCTTCGCATCGCGCGGCTTTTGCCAGCCGTAAAGCAAACCATTCATTCGAAGCCTGTTGTGTGATGCCACCCCGCGTATAGTCGAGCCTGTCGCTCAGCCATCTTTGTTCATCCACGAGGCTGCCTTCACCGGAGCCGCGGCAAGTTTCGGGATATTGTCTCGGCAAGTAGCTGTCAACTGAGCGTGCGCAGTGTCACGACAGCAACAACGACATCCATTTAGTTCATGGTATGGGCCGCAACTTGTTCCCTTTGCGGAAGAGAGGCTCAAGAATCAGGTATTACATACGGTCTCGTCCTCGGGCGGCTGGACACTGATCCAGGAATCTGTTCTGCACTTGATGAGTAAGGTCAGTGCTAAAGTGCTTCGCCCCCTTTCAGCCGATGAAGGAGAACACGACAAACTGAACGAGCTGGGGAGCTCAGAGATAACTCTAATACATTAAAGGTTGCACAGAGGGGAGTTGCGTTCAAGGCTTGATGCGCCTGTCACATGTGGCATGTCTTACAGATTGTCTTCTCATGGCTTCTCATCCACGAATGTGGTGTCCTTGGGCTTGCCACCCTGCGACTTCTCCTTTCCTGAGAAGTCCCAACCATTCAAGTAACCAGCGCCTAGATACGTCAGTGTTTGGCCTACTTTCTTGACCACATTCTACTGACCGATGCAGAGGTAGTTAGCGAAACCCAGCCAGGCAAGGTAGGGGGCTAGCAGCCAGCCAGCCTGCTCGTCGACCTGGCCCCAGATATACGCCAAGTATGAAACGACGCCTGTCAAACCAACGATATCGACGGAAGCCTCGATCGGTCGCTTCCACCCAAAGAACAGTGGCATCCAAATGAGGTTCAGGCCGAGCTGGATCGTGTATAGAGTTGCGCCTTGCTATTTCATCCGTTCAGCACCAATCTTCAAATGATCTCAAGGATCCTGCCTGTGGGAAATACCTTCGCGAGGCCAATCTTGTGCGGATCGAAGCTGCTCATGCCCGTATTCCAAGCTCGATACGCAGCGTAGCCCATGGAAGCGTAGAGGAAAGTCCATGCTGGTCCAAAGACCCACGGGGGCGGTCGCAATGGAGGCTGTCTGAGGGCAAGATAGGTTCTTTGGGTATCTTTGGGCCTGGTGGAGAATCCAACTGCTGTTCCTGCCGCGACGGGGAGGAGGATAGCTGCGGCCTGGTTCTCGAAGAGGAAGGGCGGGAGGGTGAGGGAGGGTATGTACGTCGTCATGCTAGGCGAGCTGTTCGATGTTACTACGGGCTGTTTCAACGCTCCTTTGCAGTGTTCCTTACCTTCACTTCGGTATCGATGAGATGTTCCTGTCCGAAGATGTTTATATTACGCAGAGAGTCGCAAAGCGATGCCATTCGTCGGCCCCGGGCGCGAGCTCGACGACCTGATGCCGCTGCTCCACCCATTGCCGACGGCTGCGTTTCCGAGCTGGAGAAGCGCCGAGCTAAGCTTAGCTCGAATGGGAGCCGACCACGCCGACGACCTCCAACCTCGCCGTCGCTCTCAGCTCCGCCCTCTCTCCCTCCCTCTCTCCCTCCCTCTCTCCCTCTCCTCCTCCGACATCACCTCCAGCACGCTTCATTGCAGTGCTCGCCGCCGCTCACCAACTCTTCATCCTTATTACATTGTTCGTACATCCCCTTTTCATACTCATTGCCGGGGCTTGCGCTGCTCCATTGCCCGTTTCGTTCGCTTCGCTTCCGCCATCTGCCGCTCGTCGAGTCGTTGCGCCGACAGCAGCAGAGCAGTGCAGTGCCGCAGCACCCTTGTCACACCCTCTTCCTCTTGTCCCATTGTCTTTCACACAGCCATTGCGACAGCCACCCGCCCGCTCGCTGCACTTCTTCTACCTCACTTGTCGCACCACCTTCTACTGCTTGTTCTCATCTAACTGCGGCCATGGCAAACAGTCAGCTCCCGCGAGCGCAATCCGCCTCAGCTTCGACCAGCTCGCAGCCCCAGTCCGCCGTCTGCTGGATCAGCTGGACCTGCTCGACCCCTTCGACCATTTCTGAAGACGGTGGATGAGACGAGTACGGCCAGGTCGTGCGTCGACAGCTTGATGGAGTCAACATAACCAGCGATCATCAATCTATCATACAATACCTCCGCTCTACGCTTTGCAAAAGATGGACGACTACGAGTACGGACGGAGCCCGCCTAGGGATGTTCTTCCTGCCGCTAGACTGCCAGGCAGAGATCGAGACGATTACCGCTCTGACACGTATCGCGATAGCAGACGTCGCTCGCCAGGTGGGGATGCTCGACGAAGCCGTCGCGATGATCCGCGGCTGACAGATACAGACCGCCGACGAGGAGGAGAGCGAGACCGTCGCCGCTCACGCTCGCCTGCACAGATCGATCGCTACCAGCCTGACCGCATCCGCGACGACTACACGTACAGCTCTCGGGGTCGAGATGAGCCACATCAGCGTCGGCGATCCTCTCCTCAGGGCATTGATCGATACGTTCCAGGACCAGAGCCTCCTGCGGTGCTCGTGAACCCGTTGCCCGACCCGCTGAAGCTCGACTTCCAAGTTGGATTCACTTGGTTTGCGGAATGGTGGCGTACGGAGCAGAGGATCAAGGAAGAGAAAGAGCGTGTGAAAACCGGTCGCGCACCTCGTCTGCGTGGCGAGCGAGAGTCAAGAGAAGATCGAGAGGCTGAACGACCCAAGATCCAAGCCGCGTACGATCAATACAAGGAGAACTTGCAGAAAGCGCAGGCTCAGACCTTTGTGCGGCTACACAAGAATGAAGATTGGTTCCGCGAGCGTTATGACCCCGAAGTACGCAATGCGTTCCGGCAAAGGCTTATGGATTACCGCAAAGGCTTGTTCTCACAATGGGAGCATGACTTGACATCGGGTGTCTTTGACGAGTTCACCTTGGAGGGTATCTATAAGTCTGAAAGCAACGGTGCAGGTGGCATACTCGAGCGCGAGGAAGGAGAGACGTCAGCGGCCGCAGAGGTCCTAGGCGTTGGTGATCTTCTGCCATCAAAAGGTGGTGATCTGCGAGATCCAGCATCCCTTCAGCCGACCTTGCTGATCAAGACTATTGCCCCAACGGTATCGCGTAACAAGTTCGAGGCTTTTGCCAAAGAGCACCTTGGCGAGGACGAAGGTGGTTTCCAACATTTGTCCCTGTCGGATCCTAACCCACTCAAGAAGTGCCACCGAATGGGATGGATCATGCTCAACCCAGAGCCTGAGCAGGAGGAGCCCGAACAACAAGCGCCTCGTGGAGAGGACGGAGAGGACGGAGAGGAGATGGAGACAACCAAGAAGTTGCCTAGCGGCTTGACAAGCGCCAGTGAGCGAGCACTTGAGAAGATCAATGGTAAGACAATCGAAGACCCAGAACGGGGCAACTTCACCGTCCACTGCGGCGTGCACCGTCCTCCGGATGCGCCGAGGAAGAAGGCCTTGTGGGATCTGTTTTCTGCTCCAGAAAGAATTGGCCGTGATCTAGAGCTTGCCACACGTCTGGTTCGAAGGCTCGACAACGAGCTTGGCGACGAGGCTTTTGGAGTTGCCAAGATCGAGGAGCGTGTACACGAATTGTCCGAGAAAGGTGCACTGAAGCCAGTCGCCTCGTCTAAGCCTGCGAACGACCAAGACGCTATGGATGAGGATGCTGAAGAAGGCGAAGAAGAAGAAGGTATGGTCGATGAAGACGAGAGCGACGATGAGGAACTCCTGATCAAGAAGAAGAAGCTCGATCTGCTCGTGGAGTACCTTCGCCGGGTCTACAACTTCTGTTTCTTCTGCGTGTTTGAGTCCGACTCTGTTCACGAACTGCAACGAAAGTGTCCCGGCGGGCATCTGCGCCGACCAAGAGCAAGTCTCACTTCGGCAGCCAAGGAGACCGCACGTGCAAGCGCGATGGGAGAGGCATTCCCACTTCGGAAGAAGAACGAGGGCAAAGCTGAAGGCGAGGAGGATGACGACATGATCAAGGAGGAAAGCCCGGTCGAGGAGAAGAAGGCCCTGATGAAGCCCAGCAGCAAGACTGCGCAGCAGTTGCAGCGAGCGTTCAACTGGGTGAAGACGTTCGAAGAGAAAATTCTTCAGCTCCTTGAGCCGGACAGCGTCAATCTACGCAAGCTTGGAGGCATGCCACTGGATGAAGGTGTTGAGAAGGAGCTGAACAAGGTAAAGTTGAATGCAGCGACAGACTCTGAACTTCAAAGACTGACGATTGCTATAGTTTGTCTCTCAAGAGGATGTTAACAAATTCCGCTGCAAGGTGCCAGAGTGCACAAAGCTGTTCAAAGGTATCGATTTTTGGCGTAAGCACGTCGAGAAGCGTCACCTTGAGTGGTATGAGCGAGTGCGATCTGAGGTCGAGCTGGTCAATCGATACGTGCTCGATCCAGCGCACATTGCACCGAGCAGGAGCGATGCGAACTCGAACGGGCACTTCCCCCTGAACAACCATGCCCCAACTGGAACACCGCGAGGTTTCCAGTTGCAGCACGCGATGCCAATGGGATTCAATCCGATGGCTGCAGGGATGCCGTCTGCTCAAGCAGCGGGCATGACCGCCATGTTCAGCCACGGTCAGCCAGTCGGTGTTCCAGGCATGTGGGCTAATCCGGGTATGAGCGGTGTTGGCCCGATGCGCAACAATGGTAGGGGCTTCGGTATGAACGGTGGATACCGCATGCCTGGGCCGTATGCGCGCAATGGAAGAGGACGGATGCCGTCTATGAGCGGAGGACGGCCAGGCCCAGGAACGTTTGAAGGTGGGATTGCCACAATGGGGCCAAATGAAGCTGTTGCGGGCAGGAGCTTGCGCAGTTACGAAGACTTGGATGCAGACAAAGGAGAAGGCACAGGAGAGCTGAACTACTAAACAGACGAAGAGCTCTGGTCAACATGCATGATAAACTGGTCCAACAGCTACAGCTAAAGGCGGCGGCGGCGGCGGCGGCGCATGGGTGATGGTACGCAGCAAGTGTGCGCAATGGACTTCGTCGCTCATCAGTCGCACAACTGGTCGTGTACAGAACCAAATTGAATTTGCTCTCTTCTATCTCGCGGTTCACACAGCGGTCGCATTCATTATTGTCAGTAGTAGTGCGCCTAATGCAAGGAACATGACGGCATGCATCTGGTGCTTTCCCTTATTCGGCGTTCGGCTCCGGAGCCGATCTCCCCAGATCTCAGATCCGCCTTTGCCAGTTCGACTTCACCTCCTCCGTCCGGCACTCGTGATGTCAACGCTACGACAGCTACGCCGACCACGATGACAGAGTCGATGACGAGCAGGCTGGGTTATCGCTTTCAGGACTGTGATAGCGCGAGGTGCGCGCGTAAGTATGTGCTTAAGAAGGCATTGGCCTTATAACAGTATTTCCTCACTTTCCTAACTCTCTATCCATCGCACGTCTTGCTTGATTTTCGAACAGAACATTCTAATTGCGCTACAATCATCATGCCTCCGAAAGACAAGTATTCAGATCCCAAACTCCGGGACCAGGTCAAGGAGGAAATCCATAACAGCGACAAAGGCGGTGCCCCAGGCCAATGGTCTGCTCGAAAGGTATGGCAACCCCCGAAATCCAGCGCATCTTCTCATGCGTACTCACGTATCCATGATACAGGCGCAAATGATGGCCGCCGAATACAAGAAGCGCGGCGGAGGCTACAACACCGACGAATCGCAAAAGGACTCCAGCCAGAAGAACCTCGACAACTGGACGGAAGAGGAATGGCAGACCAAGGAAGGCTCCGGGAGCGCGAAGAAGGCCGATGGCACGGAGAAGCGATACTTGCCGAAGAAGGCGTGGGAGAAGATGAGTGAGGAGGAAAAGAAGGAGACGGACAAGAAGAAGCAGGAGGGGAGTAAGGAGGGGAAGCAATTTGTGGGTAACACGAGGAAGGCGAAGCAGAGTCGGAAGGAGGTTAGTGAGGGACATGAGAACGGTGATAACGAAGAACAGGGAGAGGAGAGTGGAGAGGATGCGGCGGCTGCTGATGACGATGATGACGAAGAGGAGTATGAGGATGATGGGGAGGCTGACGATGGCGATGATGGAGAAGAGGAGGCCAAGGACGAAGAAGTCGCGGATGATGACGATGCTGTCGAAGGAGAAGACGATGAGGGCGATGGCGAAGAAGAGGAAGAAAATGAAGACAAAGAAAACTCTACCGCCGGCCAGAAACGCAAGAAGCCTGCTCAGCAATCCAACGGCTCCTCGAAGAAACAAAAGTCCAACACTGGCAAATCGAACGGAACCGTTGGCTCCAAGCATATGGATGCTTCAGAGCCTGCTCCTCGCGGCTCCGCAGACCGCTTGCCCAAGAAGGGTCAGGACATCGTCTGGAAAGCTCTCCCTGGCTACGTCGATGGTAAAGTCGAAGAGATCCTGACCAAGGACAAGAGCGTGGATGGCAAGTCTGTCAAAGCATCGGACGATGATCCAAAGATCGTGCTCAAGTCGAGCAAAAGTGGCAAGATTTGCGTTCACAAGCCGGATGCTTGTTTCTATGAGTGATAGCCTAGGCAAGTTGCCAAAACCAGGAAACGACGAGGAAGGCTTTTGCCAAAGGCGCTCTCGAATGTATACAATGTAACAATAGCGACATCTTCTTATTTACAAAGCCAGGATTGTGGTACTGTCAACCAATCGAATATCCAAGCTGTGATCCGCATCAAACCCGAAAAGCTCAGGAGGAACCTCCGAGCTACCATCCACTACCACCGTTGCTCTCGTGTTGCGCTAGGTCGTGCCATTCATATCGTCGTTTTGTGTTTTGTGGGTTGAAAGTTCAGGAGACGCTAGGAGACATAAAGATCCTTGCCAAGAGTTGAAGTTGTCCCAGAGCAGTCGATGAAGCAAGCCGTCTAGTACTCGCCGGGCATCAACCAGACACCGTCGACGCACTTCATGCCCGGAACGCCGAAACGTGTGCCGTAGTTGGGGCAGCCACCAGAAGTAATTGGTACCGCAGCGACTGGCTCTGGAGCAGCATCACCTATTTAACCGGTCAATTTAGAGCTTAGGTTTCGAGGAAAATTCCCTGACCTTGGGCATTTACTCACGCTTCTCCTCTGGAGTTGCCTCAGCCTCAGCCTCAGCCTCGGCGTCGCGCTTGCAGCTCATTCCCTATATCCAAAGTCAGCACATACATCTCAAGAAAGAACTTGGGCAAAGGACACCGTACCGGAACCCCGCACCGTGTGCCATATCGGAGTCCCGCCTTGTTGGTAGGCTCAGCGATAGCGTCGGCCTCTGGTTCGGCCTTAGCCTCAGCATCGCGCTTGCAAGACATACCCTATGAAGCACAAAGTCAGCATAATCATCTTAAGAAAGAACTTGGGCAAAGGACACCGTACCGGAACCCCGCACCGTGTACCATATCGGAGTCCGGCCTTGTTGGTAGGCTCAGCGATAGCGTCGGCCTCTGGTTCGGCCTCAGCCTCAGCATCGCGCTTGCAAGACATACCCTATGAAGCACAAAGTCAGCATAATCATCTTAAGAAAGAACTTGGGC